>BTSY01000005.1:16830488-17450488 GCA_036245785.1 Pristionchus fissidentatus
TTTTGACAATGTCATGCTAAAATTGCAAACGGCCTACCCACTTTTTGAGTTTTGGCACTGAGCCAATTGACTATTGACCTATGTGTATTTAGATGTCATTACTTCTACCAATGAGATATTGAAGATGAAGTTATCCTCTACATCTTCATTCATTCATTCAATCCTTTTCTCCCCTATATTCATCTTGTCTATCAATGGTCTTACGAGTTCCGGTCCATTCTTACTCACATTGACAGTGAGATGAAATGAGAGAGAGAGATCAGAGAGAGAGAGATCAGAGAGAGAGAGATCAGAGAGAGAGAGAGAGATCAGAGAGAGAGAGAGAGAGAGATAGAGAGAGAGATCAGAGAGAGAGAGAGAGATAGAGAGAGAGGAGGGAGAGAGAGAGAGAGCTTATAGGACTGTTTGGGAATGGAATGATTCATTGTGTGTGTGTGCGGGGCTCATCCCATCCTGATTCACTCGCCATTAATTTAGGCCATCCTATGGGGTTCTTATGACGATCAAAGGAGTACGGTAGATGGAATGAATCGATCGATAGTCTCTCTCTCTCCCGATGATCCTCTTCTATTTCTCTCTCTCTCGTTTATTGGCAATAATCAATTCGTCACTAGATCTTCAATCAACTAGGATTCATACAATCGAGAGAGAAGAGAAGAGAGAAGGGGGAATTATGGAGTCTCTCTCTCTCTCTCTCTCTCTCTCTCCTCTTTTCATTCATTCATTCCAATAAATTTCCCTCTGAATCTCCTCCACTCTTCTATTCTTTCTCTATCCAAATCTGCCCCTTCTCTACCTTTATTTCCCCTCTCTCTCTATGAATTGGTGGTGGCCCGAACTAAAGAGGTGTGACAAAGACGCGTCTTTGCGACATTTCTCTCTTTCTCTCCTCCCCTCCTTCTTCTCACCTCCCTTCTAAATCAGTCGAGTCGGATTAATTTCTGTCCTTTCATCCCTCCATCTATTCATTCTCTTCTCTTCTTCTTCTCTTCATTTCAATATGAGTATCCTCCTCTCTCTCTCCTCTGATCCTCTTTAGTCCTTCACTCCACAAATCGAATGAAATGAATGAATGAAATCAACACCCACCCAAATGAGGTCATCCCAAGGTATATACGGAAGGTATTAGTGGGAGAGAGAGAGAGAGAGAGAGAGAGAGAGAGAGATGAGGTGGGAGGTGTGATGATTCAATTGACTCTATTGGTTCGTTTGTCCTATCTTATCTCTGTTGATGCACTGACGGATTTGATTAGAAGATGTAGGCGTTGGTCTGGTTGGAGTAGAGAATGAGAAAAGAGAAAAGAGAGAGAGAGAGAGAGAGAGAGAGAGAGACGAATAAGGAGCGAACTACCGTAATTAGAAAGGGGGCGGGGTGTGGAGAAGTCTAATGAATAGAGAGAGGGAGAGGGGGCGGGTGAGAGAAGAGAGAGAGAGAGAGAGAGGCCTGAGGCATAAAGGGAGAGAATGGGAAGTTAAACACTACGGTCTCTCTCTCTTACTCATCACCTTCCCTCTTCTCATCTTTATTCCATTTTCTCTGCCCTTTTCATTCCTTCCTCCCACCTCCGCCCATTGGAGGAAGGGCAGAGAGGAGGGAGAGGGGGGAAGGGGAGGAAGGAGGGGAAGAGAGAGAGAGAGCTGCCATATTTTACGATCATTTCCATCATCATCGACCAATTCTCGGCCCTCTTTTCTCTCTCTCTTTTTTCTCTCTCTCTCACCTCCAATTTTGTGGCTCAATTCATCCCATTTGGTTGAGGTATCGAGACTAGCCTCTACTTCCTCTCCCCCCCCCCGCTCTTCTCTCTCTCTCTCTCTCTCCTTCAATAATATTGGTTCATTCATTCATGCTCTATGGCCGTGCCTGCCCAAATTTCCTGAAGTTGAGACTAATAATGTGTCGGCGTAGAGGGAGAGAAGAAAGGTGGAGACGCCTCTTCCCACCTCCCTCTCTCTCTCTCTCTCTCTCTCTCTCTCTCTCCTACCTCCCCCCTCCCCCCCCCCCCCCCCCCCCCACCTCCCCTCTCTCCTCTCCCTCACTTCAATCAAATCTGCCTGTCGTTTCCCTCCTTTCGCAGTGACTATTGGCATAATTGGTGTATGAGTGAGAGAGAGAGAGAGAGAGAGAAGAGAGAAGGCGCAAGTGTGACAGAAGAGACATCGATTCGATCCCATTTGTGTACTTGGAGGGGAGGAGAGAGAGAGAGGAGGAGGGTGAGGTGGGAGGAGAGAGAGAGAGAGCTCTTCTGCCTCGATTGATCTACCATTTCTCTTTTATTGATCGTAATCGATTTCAATTTGATGAGTGTTGATAGAGAAGTTGTTGAATGGTAAAGAGAGAGATAGCACAATGATTGTTCACTTCCTCCTCCTCCTCCTCCTCCTCTCTCTCTCTCTCTCTCTCTCCCTTCTATCCATCGTTAACCTTTAGAATCGGTAATTACATTGGTTGTATTTCTCTCTCTCTCTCTCTCTCCCTGTAATCATTGTGATTCTTCTCTCTCTCTCTTCTCATTTCATTCATTCTCTCACTGATTCACTGCTGTGATCCGTCGTGCGAGGAAACATTTACACGCGGGGAGGGAAAGGTCCCCAATCGACCCTCCACCTCCCCTCTCTCTCTCTCTCTCTCTCTCTCTCTCTTCTTCCCCTCTCCCACCTCCCTTCTCTCCTTCCTCTAATGACTTCATCGTTAGGTAGATCACACCAAATCTGACGACTAAAATAGGCACTATTAGAAGGAGTTGAAACTGCTTGTGAAAGAGTCTGACAAAGAAGTTGCGAGAGGCAAGAGTGAGAAGAAGTCTGATCTATCCATCCTCCGTATCCCTATCTACCGTATCCCGTCTCAGTTGGACGACGATTTCTCTCCCTCCTTCCGTTGCTCACTGTGCTCCTGTGGCTTCTCTGCCTCAGCGGGACTCGACGCACACCGTCTCACGCACTCGCACCAGGCAAGAGAGAGAGAGAGAGAGAGAGAGACAGAGAGAGAGACTCGTTTCGGAACTTTTCCAAAATATGCTTAAAATGGTTGAAATGGAGCCCTCCCCATGCACTCATGCAGATAAGATGTAGGGTTCCTCCATCTTGGATTGTTTCAGCAACGAATGGCTGCAGTGGGAGAAGGAGAAGGAGAGAGACAACGAGGAATCAAGAGAATTAGAGATATTATGATGGAGAGAGAAGATGAAGAGGTGAGATGAGAAGGAAGTGATGTCCATCGACCTCCAGAGAGGGGTCAGAGTGAGAGAGTGTGCACAAGTGAGAGAGTCCCTCTCCATTTCACACGCTCTCTCACTCCAAACCCCTTTCTGGAGGTCCGGCCGTCCTGTGGAATGATGTGCCCCTTGATTGAAGAGAGAAGCAGACCTAATTATCGACTCCCCCTCCCCCTTCTCTAGCTCCTCTTCCCTCCCCCCAAACGTCCTCGAAACTTGGCTTTAATTGATTTGTTTGAACAATGATCTGGGCCTCGATTGGAAGGTAGAAGAGAAGGAGAGAGAGAGAGAGAGAGAGAGAAAGAGAGAGAGAGAGAGAGAGAGAGAGAGAGAGAGAAAGAGAGAGAGAGAAGGATTGAGAGAATGAGAGGGGTCTCCCCCCCTCCAACCATGCAATTCATTCATTGTGAGAAGAGTGTTTACCCATCCATTCAGGAGTTGGGAAGGGGGAAGTACTGTAATGAGAAGAGTATCGATTGATTCAATGAGTAGTACGGTATTCAATTCGATCGATTGATCAATTGACACACGCTGCAATTTGTTGTGCTCGAGTGTGAAATGTGAGAGGAAAGAGGGGAGAGAGCGTAATTACCGTAGTCTGAGTATCTTTCTCTCTCTCTCTCCTCTCTCTCTCTCTCTTTTCTCTCCTCTCCTATCAACACTTCCTCTCTCTTTTTCATGCCCATCTGAAATTAAATGCCCTCCTCTTCTTCTTTCTTCTCTCAATTCTTTCCACTCATTTTGATGGTATTCTCAAGATTCATTCTCTCTCTCTCTCTCTCTCTCTCCTCTTCATTCTCCTAATTACAGTACTCAATTACCTTCCCCTTCCTCTCCTCTGAGTGACATCTCTGTACTGTATAAGAGTGACCGATCCTCATTTCAACCTCAACCTACAGTCTATATTCCCCCCTTATTTCTCTCTTTCTCTGCCCCTCTCACTTCTCCATACTCTCTCTCTTCCTCTCTCCTTTGCAAAGTATCTCATATTTCGTCCGTCCCGTTCGTTCTCTTCACCTTTTTGTGTCCCTCTCATCACCACCCTCCTATAATACGTACCGACCACCGTTCTTCCCTCCCCCTTCTCTGTGTTTCTCTCTATTTCTCTTTCTCTCTTTCTCTATCTCTCCTCCCCTCTTCCCGCACTCTCTCATCGGATGTATAGTTCAATGAACAGACTCTTGAGGTTCACTCGATTATTAATATACGTATCTCTCTGTCTCTCTCAATTCTCCATTGTCTCTCGCTGTCTCTGACTGCCTGTCGTCTCTCTGATCGGAGTGATCTCTCGTTGGTCCGATGGACGTCGTCTAGTTGAATCAGGAGTACTGCAGTAGAGAGAGAGAGAGAGGTGCAAACACATCGTAAAAGGTGCTTGAATACCATGAAGAAGAGCGACAATTATGGAATATCAAATAATGAGAGAGAGAGAGAAGAGTACGGTATGTTTGCAGTGATGAGAAGTATCCACTCATAGGCAAGAGTGGAGACTCATAACCCCCCCCTCCTTCCCCTTTGTTCTTAGAGATTACGGTACTCCTCTCTTCTAGTTAGGACTGGAAAGGGATACGGTAGATTAGGAAATTGATTGGATCACAGTGGGAAGTCTCGATTGGAAAGTGAGCATGTCAATAATAATTATGAGCTCCCAGAGAATATGGGAATGGCGCCCCAGCTGAATTAACTCATTTCTCCTCCCTTTCTCTCTCTCTCTTTCTCTCTCTCTCTCTCTCTCTCTCTCTCTTTCTTTCTCTCTCTCTCTCTTTCCGTCCTTCTCCTCATGATTGGTCTGAATCATGTCCCTGGCGGCTCATTCATTTCACTTCATATTGAAGCGAGCCCTCACCTTTTCTCTCTCCCCCCTTCTCTCTCTCTCTCTCTCTCTCTCTCTCTCTCTCTCTCTTTCTCTCTCTCTCCCCCTCCATTATTTCCTCCTTTTCATCATTGACGATACTTCGTAGAGAGGGGAATCAAGAGAGGGGGGAGATTCAGTGTTGACTATTCATCTTCCAATTCATTCATTCATCTATGCTCTCTCTCTCTCTCTCTCTCTCTCTCTCTCTCTCTCTCTCTCTCTCTCTCTCTCTCTCTTGTCCCTTCACTTCACAATCTCTCTCCATCACTATCAGTACCGTAATCACTCTCATCTCATATAATTCCACATGCCGGCCATCCCTCCAGAACGGGGTTTAGAGTGAGAGAGTGAGTGAAATAGAGAGGGACACTCTCACTCTTAAACGCTCTCTCGCCCTCACTCTTTCTGTAGGGTTGGAATGTTGTGGTCTGCCCTCGACTCTTGACCAGCTCGTAGTCTGATCTTTGATCTCTCTCTCTAATCACTCTCTCTCTCTTTCAGTCCTCTTCCTCTTCTTCAATGGCCGCTCCTCAAATGGCAATGGCTCAACACATGCTCAGCATGGCGCAAGTACTGCAGTTCATGCAGCAGCAACAGCAACCTGGAAGCAGCAATGGTGAGAGAGAGAGAGATCTTCGTAGTCTGTAGTTTGATCTCACCGTTTATCTTTGTAGGAGATGTAAAGGAGGAGACAGTGGAGACTGAGGAAGACGATGAATCGAGAGCTCCCCGAGACGAGAAGAGTCTGTTCGCCATGCTGGAGAGGTGAGGACTCATCTTTGTAGTCTGTAGTCTGATCTCTCTCTCTCTCTCTAATCTCTCTCTCTTTCAGATTGGGAGATCGGCAGTGATGGCTCAAGCTCGTGATCTGCAGGAGGGAGGAGGTCTCTCGACTCTCAATGAGAATCAATGGATGAGAGCGAGGTAGAAGTGAATGCACTCAGTGTAGTCAAGTACTACCACCATTCTCGTGAGTTATAATATGAAAACCCATATCTTTATAATTCTTACTCCTCTGTTGCTGTCGACGCTAGATAAGTAAAATATTTAAATAGGACTCTCAGAAAGGAACAACATATTATAATATTGATTATGGGGAGGGATAGATCCATTTCACAAACTCTCTCAATCAATGGACAAAACTTGGTGTAAAGATGATCACAATCGTATTTGCCGTTGCCCTTTCAATATTTTAATAGCACTTTCTTACGTTATTTGTGAGTGGGGCGAAAATGGGGAAAATAGGGAGAGAAAGTGGTTACGAGAAGAGAAATTCCTCATTTGCAATAATGAATCATCACTTTGAGGGGAAATGGAATGCAATTGACGATAGGAACTCATTCAAATTATCTCTTTATTCAATTTATCCTTGTGTCGAAACACTGATTCGTTGTTAACTAGTTGACAAGATTTTCTAATCTCTCTCTCTCTCTCTCTCTCTCTCTCTCTTTTCAGTCTCTCAAATCCTCACTGGGAGTCATCTCACTCTGGTTCTCTTCCCTCTTCGATCTCTCGTTCATTCGTCCATCGATTGAGAGAAACTGTAGAAGAAGGAGATGAAATGAAAGAGGAAGAAGAGACAGAAGAAGATGCAGATGAAGCTCCGCCCACTAAGAAGGCCAGAGTGGACGTGAGTATCGACAACTGATTATTATAAACAGATCGACAGGGGTCAGGGTGAGAGAGTGTGTAGAAGTTAGAGCACCTTTCAGTACAGTTGAACGGCCTGTGGAATGGTGTGATACGGTATCAATCAATCGATATTCCCTTCAGAGCTCATCCAAATCGTCGTCATCCACTCAGAATGCAGATCTCTCTCAATTGGCTCTTCTGAATATGCTATCAGCCTCAGGTGGAATGGCTGGTTTTCCCTTTGGAGCGAGTCCTTTTATGCCACCCGAATTGATGGCCAGTCTACTCAGAATGCCCAGTCCAGCACAGGTACTCTCTCTCTCTTTTATCTATCTTTCATTCATCTTATTATGCATTTCAAGTGACCTAATAAATAGCCACAGTTCGAATCTAACGATTCTCTTCTATTGACCAGCTAACGTAGACTTTAAAACAGTTTCACAAAATATTCAGTTGGCTGCTCTTCAAAACGCGCAGAACAATCAGAAGAGGGCGAGGACGAGAATAACTGACGACCAATTGAAGGTGAGAAGAGAGAGAGAGAGAAGAGAGAGAGAGAGAGAGAGAGAGAGAGAGAGAGAGAGAGGGAGGAGAGAGAGAGAGAGAGCGAGAGAGAGAGAGAGAGGAGAGAGAGAGAGAGAGCGAGAGAGAGAGAGAGAGAGAGGAGAGAGAGAGAGAGCGAGGAGAGAGAGAGAGAGAGAGAGGCGAGAGAGAGAGAGAGCGAGAGAGAGAGAGAGCGAGAGAGAGAGAGAGGGAGCGAGAGAGATGAGATGAGATGGGTAATGAGTAGACTCCGCCCCCCTTTCCCCTCTCTATGACTCCGCCCACTTCCGGCAGTTAGTCGAGTGCTCATTGGACGGAGGGGAGCAATTAGGCGTGAAGCAGTTAGAGGAGAGATGAAAGAGTGTGCAGAAATAGGAGAGTGAGGCAGTTTGCACCCTCTGACCCGACCTACTGTGAAATTGTCTACTTTTCGTCCCTCCAATTCTCTCGCTCTGCCACTTTTCTCTATCTCTTTCTCTCTCTCTTTCTCTTTTTTTTCTCTCTCTCTCTCTCTGCCCTCTAAATGAGCCGTGTATCGTCCGCCACGTTGTCTAGTGTGAAGGGGGGAGGAGGGAAAAGGGGACACTCAAATGGTAGATGGATCACCTCTTTGATTGCCTAGATGAGTGTCATTCATTCCATCGTGAAGATGGCTGTGTACAAGGGAGGGAGGAAGGTGAAAGAGTGACGATTGGATAGTATTCCATTAGAGAGTGATTGCATAGTGATGATGCAATCTCATCTTTCTTCTCAGGTTCTCCGTCAATATTTCGACATCAACAATTCTCCGACTGAAGAGGCGATTCGAGAGATGAGCATCAAAGCTGGACTACCTGAGAAAGTGATCAAACACTGGTTCAGAAATACTCTATTCAAGGTGAGACTCCGCCCCTTCCTGACTCCGCCCCCTCAATCTCGTGTGTTTTGCAGGAACGACAGAGAGACAAGGATTCACCCTACAACTTCTCCATTCCACCAAGTGTCGGAATTGATTTGGATATGTATGAAAAGACGGGAGAAGCGAAAGTTGTCGCATTGACTCCCGAGGTGAATAGAGGAGAGAGAGAGAGAGAGAGAGAGAGAGAGAGAGAGAAATATTGATTGATTCCAGTCATTCTCAACACCCAAAGAGGAGAAGAAACCGAAAGACGAAGTGAAGGAACCGACCATTGCGACCACTTCCAATCAGGTAGATCATGAAGAGCGAAAGATAATCGATAATGGGAGTAATCGATAATATTCAGGCTGTGACGTCACCAGCTCTCAATCTGAACTCAATGCTCTCATCTGCATTGGGAGATGGTCGAAATCCCTTCCCATTCACTCTTCCCGATGGGGCCAATATCGCCAGTCTACTGTCGGGTACGGTAGTCATCGATTATTGTACTCCTCATTGATTATCAATACCGTAACCTTCCATTTCGTTGCAGGATCACTCCCTTCTCTTTCTCAATCAGTCGTGACTCCGCCCACTCCTTCATCGAGTTCATCTAGTGGTAGAAGAGCCAATCGAACGAGATTCACCGATCACCAATTGAGAACTCTGCAACAGTTCTTTGATAAGCAGGTACGGTAGAGAGCGGAGAAGGAGTACGGTAGGAGAGATATTGATCGACGACTGACTCAATTCAATCGATTGCAGGCTTATCCCAAGGACGACGATCTAGAGATGCTATCGAAGAAGTTGCAGCTGTCTCCTCGAGTCATCGTTGTCTGGTTCCAGAATGCGAGACAGAAGGTACGGTAGTGAGAAGAGACGAGTACGGTAGAGGGAAGATTATCGATTGGCAGGCTCGGAAGATCTACGAGAATCAACCGAATGTCGAAGGAGTCGATCGATTTGTGAGAACTCCCGGATGCAACTTCCAGTGCAAGAGATGCAGTCTCGTGTTCCAGAGGTACGGTAGCAGTCGGGTTACGGTAGACTGAGATATCGATTGTAGATACTACGAGTTGATCGATCACCAGCAGAAGAAGTGCTACAAGGACGATTCGAGTGCTGCTGCTGATGATAACAAGGTCGGTCGATTTATCGATCGATCGATTGCATAGTGATGATGTAATCAATTACAGACCGTCGAAGCGAATCTGTCGAGTGAGGAACTGCAACGGGCGTCGATGGCCACGCCCCCAATGGTGGAGACTACCGTAAACCCCGGGGCTACCGTATCCATCTCTGGAGTTGGAGCTCCCGTCGATCTGGCTAAGCTACTTGGAAAGAGCAGCACTGAGGCACTGCTCAAAATGGTGAGTGGAAGGGGAAGGAGAGGAGGTAGATCAAGGGAGAGATTATCGATTGATTGATTCCAGTGTGAGGAGCACACTCGATCACAGTCTTCTGCATCTTCGACCAACTCGCAATCTCCCACTTCGTCCACTGGTAAGAGCAGTCAATTAACACAAAATAGTTACATTCACTCTAATTAGTCTAATTAGTAGTTTATCTATAACTCAATGTGTCTCTCTTAGGTGTGTTCCACAAGCGTTGTCCTCTGTGCGCTCTTCTCTTCCGTTCTGCTCCCTCTCTACTCGATCATCTACAGTCGAAACACCCTGAACATCCTCCCATCGATGTCGATCTACTCCCTGAGGCTGATGATGTGAGTACGGTAGGGAGATACGGTACAACAGGAATACGGTAAAAGATGTAGTACGGTACAACATCGATCGATTACAGGTGCAGAAGGCGTTGGACCCACTGCGACGAGAAGTGCCACTTGATCTGAGTCACTGTGACAGGTATCGATCGATTGTGTACAGTAGTCTCTACCGTATTCTCAGTGATTACAGGGGCGAGACACTATCGATCTCTCCATTCCTGAATACATCGGAAGGAGATGAAATGGAGGGTTTGGAGGAGTCTCTCTCTCCCCCGAATTCACTCCAACCACGATCTCCCTCTAGTGGAAAGAGATACAGAACTCATCTCACTCCTCTGCAAGTTTATGTGAGGATACTTTCCCTCTTGACTACGATAAACAACTACGGTAGAGTTCCTTCTAGACTACGGTAAATAGACGATCATTATCTCTCGACTACGGTTGACTGTCATTATCGATTGCAGGTGATGAAATGTGTCTTCGCCGAGTACAAAACGCCCTCTATGAGTGAGTGTGAGACACTTGGAAGAGAAGTTGGACTACACAAAAGAGTCGTACAGGTACGGTACATAATATACAATTACGGTAGAAAATTGTTTGTGAAGGAGTACGATCTGAGATGACGGTATTGATTGCAGGTGTGGTTCCAGAATGCACGAGCGAAGGAGAGAAAGACCCGAACGAATGGTGAGTGGGAAATGGCAGAATGGAGGGTTACGGTAGTAACAGGTCCCCTTTCAGGCGAATCAATCAATCACTAAATGGATCATTTCAGGCGAATCAGAATCATGCCGTTCTCTCGCTTCTTCGTGTTCTCTCTGTGGAGTGGAATACAACAGCAGACTCAGTCTGCAGGAACACATTTTCTCGCCCTCTCACATCACTCGACTGAGAAATGCGCCCAAGGAGGAAATGATTGAGAGGTACGGTAGGAGATGGAGATCGACAAATGATTTTATTGGATGATTGCGATGGTAATAATTGTATGTATTTCAGATGTGAGAATGGGGAAGAGCTGAGTGGAATTCGTGTTCCTGCAGTGAGAGATAGTGGGAGGACGAAGAATATTCAACCACTTGCCAGTTCATCCAAATCATTCCCACTCAATCTACTCATGGGACTACAAGGAAGTTAGTATCCAACTAAATACAGTACTCTATCAATCGATATTCTGATTCTGCAGTATTCTATCAATCGATAGTTTCATCCTACAGTATTCTCTTTAGTGTCAGGCAACGGTCTTCCTCTTCTAATGGATCCAGCAGTCATCGGAACTCCGATTACTCTCCTCCAGATACCAGAGACAATCAAGGAACAGATAATGAGAGATCTCACTGTGGGATCCGCCTCCACCACATTCACACAGGTAATCAATACTCCCCACTCACATACAGTAACCCGATTGTCGTTGCAGGACGGATTGACAGTCGAGGGTCTCAAGGCTGAACTCTCGCCCGAAGATGCGACATGTGTCGAGGCGAATGATGTGCAGGTACTGGTTGACTACCGTATCTTCTCTGATTACCGTATCGTATTGAGGTTGGATGGGCGTGTCCTGGATGTTCGAATGTGTTCCAACGGGAGTCGATGCTGATCTCTCACGAGAAGGCAGTGTGCACTGCTGTCAATGGATCATTCGCTCTCGTTCAGACTCACTACAGATGCAAATGCTGCATGAGTGACTGTGGCAGTCAGGTCAGTCAGAGATACGGTAGTGGAGACAGAGTAGAGGAGTACGATAGTCGACCCATCTCATCCATTTCTTTGCAGAGAGACTTCAAGGCACACGCAGCCACTGCTGATCACATTAAGAAGAGAATGGCATGAATGATTGCATCCCCCGATATCTCTCTTCTTTTGAACTCTTTTTCTCTATCTCTTTCCCTCATGTTGTATCGATTTATTCATTCTACAGTATCAGTTTATTCACTTTGTCCGATTGCCCATTATGAGTTGCCTTGCAATACTTTGGTGTACTTTCTCGATTTCACTTGACTACCGTATACTCTCAATCCCTTTTCCTGCCAGTCGATTTCACTTGAGTACCGTATACCCTCAATCCATCTCTTACCAGTCATACCTATCCTCCGTCAGTTTTCGATCGTGTTTTTCTTCTTCACTGACAGTAATCCGTCTTGCTCATTTCAAATCCATTTCTGATATATACCCCACTCACTTCAATTGGATAGATCGATCCTTGACATAGCTACTATAATTGTTCCCAATGGACTCATCAGGTCAATTCCCTTATTCCTCATCCCAGTCTCTCTTCGCTTTACACTTTGTATAGGCGCATTTCCATCTACGCCTTCATAGTCTCACTTCACTTTACACATTGTTCAAAGTAAATATGATAGAGTATGTAAATTGTGTGTAGTATAACTTTCCCTTTGGTATTCGCTCTCTTCTTTCCACTTTTATTCCTTAGGCCGGTGAGGCACTTCATGTGATCCTGTTCATTATTGTCACACGATCCCATTCGATCAATAATTCCACTCCCAATTACTCCCAGTCAATCGTATATACCGTAGTCCCATTTTACCTCTTTCATTTTTTACAAGATTCTAGAGAATATTTGTTTATGTAGCTTTAAGCGACAATTCCCCATTTCTCTCATCGACTTCTCTATTGATTGAACTCAGACTGCGACGACAAAGCTATTACAGTACCTGGTGCATCTCATGCGGAAGTATACCGTAATAAATGGATTATAATAATGGAACTGAGTGAACACAACTGAATAATCGACAAGTGGAAATAGCTGAAGAGTGAATGGATTAGAATACGAAAAGAGTGTTGATTGCATATTAGAGTGAGGCCCTTGGCCAAAACGAATTAGAGATGAGAGAAGAGAGGATGAAAAGAGTGGAGAGAGAGAGACCGGAGAGAGAGAGCCTCTTTCCCGAATTTAAATTATTCCCGGACGACAAATTGCGATGCTCGAAATTGAATTGCCTCCCATAATCAACTTTTCGCGCTTCAAATCGCAAACTCGAAGACAGGGATTTTAGAAAATTTTATTGGAAATATAAAAGGAATCACGTAAGAACTATCAATCCAGTTTGTATAATCAACCAAGCTGATATTGCAATAATAAAATATGAGTTGGAAATCAATAATTGTTATAGTACTGTACTCCTACTGTAGTATTTTAATCGTTCCACACATCATATTTTTCCAATCGCGACCATAGGTGTTGAGTTGTGTCATGTTTTCAAACCGCGCGCTATTCAAAATTCTATCCTTCTTTATTGATTCGTATCAAGGTTTTATCTGTTTTCATGTTTCTGTTTTGTGTTTTTTGTCCTCGACTCGTTTCTAACTACATTGTTTTTCGACAAACTACCTTTCGCTCTAATATTCATCATTTTCAGGCGCTAAATGGACCCAAGTACAGAGCAAGCAGTAGAAGATAACTTTTATAGTATTGACGATGTTGTAGCCCTGGATTCGCATGTATCGTGCACATTCGATCCTTCAACTCCTTCAGGTTTACTTGTCAACTCTATTCTGTAATGATCTTTATAAAATCCAGGAATATTCGAAATTCTGGGAATTAAGCCAAGTGATGCTGGAAAAGAAACGAAAGCGGAAGCGCCGCTATGGATTCTTCCCACTATCGCGTCTCATTGTACTGTAGGTTTTTATTTTTGTTCTATCGGTCATTTTAAACCCATTCAGTTCCGACCACCGAAAGCCTACAACGACGGCGTCCAAGGAGTGTTAACATCGCACGCTACTTCTGCTAACTTGGAAAGCCTGCAATCTGATTTCTATGCTGTCGGGATGAACATAAGGTAACTTTCTTCCTTTCTTACTGCTCGATCCAACTCGTGCCTGCAGCAAGCAACTGACCGACGGGAAAAACCTTGCGAGGTGTCTAGTTTCTACTTTCACGCAACGAGTAGGAAACGTCGTTGGTCCTGCCTTACAAGTGAGTCCATTATTTTCTTGTACTGAATATTTTTGCTGCTGTAAATCAAAATCTTTAATCAGTATCATGTGAGTAGAATGTATCACATAATTCCACTGCCCCAGAAATGGGCAGGAGCTAGGGGTGCGAAAGCGAGATAATTTTTCTCACTTTCACATGCTGTTGTTAGCATGCTCATCTCTTCTTATATGTATCGTCTCGGTGAAATCTGCCGCCCCTGTTAGTGTTTGATTTATATATTTACTCGTTCAATGATTCAGGGAAAGAACCGTCCGGCGCGTTGTGACTCTCTGGAGAAGAAGTTATTCGACTCTGCAGCGAAAGCTCGGAAAGAATCGCAGAAATGGCTAACAACAACGACTAGCAAGAAGCGAAAACTTCTCACGCCTCAAAATTAATTATTAATTTGCTTCTTTTTAGATGAACCATTCCTTTCACGCTGGTCGTGTTCATTTCGGTGTTGGCTTCTCATTTAATTCGTTCATTATAAATAATAATATGTGTATCTTGCTTTTATTTCTCACGTTTGTATACTTGCAGAAACTGTACTCATTTAACAATTGCTAAAATTGCATCAGAAGAATGAATGATGATCGCCCGTTTACAATATATACAATTGTTGTATTAATATTAATATTTTCTTAAGAAAAAAACGATGAAATTGTGACACACAGACAGAAAAAGTGACCAAGCGAACTTTTATTTCCCGCCCAATCCTGATTCAAATATTTGATGTGCATGTGGGTCTACCGTAATTTTACCCATTCCAACCAGCCGCAGAGAGTAAGAGAGAGCAGTTGATAAAGTTTTCCGACGTTATACTTGTTATTTCGATCGATTTTCGTTAGTTCTTTTCCAAATTGAGTGCACGAATTGATCATTGTTGTTTTGACGTACCTTTCATATTCTTGTAAAACAATTTCTTTCTCTTTCAGAGGTTTTGCATGGCGAGAAATGAATCGCCTGCTTCTCCGGCAACCACGGCGAGCTCAGCTGCAAATGGAACATCGAACGGAGTTTCAGCAGAGCGCTCTACTAAGCTATACAAGATTCAAGTAACCAGTGAGTACAATTCTCCATTATGAAAGTTGTTTGGGTATGACTCATGCCTTATCTATCGATCGAAGGCACCACATGACGAGCAAGTGAAGTAACTTAAATTTATTTATTTTTCAGTCCATGGAGCGAAGTGGACGTCCGGGGGATTCCTCAGCAAACCGGCCGACTCTTACGCCGAACTAACTGTTGAAGGAGGCGGATCTCACTCAATCAAGAAGACTTCAACGAAGAAGAAGAACAACAGCCCTGACTGGGAGGAAACATTGCCTCTTAGTGTGACTGAGCAGTCAACGCTCTGTCTGCGAGTTTTGAACAAGAGCAAGTTGTTCGATGACACTTTGGTTGGTGCCACGAAGCTGAAGATGAGTGCAGCTGCGCGTAACGACAATGGCGAATGTAAGTCCCACTCCCTATAATTCATTTCAAATTGTTATTCACAGCGCATTTCTGTAGACTTAAGTACTTATTTCAGTGAATTCCACACCGGTGACTCTGTCGATCGCTGCTAAGGATGGATCAAAAATTGGCACAATCAAAATTTCTATGAAGGGTTCTATGGAAAGGAAAAGGAGAAGCGCAGGTGAGAGAGTAGCTTGAATTTGTTGTCGCTTTAAAGCCTACCATTTCATGTATATTGATTATATTTTACTTTTTCAGGAAGCAGTGGCAGAAGCGACTCCGTTGAACATGGAGAAGCTTCGACCTCAGCAGCAGTCCCTCCGGCAGAGGGGTCACAAGTACCTCGAGCACCATCCGCAAAGCCGAACCGTGATACAATGATGACTGCTCAACAACAAGCAGCTGTTGCTGCTGAAGAGCCTCTTCCGGATGGATGGGAGCTTAGATTCGACCAGTATGGGAGGAAGTACTATGTCGATCATACAACCAAGAGCACTACGTGGGAAAGGCCAAGTTCGCAGCCCCTACCTCAGGTTTGGAGTTGCCAATATATTATTATGATGGGCACTGCTGGTATTTTATTCCGATGACGATGAACTGAACCGCATATATGAACTAAATGATTCAAACCGCACGTCAGTCTGAGGGATATCGGTTTTTTTGCCTTTGTAGGAAGTATTTACTTGTTCTAAATCAAAAATTGCAGGGATGGGAGATGAGGCGAGATCCACGAGGCCGCGTTTACTATGTCGATCACAACACTCGTACAACAACATGGCAACGCCCCACTCACGACATGATTAATGCTCATGAACGCTGGCAGAACGGTCGTAACGACGCTCAGGCATCATGGGAACAACGTTTCCTTATCCAGGTAATAATTTGTTTTCCAATCCAAACTATTATGTTGCTTCCCTGCAGACCAACAGTGGACTTGCTGACGATCCTCTCGGACCGCTGCCAGAGGGATGGGAGAAGAGAGCCGACCCAAATACGGGAAGGATGTACTTTGTCAATCATGTAAATAGAACGACTCAATGGGAAGATCCAAGAACTCAAGGAGTTAGCGACGATCCTTTGCCAGAAGGATGGGAGATGCGGTTTACCGAGCAGGTACTTTCTCTTCTGTCAGAAGCTTATCTAAAATACTTTTTTCAGGGCGTGCCGTTCTTCATCGATCACATCAATAAGACCACTACGTACAACGATCCCCGCACTGGAAAGCCCGTCGGCCCTCTCGGAGTGCTTTCCAACACTATGACCTTCGAGAGAACATTCCGATGGAAAATTGCGCAGTTCAGATACCTTTGCTTGGTTAGTGATTAGGTTTAAGCAGAATTAATTTGAAATAATTATTTCAGTCGAACAGCGTGCCGAATCATGTTAAAATAACTGTATCTCGGAATGCTGTCTTCGAAGACTCTTTTCAAGAGATAATGCGAAAGAACCCGGTTGACTTGAGACGACGTTTGTACATTCAATTCAAAGGAGAGGAAGGTCTCGATTATGGAGGGGTGGCAAGGTCAGTTTCGTTCTTCACTTATCGCAAGATCCTATCTTTCAATGACGATGAACTGAACCGCATATATGAACTAACTGATTCAAACCGCACGTCAGTCTGAGAAATAAGAAACAAAATATAAAAATTAACTGATTTAATAGTTTCCAGCTAGTAGCTCTACATGTTTCAGGGAGTGGTTCTTCCTCTTGTCTCACGAGGTTTTGAATCCCATGTACTGCCTGTTCATGTATGCCGGCGGAAATAACTACAGTCTTCAAATCAATCCGGCTTCTTTCATTAATCCCGACCATCTGAAGTATTTCGAGTACATCGGTAGATTCATTGCCATGGTGAGTGAATCATTTTTTGGCACATAATATTCGAGCTGTGATGTGATTAGGTTGGTCCGTGTTTCCGACTTGTGATTGATGATTTCACAACCTTTTGAGCAAACCTATATTTCCGATCGCTCGAATCTAGAAGGTCATTGGTAATGGGGGTTCTCTGTTCAGTCTCTGTTCCACGGGAAATTCATCTTCTCCGGATTCACCATGCCGTTTTACAAGAAGATGCTGAATAAGAAGCTCGTGCTGAAGGTATGTAATGAAATGGGTTACTTAAATTGTGTGATCAAGCTGAATAACATTATTTATTGCATAATTAACTTTATTATTTCAGGACCTCGAATCGGTGGATTCTGAATTCTACAATTCAGTCGTCTGGATAAAGGATAATGACATCGACGAGTGTCAGATGGAACTGTACTTTGTTGCCGACTATGAGTTGCTTGGTGAAATCAAGTCGCACGAACTCAAGGAAGGCGGCAAAGACATCGCAGTTAACGAATCGAACAAGATTGTGAGTTGTTTTCCCTTCTGTGGACTATATTTAATCAATGTTCAATGATGAATTAGAACCGCTTTATGATTAACTGATTCCGATGACTTTACTGAGAACTTTTATTTCGTTACATTTCGTCAAATTTTAAAACATTTCGTACTTATTTCCTTTTCCAGGAATACATCGAACTTCTGGTCGAGTGGCGCTTCAACAGAGGAGTCGAGGAGCAGTTGAAAGCGTTCTTCAGCGGCTTCAAATCCGTCTTCCCGCTTGAATGGCTCCAGTACTTCGATGAGAGGGAGCTGGAGTTGCTGCTATGTGGAATGCAAGAGATTGATGTTAACGATTGGCAGAGGCACACAGTCTACCGACACTATGCTCCCGGCAGCAAACAAGTACGTTGCTAAATCGCCAAAACAATATTTTAAACTTGTTTTTCTTAGGTGATGTGGTTCTGGCAATGGGTGCGCTCGTTGGATCAGGAGAAGCGCGCGCGACTCTTGCAGTTCGTCACTGGAACTTGCCGTGTGCCCGTCGGTGGTTTTGCTGAGCTGATTGGATCGACCGGACCCCAACTGTTCTGCATTGAGAGAGTTGGCAAGGAGAACTGGTTGCCTCGATCTCATACTTGTTTCAATCGACTAGATCTCCCTCCATATCGTTCCTATGACCAGTTAGTCGAGAAATTGAGTCTTGCGATTGAGATGACCGAAGGATTTGGGAACGAATGAGCATGCGCAACGAATTAGTCTCCTAGTCTTATCGAAAAGATTCTTGTATATTTAATTGCCCATTAGAATACTACGCCTAGTTGTGTGTGAGTCTTATGAGAGAATACGAAGTACCGTACGGATTCCTTTTATTCCGTAGCGGTTGTGAAACTTGTGATCATTTCCAGTCAACTAGAACACTTTCATATACTACTTCTCTCACCAAGCGGTTATATGTCTCTCCCTCGCTAATGATTAACATCATAGATTGACTACTTTCATTACTCTATACGAGAGATGCATATATTCCCGTCATTCAATCATATACGTTCCATTTGTATGTAACACTTTGTAGATACTGATATAGAGCTTTTCATAGTCTTTTCTATCACATATGTATATTCCCGTGTTTGTTATATCGGTGCATAGCAAGTAAAGATATATTTTTTCTTCGAATCGTTTTCTGAATCTATCAGTTTGGCGTTTCGTCGCCTTTCATACCTGTATCAAATATTATCGTGCTTTATAATAACATCCTTCTCAGGGTTCTCATCAATCATGGTTGCCAAGTCCGAGACTAAGGCTCAGAAAGCCGCTGCTGAGAAGCAGAAGGCTGAGCTCGAGAAGAAGGTTTCCTCTGACGAGGGCTCTGACAGCAGCGACGATGAGGAGGTTCCCGGCCTCGAGGAGGGAGAGATCAGCGAGGCCCAGAGAAAGGTATGTTTTGTCTTGTTCGTCCCGCGTATAAATTATGCTGTGATGCGACTAGGTTGGTCCGTGTTTCCGACTTGTGATTGATGAGTTAACAACCTTCTGAGCATAATCCGATTAGTGATTCTCTTTGTTTTGCATAGAATCCTCTTCACGAAATTCTTTTTTTAGGTGGCCGAGGCCGCTGGACTCGGAGAACAGGTTGTTCACGCCGGCAAGCAGTCTCGCTCGGAGAAGAAGGCGCGCAAGCTCTTCTCCAAGCTTGGACTCAAGCCCGTCCATGGCGTCAGCCGTGTCTGCATCCGCAAGAGCAAGGTATGTGCATAATTCTCTCTTTTCATTTTGTTTGGTATATTATACGTCTAAGAAGCAACTTGATTCTTCAGAACATCCTTTTCGTCATCAACCGCCCCGATGTGTACAAGTCCCCCGGATCTGACACCTACATCGTCTTCGGTGAGGCTAAGATTGAGGACCTGAGCCAGCATGCTCAGATGAATGCCATCGACAGAGTCAAGGTGGGTCATTGTTTTTTTCACGAGTAACGCTTTCAGTTAATGATGAGTTAGAACCGCTTTATGATACAGTGATTCCAATGACTAAACTGAGACTAAGGTGCCACTTGCGTCTCCAAAAGAATTAATTTGATTTAGAAAATCTAAAATTTTCCAGCCCTCCGAGGATGCCCCTGCTCCTCGTCTCGCCCCCGTTGCCGAGGATGATGATGGCACGGAGGAGGATGCCACGGGCATTGAGGAGAAGGACATCGAGCTCGTAATGAGCCAGGCCAACGTCTCTCGGAACAAAGCCATTCGAGCCCTTCGAGCAGCGGATAATGACATCGTCAATGCAATCATGGGCTTAACCATGTAGGCTTGTTGTTCTCTAGTTTCCACAGTGATGCTTTGTTACTCCACTCATAAGTTTTTGTTAATTACCCCTATTTTTTGTTGATTTCCCCTTTGTCGAGTGATCTTTTGTGGAAGCTTTGAATTAACTGTTCATGATGAAATTTTTTTAAATAATCGAAAATGTGCAATACATTGGAAATCTAAAATGAAATATTATAAAGCTCACTTGAATTTTGGAAACCAACGAAGAATTTTTGTTCAATTGGATATGGGAAACAACAGATGTGTCGGGAATGCTGTAGGATTTATGTATGGGTATCTTATCACATACTGATTGTTATTTTTTATCGTTGAACCATTCAATGACATCATCCTTTCATTCTCAACACTCGACCTCCATCGCTTGTTATTTTGAACAACCAATTTATTTACGGTGAGGAAAAAAATCGTGAAATTAATCTTGAACGGCAGCTATTATATTACTAAAGAGGTGAAATGAAATGAACATTTACAGAAACGGAAAAATTTACAGAAACGTGGGATACAGTATAATTGAGGTAGAAGTTACGGCAGTCTGTAGCCTACATCATCTTGACAGGGACTCTTGTCACAGTGGCGAATGGGAGATGAGCGTGGTCCAGTTTGATTTTGTCGATTGCTGCTCTCATTTCTGGCTCACTCTCGTATCTCTCGAGAATAATACTATCCTCCATTGAAGGACAATCGGAGACTCGAGAGAAGAAGACCTGTATCAGATATTATTGGGAGGTAAGAGTTATAGTATAATGTCTCATCTTGAGCGCAAATACATAAAATTTGCATAGATAATGAGCTCGAAAGATTGCGAATTTTTCACTTTGATCTCTCGCTCTTCTACCATCTTATTCTGCACTCTTTTTGGGTGGTGAGCGGTCGAAATGAGACCTATAATTGAGTTATCGACCGCACGAGAGGGATGTAAATGAGGAATTGCGATGTTTTAGAGCCATTTCGACAGCTCATCGAGTGAAAACTGTGAAGAATAATACGAAAGTACTGTTTTGAAAACAGTAGTTTTCATGGATTTACTAGCCGGGATGTATTGATGTTAAATACACTACGCTCTATGCATAGTTCCGGGTGCAGGTTCGGTCCGGGGGAGGTCGGTAACTGGCTCCAGGTACGGTCCAGGGGGAGCTAAGTAACATACTTAAGATTCGGTCCAGGGGACCTCGGTAGCCTTTTTCAGGTACGGTTCAGGGGGGCCTCGGTAGGCTTCTTCAGGTACGGTCCAGGGGGACCTCGGTAGCCTTCTTCAGGTACGGTTCAGGGGAACCTTGGAAGCATTCTTCAGGTTCGGTCCAGGGGGAGTTTGGAAGCTTGCTGTAGGCTCGGTCCAGGGAGGAGAACTCAGTAGCCGGCTCCAAGATCGGTCCAGGGGGAGCTTAGTAAAATGAGAGAATCACTCTCAATTTTCCTTACACTCTCGTTCTAACTCCATTCCTGCGAGATTGCCGGCATGAGGAATGATTTGGAACGAAATGTGCGAAAATTTCATGAAATCGCGTGAAATCAAGTGAAATCAATCGATATTTCACTTCAAAAATCGGCAAAAGATGCTCAAATGTGAATCTCGTTACTCAAAAATGGGTTTGGGCCACATTTGATACTTGGAAAAAATGCGGCAAAAGACTATGCACCGGCGGGGATCGAACCTGCGACCCTCGGATTTGAATTCGAGCTCGCTACCGACTTGGCCATGAAATTATCGATGTTTCAAATATAAAAATCGATGTGTTTCGTGATGGGCTATCATATGCAAAAGGATCTGAGAAGATTGCTCAAGTTTGAAGAAAGTTATTCAGAAAAAAGGTCCGTCACGCGGAAGGAAAAAAAAACATACCAACAGACAGACATTTCAATTTCCTAGTAGTGGAGGACCTGGCTGGAAATTCCATTTTTATTTCAGAATCGGATTCTACATACAAAAATACATAACATATCAATTTTCTAAAAATACTTTCTTCCTGGTATTCGAGATATGATGCTTCAAAAATTTGCATATTCCAAAAATCGTTGAATTTTAAAATTCTAAAAACGTACGTCTATTCATTTGGCCAAACCAAGCAACATTTGTTCAGCAAGTAATGTCATTTTCTCAAAAGGAACTGAGATACTGTCGATCAAAGTGAAAAATGCGCAATCTTTCGAGCTCATTATCTATGCAAATTTTATGCGGAATTTTTTTTGAAAAGCGGGATTGGAAGAGAAGACCAGGGGCTATCGATCCATGTCGAAATCAGACATAGTAAAAATTTGCTGTACGGTGAAGGGGCGCTTTTTACGCGAAAGCACTGATATTGGGGTCTCTCCAGTGTTTCAAAGTCTCTCCTCTCACCTGTACGAGTCTTCGAGAATCGAATAGATAATTGAAGGTAGAGACAATCATATTAGAGATGTACCACTGAAAAAGATTCATAAATAATAGAATGTAGTTACCACTCTGTATCGTAAGAGGGTGGGACGGTACCTCAATGTCGTGATTCTTTGAGAATCTTTCTTTCTTCCACTCTCCTACTCCAATCTTGGAGAGAAAGGCAACACGAAGTTCTTTCTTCAACGGAAATTCTACTCTGTTCACCTTGATCGATCGATCACGAAGTCCCTCAAATGTCAATAATGTCATAATCTCTTACAGTATTCCATGAATATAATACTTGTTATTCTAACAACAACAAACACAAAACATGTTTGAATTCCATTAATTAGCAGACTGTTAATAACAGTACTATAATTACCATAATCTACTACAATAACATGAAGGTGATTTAACTTGTAAACATCCCTGAGACACTCAGGAGTGAGCACTTTCGAATACATTCCCAGATTAATCTTCTCGAAATGATTGGATATAATGAGGAAGAGATCGTCGGTGACTAGCTTCGATCCAATATTCTGCAGGATCATTCAATTCAACTAACACAACAATCAAACAATATTTCATGTGGACAGACTTCCTCATCGGACGTCTACAGAGATTAGCTTCATATAACAAAAAATGAGCAGAAAGCACACAATTTTTATAATTACAAATATATCACAGATCTCCGGTAACGCCGTAGGAAAACGAGGACACATTGCTACCAGAAAAAAGTTTGCATCTCCGATTTGGATGAAACTTGGCTGATATATAACAATGAGGGTTAGAAAATTTTTCATCGAGATCATTTTGTCAAATTTCGCAATTATCGATTTTTTCCATCAAAAATTTCAAAATTTCATAACTCGGTGAATTTTTATCGTACAGCGTACAAATTTTTTTCCATTCGATTCACCTCTACGAGTTCTTCAATTCTTCTGTTGAGCAGGTCCGGTTTAAATGCAACCTTGGTTATGTTTCAATCGAAATAACGTGTTTTCGGGTATATAATCGACTTTTTCTCGAAATTTTTCTATAGAGTTCCCGATCAAAAATATTAAAATCGTGTTTGCCGCACGCGATTTGTGGTTGCTGTGTTGTTCGATTCCCATAAGAGGAAGAACCCAATATCGATTACTCGTAAACTCGACCGCGTGCGCTCTGGTGGTGGTTGCGGCCACTAATTGTGACCAAACCCTGAACCAAAAAGGGCCATGCTTTCTAAAGTGGGCGCAGCCGACTTAAAAATTTTCGAAACCAGTCAAGTAAAAATGCAACGGAACCATTGTCAATTTTGCTGGAACAGCATGAAAACTATTCAAAACGAGAAAATACTTGGCTGTGATGAGTTATATTTTATATTTTTTCTTATAAAATTTTTGAAAAATTTTAGATTTAAAAAAAAAATTTTTTTTCGTATTTTTATGTTAAATTTTTATATCTTCTCATAGTTTCGTCTTCTCATTGTTAAAGGTACTGCATAGAGAAAGTTTGACTGGTTCAAGTAGTTTCACTCCGAAATTTTACAATGTTTACACATCAATTGTGTAATTATTATTTTTGCGTATTCAATCTCATCAGTGATATCTTGTTCTCATTGTGTGTATTCCTGATCATGTATAGAACATTTCCTTTTTTGAAAGTGAGTTTATATCTATTCGAAGAAACGAGCTACAAGGTCAAGAAAACTGAGTGTCTGACGAACGACGCACGCTCTGCCTTCTCTAGCACTCTCTCATTTGCCCACGCTATCTCGCCTGAGTTCGGACCCCGACCTGGGCAGAAATCTTTTGCCAGAGCCTTGCCTTAACGGGGCGAAAGGAATTCTGTTCAAAACAGCTGATATGGAGTCAAAGTAACACTATATATATATATATATATATATATATATATATATATATATATATATATATATGTTAATCTTCAGATTTACGATGAAAGTCCTTTCGTAGAAGAGGCAATCGAAATCACAAAGAGCATCGAAGGAAAGAACATTGAGTTCGGAGTACCCGTAAGTTTCTCCCTCCTTCTTCCATTCAGTCGTATGACATGCATGATTTAGGTCTGGTTAACTCCATCATATCACAGATCTCCTGAGAGTCTGCATGAATGCCAGCTACCAGAAAAAAATTTGCATCTCCGATTTTTTTTATCAGCTGTTTTGAACAGAATTCCTTTCGCCCCGTTAAGGCAAGGCTCTGGCAAAAGATTTCTGCCCAGGTCGGGGTCCGAACTCAGGCGAGATAGCGTGGGCAAATGAGAGAGTGCTAGAGAAGGCAGAGCGTGCGTCGTTCGTCAGACACTCAGTTTTCTTGACCTTGTAGCTAGTTTCTTCGAATAGATATAAACTCACTTTCAAAAAAGGAAATGTTCTATACATGATCAGGAATACACACAATGAGAACAAGATATCACTGATGAGATTGAATACGCAAAAAAAATAATTACACAATTGATGTGTAAACATTGTAAAATTTCGGAGTGAAACTACTTGAACCAGTCAAACTTTCTCTATGCAGTACCTTTAACAATGAGAAGACGAAACTATGAGAAGATATAAAAATTTAACATAAAAATACGAAAAAAAATTTTTTTTTTAAATCTAAAATTTTTCAAAAATTTTATAAGCAAAAAATATAAAATATAACTCATCACAGCCAAGTATTTTCTCGTTTTGAATAGTTTTCATGCTGTTCCAGCAAAATTGACAATGGTTCCGTTGCATTTTTACTTGACTGGTTTCGAAAATTTTTAAGTCGGCTGCGCCCACTTTAGAAAGCATGGCCCTTTTTGGTTCAGGGTTTGGTCACAATTAGTGGCCGCAACCACCACCAGAGCGCACGCGGTCGAGTTTACGAGTAATCGATATTGGGTTCTTCCTCTTATGGGAATCGAACAACACAGCAACCACAAATCGCGTGCGGCAAACACGATTTTAATATTTTTGATCGGGAACTCTATAGAAAAATTTCGAGAAAAAGTCGATTATATACCCGAAAACACGTTATTTCGATTGAAACATAACCAAGGTTGCATTTAAACCGGACCTGCTCAACAGAAGAATTGAAGAACTCGTAGAGGTGAATCGAATGGAAAAAAATTTGTACGCTGTACGATAAAAATTCACCGAGTTATGAAATTTTGAAAATTTTGATGGAAAAAATCGATAATTGCGAAATTTGACAAAATGATCTCGATGAAAAATTTTCTAACCCTCATTGTTATATATCAGCCAAGTTTCATCCAAATCGGAGATGCAAATTTTTTTCTGGTTTTCTGGTATTCAATTTAGGTTACTCAGACAATATTATGCGCCTCGTTGATTCATGCAGACTCTCAGGAGATCTGTGATATGATGGAGTTAACCAGACCTAAATCATGCATGTCATACGACTGAATGGAAGAAGGAGGGAGAAACTTACGGGTACTCCGAACTCAATGTTCTTTCCTTCGATGCTCTTTGTGATTTCGACTGCCTCTTCTACGAAAGGACTTTCATCGTAAATCTGAAGATTAACATATATATATATATATATATATATATATATATATATATATATATATATATATATATATATAGTGTTACTTTGACTCCATATCAGCTGTTTTGAACAGAATTCCTTTCGCCCCGTTAAGGCAAGGCTCTGGCAAAAGATTTCTGCCCAGGTCGGGGTCCGAACTCAGGCGAGATAGCGTGGGCAAATGAGAGAGTGCTAGAGAAGGCAGAGCGTGCGTCGTTCGTCAGACACTCAGTTTTCTTGACCTTGTAGCTAGTTTCTTCGAATAGATATAAACTCACTTTCAAAAAAGGAAATGTTCTATACATGATCAGGAATACACACAATGAGAACAAGATATCACTGATGAGATTGAATACGCAAAAAAAAAAATTACACAATTGATGTGTAAACATTGTAAAATTTCGGAGTGAAACTACTTGAACCAGTCAAACTTTCTCTATGCAGTACCTTTAACAATGAGAAGACGAAACTATGAGAAGATATAAAAATTTAACATAAAAATACGAAAAAAAATTTTTTTTTTAAATCTAAAATTTTTCAAAAATTTTATAAGCAAAAAATATAAAATATAACTCATCACAGCCAAGTATTTTCTCGTTTTGAATAGTTTTCATGCTGTTCCAGCAAATTTGACAATGGTTCCGTTGCAATTTTACTTGACTGGTTTCGAAAATTTTTAAGTCGGCTGCGCCCACTTTAGAAAGCATGGCCCTTTTTGGTTCAGGGTTTGGTCACAATTAGTGGCCGCAACCACCACCAGAGCGCACGCGGTGGGAGCCAGCCTTTTTTACTTTTATGGAAGTAATAATATATTTTGCAAAAGCTACCGCCCCTCATCGGCTCAAGAGCCATGAATGATTTTTGTATTTTCACCTTGCAGCCGAGGAGTTTCTCTATCCAAATGTCCAAACCAGAAATCTATCTTCATTTTGAAGAGAGTTATGAATTTTCAAACTTTGACTTTTTAAGAAAAAATGCGAAGTAGCCAGGTTGTTTTGTGTTTCACGCGGTTGCGAATTTTTTTATCGAAATTCTGTCAACGCCATTCGATAGAGGAATGTTTGTTATACCAGCGGTGAACCCCCGTCTCGGCTAAGGAATTTCCTGAGTTCTCTCCTTACCAGTGAAGCCAGTGCGACAGACTACATAGCATCCTTAGTGAAGTGGTTGTGCTTTTTGCCTTCCACCCGCGCGTCGTTGGTTCGATCCCCCGACGACGCTCTCTTTTTGCTCTCTTTTTATTTTGATTGTTCAGTGTTTGCACTCGTTTTCATTGTCTCTTTTTTAGATGTCTGTTGATCCTAGTCCAGCCTCAGTCATTTGGGAACATTTTGTGCCCATTGTCGACTCCGATGGAGAAGAACGGGCCAAATGCAACAACTGCCCTCGCAAGTACAGAATAAAATCGAGTTCTACGGCGACGATGTGGCGTCATCTCGAGAGATAAAATGTTGCCAAATGACTGAGGCTGGACTAGGAACGACAGACATCTAAAAAGAAACATTGAAAACGAGTATAAATACAGATCAATCAAAATAAAAGAGAGCAAAAAGGGAGCGTCGTCGAGGGATCGAACCACCGACGCGCGGGTGGAAGGCAAAAGCACAACCACTTCGCTAAGGATGCTACACAGTCTGATGCACTAGCTTCGCTGGTAAGGAGAGAACTCGGGCAGTTCGTTAGCCGAGACGGGGGTTCACCGCTGGACCGCGAAGGACCGCGGTCCAGCGGTTAACCTCGGCTCGCGGCTCGGACCGCGCGCTCTCTCTCGATCACGGGCCGACCACGAGCCGAGGTTAACCTTCGGCTCGAACCGATTTAACCAACCCTAATATATATATATATATATATATATATACATATATATATATATATATATATATATACATATATATATATATATATATATACATATATATATATATATATATATATATATATATCTACAATTCGTGCGATCGCAAGGTAAATTCCAAAGAAAAGGAAATTTGAATTGTCAGAATGAACATGTTAAACTAATTCGATTATTGTATCCAATTTTCTACAGATAATATGTGACTGGTATACCGACCTGCACAGTGAGGTTGTCAATGTATGCATTCGTTCCCACTCTCTTTAGTATTTCCTTCAGTTCATTTCCATCTTCTCTCTTGAATTCCATTTCTTTCTTCCATTCTCCATCACAAATATTCACAGTGATAACGCCCAGATCAGACTTTGAATTCTGAAATTAAAAAAAAAGATCGGAGACAATTCATCGCACCAGACGATATCAAGAAAAGGAATCTAGATTCATAATTTAGGAGTCATAAAAGTAAGAACTTGGAAAATACAGTACCTCCTTGACAGAGAGATTCTCCAATCGATATCGAGTAGTCACATCGATTTGATCCAATAGACGATTCGCTCTCATCCTCAATCGATCGGGAAACGGAAGGAATGAGAAAATGTGAGAGATGGTCTCATTTGGAAGATCAAGAAGCGAGCACTGAAATGAAGCACTCAGCAATTAGCAGATTTTTAAAGAGAAGATCTATTTCCGTCTGATAATAAACATAACGGGGATCACCTCAGGCAACTCGTTTTGAATCTAATCAGAAACAATTTTGAATCTAATCAGAACAATTTTAACACTAACCGTGGCTAAATTAGATTCTAATTTCTCTCTGATTAGATGCTAAATTCGTTAGATATTCTGATTAGATTATAAAAACGTCCTGAATAGATTCTAAAAAAGTTCACATTAGATTCCAAAAACGTTATGATTAGATTCTAAATGAATTCTGAATAGATTATAAAATTAGTATGATGATGATTTTCTGAGCTGTCCTCATTTTTTTAAAAATTGATGTAGCCCTATCCAGGCACAGCGGGGCACCTCGTCCCTTATGGGGGAAGGTGCTTGCGATCCCCACTCTCGCATTGAAGGGGAGAGTGGGAAACGATCCAAAAATGGCTGACATATCAGCACAGTACATCACCCAACAGGGAAAATCCTGATACGAACTTGAATGACCCGAGGCAATGAGTAGGCACGACAGTATGTACTCGAGACGGGGTTGACAGATAATTTGGAATCTAATTAGATTCTGATTAGATTCTGAATTCTATCGGAATAGATTCTAAATATTTGAAGAAAGTTTAGTATCTAATTAGATTCCGTTTAGATTCAAAAGCTCAAGAACAATTCAGAATCTAATTAGATTCAACGTAGACTCTAAAAACTCTATGATTAGATTCTAAATTCTTCCAAACTCTGATTAGATTCAAAAAGAGTTGCCTGAGACTACCTCCGTTCCACCAGTGAGAAGAGCCGACATCTTCGCCATCAATTCCTCAGTCATCTTCAAGAAAACTAATTTAAAAAAAAAACTAAGAAACAAAACAAAAAGGCAATTGAAAAATAAAGCGCCGCTAACAACCAAACACAGAAGAAATGGCAAGAATGACAAATGCGTGTATTTCTGAATATGTTAAACACCGCCTTATTTCTGATAATACGCGAATCGGAAATAAATAACCGATGTGATTGTCTCTCTGCAACTCCACGTCGACAAAAAAAACTTTATAAATATCTAAAAACAATCTAAGAAAGAAAAAAAAGGAACTTTCAGAACAACGGTCAAATATCACGCGATTGAACACAAACGTGCATATATAAGAGGGAATAGCACGGGAATTGGAGAGATAAAAGAAGAATCGGGACTTGATAGTGTAGACATGACTGAGAATCGAAGAGGAACTAATTGTGAGTGAAAGCGATTGGTAGATCAAACTGAGGTTCTGACAAAAACAAGTCAAAAGAGGAGAGAGGGAGATCTTCATGCTTCGTGTTTCGAGTCTTGGGCAGAATCGAACTGCAGTCGAGGCCATTTGATGTTGTCCGTTTGTTTAAGAATGAGTTCCACCTGAACAAGTTATAGATTAGGGTTTCCCTTTTTGTGTTTTAGGTGAGCAACTTTTCATTTTCCCGGTCGAATTAACCTGATCAGGCAAAATCACTTTTAGATTGATTTTTGTGTCACCTGAAACTCCTATTTTATTCCCCTCACCACCGTGAAGAGCTGTTGAAACTCAATTCCTTCTCTCCGAATGTTCTTTGTAAGGGGGTGGGTCAGACCCATCATCACAATGAAATAGAACACAGAAATGAGGGATTAGGAAAATTGCTCTTTTCAGGTGACACAAAACTCATTCCCCCTTTACTTGCTTCCACTTATAGGTGGGCTCGGCGCGCGGGGGAAAATAAATGGGGGATTTTCAGGTTGAATATTCACCTACCAAAAAGGGAAACCCTATTATAGATTCAACTACAGACATCTTTAAACACTTCAAAAACAATTGCTGCATTATTTGCATCTCCATTTCTGTTCTTGGCATTTTCACCTACCATATCACTCTCCCAATCAACCGTACTCAGAGATTGTAGGGTAATATTACTGCAATTAACTTGCCGAAAAGTAAGTTACCAGCAGTATCACGGTAAATTACCTTTTTCCTACAACAATTTAGCAATATCTCAGTAACTTACTTTGTGCTTGCTACAAAGGTAAATTTGAAGTAAGCAAAAAGTAACATTGTAGCAATGTTGAAATAATATTATTTTTTGAGAGCAATAACAAAGTAAGTTTCTAGTTAGTTACAAATTTTAAGTAAGTAAAAAGTAATATTACTGCAACAATCAAGGTAACTTACTTGAGTACTTCTGGTAACTTACCACACTAATTGCCGTAATATTACCCTGCAATGACTGAGTAGTGTAAGTACTCACCTTTCTCTCTCCGACTCTTGCTACACATTCCTCTGGTACAATCTCTCCCCATAGATCGTAGACGAAATGAGATTCCTTCGTTCCGAATCCGTGTACCAACTTCACTCGTAGCAACTGTCCATCCGATTGCACCGAGACGTCACACGGCATTGCACCCTCAATGCACAAGGGAGATTATATACGGGAATGATTAACAATTACTCTGAATACCTTAGTCGCTGTGGAAGTCCATTGTAAATGAACAAACTCTCTACACAAACGTTCTTGCAAGAATAATAGTATACAGAAATGAAAGAAAAATGGATAATTTGGCAGTCAAGAACCTCAGCTGTTGCCACACACAATAGAGGACCTCACCTTGCAGTACAAATTGACAGTAATCGTGCCGTTGGCACTGTAGAAATCCTCCCTCAATTTGTCCACCTTCTCGCTCTGCAATCAAACCAGAGCTATTTTTACAGAACAGAGGAATTCGAAGTTAACTAAACAAATATACATGACACTGTTCCTCACATCCGTACAGAATGTCTGTTAGGGGAAAATGTCTAGGGTTTATCTATGTGTGTTTTAGGTGAGCAACTTTTCATTTTCCCGGTCGAATTAACCTGATCAGGCAAAATCACTTTTAGATTGATTTTTGTGTCACCTGAAATTCCTATTTTATTCCCCTCACCACCGTGAAGAGCGGTAGAAACTCAATTCCTTCTCTCCGAATGTTATTTGTAAAGAGGTGGGTCAGACCCATCATCACAATGAAATAGAACACAGAAATGAGGGATTAGGAAAATTGCTCTTTTCAGGTGACACAAAACTAATTCCCCCCCCCCTTTTCTTGCTTCCACCTATATATAGGTGGGCTCGGCGCGGGGGAAAATAAATGGGGGATTTTCAGGTTGAATATTCACCTACAAAAAAGGGAAACCCTAAAAATGTCATTATTCTTCGACGACTAACACTCCTCAAGTATTAACATTTGTGTTCACATCTACTGAGTGTTGTAATCCGTATTGTGTACTAACCTTAGACCAAGAATGCTCTCCCTTCTCACATCCTCGTTGGTCGAGGAATGCTTGGAAGTCCGACGTCTTCTTCTTGCAGCACGACCAGTACTTCAGACCCTTCAATCAAACAACATTATCGACAATGAAGATAACACACTGCAATTCAACTTTAGAGAAAACTGGACGTATTGATCAATTAGAACGACTGAATTACTCAGGTAACTCGTTTTGAATCTGATCACATTCTAAACATTGATCATCAATCGGAATCAGATCAAAGGAATTTAGAATCTGGTGAGATTCTAAATTACTACACCATTTAAAGGAAAAATAGGATGTGTGTGACCTCATGGAAGATGGCTGCTCCTGGATGATGAGTGCACGTCGAGTGAGAGACAGAAGGACCAGAGTACTTCTGCAATTGGAACTTCTTTAAACGATAAACGAGGTGTAGGATCTTAGTAGAAAATAAGGTAGTTGAGCAAAGCCAAAAGAAAGAGAAATGAAGTGTACACAAGATGATAACTGACAGCATCACAGCTATTATTTCTGCACGGAGCACCGATCTTCAGCTCATCTGACTGTTCACTCTTGTGCTCGTCCAGATATCTACAATTATTAGATAAATCAAAAATATGTCTTACAAACAATCGATTACAATACCCCTACCAAGTGATCGGGATCACTTCTTCCAAGTCTGTTTATCCCAGACATCTATGAGCCATACGGTTGATTAGATTTTCAAGAGTCGGTACAGTAGCACTGAACGAAAGAGAATTCACATATGAAAGTGCTTACTTCTGAATGGCAGCCTTGGCTCCTTCAGTCGCTTCTATCACAATCTCCCTCTCTTCTCTCGCCGATTCCTCTCGTCTCTCAGCCGGTTTGTTCAAACCATTCCATACAATCACATCCTCCTCCTGCAATATAATTAAACCATTTTCGTTGAATATCGCAGCTCAGCAGTTACGCTCACTGGAGATCGCCGGCGCAATTGTAAGAAATGCACATTAAGGAGAGTGTCCGGAAATCCCTCACCTTCTCTGGACGGATCTCTTTGACTGAGGCTACCTTTACGATGTCGAGGGGCTTCTCAGCATTATGTCTTCCTCTCGTACAACCTTCAATCAATGCATTCACTAGGCATTTAAATCAGAACAATGCAAAATTACATTTAAAAAAGAAGTGCAACAATAGTAATCGGATGCAGTTGTGTACGAAACAAGAAGCACGTAAACTCACCAGGAAAGGCTAGCCAAGTTCCGAAGTCGGTGCTCTTCTTTTTACAGCAGTTCCAGATTTTGTAGGCGTCGTGGAAGAAGGGAGGACCAGGGTGGAATTGACAGTCATCTCAAGAACAATCGACATACAGTCAAACACATAGAATATCGAAGGAAAGAGGGAAATCAAGAGAAGTATCGTGGCCTTACCAACATTGTTTGTGTCCACATCGAACTTCTTTCCGCATCCCTTGTTGTAGCACTGAACGAGATCGGCCCCAGACTGGTTCTCCATGTGGAATTGACGTAGGGCGCGGAAGAAAACGGACAACCACAATTGTGATCGAGAAATTTCTCTCAAAAATTTGAGAGAGAGCCGTATTTCGGGCCGGCAAATGTCCGTGGTGTGCCAACAATGAAGAAACGGGCAAGTCGCTGTGGGACCTGGCACACTTTGATTTTCAGACATTCCAATGCAAATAAATATTTATCGATTTTCGGTCCATTAGTGTTTTTAATATTGTGAAAAAAAAATAAAATGCGTATGCGTGGAGAATTTAGATTAAAAACACAATTAGTGAAAAGCTTAACAATTTCTATAATAAAATAAATTTCAATTGTGTGTTCAGCTTGTACAAGCATGTCCTCTGTTCTTTTTCTTCTAGTAAAATGTGTCTTCAACTTCAACGAAAGATTTAATAATCATAATCCATTTATTACCTTGTTTCGCAAATATTAGCACGATAATTGTACGTTGTGAAAGGAGCTGATGAAGCTACGATAGAGGACTGGGATACGGTAATTTACGGGGTCAGATCGATACCCGTACGAACCTGAGACAATTGAGCACAACGAGTACGGTAGAGAAGCGGGGGATCAATAATCAGTGACAAGCGGCGTCTCACTGGGAACGATCGACACGTATTCGATAGAGGCGGGGCTACAGTATATTTTAAATAACAGTATTACGAGGATGAATATATTCCTCTATTCGGGTGAGTCGAGTGCGGCTTTGCACTCTGCAGTTATCGATCCGTGGTAGAGGGGTACGGTAGCCATGTCATCAGATACCAATTCCCACTGGTAGTCCGACGGATCGTCTTCACAACTGTTCTTGAAGAAGAATCTGCAATTATCGATCGATTAATCAAGTGCACATTTTTTTCTTCAAATTGATCAGTACACTATAACCATGTCATCCATTCTACAGTAGTACTCACTTGTTTCTATCCTTTCCAATTCCGAATATCGTTCTAAACTTCTTGAGTGTCATTCCTCCTTGTTCAGGTTCAGTTCGGAATACCATGGGTCGATTTCCATGAACTGTCACTCTCAGAAGAATCTTCCCATCGGGTTTTCCACTGCCAGAGGAAGCCGACGACCCGGGTGCAGAGGGAACGCGGCTCGTTGATCTACTGCAATAAAAGAGTCATTACTCGATAGATACAGTAATCATGTGCCTGCTACCGTAATCAATTAGATGCATCAATCAACTGACGGAAGGGTGGCGTATCCATTGTGGACTCTCTCAGGATTGTGAGAGGGGGAGGCACCGGGAGTGAGAAGATTGTAGAATGGAGAAGGAGAGAAGGCAGTTTGATCAGTGACGAAAGAGGGACGAGCAAGGGTAGTGAAGGGAGACGAACGACATTGATCCAAGGCTGAAAGAGAGGCAGATGGATTACGGTACTATCGATTAACAAACATAATTCGATAGTCAATAATGCTACAGTACTCACTAATATCGGGCGTGTGGGGAGTGTGAGTTGGCCTTCTGAGTGTGTTGAAGTGAGGAGCGGAGAAGTGAGAGGAGAAGGCAGAAGAAGATGAGGAAGGAAGACCAGAGAAGAATCCAGAGGACGACGAATCGTGATCGATCGATGGACGACTGAAATACACAGTATTCATTATATGTACAGTAGTCATCTACCGTATACACTACCGTAATCCACCAATCTACAGTATCCATGAGTAGTACTGTACCCCTTCTTGCTGATTGTTCCCGAAGTGGGCGATGCTTGGGGAGGAGGGGCGAATCCAGTAGCGGCCGTCGTGTTGTGCATCGTTTCCATGTACCGACGACGCAGCCTGCAATAAGACTACCGTAATCCCATGCATACCGTAGTACAGAAGTCGATCAATCAATGCGTTCACAAATGTCATTTGCTTGGCATTCGTGGCTCTCTCCTTTCATGGATTCGCCCATTTCTCCTCGAGAAAAATCTACCTTCTATTCTACCTCCTAACATTCACTGTTATATAAGCAGATGGTGTAAAATTGTGGTCCTACTCTGATTGCGCCTCTCTTCAACGTGCTCTAGACCTGATTTATAGCTGGTCAACTAAATGGGGACTATCTGTGTCCTTATCTAAGACTAAGACTATGCATATAGTTATTCATCACCCATTCACTTCTTTCAAAATAAATAACACTGATCTTCCTGTTGCTACCGAGTTCACTGATCTCGGTGTAACATACTCAAACTCTCTTGACTTTTCCGCGCATATTGAGAATAAGATAACAAAAGCCCGTGCTCGTTGCTCGTACATTTTTCGCATATTTTTTTTATCTAAAAGCCCATCTCTATATGCCCGTCTTTTCACAACTTATGTTCGCCCTGTACTTGAGTCTTGCTCCGAACTCTGGTCCCCACGTTCTCGCGAAACATTCTTCGATATAGAAAAAGTACAACGCAATTTCTCTGAACGCGCATTGTACAAATGTGGCTTACCGTATCGTTCCTACCCCGATAGACTAAGGCTATTCAAACTCGAACCATTAGAATATCGCCGCACTTTGATAGACTTATCATTCATCTACCGAGTTGTTCATAATGACGTTGACATTGGCCTGCCCCGCTTTCTTTGTATTGCCCCTCCTCGTGCTAGACAAATTTCGTTCAAATTCTAGTTTCTATCACCACTTCCTAGTCAATCGCGTTGTATCCTTGTGGAATTCTCTCCTCAATCATATTATATTATCATGTAATAGCGACTCATTTATGACTAGATGCCGATTAGTTATCCCGATAGATTACGAACCATATTATTGAACCAGTATTGTACACCTTTCACTTACTGCACTTCTCTCACTCGCACATTGTCTTTGTCACCTAGTCGTGACATCGTAATTTTCATGTTGCTTCAAATACTACACATTACTTTAATTAAATAAAGTTTTTTTGGCATGATAAATGATTGATTGATTGAATGTGTCCGAATACCGTACCTGTTGGAAGGAGGAGGCGCAAAGCCATTAGTGCCGTATGCAAAATGAGAAGGAGGAGCAAGGGGAGGTGCAGTGTGAGGAAGGGAAGGAGGAGAGCGAGAGGCCGATCCTGAACGGAACAATGATCATAGCAGATTACGGTAGTCCACTGCTAATTGATGACTGACTACCGTAATACTCACTCTTGTTGGTGGCATTCTTGCCCCTTGCATCCAATCTATCCGCATAGTCATCAATGTCCTTATCCACTGATTCCTCCGTCAGATCGTCAAAGTTTTCTCCCTTTCCACTCAGATCTCTGTAATACAACCATTCATTGATATTTTCTCTGTCTACAGTAATCTCCCCTCCCAATCACTACCGTATCCGTCTACCGTACCTCGCAAACTGGACGCCTCTCTTGGCCATTTCATCCTGTAGTCTCTTCAGTTTATCTCCCAGTTGGTCGGCGAATTTCAATTGCCCGTCTTGGCCCGCTCGCTGCTAAAAATATACACTTACGGTAACCCCTTTTTGAATTTGATAAACATCAAGCCACCAATAAATACCGTAATCTATAAATACCGTACCTTGCTTGCAATGGCTGCATCCACATCGATCGGCTCCTGCTTCACGGCGTCAATGTTGTACCTGCAATACCGTAACTATCAGCATCTTCCCTCTCTATCTCTTCCACACAATTAACACCATTACCTACCGTTATCATCCCATGACCATGTCTATCTTAATTAAATTCAGTATCAAAATGAGTCTAATATTATATTATTATAAATATACATATTATATAATCTAGTCACTCACGTTCTGAATGGGTTGAATGGATTGGATGCAAAAGCGGCAGTTCTCGTAGTGGCAGAGTGGAAGGGAGAGAAGGGAGAGGAAGACTTCATCGTCCCCGATGAAGTAGACGGAGAAGCACAAGAGGCAGCCAGGGATGAAGCACGTTCCTATATCATACAACTATTACATCACCACTACGCAATATTCCTAACTAACACCGTATTTCTATTCATTGTTATTCAAAAGCGGTAAGCATTAGAGAATGATATCAATGAATGGGAAGACAAGAATACTGTAGAAGGAATCGATCGACTCTAACACTACCGTACCTTCTTGATCGTCGCGGGAGTTCCCATCGAGGTCGAGGGCGTCGCTTCGAGAGCCGCATTGATCTCCTTCGTCAGCTGAATAGTATACCATTATTACATCATCATTAGCCAATATCCAAAACAATCGTCCAACTCGGACAAACTAAATAATAAAATAAAACTATTTTCGAAATACGTTTTGACCATGATTAACTTGTAGTACACTAAAAATAGCTATTAATATTTAAACAAAATTCGGCACTACTGCTGAAGCCCGTAACAGGCCAAGAAAAATGAGAATTTCTTCTTGAAATGATAATTTCTAATGATAGTGTTCTTATATTTTTTATGATTCCCGGCTTGAGCAGTAGTGCCCAAATAGTATAGGAAAGGCAGACTGACATCGAAGAATGCTTGGGAGCAGACAAAGGTAGCATGAATTCTCTTGAGATGGTCGTCGATTGGAGGAACGACTGGATCGAAGAAATCACGAGAGGGAGGAGAGTTTCTGATGGAATGAGCACGACGAGACATCTCGGAACGGATGGAATCAGGGAGGAACGAACACGAGCCCGTCTTCTTACTGCAATTAACATCAATTAATTATTAAAATTAGAAATAATAAAATAAGTCTATTGTTGATAAATACATTTTAAAAGTGTAGTTATTCACAATACACATATATTCCCCATAGGACGAATCAGTAAATCCCACTGCTTCAATTCCATTTTTTTTCTAAAAAAGAAACCTACATCAGTGGCCCGTCACCGCACACTCCGATTCCAGTGATTCAATATATCTACCGTACGCCCCCCCCCACTCTTCAATCGATAACTACCGTACCTGATATACTTCTTGTGTGCGAGTACAGCAATCGACGGTCCATCCTCCGGTTTCTTCTCCATAATCTTGCGGAATTGCTTGATGGCAAAGTGGAGATCGATGGCAGTCACACAACGAGATTCGTCCTGAAGGGAGATCAATGGTTACTGTATCTCAGACTCTATCGATTTCTATCAAATGGCTACAGTAATCTCTCTCTCACCATGGTCGCCCATTTCTTGAACGTCTCAAGTGCATCTCGATCAGCCAGCACTTCGTCCACACTTCGCATCAATCGAGCGACCGAAGTTGTCGCCATTCTGGAAAAAGATCAAAGATTAGATTAGAGAGAGATCAGACTACATACTAGAGCACAGAGAATACGAAAGAACGATACACAAACAAGCCCGAGAGCGGCGCAGATTACGTCGTCGAAAATGATAAGGGGATTAGGAGAGAGAGAGAGAGGGACATGGCGATGGGTCAGAAAAGGAAGAGAAGAGAGAGAGAGAGAGAGAGAGAGAGAGAGAGAGACTCTCTCTCTCTCTGAGTGGAGGGGAGCGAGGTGAGAGATAGAGAGGACTGAAACTGAGACTATGAACCGGAAACGGCGGAGGAGAAGGAGAATGAGAGGATGACTACTACGGAAATCAATCGATCGATGGTCAATGAGTGATGAACTGCAATCTATCGACCAGAATGGCGCCAGTCTCTATTAGAAATGAATGAGAAGAGAGAGGAAATCGATCTGAATTCACCATGCAAAATGACGAGGATTGGCATGAAAAGAGTACGAATGTTGTATGGAAAGTGATAGAAGACGCGAGTCTATTTAGAGATATGAAATGATGGAGAGAAGAGCGGGGAAGAAGAGAAGAGGAGCAACTACGAGCGAATAACGACTTGTGGAAGGAGGAAGAGAGAGAGAGAGAGAGAGAGAGAGAGAGACTCCCAACAAGATGGTGTCTTCCCATAGCATCTGGCAGTCTTATACCATATCGAATCGGAAGACTGAGAGGGAGAGCAAAAGAGAGAGACCGACTCTATCGGGATCAAGCGAGATCGGAAGTTAGAGGTGTGAAGAGAGAGAGAGAGAGAGAGAGAGAGACGGCGGGGGTAGACAGGTAGTTCAAAGGAGCTGCGGCCAACTCTGTCTGGGGGGGGGGGTGGCGGCACTTTTCAAAGGGACACTCACAATTAGTGAGAGAGAGGCGAAAGAGACAGAGGAATACGACGAGGCTTTGAGGACACCGAAAGAGAGATAGAGAAGAGGAAGGAGAAGAGAGAGAGAGAGAGAGAGAGAGAGAGAGAGAGAGAGAGATCAAGAAGGAGAAGGAGGAGATCGAGATTGAAGAGAGATACAAGTTGAGATACGAAGAAGAGAAGAGTGAAGGAATGAGTGAGAAATGAACTAATTGAAGTGACGTCTGCATAGTCGGCATGCAATTTAGGTATTCGTATTACGGCCTTTTGGGCGAGAGATCGGTATTACGGCTGAGAAGGCGAAGAGAATCAGAGAAAAAGAGACTGCCAGAGGGAATGGGCAATATGAACCGGCATTCCTACTGGGTAGACATCATGAGGAAATCAAGACTCATTGAGAGAATCAAAGGAAGAGATGAACAACAACTCGTAAACACCTTGACAAAGGATATGGATACAATGCCGATAGATGGGTCATTAGCTAAAGAGAGGAGAGGAACAAAGGAAGAGATGAACAATTATGACTCGTCGCCCACAGTAATCGACGCTCTATTGTCCATACAATGGTGTGAATGCATACTAGTGTTGTTAGACCGAATAATTCTAGTCGCGAATAATAACATCACTAATGAATATCAATAAAGGAGATAATCTCTGTATCTAGAAGGTGTGGGGGGTTGACTGGGAGTAAAAGTAGAGAGTGAAGGAGTAGAGAGAGAGATAGATAGATGCATGGGGTCATTCATCACCATCTTTCCTTCTCTTCTTCCTCCTCTTTTCTCTTTTCTATTCGATATACGAATGGCGCCGTCTAACCAATGAATGTGTGTATGTGTCCTATTCAGAATGGGGGCAGAAATAGAAGAGAAGAGAGAGGGGATACATATCCAGTAGTGAATAGAGGGGAGGAAGAGGAGAGGAGAGGAGAGGGGAAGGGAAGGGTAGTGATATATGTGGAGAGATTGGAAGATGGGCACGATTCATTCTAGTAGGGGGGGGGGAGAAGGAAGATTTACGCTGAATTGAACAATGAAGAAATGGAGGCACGCGGGATATGGAGGAGAGAGAGAGAGAGAGAGAGAGAGATCAGAGGGGGGGGGGGAAGGAGGTGCCAGAGGGACACACTCTCCTCCCTTTCAACCTTTGCGACGATGGACACACCGACGATGAATCATAAAGAGAGCGACAACACAATTATTGTTATTATAGATGGAAGAGAGGGCCGCAGGTGATAATAGAGATAGAGACGGTGAGGGAAAGAGATCAATCGAGGGCTAGGTAATCGATGTCGCCTTGGGGTCCGCAACAGTGCCAGAAAAACACCCAGCGGTGGTACGCATTTTTAATGAAAAAAACTTGAGGATTTAGCATAAAAGTCGGGGATCCGACGGTTTGCAACTCGATATTCTTCGAAATTCCCAGTCCATTACTTGGAGAGATATGGTATGTGCATAGGTCGAAAGGTACGTAAAAACCACGTAGCCAACCCGCATTTTGAGAAATATTGGTTTTAAAAAATGAAAACCCATCCCGCATTTTCGGTTTTTCATGCCCATTTTGTCAAATCAACCCGCATTTTCGGGGTTTCATGCCCATTTTTGCCGAACCCTAGCCGCATTATCGACTTGCCGCAACGCACCCTTTCGACCTATGGGTATGTGAGAATATCGAGAATGAAAAGGAAGAATACATCGACGTTCTTATCATCCATCACTCCGATGTAGTCATATCGAGGATGGGAGAGAGAAAAGAAGGAGAAGGAAAGAGAGAGAGAGAGAGAGAGAGAGAGAGAGAGAGAAAAAGAGAGAGGAAAAAAGAAAGAGGCTAATTCTCATGTGCTATCACTGCTGATTATGAGACAGTGTCCCTTACTGCAGTGGCTCATTTATAAGATAAGATAACATGGTCTCTATCGTTAATGCCACGAGTTACAACGCGCGTTTTTGGGGGGAAAAGTCTCTAAATGCTTTGGGACTTTGAAAAGTAAACACATTTTTTGCGAGTTCCTACCGCAACATCACCAATCGGAAACCATACTAAACGATGAACTGATCTAACAGAGACACAGACTGACTGGATGGTCTCTCTCTCTATCTCTCTCTCTCTCAATCCTCGCGGCTCTTCTCTCTTCGTCTTTATGATCTGCACCATGCGACGACCGAGTAATAACAGCAGATGGATGAGAGGAATGGGAGATCAAGAAGGGGAAGAGGGAGAGAGAGAGAGAGAGAGAGAGATATGGAAGAATCAGTCCATCCAGATCCATCACTCAATGTGGACTCTAGACGACAGCCGACTGATGGGATTCGTCCATTGGGGGTGGGGTGGGAGGGGTTCCTTCTCGTGGAGGGTACCCTTCCACCCTCAGGGGGAGGGTCTCCTTCAAGGGAGAGAGGGCGGGAAAGAGTAAATGCCTTTCTCCTCTCCCGTTATTTCGTGGTTCTTCTTCTCTTTTGCTGTCACTTTGGTCGCTTCAAAGGGAGGCCGACGAAGTTGGAAGAAGAAGAAGAAGAGAGGGAACAAATGCCGACGGATAATGATAGAGATGAAGAGAGAGAGAGAGAGAGAGAGAGAGAGAGAGAGAGAGAAGGAGAGTCCAACTCAGAAGAGAGGAAGAGAAGAGGTCAATGTAGATACAATCTACAAGGAATAACAGCCAGGACCAAGCCTTTGCTTGCACCATCTCATTATCAATAAACAGCCACTTGTCGACTCTCTCCCAGACTCTGCCATCAGAGATTGGGAGATGCACAGTGTACATATCTAATCAGTCTCTCTCTCACCCACTTGTTATCAGGAAGCCCCTTCCCTCTCTTCTCTCTCTCTCTCCATCGACCCCATCAATCACAGTCTATCAGTGCACGCAACTCTCACAGGCCACAATCTCTCACACATAATTGCATCCAAATTGAGGTCCCAAAAAGTGCGACAAATGAGGTATGATTCATAGCACTGACGCCACCCGAATCCAACTATAGAGGGCGTCAATTCACATCTCCACTAGGACAATTGACGAGATATAAACCACGTATTTGGCATCTCCTCCAACCCAACGGTCTCTTTTCACAAAGAGGGAACACGACTTGAAAGCGAAAAGTGTCGATCAAGACGGGAATGAGAATCAATGAATTCGATGGAATAAATGCGGAGGATTTAGACTGATTCAATGAGGAAAGAGGTATAGGTACGATCACAATCAACTCAACTTGAAGGCAATAGAATGCGAAGAGAGACGAAATGGAAATGATGATGAGATGGTTGTTCGCATCGACTCTTTCTCCCTTCTTTCCTCCTCCTTTCTCTCTCTCCCTCTCCCTTTTGATGATCAAAGGGATGCCGCCACTCTCTCTCCTCTCACTTTCTCCCTCTGCACCTCTCTTCTCTCTCGTATTTCCCAGCATGAGAAGTCGACCCGAGGCCAGAGAGAGAGTGAGCAGATGAAAGAGAGACCAGAGATGAAGAGTGGCGAGAGAGCATGAACAATCGAGAGAGTGGCTGGTAGGAAAGACACAAGTGTCACAACTATAGCCATGATCTAGTGACGGTATCTAACTTACGGTGATTAGCAGACCGTGGCCTACCGTATCTCATGACAACAGTCGGACATCAAAGCACCCCGGCCAAACTATCTCTCAACTACCTTCCGTTTTCATGTTCATCGTGGCGATAAAAGCGGTAGATCAAAGGGTGCTCTCTCTCTCCATTTCGACTACCGTAAACGAGAGTGATCATTCGAATGGACTAGTCGGGTGGGTGCTTTGATCTCTCTCTTCAATCTCGACAACAAATGAGAAGGATTAGACACGGCCAAACAGCGATCACAACTAATGAGAAGAGAGAGAGAGAGAGAGAGAGAAGTCAGGATAGAAGTTAAGCAGAAATCAAGCATCCAACGAATTTCAATAACTACTAATTAAACCAAGCCGAATTCATGAATTAGTCCACAATTAACACGCAAATCGATGTGATTCAAATGAGAACCGAGAGAGGAAAAGGAAGAGAATTGATAGGAGAATGTGAGAAATGTAGGGAAATAACATCGAAAATGGTACGAAAACGATCAAGATAAGAGCAGAAAAAGGAAAAGACGATGGACGTCGTAGTAATAATCAATATTAATGACAAGATGCCTGTATTAAATGGTGACTTGAGATGGAATCTCTCTTCTCGGGACAGAGTAAAACTATCTCATCTTACGACAATGGGAAGGAACGGAAACGGGATCACAAAAGAGAGAAAAGAGAAGAGGAGAAGAAGAATCGGGAGAGAGGAGTCATTAGGGGAGAATGAATAGAGTGAAGTGAAGTATACGGTGGAATGGAATGAGATCGAGGGTGCTCATAATGAGTCTCCCCCCTCGAGATAAAGAGAGAGAGAGAGATATAGCAAAGGCAGCGTCGAATCTCGGGTTAGGCAATGGCTTTACAGCAGGAGGAGAGAAGGGGAGGTGGGATGGGGGCAGTCAGTCAACGAGTAAAATGAGATCGAGGCTCGAAACAGATCTGAGGAGAGAGGATACAAGGGTCAGTCGGACAAACGACCAGTTATCGATCGATAATCAATCAATCAATCGATAACCCCTACTACAGTACTCCTCTTGTGATAAACTCAATTGTCGATTAGATAATCGCAACTCTCGGCGAGTCGATTAGCATTTGTTATCAGTCGGGGCTTATCTGTATGACTCATAAGGAAATGAGTGGAGGACAGGGGAATGAACGCTAATATTGTTATATCAAATAATCCTATACGCGAATAACCTTTGTTATTCGTGACTAGGAATATTCGATCTAGCAACACTAATGAACACCCATTTGTACCCAGCTAAGGGGTGGAGGGAGGGCGGCTAGACAGGGTCGAACAACGGGGTAAAAAGGGGTTATGGTAAAAAGTTGTCTGCTTTATTGGATGGATATCGAGATGATGATGTAGAGTAGAAGATAAATAGACTGATTGACGACAACTGAGGAGAGGAGAGGTGAGAAGGAGAAGAAGAAGAACAGATCATCGGGGAGGTGAGAGGGAGGAGAAAGGGAGAGAGAGAGAGGGGAGGTGATGGGAAGGAGAGAAAGAGTGATAAGAGGAAAGGGAAGAGAAGCAGAGATGAAAAGTGATTGAGAGAGAGAGAGAAAGAGAGAGACGCAATCATCGTTTGTCATTAGAGAGAAGGGGGGATTGTCGTCCTCCCTTCCCTCCAGAGCGACCGACGGGGCAGATCAAAGGAATGCCGACTACTGATAGCGACGCCTTTCATCCATACCGATAGAAGGAAGAGAGAGGAAGGGATCATGACAAAATAGAGAAAGAAGAAGAAACCCCTCTGACTATGGACTGGATGGGGAAACTTATTGAGAATGTGGAGCCCGGCTATGACATTATTGATGGAGCAGTTGTCAAATTTATTAACAATTGAATGCGCAGCATGTAATCACCAAGTGTTTTCAACTCACACGCCCTTATCATTCGGAATGCAGAAACAAGCTTCCAGAAAAAGAAACGTGTAGAGAAGTGCCATAACTTACTTTTTCTATTAAATTTATCAAAGACACCTACAAAAGGCGATGCCGCTAATTAAACGATAGACATTCTCTAATTGAACGTCTCTCTATCCGCCTCCGCAACAGATCTTTCACTTCTTCTCTCCTTCCGAGATCAAAGGAAGCCCATTTCTCCCCTCCATCTAATTGCATCGTCTGCGAACCTCTCAATACAATTAAATCGGCCCCATCTTCTTTCTTTTTGCCACACTACCGTAGCCATCTTCCATAATTATTCTTCTTATATGTTTACTTTCTTCCCATCAATTGCATCAAGTTTTTGAAGGGGGCGAATACATCGATCATTCGTGTCTCGAAACAGTGGATGGGCAGGAAATTGATAGGAGGAAGGAGGAGGGGAGGTGGTTGATCTACCCTTCTCTCCGTTACTACTATTATTGTCTCCCCCCCCCAGTAGTCCTTCTCCTTCTCACACAACATCTCCCCTCCTATACTCAACACTTCCATCAATGTACACTTCACTCCCATCCCCCTCTTCTCCAACTTTATCCAACGGTTCGCTCATTTTTCAAACCACATATCACAGTCCCAAGTGGATTTACGTTTCACGAATATTTTAAAACGAGTATTTGAAGGGAGAAAGTTGACGCATGGCGGATTCCGATGCACTTCACCTTCGGATGCTGCAGCACTCGATTTTACCAATACAGGTCAGTTCAACTCTTCGTGATAACACTCATGCGATGCTACAGTGCCCCAAGCATCCTATTTGTACAATAGATCAAAAGGGCATGTGCAAAAATGGCGAGAATGTTGTCTCACTTTTCGCATTTTGCCAGAAAATCGAAAATGTGGGTTGTTTTTTAAAGATCCTAAAATGTCTTTTATTTTATTCGAAAGTTTGCATCAAAGAGTCAAAATGCTGCAAGTGTATATATATGCTCTATGTTATAATCGTCCTCTACCTACACGAATGCTCCGATTGTTCATCATCTCTCTCCCGATATGCCATCTCCACTGTTATAATCGTCCTCTACCTACACGAATGCTCCGATTGTTCATCATCTCTCTCCCGATATGCCATCTCCACTCACTCTTCAACTCTCCTCTCATGCATTTGAATGCACTTCACCCTTCAGATCAGTTGATCGAAAGAGAAGGAAAGGGAGAGAAGGGAAGAGACTGTTCAGACTCGACAGAGGCTCTAGACAGAGAAAGAGAGGGTGGTCCAACTAGAACCTGTATCTCTCTCTCCTCCCTTCCCTCCTCTCCCCATACCCCTCTCCTCTTTCTCCCATCTCACAGCCAGCTGGCACTTTCCATTGCTGCCCATTCCATTTTCAATTTCATTAAAGTGAAACTGACCTAAACCCAAGACCATTCCCAGCTGTCTGTCTTAAATTATCTATCGATCGCAAATAACAATTTATTTGATTTTGATGTTCCGCGAACATTCGCGGTAAATATCAAATCACACAGTTGATGATCAATATCAAAGATGGGTAGAAGGGCGCGAGGCCGTCGACCGTTTAATCTTTTTTTATATCGCAGGCGTAATTTTTTTTTGTAGTACTTCAAACACTGGTGGGCTTGGCCCGGCAATTTTGAAGAAAAATATCAGGATTGAAAAATAGGCAAAAATGCATGCATTTTGGTTCCCATGTAGGATCAAAAGCTACCAGGAATATTCATGTTGCAACGACCGTCCATAGCGACTCTACATATTCGCATATACTGTTTCCCATGGGTTCGTTTCTACCTCAATCCATCTCTGACCTTCACTGGAATTCTTCTAGTCTCTCTCTCCCTCCCGAAATAGCCACCACTTCCTTTCCTTCTTTTCCTCTCACATTCAAAGCATCGATCGATCGATATTAATCTATTCCCTTCACAGTCTCCTCTCCTAATTCTGCTCCCTATTCAGTCAAGTATTTACTCATTCAATGGGTCGAGTTCGAGAACTCTCATGCACTGCACCATCAAAACTTGCAATTCAATAGTTGTTGTGTGTGCCCATTTCTGGTCACATGCTACACAAAAACGATCCCATTATTTTCCCGCGAACATCAATCGATTCCACACCTATATAATCTAAATTCTGGCATATTTTTGCATATATATATATCGATTTTTCCTTCAGATCGTCTTCTTACTCCTCCCCTTTCTCCCATCAGTCGAACGGCAAAATATCACATCGTCATGAAAGGACCCGATCGCTAGTGAGTATAAATATTTAATGTAGCTAAATTTTAAAAAAAACCCTCTCGTTTTAAAATATAAACAATTTTTCCATTCTGTGTTCCCTAAATCTCCAACCCCCCGTTCCTCCATTCAAATCCTTCCATTCTCCCTCCTCGCCCTCTTCATCTCTATAGCAACCTCCTTCTCTCACGTGCTTCATTCCTACTCCATTCTCGAGATTGGCTCCTGCTCCCCCCTCTCATAATAACCCCCAATGTAAATCACCTTCCCCTATCTCCTCCTTCCCCCCTCCTCACACTCAAGTACCCATTCCACATGGTCTATCCATGCCCGCCAATATTCAGGTAACTCAAGTGTCCCAATAACTCCTACTAGAACTAGGGGATAACTAAATCAGCGCTAGAACCATGCCGGCAAACGGGAATTTTGAATTTTTTAACGATAAATTTATCGAAAATAGGGCAATGTTGACTTTGATGCACGATTTTTAGTTATTTCGGTTCGAAATCCCTGTGATAACTCCATTCTCAATTTCAGTGAACGTGGTTCTGATCTACTCTCTCCACTGGAGACATTTGAACACTACGAGAATCGTAGTCGACCTTCTTCTGCAGCCGGCCAATGGGGAAGTGAACAGATAGCACCGCAACCTCGTGAGTACACGACATTACTCATTGAAGAGCACTGGTGACATTATGGAGTCTACTTGCTACTATTAGAATAACATAGAAACCAGAAGTAATTTCCATTCCCATAATATATTCTTGAAATATTTTTAGCATGTTCTTGGTGGTGTAACATGAGACAATGTTGTTTGTATTCACAAATGTACAGTTACGATCACAATTTCACTTCCGTTGATCTATCATATCTCCTATTTCAGCCACTCGATTCACCTCTAATCGAACCGAGCGACAGCCAACTAAGGGATACAGCCAGGTTTGCACCCTTTGTATTTTAACGATACATTTTCGTCCCGCGAACAGTACAGCTTATTGTATTATCTATAACTTGGTCAGATTACGTATAACACTGGTCAGATCTCAACTAATATCATCCTCATGCGTATTCATAGATAGTCGTCAATTGTCAAAGGCGCCTCCTTATAAATGTGTTCACGGATGTTGTTTTTCACATTTGTTTCAAAATGCATGATTTTAACTATGCCCGTAATACAGCTTTCCTTGGAGACTACCTAATGTGTGTGTCTATCCCAGAAATAGATTAGAAATAAATAAATATTTTACAAACTGTGTATTTTGAGGGTGTTCGATCTGCCATTTCCCATCGAAGCCCGACGTATCCCCAGCAGCCTCCGATTGCATCATCACAAGGCAATGGTCGGCCTATTGAGTATCGAGTACAACAATATCAGCAACAACAGTCCTATGCCGTGAGTTACCTGTCCTAACAAAATCCTAAATGACATCTCAACGAGACTACAGCACAGATGGGCAAGGTTTGTTGATGGATGGTCAAAAACGGGAGCTCGGTGACAAAACCTGGTGAATTTGGGCAAAAAGCGGGAGGATCTGATCCAAAACAATGACCGCTTGAACCGAAATCGGGTGGGTAAAAATACAAAAAGCGGGAGGATATTGTTGCTGGATACACTCTAGCCCATGCATGGACAACAGTAATCACAACTTCAGCCCACTCACGATGCGCGAGGCTACGATCATAGGACGGGTCCAGGCACGATAGCATGCGAATATCGATCGGATCCCCGCGCAGTTACTGTAAGTCGTTCTATAGGCGTCGATGGAAACCAGTAAATATAGGCGATAGGAAGAGAAATTCAATTCAGCAACCGTTGCGACCACTCGTGACCGATTATCGATCGGGTAATGGACAACCGGGAAATCTGGCTTGTGAATATCGAGCGAGAGACATTTCACCCTCAGTGAGGACTGTAACCACGACCTACCAACCACAACGGAAAACAAAATGTGAGTACACAATGATAGGATTTTCAGGAAATCGGTCACGTAGCGTGTTTTCCCAATTGGGAAAAGGCACTCCGTAATCGCTTTCCTGACAATCCTTTAGGCAACTATGACATCGATTCATAGGTCAAAAAGTCGGTAGAATTCGACATAAAAAATGCCTGATCAAAAGGACGTAAAACGAAACCTGCCCGAAAAGAAAAAAAAACCCGAAACGTAGAAACCTGCCGATACACAATCAAACAATCGAAAAAAACCTGCCCGACCAGTTTTCCGTGCTACTTTACTTTTTGACCTTTGCATCGATTTACTTTTCTTGAATAACTATGCAATCAATACTTACAGTATCCCTTCCATGGATCATCTGCATCGCCATCTCCGTCCCTGTCTTCGTAGTCATTTGTCTCTTCTCTGCTGTTCAACTTCAGGAACTGGGCATCCTCTGAAAAATCAATATCCGTGCAAGTTCCTCACAAGAATCTGCTCGTTATGACTCCATTGCTTGCACGCTCCTGCCCTCTTCACTACCTCCGGTTTCCCCACAGTTATTGATAAGTCACGGACTTTTTTTTGTACATACACCGAACATTGAATTGTAATACAAAACTTTATTCATTAACAACTAATTATTAACCAGAGGAGCTCAAAGAGAGCGATAAAACCGAAAGTGGTTCAATAAACAGTGTACAATTGGGTCAAACAATTAGCATTATGAGATATTCCTTATTCCTTGCGAGGCTTCTTCTTGTCGACTCTCTTGGCAGCGTAGAACTGCTGTGAGGCGCTCTTCGTCTTGCTCTTCTCCTTCTCAGTCGACGGCTGCAATCAATAATGTAACCATAGGTCAAAGTGTGTAAACATTGACTTAATCGAAAAAGAGATGCATGATCAGTTAGACCTCTAAAACGAAGCCTGCCGTAACGGCCTCCTGGAGATTTTCCAACTCAGAAATGTTAAAAAAAACCTGCTCGTAAAATCATTAAACATCGAAAAACCTGCCCGACCAGTTTTCCATGCTAGATTACTTTTTAACCTCAGATTATAGGGAGTCAATCTCCATCCATTCGTAATTATAAATTTTACATGAAATTGTCGTCATACCTCATCCTCATCTCCGTTCACTTTCGTCTTTCTCTGCTTCTTGTCATCATCATACTTCCACTTGTAAGGGAGGATATTCGCAAGGGGAATCACGAAAACGACAGACATCATTCCGCCGAACACCATCCAATACTGAAATATACATAAATATTTTAAATATAAATCTATATTCGAAGTAGATATTATTGTAATCTCTCACCCACAAGTTGCTGCCAGTCGCCTTCTGGGCGGCAGATTCGAGAATCACTTGCGGCACTGAGCAGAACATCTTTCATCGATTCAATCACATCCTAATCTTACCCTTCTCCTTCGTGACGACATACGATCCGGCGAAGCGCTCACCACCCTGGCTGCTCAAATTTACCAGTTGAAACTATGACGTGTACCAGTCTATGTCGCAAACCCATGTTTTAACAAAGCGAAATGTATTAAAATAGTGAATAGATTCTCCATCCGATAGAGAACGTACTGGTAGATGACACGAACGGGAGCGACTGCGATGCTATTGAATCCGGCATCGTTGAACGACTGCAAATAATATTTTCCACTGGATCACAGAAGAAAAAGTTCTGGCCAAATATTCGCCATCTGTCCAAATATTGGTGAAAATAACTACTTCGCTCACCTGATCCTCGCCGATTTTGGGAAGACTCGTGAGAATGACTCTTACCACGTGCTGCACCGTCTCGCCAGGCATGATCTTCGCGAATTTGACCTGGAATGATGACGTAATCTATGACGCGATGGAGTAATCAACTGACGGAGAGAGGACCGCGAACAGTGAAGGGTTTAGTGCTGCTGGCATTCGTGAAGAGCTGACGATGGACGAAGAGAGTCACACTGAATAGGGTTGAGTTAGACACAAGTATAGCACAGGTAAACTTTGAAAGGTAGCTATACATAGGTCAAATGGGTTTTTCGCAAGTTCGCAATTAGCATAGGGCGGGGGATGTCGACAGAGGTCTTCATGTGTCTGCCCTGCACTCCCTCGCTACGTTAATCCGGTTTATATGCAAAGTGCAGAAGTGCCTATCTTCGCACGCGAAGACCTATTTGACCCATGTAGCTATACAACTACCCGCATAATTGACTGCTTTTCTGAAGAGAGAGCACGGAGAATGAGGAGTGTGGGGCTGTCATTTCCCTCGTATGCGGGTAGTTGTATAGTTACCGTTCAAAATCGAAACACGAGTACTCTTACTCAAGGGCAGGTTTGGATCCGGTGTTGACTGCAGAGAGGACGAGTGGAATCTCGTGGTTGATGGGCAGGTAGTTACTGAGGAATTGCCTGAACAGCACAAAGGTTGAACACGCCGAGGAAGACCTCGACTCACTTGCTGATAAGTAGATTGGGCCGGTTATCGATTGCCGCGTGCTATAAATACGAGGTTTGAGGGAATGAATTAATATTGATGACTTACCGCCACAAGCGACAGCAAACTGAGGAAGACAACGAGGCGAGTCATCTAAATCACGAGAATTTATACAGAGAGAGAGAGCGCGCGTCCAATAAGCGAACAAAAATAAAAGAATGGAGAGAAAAGATAAGGAAACAAGCAAAAACCAAACCGAACTGCAAGCCCTGTCAGCTGATACGGTAAGAAATGATCGATATCATGAATTCCGCAGAGGTCCTAAACTTATGTTTAAATTGTATATTTAAAAGATACGGTAGTCAATTTTGTGGAATCTTGTTATGTTTTTTTTCTTTTCTTTGTATTTATTCAGTTTTTGTAAATAATTTCCCTTTTATTTTTTTACTTTTTTCAGGGCTATGACATGCTGCTGTTTTAGTATTCATGATGTGAAGTGTGAGAACGAGGAGACGAAGTAGTAATTCAGTTTCATTGGCGCGTAAAGCTTCGTATCTACAGAGTATGCTTGAGCTCACAGATAATACAATTAACCGTGTTTCATCATAACATAATGAACAATCTGTGCCTACTTACAAATAATACTTATTGGCGTGGGGGAATCAGAACCTTCGAGAGACCAATCGATATTTACAAACAGTTGGAGGGCTCTGTATCCCGTGTGACCCGATTGATTTCACTCGAATCAATGAAAGCTAAGAAAGAGAGAGAGAGAGAGAGAGAGAGAACATCGGAAATTCTCATAGAGAAAAAAAGCGGGGACATAGCATACGGTAATCGGAATCGGCTATCATCGGATTTGGCAGGCTCCCGTAACAGCGAAAACCCGACCAGTGAAATGGTGATAGTGCACGAACTATCTAATAATGCTTGTGAGTATACTGTAAATGGCTGGGGAGTACTGTGGCTGAGTATCGATCGATAATTGATGGAGTGGATGCTCCAACGAGTGCTTTCTGCTCGTTTTGCATAGTCGGAACTGTTCGTCCCTCTCTGTCCACCGTCGTCATCGTTCGTGTACGAGTGACCGTCGTCATTGCTGCAATTATCGATTAGTTCATCTCAGGGAACGATGAGATCACAGCCTCGAATTGGCACTATTCCAAGACCATCTTTCGTTGTCTCACTCTCTCGTTTTGCGCATTCTCTAGATCATCCTCTCTTTCTCTAACTTGATTTCGCTGCTACTCTTTCGGATGCTGTGAGATTATTGTATTACAGGAGAACAATCAAAAATTGGAAGGGCTACGGTATATACATGGATCACTAACTGGGTGAGAAGCTTCGATTCCTTTTTCCGAATAGAAGAGACTTGAAAGCACTTCGGAATCTCTGTGACATGAGATTGTAGAGAATTGGATTGACTGAGCAATTGACGAAGACGAGAGTCTTCGCGAAGAAAAGATACCTCAATTAGAATGGTTGGAATACTGTAATCTATCGTAATCCCTCACTATTCCAAAGAATGATTGAAATACTGTGCTCTACCGTAATCCCTCACCATTCCGGCCTGTAGAGATGGCCCTCGGGTGCATAGGAATTGTAGAAAACCATTGCTCGATAGGGGAACCAGCAAGTGGCGAAAACGACTACGACCAGAGCCAGCATTTTGACTACCTGAACATGCAAGAGATTCATGAAAGATGAGAATCCACGCACTCTGTGCAACTGAGTCAAATGAGAACAAAAAAGGAAGGAAAGAGATAGATAAATATGTAAATAACTTAATCAATAATCAATAATCTATCATTCGTCACAACATTCTTCACTACATTTCTCTTACGACCTTATCTCGTTTCTGAATTAGCGACTCTTTGCCGGTTAGGAAAAATAGAGATTCCTGTTCCGGTATCTGACAACGACAATCAATCATTTGTATATTTAATTACGTATTTATTTAATTAACAATACTAACCGAATTCTTTCCTCCTCGTGTAGAAGCTCTCGATCGACCTCCGCTAATGAGAAACTCGCTCGTTTGAGCAGGCGGGGCTTCATCTTTCGATGAATTTTTCCCTGTAAATCAATCGATAATTCGATCGATCGATAATAGTTCGTTTGATCGATATTCTACCGTACCTGCTGATATCAGGGTGACTGCCGTACTCTTCAGTCGATCTCCACAGGAGATCAGGACGAAATAGATCTTGATGTAGATGAAGATGTTGAGAACCATCGGAAAGGCGTAGAAAGTGAGGATGTCGAAGGTGTACAGAATCTGAATGATACTCAGTCAAAGATGATTCCCATTTACGCAGCCAACCCGATATGCGATGTTATCTCGTGATAGACTGAATTCGCACATCGTCAAATTCGTCTCGGGATCCGTCGTCAACTGTAAGAGTACTGTATGAGCAGGAGATTATCGATTGGTAGATCTACCTTCGCAAGGAACATCCAGGGCGAATTGTACAGAAGTGCGAAGATCCAGATTCCCTTGAGAATGAGATTCGCTCGTTCCACAGTACAAACTTGTCTGAAAAAAAGAAGATTTCGACTTGTATTTACCACAAAATAATCATGCACAATTATCTAATTCGGTAGCTCACCTTGCTAGATATGGCTTGCATATTCCAAAGTATCGTTCGATGGTGAATGCAGTAATACTGAGTGAGGAGAGATTGATTGCGAGATACGGTAGATACGACATGACAGCGCATCCTGCAACGACTCTCTTCTTCCAATCAATAAATCAATCATTTATTAGTCAAAGATTAATTGAATTGCAATATAATGTTCTGAAGCAACGTGACATTTGCGATGTCACGGCTAGGCGGCAAAGATTTCACCTCGTAGATCGCTGTTTCACAATGCTCAGAAAGGACAAAAGACCCACGCCTCAATCTTTTTTCCTTTCGTCACTCACTTTCACACACTTCTTCTTTCTATTTCAGTCGCTCTGTTGTGAAAACAAAGGCAACCGTCAGAATCAACGAGAATCAACTGAGATCTCACAGAGAACCGTTTCGCCCCGCTTTTTTCTCGTTACTTATGCATTGGGAACTAGTGCGGCGTGAATATACTAAGGGATACGTGACTGAAAGACGGTAGAATTGAACCATTCCCACATTTGATCTATTCGATCTGGTCCCTTTCGTAACCTTCTATAAAAGAGTGGCCTACATCACGGCGAAATGTTCATCAAAACGTATTGATCCATTTGTTGACGTGTACATTTCATTTTGAGTCAAAATAATTCCACAGATACCCGTTTCTTCCGCCTTTTCTCGTTACGTATGCATTGGACGGTAGTGCGTCGTGAATATACTAATATATGACTGACCGACTGGTCCGAAGACGTATTCGTCTGTGTACAGATAGGCGATTTCCACTGGAGTCGTCGCAAGGAAAAAGAGGGAATCGGAAATGGCGAGTGACGTCAGATAACAATTGGTAGGAGTTATCTGAAATGAAGCCATTCGAAGAAACATCTGGAGACTTTCGAAGTTTGAGTGGCTTCTCTTTCCATTCCTAATCACATTTGTATCCCTTTTCACTATGGCACGTACAGCTGTTTTCGGACTGACGGAATTACCCTCGCAGAGAGTCTAAAAGAGTGAGAGAGAGAGAGAGATCCTAACACAGAACCTAAGAGTCTAACAACGAGGCGAGGTGGAAAACATGCCGAATTGTGTGTCAATTCAATTCAACAACTGAAAACATCTTTCATAATCGATTAATTCAATTGTGGTCTCTTCTGTATCACACCACTGTATTTTTCTTATTCCACTACCTTCTACTAATTGCTAACTTAATTACTCGAGGGGAGATTCTATTCTAACACCATAGTGCAGGTTCACAAAACAAGGAAGACTCGAGATGAGAGAGAGGGAGAGAGAAAAGAAAAGAAAGAAAGGCAAGTGCATCTACATAATAGCACCCCCAGTCAAATAACCTCTTCTGAGATTGACGATACTCTTCTAACAACCTATAGTTCGAGACCATCGTTTCCTGGTTCGAAGAATGAAATTCAAAATAATTACCATAATTAAAACGATCAATAAATAGTATCCTCACCATTCCTTTCACTTTCCTCACAACAGTGATAACCATCACATTTCCGAAGAATCCGATAATCGTGAGAATTGAGAAAATAAAAGTCATGAATATTTTGAATTCGATCGTTTGGAAGAATTCGCCGCCTTCTGAATCCGTTCCATCTCAAACAAAATATGAATTTAATAAATATAAATATATCTTTTTTGGGAGCAATCAATATTTTCCCAGTTGCGTTTCTCAGAAGCTGTGGGCAAGAAACAAATATATTCCTATCGACACGCCTTGTTTTTCTCTTCAATTGTCTCTCTATAAATAATCCAATAACAGCGTGTCAGCATTAGACACTAATCATCTTTTTAATGAAACGGATGAAAATAAAATAAAATATAATTTTAAAAAAACATACTTGAATTGTAAAGTCGGCAGTCGACTCCTTCAGGAACTCGCGAGGATGAAACAACCTGAACACAAATATTATAATTTTTTTGTTGATCGATAAAAAATATTTTAGCCAATATTTTGATGACATTACCTGCAAAATTCGATCAAAATCAAGTACGAAATGGAAATTGCCGATTTCGATGTTCATTTCGGTGGGAAACTAATGTGGTGTTAGTTTCCGGAAAAATGAAATGGAAAAAGGCCAAGATTTGAATTCCCGCAATTTCATATCTCAGTTCTCCGTAGAGCAATCGATTCAAAACTTCGGTTATAGGTGTAAAAGGGACGAAGAATGTTATATTCGAAATTTTGAGTCGATTGCTCCACGGAGAACTGAGATAGGAAATTGCGGGAATTCAAATCTTGGCCTTTTTCCATTTCCTTTTTCCGAAAACTAACACCACATCAGCCGCAAATGAATTTCTCGTTCGACTCGAGAAGAAATGTGTGGGATATTTCTGCTTATTCAAAACCATCTGCCCCCTTCAATTTCAACACAGAAAATCACCTGTTCAAAAGTATCGTTTGAACCATTCCCACTTTTGATCTACTCGATCCACGCGTTTCAAAACCTTCTATAATTCTAGAAGGGCATGCAAGTTTTAAAAGAGTGGGCAAGGAAAATAACTTTTAAAAAATGCCCTCAAAAAGGTGCGAATCCATTTGTTTTCTGTCTACATTCTTCCATTTGGAGTCAAAATGGTCAGTGCCACAAAACAACGTTCAATTATTCAGAGAGAGAGAGAAAGAGAGACTATTGAATCTATGAAAAACGGTGAAATCCAAAAAGAGAGTCTGTAACCATTCTGTATTTGAATTGGGAGTTCTTCTGCACCAAAGGAGAGTTGATCGAATGACGTCATCATTCGTCTGATTCTATCGTTTTCCTCACAGCGAGTCAACTTGGCTACACGATCTCAGTTTGTTCTCTTTCTCACTCCAATGGAGTCAACTATGCGATCACACTTCGTGCGCGCTCGGAACACGTGGGAATCGGTCTCTCTCTCTCTCTTTCTCTCTCTCTCTCTTTCTCTCTCTCTCTCTCTCTCTCTCTCTCTCTTCACTCACTCTATTAACATCAGCTCTGCTTGCGTCGTAGGTCACTTCTGATCCGTTGAATTGAACTCCCGCACACAATTTGATCATTTCATCGTCCGTCATTGCGACGGAAGACCCTGCAAAAGATCAAAGATCAAATAGATTACAACTCATGAAATTGAAGAATTGTGGCTAGCACAATATTAGGATTGTCAGGAGAGCGGCCACGTGGTGTGTTTTCCCAACTAGGAAAAGGCGCCTAACAGATCTGGAAACCCAATCGGGAAAATAACTAACGAGATCGCTTTCCTCACAATTCTTCAGTCTCCGAAACATTCTCAGACGACACGCGAATTCATAGAAATTTTTGCGGTGACATTCAAATAATCAGAGCTGCTTTTGAGATTTCGGGGCGAAACTAATGGAAAGTCATTCAAAGTGATGAAAGGGTGTAGATTAATGGGAGATGAAAATGGAAAGAAGAGAAGAAGAAGAACTAAATGAGAAGTGGAAGAAGAGAGAGAGGGAACTACATTCAAAGTGCAGAGTACTGTAGACGGGATACTGTAAGCTTGTCGTTGTGGGACCACTCATGACTGAATACAATTGGGAACTTTACAGTGCCGTCTACGTGGAATTGGATACGATACGAACGCATTGGGAAAGGGGGCGAGGATAATTGGAGAGTCGAGAATTGTAGAGAAAAGGAAGAGAAAAGAGAAAGAAGGACAGTTACGGGAGCTAAATAGTATTGTTATTGAATGAGTTATTCGTTATGAATAGATATAATCTCTCTAATATCATCTAGGGACACATAGCGCACACCTTCAATCTTACAGAAAGGGGATTTGGAGTGAGAGAAAATAAAATGGAGAGGGACTCTCTCACATTTGCACACTCTCTCACCATGACCCCATGTGGGAGGGATGTAGGTGGGTGTGATGCGCCCTGTTCATCGTCTCCCTCCACGTTCCTCCCATCTCCGCCTCTCTCTCTTTCTCTGAATCTCCTCACTTCCTCCACTCTCTCCTCTCCATTTCACTTTGTTTGCAAAACAGTGAGTGAAAAGAGCTGCCAATGATCAAATATACTGTGAAACGGAAGGGAGGATTAGGATAGAATAGAAGAGAGAGAGAGAGAGAGAGAGAGAGAGAGATAGAGAGGAGAGAGAGAGAGAGGGCAAGAAATAAGTTGAATGGGAAGAGAGAGAAAGAGAGAGAGAGATTAATGATCCAGTCGCAATAGGGGGAAGTAGAGGGCCAATGAGGAATTGTCGATCTACCTCTAATGATTTAGAAGGGACGTGAACTTCCTTAAGAAAGAAAAGCTCAAAAGCAAAAAATGAGGAAGAAAAAAGTAATTTTTCATTCTGGGGATTTACTTTGGGAGATTGGCGGACGCGTGGGCACGTCGAAACTTTGCAACACATAAGTTCTCAATTTAGAGGGGTTCTTTCAAGATTGGCAAGATGCAGACCCCTCCCTTCTCCTTCCCCCGCAATTCAGCCATATTACAGACTGTAATTTACAGTCGTCCAATTTCGATTACCCCCCTAAATATCATGCAAAGTTGCTCTCTCTCTCTCCTCAGACGAAATTATCGCCGCGCGCTATTTTGGATAAATAATAAGTGTCTCAACTAGAGACTTTCTACTGTACAGCGATGCACGATCTTTGGCTTCTTGCCAAGCACGAAAATATGCGGTGAAATTAAGTGTTGACTTCGAACAATTGTGACGTACAATTGAATTGTGCATGCAATAACTTCGGTTTCTGTTCTCTGAATAACAAAAAGTACGGCGAGCGAACTCTCGATTCTATTTTCCAGAAAGGTACGAGGATCTTCACGATTTCGTTGATTGAATCAGCGCAATTTTGATTCTCTCTCTCTCTCCTGACAATGTGAAGATTTCAGTGGGAAGTTCTTTCCATCGAATCGGTTGTAAACAAAAGGGGGGAAACAAGGAAGTTCACTGCAGGGTAATCCGATTTTTGGAACTGCCGTTTAGCAACTCGAGACTAAACATTTCAAAATGTTCTGAAACTGAACACATACAAATCCAATGAACATTAGTGGGGAGTTCCTAAACGGAAGTTGGAAGACGTCCTATATGCAGGAGATTTGAGTCAATCGTTCCTACATTCTACCTGCACTCAGAATATAGAGGAAAATGGGCGAAAAGGGTGTGAGAGAGACGAATTGACGAATATTTGGAGAGCATTTGATACTGAGTACGGTAGAATGAAAATAGATGGGGGGGGGAGATTACGGTAGAATGGAAATAGAAGACTACGGTAGAAACAGAGGAGAAGAATGAGGAAGAGAGAGAAGATGTGAGGTGATAATGAATGAGTCTTCCTTCGAAGATTGATAGAGATCTCATTGACAATGGGGAAGAAGAAGAAGTTCAGGGAATAAGAGTAGGGAGGAGAGAGAGAGAGATCAAATTTACTTCAATTACCAGACTCAATTGTCACGTAATTGTTGATATTACAGCATGAGACATTAGAAGCAATCAAGATTGTTGGTCGTCTGAGATCGGAAGTGGAATAAAAAGGAGACTGCTTAGAATCCCGAGTCGTTCTTTCCATCTGCGTCAATTCCCCGTACAAATCTTGAATATCTCGAATTCCTCTAATAAACCCCATTTTCGTTTGCTAATTTAGCCGCGCCCTACAAAAATACTTCTGAAAATAGTGGGGAAAATGCGCGAGAAATGTGCGTGAATGGTTGTATTGTAAGGGTATTCCCTCGTGGTTGGAAGGATACCCTTAGTAAGGGTATCCTTCCCCCCTTACAATACCACCACTTAGAGTCACAAGGAAAGGAGGACGTACTATGAGAGAGAGGTGAACTACCTCCCCTTCCAAGACTCCTCACTGAACTTCGCTTTTCTATCAAAGTTCATGCAGATTTCTTTCACAAAAACGACACAAAATTGCAAGGAGACCTCGATCTCTCAATGACTGAGGGACAATGAATATTCTAGGAAGGATTTAATAAAGGAGTGGGCGGACGAGAGAGTGTGTGAAATGAAGAGAGTCGTTTTTCAAGAAAGTTCATAGAAACGGCGGAGAAGAGACGTAACACGAGAGATCGAGTACATCCTGTGGTTAGCAGCAAAAAGAGTTGTAAGTAGAAGAGGAAACAGAAAATGATGGGAATTAACGACGATGGTCTAATCAAACATGTGACAGTTGACAGTGGTCTCTCAAGAGAGAGGGAGAGAGAGAGAGAGAGAGAGAGATCTCACGAATAACAAGTTGTGATTGGGTTGTGGTTAGATGCTCAAAAACTGATTGATTGGTAAAGAAAGCGAGAAACCGGGGACTCTAATATCGAGATCAATTGTCGCACATTCCTCCAATGGACATAATATTGTAATATAACTCGACATACAAAACAGCGTTCTCTCTCTCTCCTTGTGTTGTCTATGTTGGAATTGCTACAAAGCATTGTGGAGTAGTGAAGGCAATCGGAATTCGAGATATAGAAAAGAGAGAGAGAGAGAGAGAGAGAGAGAGAGAGAGAGAGAGAGAATCATACGGATAACGGATGAAATAGAAGAGAATGGTCATGATCAAAGGGGGAAAAGCTGATCAAATAATTCTCTTCTCATCTCCCAATTTCCCATTGGAACTCTATTAAATTCGATTGGGAGCGGCGAGGTTTCTCATCAGTCACTCAAAATATCACATCCAAGTACTTTTCCTCCATGAATATTTCTTATTTATTTAATAAATCCGCGAAGGTGCGACAGCAATTACAGGAACGATAAATATATTTTTTAAACTTTTGGAATAATATGAAAATAGATGTTTTTGTGAAGACCAAATGAGAAACTCGAATGAAAAAGCAGAGAATGAGTGGCGTTATCAGGGCACGTTAGGGGTTGGGGGTGTGATAAGGAGGCTAATGGGAGTAGGGAGGAGAGAGAGAGAGAGAGAGAGAGAGAGAGAGAGAGAAGGGGGAGAGAGAGTGAGTGTGAGAGAGAAACTTCTGCGAGTTGTGGCAGATCAGTGGTTATTGGCTGAGATCACGTCAAAGTTGCAGAGAAATCCGAGAATGAGGAAGGAGAATGCAAGAAGAGTCAGTTGTCGATAGACGGAGAAGGGAAACGGTGGAAGAAGGGATATAACACTCCACAACAAGTTCATCCTTCCAGAAAGGGGTTTGGAGTGAGGAAGGGTAAAAAAGGCCAGTTCAGTACGGAGGGACCAATCTGTTCTTTGGATGAGTGAGTGCGAGAGTGCGAGAGAGAGTGCGCGCAATCGAGAGGGACTCTCTCACTTTTGCACACTCTCTCGCTCTGGCCCCTTTCTGGAGGCATGGAATCATGTGAGAGGGAGAGACAATGATCATGATGATTCAGTCTTCGATAGAGTACACACACAATGACATGTGGCATTTAGTCTCCCTCCACTCCCTCACTTTTCGAAATCTTCTCTTCTTCTTAACTCCACTGCCAGATGTCTCATTGTTCGTCTCATCATTCCAAGTCTCCAGAAAGGGATCGTGGTGAGAGAGTGTGCAAAAGTGAGAGAGTCTTAAACGATCTCTCATTTCCTTCCCCTTTCTTTAGGAGCAGATCGGCCTGTGGAATCGCGATCCTTGATTCACACGAACCTTGATTCCTTCGAGAACATTCCTCCTCCGATCTTCCATTGTCTCCCATAATAAAGGTGTTGTTGTGTGTCCAAATTGACAGAAGGAAGTGGGGCAAATCACAGAAGCGTGACACGAAAAAAAGAGACAAAGACCAAAGAGGAAAAAGGCACTTCGACCACCGACAAAACAACGAAAAAGAGGGAATTATGACTGCAGAAGAAGAAGCAAATGAAAACCATCGAGTATCGAGTTGGCATCATGGCAAGAAGGCCTTTCGTTGTCTGACTCTCTCGTTTCGCGCACTCTCTCGATGGTTCCCTCTTTCTCTAACTTGCTCTCGATGCTACTCTTTCGGATGCTGTGAAAACAGGTGGAGAGAAGAAGAATAATGGAATTTGGATTAAAATATTTAGAAAGAGAACAAGAGAATGTCACATTGAGATCTATGAAATTAGATAAAACCTGCGAAAAAGTGAGGGAGCAATCGTTATTTTTAGAATCTACGTAGAGACGAGAGTACTCCATTATGACTCGACTCATAAAATGGGAGTGACGTAGATTGACCCCCCCCCATTCAAACAATGATGTCATTTCCTACTGATAAGATGGGCCTGAGGGCGTGATAGGACGTTTTGGAACTGCCTTTAGGAATACTCAACATTTCCCCCCAGGATTCATTTGGGATACGTTTCAGAACAGTTGGAAATTTGTACATTTTTCGGGGTCCTAAACGACAGTTCCATATCATCAGTCACGAAGGGAGAGAGGGAATTGAGATTGAGTGAAATCAGTGTGAGAATCTCTCCTTTCTCTCGGTCTTCTATCAACTATAAATCAGGAATTGTCTTGTAAATGCAAGAGAGACTACGAATGGATACAGTACCTTCGAAGGAGAGGAAGGAGGGTTGTTTACGGTGGAAAGGAAGGAGAAGAGGAGGAGGACCATGCTGCCTATTCAGAGGCATCGAGAATTAGAGAGAGAGAGAGAGAGATGGTTATGAAAAGCATTGGAAGGAAGTGGAAGGAAGAACATTCGAACTGTAAGATGAAGAGAGAGAAGAGAGCAGAGAGAAAGAGAAAGACATCAAACAACACAATAACAACGATACCGATGAATATACTGAAGATGAGAAGGGAATAAGGACACCAGAAAGGGGTCAGGGTGAGAGAGTGGGCAAAAATGATAGAAACTCTTGCTTTTACACGCTCTCTCACTCCAGACCCCTTTCTGGCTTGTGGGATGAGATTAAACACAAGAGATATCTTCAATGGTTAGATAAAATGGGTGATTTGGTTGAGTCGAGGGCCAAATGTTTCGTCAAGTGAAGGAGATCAAAGAAGATCGTAAAGACCAGACTCGTGAGCTATCTCAACGTGTCACAACAGAAGACTGACTGGTGAGAGGGTCTCTCTCTCTCTCTCTCTCTCTCTCTCTCGCTCTCTCTCAACAGTCTTCTACGCCTTTTCTCCCACCTTTTTCATCGTTTTCACCACTTTTTGCTGTAATTATCTATGAAACAATGGGTCAATTGTGAATTCTGCGGCCGCAAAACACAACAATTTGGCGCACTTTCGAAATTCTTTCGAGTAGTGTTTTTAGATCGAATAATTCCATTCATTCCCGAATAACAAAGGTTATTCGCGAATAGGAATATTTGATGTAACAACACTATTGGAGTGAAGTCATCTGAAATAAAGTTAGAGAAAGAGAGAAACATGGATAGAATGGGCGAATCGAGAGTCAGACAACGAAAAACATTTCAGACAACGAAAAACATTTTTGGCATGGCGCCAACTGTGACATGGAGTGGATCCTTGGTCGAGAAGATAATTCGGAGAGAAAACAATTGGAGCAATGGATAGAATGAGACCAAATTAGGTGAGGAGAGAGGGGGGAACTGAAGGGAGTCAAATAGTAGAGAGGATACTTGACTACTCACGTTCACAGACATCAAACAATTCGAGTCTTTAACAACCAACCCACGCTTTTAGAGACAAATCAATGCACTTTACAGTGAAGGATTCTTCCCGAGCGAAAAATAGAAATGAATGAATAAGTTCTCCATTTCTTTCTCTCTCTCTCTCTCTCGAACCGAAATCGTATCTTGGCTTCGTCCATGACTAAATACCACTACGAGAAAAGGGAGAAAACATATTGTGAACGAGGAACTGTCACAGAAGGACGAGGATAGAACAATTCTCCCCTTGAGTGACTCCCTCACCGGAAGTATCCCTCAACGACGGAGGTAGGTCACTCTGTGGTAGGGGTGTCCGTCCGTTTGGTTTCCATTTCGGTGATCGGGTGAAATGGACTCTCGCTTATCCCCTGCCATCACGGGAAATTGCCTTTTTTTGGAAAGAACAGCCAATTTGAAGAAGGTGGAAAAAAAGAATATCGTATGAAAATAAGAAATGCTATCCCGTTTCATTTTGATGATCCAGTGAATTTATTTCAACTCCTAAAACGGGCCGTTTTCCGTGAAAGGGCCTGTTTCTTTACCCTCGCCGTTTCACGATTAAAGACTGCCAGTAAGCGAAATGCCCACGAAAAGCGAAGATGCAAGCCTACTCAGTGGTAGGTCACTAGTCTCCCATCCCATCTCTCTCTCTCTCTCTCATTCTCTAGTCATTCATCGACTAGCTCGACCACACTGCAACTCAACACCAAAACAGTCTCGTCCCTCTTTTCTTCTCTTGTCTAAAGCCACTGAAGGGAGAACGAACCGGGACCCACTCATAATAATATTCCACTCATTAGGATTCATTAATTGTACACGAAAACTCAATAATAAAAAGTGGAACAATACACATTTATTTGTTCCACTCTTCATAATTTTCGTGCTTGAGTAATGCATCCTACCACCCAGAGTGTAATGGAGTATTGGACAGAAAGCGACACTCAAAACATTCGTGAGACGAAATCGAAAATTCGCACGCATTTCAATACGCTCAATCCCCTTTTTGCTACTTTTGACGACGTTGAAATCAGAACTGAGAGGGAGTCCTTCGTATTTCCCCCCAACCTCCTTTCAACCTATTTTACCTCCCCTTTTTGGGGCTGAAAATCGAGACGATTTCGTGTGAAAATGGACGTGTTTCGACTAAGCGATGGGACTGAAACTACATTGAATGAATGGAAAAATTGGAAATGCAACAGAGAGAGAAATAGAGAGATTCGCACGTAGAAAGTACAGTACTCTTACAGTAATACATCGAGATATTTCTCTAGTTGGAAATGGAATGAATTGCTAGTGAAAACACTCGCTGCAATTCGGAATGATTACTTTTTGTTACATCAAAATGGCGAATTTCCCATTCAATTTTACCAAGAGATGTCGAGTTGCGTCATGTATTACTTACAATATGTGACAAGAATGAGGTTCTAAAACACGTAGCAAGTACTCTATCATTTTTCGAGCTTTTGTCCAAGTGCTTTCTGTTAATTACCCCCGAGAGGGCAAATTTGTGACGCATTTGAAAAGAGAGAAGAAATAAAGCGACGAAAAACGATTAGATTGAGCTAATTTGAGAGGCTTCCAAAGGCGTTTTGCTGTGCTAAATAATGGATGAGTTCAGAAAGGGAGACGCCATTCACAATTCCACTTTTGAGTGGGAAAACGAACTTCAAAACAAACTCAAATAATGTGGGAAATGGAGTGGTTTCGCTTTGTTCTTTCGTTTCTCTAGACTAACCAATCTTGAAAGCGATTCGCTCGCAACTGAAATTCAATCAGAAAGAAATTGAGATAATCAGGCGAAAAATAGCTGAGATAATCTATCTTAGTGGTTTCTTAGTGATTCCTTCACTTTCTCGCCCCATAAGCATGACAAAATGAAAAAAGTGTATATCAGGACCACGAAATATGTTCTCAATGCAATTTAGTACACATACTACAGTAGTCGATCACTTAGCGTTAATCCCACTGGCAATAGCTTAATTATGTATCTAACAACGCCCACGCTCTCGCATTTTTTTATTCCATTTTCTTTGTTCCTTATAGTTTATAAACTTTTCTCATTTTCAGATGTTTATTCCGGACGAAACAAAACCTTCTTTCGTTTTGAAACAACAAGAATCTGAGGGGATGACCATCAAAAATCGATAACACATTTTAAATCTGCTCCAATTTAAAGGAGAATCTTTTGACGCTTCCTCAAAAGTAATAATTTACTTGCACATCACTCATCATTTTTTTCCTCGTAAAGTCCGTTTTACGCAGAGATAAGAGCTCTTTTTATTAAAATATATTATTTGCAGGCAAAGGAATTATTTTTCATGCGTATTTTTGATTTGCATTTCATACAAGGGAAGAAATTCTCGATAAAAAGAGACAATTTGACTGAAGGAGAAATTTCAGTAAGTTTCGGACGAGAATTTTTCACAAATTTCTGTGCGTGATTCAATGTAAAAATTGAGACAATTAAACAATATTTCGATCATTTTTTCATTTCTACTTGTACGGCAATTGGTAGAATGCGGGATTTTCACCGATAAATCTGAGGTGACTAATTTATTTTCTCTCTTCTATTTGTGTGCATCCAAATAATTGTTAATTCCAGATATATTCTCTTGGGATCTTGGGCCTACTTCAGAATCTAACTTTATCCCATCTTCATCGAGTTTTTGAAAGATTCAGCGAAAATGGTTCGAACATATATTATTATTATTATTATTAGTGCTCGTTAGATTGATATTCTTTCTCTCCTCTCTCTCTCACTTAATTTCCAGTTCTTTTCTCGCATGTTCCGTGATTAAATCAATTTCGAAATGGTTATTCTACGCCGGATGACCCCAATGGCACGTTTCAGTCATTCCTAAAGTTTTCCCAGTCGACAGTTTCAAGATTACAATGACATAACCAACTGACACATAATAAACTTAAGTACAAATTTGAGGAAGGGCCTGAATCATCTCACTTTTGGTGAGAGAATCCAAAGTGGAAAGAAATTTATTCGCATTCGTTAATTGTAGAGGAATATGAATTGAAAGATTAAACACGCCATCGTTTATGTGTAAATTCATGAATTAATAAATAAATATAATACCAATACGACTAAAATTAACACAATAAACGCGAAAAAAAATTAACACAATAAACGCGCGAAAAGTTCACATTTTGAATGAAAAGCGAATTCCGACCGATTCGTTTCCACATGAACAATTTGATAAATTGAGTGGAAGTCTGTCTTTTCCGACTCATTGGACTCACCAATCAAGAAAGTGCTTCGTTCGAAACACTCGTAATCACTCAAAGGGAGAGAGAGAGAGAGAGAGAGAGAGAGAGAGAGAGAGAGAGACGGAGGGGGGGGAGGGCGACACTTCATTCAAATGATAATCTGATTACGGAACATGCGTGCTCACCTATAGATAGAGTGAATATCCCCGTCTCCATCTATTTCTCCTCTCCACCCACTGAATCCACGTCACAAATGTCTAATGAGAGAGAAAAGTAATGGACTCTCTGTAATTCCAACAGGGAGACTCAAAGCCCCACTCCCACACGAGAACAATGAACAGCGACGGTCTGCAGACTATAATTAGAATACAGTATCAAACATCGAATAAGTTATGGTTTTCGCGCTGGGACCTCAATTTTGTTAAACGATTGACAATCGCGAACTGAATTAAGCCAAAATGGAGACATTGCGCATTGCGTATTCCATGACAGTGATCGTGTTTTTATACTGCCCATGAGCCTGTGTGTTCAAAGAACTAAAGTTAATGTTGCGGTTGTTCTAGACTGCTTTCCATATTGGAAAGATTCATTAGAACCAATGAAAAGCAATGAAAACGAACTGAGAAGAGAGAGAAAAGTGGGGACAAAAACTTAAAATGAGATGAGAAAATGGAGTGCAGATGACGATTAAATGAGACTATTTTCACTAGGCCCACTCACTTTTACGTTTTAGTTGAGAGTCTTAGGTTTGAAAAATCGCACGACATTTTGATTTTTTTATTATTTTTTTTTATATTTTGACAAATAATCAAAATTCTCACAATCCATTCTTGCCAGAATGGCGACAATCTTCGGCTTGGGAACTGCCGCAGACTGCATCGTGGTGTGGTGGTGTGGTGAGTGCACTCAGGCAGGACGACGAATGCGAATCGTCGTCCACACGGGAAGATGGCCGAAGTTGCTGCAAGACGAGACTGTTTGTCATACGGTGGAAAGGGCCAATCAACTGAAGGAACGACACGAAATTGAGAACCGGCAAATAGAAGATCCGATTGCAATAACAGAGAAGAACTGTATAGGGATTGGAAATAATCGGGAGGGATTGGACAGTGGCAGTCCTTATTTATACTCCCCCCTAATATGAACCACGAGGCTTCGTCGGAAGTTGAGAATTGATAAGAGAATGGGACTGATAAGAGTAGAGAAAGTGTCTGGCTCTCTCCAATTCACATGCTCTCTCACCGTCTGACGGGCGAAAGAGCGTGTAGAATGGAGAGGGTCGGACCATTACTCTAAGAGTGAGACTATGACGAAGAAGTCTAATAGCTGTACTGAAACAGCGAAACACCTTGTCGTCCTTCCTCTGACTTCGTAAAACGAGCCGTCGTTTCAATGGGAACAACTGACTGGTCAACAGAAGGGAAAGGGCAGAAAATTGAATGAGAGAAGAAGAAAAGGGAGGAAGGAACGAGGGGAAATCTGATTGGAATAGGTCATCCATCTCTTGCTGTGTAGAAAAAAGTAGCCAATGTTTCGAGAGAGAGAGAGAGAGAAAGAGAAAATTGATTGATTTAGATGTGAATCAGAGATTGGAAGGAGAAGTTTCACATTGAGAATCATGAGACCAATTCGTCCCGTGTCATTAGGAGATCAGAGATAGAGAGACATCAGGGAGAATTGTGAGAGATCAGACAGACAGAGAGCAGTAGAGACTACGGTGGAATGAGAGACGAGAGAGAAGACGAAATCCGAGATTGTATGTGAAACAATGGGGGGAAAGGTCCAAATGGGAGAGTCTGAGTGGGTACTCTTACAACGAGACTCGGATACACGAGTCACGAAGCTGTCCCAACCGACAACACTCGGACACTTCCCTGTTCGGACCAAACAAATGGAACCAATCTGGCGGAAGAGTTTGACAGTTCGGGAGTAAAAAAGGCCTCGACGATAATAAAATGGAGGAAGTGAATCTAGAAATAAAGATTTTGGTCTGGCCTCTCGGCGATTTAACGTGCTTCGTCACAGATGTGACAGCGGCTCGGATCAAATGAAGAGAGAGGAGAATTTAGAAAATGACTGGGAAAAGAGAAGAAAAAGAGGGAAATGTGACCTGTGGATGCATACTAAGTAGTATCTCATGAAGAAAGAAGAGAGAGAGAGGAGAGAGAGGAATAATGGAGTTCCAGAGGGCGAGGAATTATCCACAATTTCCCCTCGGAAGGTCACCAAATTTTTCAAGATGGCGGGAAAGTTTGGAGAATGATTAAATATAGTCTAGTCGAGAGATTTGTTGAAGAGTGAAAACAGAAGAGGGCAAAATGGCACTTCGCAATCCGTGCCCTGGGGGCATAAAAGTGGTTGAATCACTCAGTGGGAGGATGGAAACGTGCAGAATTGTGAGGTTTGACGTGTTGAAAGTGAACTTAGTCAGGGTCGAAAGACAATCTCACGCAAAAGTGTGCAAATTTCGAAAACTGATACGATCGCGCGACAGTTGCTATGAAGAAATTGAAAGAAGACGAAAGAAGAAGAAGAAGATCCATTTCGACTTGAGCAGAGAAGAGAAAAGTGAGAGATCAACCAATACAATTACAGTGGTTGATGGGCTTGATTGGGTGCTAATGAGAATGAGCAAAGAAGATTCGGAAATAGATGAACACATCGGGTTAGAGATCACTTGACGTGTTGTACCCCAAAAAAAAAAAATTATTCAGAGTCATTTAAAGTTCTCGGAGCATTTAAGTTATTTATCCGTAGAGGTTTCCATTCTGAGGGCACTTGGAGTGTTGGATTGACTCACTCTCAAACCTCTATTTATTTATTCGGATTCCTCTTCTTTTACGTGTGGATCGTGCAATAGAAAATGAATTAGATTGAGTGGATAAAAGAAAGAAAAGGAGAGGGAAATTATCGAAGAGAAGATGATGAAAACAGTAATGAAAGGGAGGATCTGACGAAATGGGGGGAGAGATACCGAGGGTCGACCAGGACAAGCACTTTACCCATTGGGAACTGACCCCACTGAAGAGATACAAAACAAGTTCCCCCAGGGCGGAAGAAATAGTAGAAGGAAGATACTCAAATCTTTATACAATGAATAATTATTTCGGTATTCGAGTGGTGAGAGAGTGTGTGGAATGGAGAGAGATCGACGAGAGCGTGTCCAATATTGAGAGAGTGTCACTTAAAATGCAAGTGAGACAGTGATCATACAGAGAGAAAGCGCTCATGTGAGAGAAACGGCGTTTTGAGTAACGGAATAATAGGAGAAAAGGAAGAAGAAAAAGGAAGAATGAGGATGAAAAAGATCTGTGAAGAATTGAAAACGGAAAAAGAGAAGAAAAAATAATTGGGAACGTTGATTCAAAAATAGATTTGAAAAGGATAAATAACAAATTGGAGGAGAAGTCGAAAACAGAGAATATCGTCATTTCGAGTGAGTGATAAGCTCGTGATAAGTCGGTGTCCTTTGAAGTTACGAACTACCAGACAAATGAGCTCAATCTCCACGTTGAAATGAGATAAACTCAATCGACCTCGTTAGAAAGCGTGCAATGGAAGAAGATTGGATGCAAGAAAGTACAGTATACTTAGAATGGTCCCGAACTATCCAGTGAACGTAGTTTTACCCAGCCTATTTCGCGGTTTTCCGCATTTCGTCTAGCGTAATTTGGTTTCCGTTTTCTGCAATTGTCGGTAGCTCCTGTACAAAAATGAGCAGGGACGAGCATAAAAATGAGTCGTAAATAAGTGAGTTCTCTCTCTCTCTCTCTCTCTCTCTCTCTCTCTCTCTCTCTTCTCCCTGCCGAAATTACTGGTATGCCTCAGAGTCCGAATGGAATATTTTTGTCTGCCGTCCAGACTCTAAATTGGATACTTCCTGCAGTGTCTCAAAGAGAAGGAGACCAAACCGTCGCATAAATTGTTTGTGTGTGTACAGGAACTTTGACTGAATTGAATAGAGATGCAAAAGAGAGAAAGAAGAGAAAAGAGAGAAAAGAGGATCCATTTAGTATTGACGGAAGTAAAGTGACCAAATGTTTCAATTTCTTCCTTTTTCGCGCCGCTAATTGAGATTCGCGCATTCACTCGCTGCCCACTGAAAAAGACTCCATTTAGACATTTCTCTTCCTCATTTCTCTCCCTTTGGCTAAAGTAAATGGAGTTGGTGTCAAGTTCAGCGTCCCTCTTGTTTCCCCTGAATAGTTCCTTTTTCCTTCAGATTATCCCTTAACTCACTCAACGAAACCACACTTTGCCACGCACTGAAAACAGTTACCAAAGGACAAACAAACAAATTGGGTTCAGTCTAATTTACGAAATCTCGAGTCTCGATTAGAAAGAAGCCGTCTTCTACTCACAAATTCTCTGAAGGAGCAAGGAAAGTGATGAGCCGATGGGAATACAATGAAGAATATGAGAGAAGAGAAGGAGGAGACGATTCAGAACGATTGAAAGATGGAGAGAGAAGGGAAACCACAACTGAACAATCCAAAGCCGATTCCGTATGGTCAAAGGAGCATTGCACGAATTTTGATTGGTAATCATATGATCGAAGAAAAATGGCACATGATTCCGGACGCACAGAAAGGGGTTGCTTGTACAAAATTGTACGAGTGGTTGCTTGTATGATACAAAATTGCCAGGATGAGATAGTACACAAAAGTGAAAGAGTCCCTCTCGATTTTTAAGCTATCTCACTCCAAATCCCATTCTGAAGGGCTGGCTGACCTACGTAATGATGTGGATATAAACTATGTCCATCTTAAAGATGACTCGGTCATAGATAAATAAATGTTGTGTGGTTCATTTGTTCGCATTGAGTGGAGAGGTCTAAGCAGAGATCGAATTGTGAGTGAGAAGAAGAAGAAGAAATAGAAGAAGGTTTGCATTGAATGAAAAGAGAAGATTAAACAAGAGGGTGTAAACCATCCATTAGAAAGGGAGAGAAGAACAATACAAGGGGAACGACAAATCTACTTCCTCTCTCTCTCTCTCTTTCAGTCTCTAAGATTTCGGTGACGTTTTTGAACTGCCGTTTAGGAACCCGAAGATATAAAAGTTTACAAATGTTTTGAAACGGGAACAAATCTGAAAAAAGGCAGTTCCAAAACGTCACATCATCTAAGATTTCCAAGAAAAAAATCTAAGAAATATAATTGACGCCTGTAAAAGTCGTGGAAATGAGTTGGTGAGATACGTGAGACGGGGGAAATTCTCTCCTTTCCCTCCTTTTGTAAGTGAGAACTCGGAATAGTTGCCACACACAACAACGATAACGAAGAGAAGGAAGAGAACGCTTCAAACCTCCAGAAAGGGGTTTGAGGTGAGAGAGCATGGGAAATAGAGAGAGACTCTCTCACTTGTGCACACTCTCTCGCTCTGACCCCTTTCCGTCGGCTTAGAATCATGTGAGAAGGAAGAATAAAAGAGACTTCCGAGGAGAAAATCAAGGAAGATTACTGTGAGAAATATGGATAGAGATTAGGAAACGTCGTCCGAGGAGTGGAGATTGAGAAAGAGTGTAGAGAGAACCACGAGGTTGTAGAAGAGAGAGAGAGAGAGAGAGAGAGAGAGAAATGAGAAGATCGTCTGAAGTGGACGCAAAACACACAAAATGAGATCATCAAAGGTCTACCAATACTCTGGTACTTTTCCCAGGCTCGATCCTGGTACAACCAGCATTTCCAGTTTGGAATCATATCCAGCTAGGAAACAAATACCAGGGTACAGGGCAATAACGACATTTAGAAAGGTACAAAGGTGCGGCATAATTGAGAAAACAAAAAATTTTCAGTTGTTCTGAGAATATACGAAAAAGGTCTTCTTACTTTCCTGATTACTTCTATGGCAAATATCGTCGAGACTTGAAATAGTTAGTGATCTATGGCTGATTTCGTACCTCCCACAGACACAATGAAGTAGGGACTGAACGAAAAAAGAAGTGGACAATTTTTAAGAAATCCGGTTTTGGGAGACCAAGAAACAAATTAGATTAAGACTAAAGAAGAATGTGTGGATTTAGAACAATTGAATTGTTTCAGAAGGAGGGATTCAAGTGAATAAAACTCGAGTGACACTAGAGAAAAAAGGAAGTTCAGTGCAGAAATATTGTCGATTAGATGAGAGAAGTGAGTAACTTTCTCGGCTCTCTTCAGAACTCTTTGCTAATCAGTAGGCGGAAAGATGAAGAGAAGAGAAAGAAAAGAGAGAGAGAGAGAGAGAGAGAGAGAGAGACAGTCAATGTGTGTTCACAAGTCTCGTGCAAAATGAGTGATTGAACACACTGTGCAGTCTACGAAATTGGTTCAAGGAGTACGAAAATAGTAGGCGATGGTTTCAGAACGAATTCAATTTTGGCATTTTGCCAAAAAACACCTTGAAAAACAGTCTAGAAATTGACCTCTAAGGTGAAAAGAGCAAACGGAGATCATTGACATCAATGCAAACACCGTTCAGAGTGGGGGCGGGAACCCGTTTGACCCGATCTAAAAGGGAGGGTGAATAAGACACGCTTGCAACCCGAACGCAGTTTTGGATTTTTTGAAGTTCTCGGGGGAAATGTGCTGGAATGCGGGCTCCAAAACATGACCAATGCGTGGGGGTAGGTCACATAAAAGATCTCGTTCAATCGACCCGACTCCGCCCCCTTTTAAGACTCGTGAGCAGTACTAGGGTTGTGCTAAAAACAGCGCGATGATGAGAATTCGGAGGTGGACTCTCTCTCTCTCTCTCTCTCTCTCTCTCTCTCTCTTTCTCTCTCTCTCTCTCCTCATTTCCACTGGGTGTGTGCAACATCCGAGTCATTAGCTCACACACACAGAGCAATGGCAACTACTCATCAAATAAACTCTCCGTCATTAGGAAGAAAGGGGACGATTAATCATCCAATTCTCTCTTTGATCTACTCAAGAATCGTGAGAAAAGAACAAAGAGATGTCAAAATTCGCTATGATTAATTTGGCAGGCGAATATCGAAATGGGAGATTTGATCCATCGATAACCCGAATATCTTATAACTTTGGGTGTAATTTTATTAGAAACCGAGATATTAGACATGCGATCTCAAAATGTATCTCATGAGGTTCAAGTAACTCCTGGCGTTCTGGCGAGTCTATGCTAGACAGACAGTGAGAGTGCGAAAACAACATGTAAATATGCGATGGTCTCACCGCGAATTGACCTCTGACAACGTCGTGCGAGAGGAGTTTAATTGTACAATAGGAAGTTGGAGTGAATCTGTTTGACTTTCGAGTGAGAAAGTGTCGAATGGTGATGGAACTGAAGGAGAAGAATTGAGAGAAGAGAAGGAACGGAGGAAATGAGATGAACAAATTGATGACACCAACAAAGTATGAAGAGGTCAGAGAACAGACAGAACAATATGTACCAAAATATATTTTTACGAATAAATATACTTCTTAGCCATTAATTGTGTAATCTACATCGTGACTCGTATATTGATTTTACAACCCTACGGAACAAACAATGAATGAATTGATTAATGAATTATTAATGCGCATTTTCGCGCATGTAGGTGTGCGGGGTTATACATTTCCTTCCCGGTGAGGATCAAAGTAGACCCAGCGGGAGAGAAGGAGAACGAGGTGTGGTCACTAGAAGGGAACAGAGAGAGAGAGGGAATGTATCCCATTACTATGGTCTGAGATCGGTTGGAGACCTCTCTAGAGAACTGATTGGATATTTAGCAAACGGTGTATGGCCCTTCGCTTTTTCGTGACTTGAGTGGACTTTAGTAGTAAAAGAGACAGAGACTGAGAAGAATAGCGAGAGTAGAGAAAGACTGAGGAGTTGTAGAAGAAATGAGGGAGGAGGAGAGACGACAGTAGTAATTCAATCGTACACTACACAAAATTAGCAACTGGGGAGAATTGTCTGCACTTTTCCCCCTTATCATAAAAAGTTCACTCAAATTGCCTCACACGTTTCCCACCTAATAGCATGTTGCGGGGTTATACGAACTCGGCTGATAAGTCTACATCATGATTCGAATCTAGGTACTTCCGGCTTGCGTAATAGGTTCTGAAATAGAATAGTTGGGACGTTTACATTTAGCCGGTTGCCCCGCCCCTTGTCACGCGCCCCAATTTTGATCTCGTACAGTATGTCATTTCTCTAATCATAAAGATAACTTTCCGTCACCATGATTTGATCTTGCAAATCTGCTCAAACATAAAAATAGTTCCCATATGACATGGATTCGTGACTCATTCTTCTCATTTCCCCGCTTCAATTCCTTCCTTTGGTTCCTCATTTCTCCACTAGAATGGCTCGTTTTCTCTTCTCTCTCATCTCAATATTCAGTTTCTCCCTCGGTTTGTATCTCTTTTCTACTCACACTCAAATGAGAAATACGCGCAGTCGTAGATTTCTCGAAAGCAAAATGCATAGAATTTCGAGGTAGCATCCCAAAGTGTAAGAAATTGATGGAAAAGCCATGCCGTAAATAATGGTGAACAATGGACCGGAAAATGTTGAATAAAGAAATGAGAAGACCGGGTCATTGTTTAAAAATTTACAGGATGGCCTTTCCCAAAAATGTATTATGGGTAATACCAATCTCGATCGATGGATGACGTCATCACTAGTAATCATGAATCTTTCAGCTTTGGACTATCATAATTCGATAGATGAAGGATACACAATCGTCCCTGGTTCCTACATCAATATCCGTACTAAGGGATTAAAATCGTAATCGATCGATAATTGGCCTTTTCTGATATTCTCATTTCAGTTTGCAATTCACTCTTCTGTCAGAAAATGACAAGGACGGTCACATATTCAGAATCGAATATAAATGCGGAGAGAAACCTCTGCTTTCGTGGGAAAGAGTGAGTGATTGAGAAATCAATCGATAATTATTGATTCATGAATAATCGATAATCAGGGAACGGAGAAAGGAGATAATTCTGAAGATTTCGTCAACGAATACGATTGTGGAGGAAAAGAAGAAGTGCTGATTAGGTTAGATTGAATATTATCGATTGATTATGCCATAAATTCCGATAATTATCAGTTTCGCAAGTAGTGATTCTGTTCAAGTTTACCAGAGAAGAGAGAATTCCTCGCAACCATGGATGACAGGTCAGAAACTCTCTCATTCATTCATCAGTTAGAGAAAACGAGAGAGTGTGGGAAGAGAATAGAGAACAGATATTCAGGACTAGTCGGCATAAAGAATAACTTCGAGAATGCAAAGAAGTACCAACTAAAGGGAGAAGTCGATCAGTTTACGGTATCCATAGACATGAACTAATCGATAATCGATCGATTGTAGATCACTTTCCATCGAGCACTCTCTAGTGAGCTAGTTGAACATGTGAAGGAGAACGGACTACAAACAGGTTGCGTCATTCATAGGCAATCAAGAGATCAGCCCGTATAAACTAAAAGAACCTTAATTATTTGAGGAGACAGTCTCTACATAATATTCGATATCAATGGAAGAATGGTTGTTCCCTACGAGATAAGAAGAGGAATCAAGAAGACTTTGATGCTCAAAATAGAGTTCAAGAAACTATCGGATGGACTCATCGGGGTACGGTAGGAAATGGATGAAAACACCGGTGGATACGGTATCATCTGGGATACGGTAGTAATCTATAATATAAGTGAACAGGAAGGAGGGAGTATTTGATGTCTGCCCATGAGCGTGTTGTGAGAACCACTGGTTATTCAAACAAGGAATGGAGAGATTTGGAAGCAGTTATTACACCCTCGTAGATTCGCGGAATAGGTTGTTAGCGAGTTCCTTCAAATATTTCACGTGTTTGAAAATTGGTTCAAAAAACTGAATATTCAGGGTGAAGTAACACTACGGTAGCAAACCGTAACCTACGTAAATCATATTTAAATATGCAAATTAAGGTAAACATGATTAACAGTAAAGGAGACGAAAATCGATGCTTCAAACATAAGGATGGACTCATCAGAGTATTGATCCAGATGAGATCTAGAGAAATCGCCGTATGATCTACTACACTCAGATCGATCGATAATATACCGTACCACAGGTGACCTCAGGAACTAGCAACGAAAGAGAATGCATATCATATTTCGAACGCGTTGCTCCTAATGACGACCCAAACTTCATCCAGGTATACGGTATATCTCCGTCAATCGATTAATCCATTATTTTTTTCAGGTCAACGATGGGCTTCTTGACAACGTTTTAATCGGAGTCGATCTATTGCCAGTGCAAATCGATAGAAGTAACTGAGTATTTCTGCCGTTCATAAATTACTATTTATCTCTGTTTGTGAACAATCGATCGATAAAACGGGGGCGGGTGGATCACCGGGAGGGGCGGAGTCTTAGGTGGGCGGAGTCAATACCTACTTTGCTTTCTCTCCTTCAGCTTCGATCCTCTGTAGTTCCTCCACTTTTCGAAGGGCGGTATCATTCTGATTGAGCATCGTCTCAATCCCATTGATCAATTCCTGAATATAGCGATTGATTCTCTGAGTCAATCAATAAGTGCTACCGTACCTTTCTCTTCTCTCGATTTCTCTTCACTTGTTCCTCATTCGATCCAGGAGTATTCATCGTCATCGCGTCGAGAGCCTCCATGTGTCTAGTAATCAATCGATTAATTAATATCACAAATTAATTACCTTCCCCATTTGCCTTGATTTCAGGATAAATACGTATTATTCACCTCCCCTACAGTTCAGCTAAGTACCAAGAATGGACAAGTCGGCATCAACGTGTAACCACTTCGTCTTAGCCTTCTCTAACGATAATCGCAATCTTCAGATTTTTTTCTCTCTCTCTTATCACCTCGATCCAGCTTCGTTGAACGACTTGAGTTTCTTCTCGATTCGCTTCGCCATCTCAGAGTGTTGCTTAGCTGCAATTAAATTATTATCGAAAATAAAATAAAAAAATAAACTGACGATCGAGAAATCGTTTCTCCAATTCGTTCACATCCTTCTCCAGATCATCGAAACCTTTCTGCAATTACACCCAAGTCAGTAATCAATTGATTAATTATTTAAAGAAGGAGTGAAGGGAATATTTTCGTGGGTAAAGTGGCAACACACGTCGATTGCTTCCCTCAACGATAAGAGATCCCCGAAGTATCAAATCTCCAGCTCGAAAACTGACGGAGATATACAAAATCTCTAACTGAGCTGCATAATCCCTCGACTCTCGCTCGTTACCCCTGCGTTTACGATTTGCATGCACTCTTCAACTCTTCTCTCCCCCTGTCTCAACCCCGTCTCGTGTAATCAGCGCCCTCCCTATTTTACATGCCCCTGCGATTATCAATTGTCTCCTTGGTGGGAGGATAATCCTTACCAGTCCTCCCCGAGTCTCTGAATTTACACTTTCTGTGTTTGCCGAGCTCTTACAGTACTGCTCATTGCAGTTACAGGGACTTCCAGCTGGGAACCTTTCCCTTCACTCCTTCTTTAATGTTCGCTCAAAAATCGAACCTGCCATCCGACAAGAGTCTTCTTCTCGAAATCACACAGTGCATGGAAGGTAGCGTCACTCTGCAAAGGGACACATGTCTGCTTCCGTGGCGCAATCGGCAGCGCGTTCGGCTGTTAACCGAAAGGTCGGTGGTTCGAACCCACCCGGGAGCGTAACGTTTTGCCCTTTTTTTCTCACCATGAGGGGAGCTCGAGCCTTTCCCATAACCAGAAGCTTGTCGCCCTCTTTGAAGGCAAACTTGTCCAGAGCATCAGAATCATCACCCGACAGTGTCTTTCCTGCAATCAAGTCTCTTTAGAACTAAATGCTTAGTGAAATTTTAAATACATACGGAACGAAATACGAAGTTGTATATTTACTTCTATAATAATTCTGATAATCTTTAATAATACGCAAATTCACTGAACTTCAGTGAATTTCACTATTTCCCAAAACAATAACGATAATCTGCATACTCCAATAGATTTCTCCTCCTCCATTCTCTAATCCACTCTCATTTCCATACTAACTCCTCACGTCTTCCCTCATTTACATGCCACTCTTCCTCTATTCTCTTCTTCATTCGTTCCTTTTCTCTTCATTTCTATTGGTTGCTCCCCTCTCCCCCTCTCTACTCCGGTCCGTCCCCTCCTCCCTCCTATTCCTTGCCCGAGGAGTCTAGCTACTTTAGCTATAACACAAATCAGCGCTACTTTGTATAAAGCCAAAGTAGCGCTGCTTTCTAGCTGATTTCTGTCTTCTATCCTAAGTGACTATATCCCATGGACACTGAGTACTATCCCCCCCTCCCCTCGTCCACTCCTCTAATCTCTCCCCCTTCTCAGATGCTGTCCCGTGCCCTTCCTCTCCTCCGTTCCTCTCCCTCTCTCCGTCTCTCTTCCTTCTCCCTCCGTCGCTCTCTCCACAAGGGCGTCGACTCCACTCCTCCAATCAGATTCACCTCACAAGGAGAGAAGGTCAGTTAGGGATTACTGGGAGAAGGGCAAGGGAACTGCTCATCTACCTTGGTTGAGCTGATGAAATTGGAAAATATAGTAGTTGGCTGGCGCGTATAAAATGACTCCTAACCCTAATCTGATTCATAGTCGGTTTAGCTTTCGTTGTTAGACTTCTCGTGCAGAAATCGTGGCTAGATCTACCGTACCTCCGTTTGACTCCTCCTTCTAATCACCTATCGTAATCTCGCTACAGTCACTCATCTTCAATCGTCTCTACTCGTCTTCTCCTTCCTCCTCTTTTTCCTTTCTCACTCCGTCAAAGAAACTGGAGTTGATGCAAGCAACTGACGTTGTTTCACTCAACTCTCGCGATCCCCGTGATAAGGTGTGCGCCCGCTCGCCTGACCCACCGAACTACCGTAGTCTCCAGGATGGCTGCATCGTCGTCAGCGCCATTGACGGATCCACACTTGCAACTGGATGGAACCAGCCTACTCGTGGAATGGAAAAATCGATACAATGGGTACCGTACTCTCTTCATCTCGACTCCGCCCACTTCCTGCTCTACCATTGCAGAATATTGATCCGATTCCGAAGGAATTGATAGTAGATGAGGAGTGGACCAAGTCCAAGTATCCCTACATGCTCCATGCAGAGCAATCGGCGTTATTCGAAGCAAGGAAGGCCATCAAAGGTACTGTCGACCCCGCGGATTACCGTACTTCTATCGATCGACTACCGTACCCTTCTCAGGCGACAAGGTCGTCTACACGACGTTGTTTCCATGCTTTCGTTGTGCCAAACACATCGTGGCAGGAGGCGACGTGAGAAAAGTAGGCTGCTCCACCGAACTACCGTAATCTATCTCTCCGTCGTACTGTAGGTGATCTTCCTGAACGATCGATTGGAGGACGACACCTATCAAGCATCCAGGGAGATTCTGTCGAAGGGAGGAGTGATTGTGGAGAGAGCGAGCGATATACCCGACAATGTCCATCTGCAAGAGGCACTCGAAGTAGCCAAGAAGAGTCCTGACACGAGGACAAAGGTCTGACCCCTCGTGCGCCCCCTTCAACTACCGTACTCTAGGTCGGATCGATCGTCGTCTGTGCAGAGACGGCCAAGATCATCGCAAGCGGCTACAATGCACCGTCGAAGGGATACTCAGCCGAGGATATCGATTGGGTGCCGGATACTGTAGAGTACTGTAGAATGATTGATACCGTACTCAGAATCCGTCTCGCCCTCGTGTTCACAATACTTGGATTGAATCCAAGCTTCCCTTCATCCAGCATTCGGGAGTTATGGCTCTTCTGGAGGCACGTGCCAAGTCCGACGGTAGATAGACTACCGTATACCCCACCTACCGTAATCTTCATCGCAGGACCCAAGGTTCTCTGCTTCAAGCAGGCTCCGTGTCACGAGTGTGCCATCACAATGGTGGCCGGTGACGACGTGGTCAAGGTTACAGTAGTCCTACCGTAGTTGATATATCCTTCGTACTCTCAGGTCCTGTACCGTATTCCACCCAAGGGAGAATCGCAAAAGGCTGCGATGGAAATACTAAAAAGGGCTGGAATTAAAGTGGAGCAACTCGTTGTCTAGAGAATAACCAACGTCTTACTCGTACAAAGACTACTCACTCATTGATACTTTCTAGGTGCGAAGTTATGGGCGGAGTCTGGGGGGATATTCAATTTAATCAATCGATAATTGCAGTTCGCTCTCTATGCTGCTATCTGCGTCACTTTCCTCTCCTATCCCACTTACGTCCTTCTCAATCTCAACAATCTCCGTCCCGTGGTGAGTCGATCGATAGACTACAGTGGTCTTGGCACTGTGCCAACTCGTTCGACTGAGTATCATTCATCCTTTGCAGGCTCCCAACTCGCTCAACGATGAGGTGCAGGGTCAGATCGATGTCATTCGAGCGGCAAAGAACAAGTCCAAGTAGAGACTCCGCCCTCTTTTCCCTCGACTCCGCCCACTTTCCATCTGTCTAGACTCTGACCCCGTAGTTGATGCATAGCGTGCCCACCGACTCTGATAAAGATAACGGGACTGTTTACTGATAAAGACTGTGACCTACCTCGATGAATCACACGGATCATTTTACTGTCGATGTTGAGCTCATCACAGATTCGACTCTTGAATTCACCGAAGGTCGAGGGAGATCCATCTGAGAGTACGGTAGATTAGAGGGGGGTCACATAGATGATTAGAATTTACCTGCAGTGAGGTCGAGATCGAAGTTGTTGGTTCCACAGGCGATCTTCAGCTTCATTTCGACCACAAGACAAATTCTAAACGGATTCATAATCATTCATTGATGCCTCCATAGCACGTATAAATATAGTCCAGCTTGTAGAGACAACAACCCTTATCTACAAATTCTCGCATTAATAATAGGCAACATCGTTTATCGAGCTATTATCAAAAGCTCACAAATCTACAATTCAATTGGACAGCTAGAAGAAGCAATTTGGTATTTAAAGCACGGCAAAGTATTAGCAAACCAAGTAGATCACACGAAATAAGAAAGAAAATAGAAGACGAACCGTATACTGAGTGTGCATGCAACTATGCGAGAGCTAAAAGTGAACTGAAAGAGATCACGGGGAAAGAAGGGGAGGAGGGGCCATCAGCCAAAAGGTGGGAAGGGAGAGGGGATATCAGCAGCAGTATAAAGGGAATTCAAGTGCTATCACTACTGCAGCGTTTGAAACCAGCCCACCTGTACTCATTTTTTCGGTCAATTTACTCATTCTTTGACTGGTCCCAAACACTGCAGTAGTTCCCATGTGCTTCTCTCTACAAACACTTGGAAATCTAGGCCAAACTCTTATGGCAGACATCAATAATTCTACAGAAAGTTGGGATGTATCCGTCCGATGTCATTATCAGTTTCATCATGGAGCATTCCTCCATGGTATTCTCCTTCTTCTTCCTCTTCCTCATCCACATCCACTTCGTCTTCTTCCCCTTCTCCATCCAGATACGAAGGACCACCGTCGTCCGTCTGATGACAACAGAGTGTATTAGAGGAGTGAGAAACAGCGTTTCACCTAGCCCAATACTGTTTGTAATGTCATTCATGCTCATTCAAGGTAATATTTCAACACACAAATAATCTCATTTCTCATACCGATTCCACGACATATCTCGATCCCTGCTCCATCACGTCCAGATTGTAATCAGTGTTGACTGTCGTGCGATTGCTGAAAATGGAAAAGTTAAAAACTAGAAAAAAAAATATTCGTTTTTTTACAAAGAACCACTTCTGTCCAATAATGAAGGTAATCCTCATTCAAGGACATATGACACATAAACTTGGCAAGAATCCACCGGGTCGCGACTATTTAATGGAATCATCAGAAATCGAGTGAGATTTTTAGTTCAAAATATTTCCTTCACTCACATAGTATGAGTGCACTTCAGTTCGTGTTGTCGTTGATTTCTTCCATTGGCGAACCATCGACCGCATCCCTTCATACACACAAATCTGGAATGAAGAAGTATATTGGACATCAGGTTGACGAGTTATCAAAACAACGCCAATAACAAAGTGCCTTAAATTGTTCGTGTAACAGCGAATCACCATTCAATCCTGTTTTTGAGATAATCGAATCATAAAATAGCTTAAATTAAGTATATGGAAGAATGTACGGAATCGGTGAGTCAACTCAAGTTTTAAAAAAGTTCCTCGCTCTTTCATTTAATATCTCACCTTCTATGACTGGAATGCCTACTATTCTGATGGGCGTTGAGTAGAGCTTGCGAGATGAATTTGGCATCGCAACCGTCGAATTCACACTCGAATTGACGCTGGCCGAAGTGACTGAAAATTAGGCATATTATTTGCTTCGATTTGATGAATCGATTGTAATTTATGATATGATGACACACTCGGATAAGATTGTAATATTGCAAAATGACATATTTCAAACTTAATCACGTCCCATTCGCCCGAAACAATTTGTGATTAAATGTGCTACAAACCGTCTCATATGCATTCGGAGTGGAGTTCTCTGGGCGAATGCCATCCCACACATATCACACTTGAAGGGACGTTCACCAGTGTGAGTACGCATGTGAGCCTGATTAAATATATAGAAATAAAAATATTGCAAATAAAAAAATGAAAAGGAGAAGTACTCAAATAGAATAAATTGTAAACGTTGTCTCTTAAGAAGAATTAAAAAAAAAACAAATGAGAGGGAATCGGAACTGAGATGTACTCGGAGAATCAGCTATTTATATTTTTAAAAGTGCATTGTCTCTGTCCTACAGTACCCCCCCCCCCATCCCTCCACTCACCTCAATCTTACTCGGATACTTGTCCACTTTTCCACAGTACTCGCAAGTGTGCATGATAGGCTTCTTTCTACAAATTTGAGTTTTTATTTTTTTAAATCATCAGTTGAAGAACGCCCCGCGCACCTACCTCTCGGACATCAATCTATATCAACAGGAGAAATTTCACACATTTTCTTGCCTGCTAAATGGGATGACTAATGGACCCTCTAATTCCCCCTTACCTATTATGGGGCGATGCTTGGTCGACGTCTTTTCCAGTGGCGACTGCATCGATGATCCAGTCGAGATTACGAGAGTGAATTATTGGACCTGACAAAATATTATTGTTGATAAATAGCAACCATTTATTTTTTGTTCACGTTGTTCACGCATTGTCTGGTTTCTGTTTTCGAATACTTCATTCCACCCTGTCTCCCCTCCCTTCACCTACCGTTTCTCTTCCTCCGCCTGTTGCTTCCACGCGGATTTCGTTGTTGAGGTAGCACCTGCAAAATCGATCATTCACTACTTATTTATCGTAACGTTCGATTCTTCCAGAAAATAACTATAAATATGACCATACCTCATCTAACATGGAAACGTCGACTTCCACCATTTCCAGATTTTGTTCCGCTTCCTGCAAAAAGAATGCATTATTATTACTAAGAAAAGAAAGATTCTTTTTTCAAGGTAGAAATCAATAAATAGAAGATCTGGTAGATAAAATTGAGATACAAATTTTCAGATATCACTCACCTCCCATTTCTGCAATCCTCTCCTTCCCTTGAGGGGCGGTCGTGGATCCGTTAATAGTCGAACAGTCTGCGAAATCATTACATTTTTAAACGAAATATTATTTGAATAAAAATTAAAAATGTTCACCCCTTCATCGGAAATCATATCATCGTGTATCATCTGCGCTCGACTCAATTCCGAGAAGATCTGAAAGGCAAGTCTTATTTCGACAGAGGGATCCACGTTTCACGACCCACTCAAGCATAGGTCAAATGGGGTTCTCGCAGGGATTTCGTGCAGAAATGCATAAAATAGAGTGCCGAAGTGCATATTGCCCAATTTTTTGAAAAAATTTGTCCAAAAAGTGGTTAGAAGTGCATGAAACCTTCAACATTTGCGTTTTTGCCGACATGGTCTGGATGCCATGTAGAAGTGCCTATCCTCGCTAGCGAGAACCCATTTGACCTACGCACTCAAGGAGGAACAATATGAACAATATGATCGCCTATGTGACGTTCGAAGATTGGTAGATAAATATGACCATCCACTTCTCCTCCAATTCCTACCCTACTCCTTCCCCTCCCCTCACTCACTGGCTGCGGATCTTCATCATCGTCCTCATGCATCGTCGATGCAGCTGCTGCAGATCCATCTCGAGTAGTCATCACCTGCAACAATTATTTGATCACTATTGATATATTATGACCAATTAAGTTAGCGTGATTACGGCAAGGATACATTTGCAAGAATGAGATGAAAATGAAACGACAATCCTCCTCCCATTCCTCTTCCCCTCTCACCTCAACTTCATAACTGACCAATGGAGCTGCTGCAGAGTAGCCGGGTGGTTGATACATTTGAAATGAGCAAATTGTTTCCACTGTACTCCTTTCGCTTATCAGATTACATCAATCTAGACAGTAAAGTACGAAGAGAATCGTAGTGGGATGTTAACCTATGACATTAGCCCCTTACATTAATCGCCTTACGCGACATCGTACTTCTTGTTTGCCGCACTTACTAGACACTTTTTTGAATTTCTAATTGATTAGTACACGACGAGATAAATATATTACTATTATTATCAATGACGTAATCAATGAGTCCAACCTCTTCCTCCTTCACCATTCCATCCATCCTCGCCAGTGTCAACATTCTCCTCGTACGACGCTCATCTGCCTGCAATGAGAGGACAAGAATCAGTGATTTGTACGACTCTCGTGTTAAGGCAAGTCTAGTAACCCTCGAAGGGAAGTCAAATATTATTATCCACCTGAAGCCCCGACCTGACATGTTCATTTTTTCCATACAAATTCCCACACCACCCTTGCCTCCAGAACCATATCAATTTGGAATTCCCTCCCTTCCCCCTCGGTTGATTTATCCCGAGATTCCTTCCGGAAATTCATCCGCTCCCAGCCCAACTCCTTTTTCCCTGAATCAATTGTTAAGAATTGGCTCTAACCCTTCTTCCCCATACCCTTGCTGCCATGCACAAAACCGATTCGACTACGTCGACGGACATCCGTTTCTTGCCCCCATTCACAGTTATTTTTCTTGTGTGCGATACTCTGCCGGAATAAACAATGAATGAATGAATACAAGAGGTGCGATAATTAATCACACTGCATTATTGGAGCACGAGACTGCCTTGTTTGGAATCGAACACTATACACAATGAGAGGACGAGAAATATTTGTATCGGCATCATCGATTAATCTCTCTTCTTCTCACCATTGCTTTCCTCATACTCTCCTCGTCAATGTGCTCGTCTGCCTCTATGACGAGCGCAGATTGACCGACACCTAGAGGACAACAATGTTTATTTAACCTTATTCGACTCACAGGACTGATTTATATCAATTTTCCCACTCGCTGCCACGTCTCTTTCTGTAATTACGGACAAAAAATAGAACGGAAAGAAGGTAAATATGGTTGCGTACTTAAGTAGAAAGACGGCTAAACATATAACGGATGCTTACCCATGGATGATGGATGGATAGAATCGGGATGATTTCCAGCAGAGAGATGAATCCGACCACGCATGGAGGAGGTGGAGGAAACTGGAATGGCGTTATTCGTACACCGGAAATACTCGCATTTCACACTTCACTTTTAATCCTAAGTTCGGAACGATCATCGATTTCGAATGGAACTATGTGAGAAAATTGTTAATACGTGTACAAAATTCCGCACGATATATGATAGCTGTAGCCTTGACTAAATAGTCATTCCCATATCTCCATCTAACTCCCTCCCCTCTCTCCCGTCCTCACCAAGTCCATCCATTTCCACTCCATCATCTGCATCTCCTGCAGCAGCTGCATTGGCTGCATCCACTGCTGCAACTTCCTCCTCCGTCATCACAACTACCTCTGCAATTTTAAATTCTCACACACAACACAAATACAAATCATGCGTTTTATTTAATCAATAGATAAATTTAAAAAAAGGGAATTAAAGTTTCATAATGTATTTTCATAATTCTCACCATGCTCATCCATCATTGCATCGTGCTCCACATACTCGTAGTACGCGTAATTCTGAAATTCAAAAAAATATTTTAGCCCTCAACTTTCGCGTTTCACCAAGCACTCGTAGATTAACATTTCGACTAAGAACCAATATCTTCTCCAGAGATTAAACACCACTGTAAAACTATCATGAGAAACTCTAACCATAAGGTTTTAGGATGGAAATTTGGGGAAATATTTCTTCCTTTGCAAACAAGCTTCCATACATTTAAAAATGAATCGATATCTTTTATACTATTCTCTGAACAATTTTAAGCGACTTTCACAATATTTGAACCGCCCGTTCTATGGTTAGTGGCACTTGCTAATGAGGTAAATTTGCAGATGCCGCTAACCATAAATACCATAGGATTCGTTATGGGGTCCCATAAAGGAACATATAATATTTAATTAATTGAATTCAACACTTGTAAGTTATATTTAGCCCATAATCTGAGAAGATTAATCACATTTGACATTGTTATAACTTGTGAAATGTGTTCGTGGAAATGTCTAAATTAGTGCTGATTTCACGCTGTTCGTTTTCGAAGAATAGGTTATATAACTTGATCATTCGTTCAAAAAAGACTCAACACTTGCTCTACTCTTCACAACAAAAAAAAACAAATTCAGCCGATTTCATTAAGGATGAGTGGTCGAACCTATGGTGTGAAAACATCGAAACAGACTGTAAAATTTTTACAGTCAAACCCCACCATAGGATCGACCACTCATCCTTAGTGAAATAGACTGGAAAATCATGTTATGTTATTATGTTTCGAAAAGGAACAGCGATAAAGTTGCATCACTTTTGGTTAGTTTTACGCACTCACTTCATAGGTCACAACAAGATTCTTCTCATTTTTTTCGCCAACAATTCTCTCAATACCATATCCCCTTCTTCTAACCTGATACTCTGCTCCCTCCTCTCCCTCATGTACTATTTCCTCTCCTTCCACATCAATATCTTCTCCTTCCATTCCCTCAAATCCTCCATTCTCCCACATCTCCGCGTGTGCCTCAGTCACGTGATTCTCGACCTGAAATGGGGAAGACATTTCATAATGTGCTCTACAAAATATGGCAACAAAATAAGGGTTAAAGGGTCAACGTAAGAATTAGAGTGTTTAATTCGGGGCCGGGTCCGCCGAAATGACCGGTTCTTAAATCCAATTAGCGAGAAATGAGGGGACCCGATATCCGACTCTTCAAAATGCTCTGGACCCGATATCTGCGCTGAAATGTTGAACGCAATCCCATGGCAAAACTATATTTTGATTTTCCATTCATGAAAAAAAGATCAATTTTACATATTTCCGTTATGATAACCATTGTTGAGTTACAAATTCTCAAGGAACTGGTTTCTAGCGCAGATAAAACCGGATAGAATCTCGTTCAAGTTGGAGTTCGTCTATCGGTCTGAAATGTAATCAGTGGATGTTTATTGTGATCTTCTTTCTACCCAACTTCTGTTGATTGCCGTTATTTAATTTTCGAGTTTTAGCGATTTCCGTCGATAGTTATTACGGTAGAAACAAACCAATAACTTACAAAATAAAGTTTTCTTATCAGAGTATGTCTAGCGACCGCTGACCATGGTGAGAACCAGTAGAAATCGCAAAAGGCATCATGAAAGTGTATGGAAATCGAGCAATGGCACGCGAGAAAGAGTAGGATATCGGGTCCGCTCTCCCTCTCACTCTCGGATATCGGGTCCGACAGACCGCTCATTCTGAGAATGCGGTTCCAAAAGATATCGGGTAGCGTCACTTTTAACACTCTAGTAAGAATGGATGTAAAGGGCAAACTGGAATATTCCGTCAAAATAAATTTGTATTCATATACCGTATTCCTTCCTCCCTACCGTATCCACTGACCATAGGTCAAATGGGTTTCTCGCAAGTTCGCAATTAGCATAGGGCAGGGCATGTAAATAGAGGTCTTGATGTGTCTGCCCTGCACTCTCTTGCTATGTTAATCGGGTTTACATGCAAAGTGCAAATAGGTCTTCGCTAGCGAAGACCTATTTGACGTATGCCACTGACCATTTCTCTGACGACGTGTTGATATCCACAAGAGGGCACACAACACTCGTACACTTGTGTCTCCTCCACTCTTTCTCTTCTCTCGACTTCCTTCTGATGAGCGAGAGACGAAGCAGCCGCCAATGATTTGTGTCGATTGTCGCCGGAAATGAGAGGTCAATATCGAAAATTCATGACATACAATTTCATCCAGTGAAGAATCAAGACCACATCATTTCTTGACTACGCTTTTCAATAGGATTCGCCGAGCTATCAACGTTCACTAAAAATTGGAGAAGAATAAATAGGATTGAAACGCCAACCTTCCTTGTGCTGCATTCGATCTCTGTGCAGTCGACCTCCCCTCACATGCACCTGCTAATCTGTATTATATCCTTGATAACATTTCCCTCCTCCTCTGTGTCATAGTAGAAGGACATTGGATTGCTAATCGACGTTAATAAGTGCAAATATTGATTTGTATCCAATATTGTATACCATTTCGTGTGTTCGTTGGTTGTATGGAGTGGTAAAGTGTCGATCGCAGTAGGAACACTTGTAGGGAAGTTCGCCCCGATGGGCACGGATGTGCACCTGACGAGAAGACACACTCAATATAATAGAGAGTCCGCTCCCTCCCCATATCTTTCCACTATTTCAAAAAAAAATCATGCCGCCGCGCCTCGGCCACACATAAATTATAATTGTAAAAAGTTCCACGCTAAACTACAGTCAGCAATCTCCATTTAATATATAAACTGAACGACGCGCCAAATCGACAGGTTGTTAATAAATATCATCAACACCAGAAAATCATACTTTGAGTGCCCCTCCCTGGGTGAATCTTGCATGACAAATCTCGCATTGAAATGGTCGATGTCCGGTGTGCTTTCGTTTGTGTTCCTCGATCTTCGAAGGATGTCTGAACACCTCAAAACGAATACGATTTAAATAGTCATTAGAAAACAGCGAAGCTTCAGGCTCATTTTAATTGTATCGCCAACAACCAATCAATATTTTGCACTATTATTGCTCTTATCACATTCAATCGATACCCCTCTCCTCCTCTCCTACCGTACCTTCTTGCATATCTCACAGTAGTACTCCGTGACGGGTCTTCTCTGTGTGAAAGTGTATTTCTTCTTGTATTCAGGTTGATATGGGGCGAGTAGATCACTCCGAGTTGGTTCATCTCGATCAGATGAGAACACAACGGCATCTCTATCGTCGTCCACACAGATACGCTCCTGAATTAATTAAAATAATTGTTAAAAAATCAATAATTCATTTACAATTTCAACATAATTTCTTTCTTCTATTCGCACATTTGTGTACATGTTGTCACTCTCTTGTGGTGCATACGATAAATAAAAAAATATTCAAATGGTTAAATATTAATTTTAAAAAAAGATTTTCATAATACTGACACTATCCTCCTCATCTTCGTGTTCTTCATGCAATCCCCCCTCATCTGGTTGATGCACCTCTTTGGAGGGATCATCTCGGATGAGATAAGCACCCGATCGATAAGACATCGATCAATGACCTACGCAACCGTATTATCGATTGATCACCATCTAATTGTGAGAGATATCATACGGCCAATTACCGATTCGTTCAAATATGCATAGTTCTGTGTATTATTTTTATGAGCTTTATCGTCTATATCGTTCAACTTTGAAAGCAACAAAATAACAAGGAAAAGAGTGTAAAACCAGCAGTAACAGGACAACAAAAACAATTTTGGGAAAATATGGAATCATACCTGAATATTGAGTATCATTAGCATAAAGCATCCTATCTTCGTGCGAAGTTGCCATACAACAATGTCATATCTACACACATAATCTCCCTCTAGCAGGCAAATCAATGTCAATTATGTTTTCTTCTCCTTCTTTTTTTCAATTGTCTCTCATCATTCTTCACATCCCAGTATTGGGTCTTCTCACAATTCGTGCAATCTTCATAATTCGAGGGACAACTGGTTGAGAGGCGGGCAATTGAAGTGAGGAATTGAGAGAAGATGACGTCACTCTCTGGAATTGCATCGTGGGTGGTCGAGATGTCGATGGACGAGAGAGAGGAAGATTAGAAGGGGGCGGAGTCTCGCATTCCTCTTCCAATTGGGGAGGATGAAGCTGATTTTGATAGAGATGATCCCCTGCAAACAGAAATGTTGAACAATTTGTACTAACGTGCGAAATGCAATCAAAGTGATAAAGTTTTGATGTGATAGCCGAAGGTGAACAATCAAAAAATTCTTCAATGCATGGCATGCATTTAATTCCACCCGTTGAAACATCGAATTAAATGGGTTTCCACGCAAATATGAAATCGTATAGCGATTTTAACCACAATTACTTGCACTTACTTGGAATAGCTATAGATATTGTAATAAATTCTATATAACGATAATCACAAACTGCTCACCCATAATCCCCTCTTCCTCCTCAATTTCTCTCATTTCTCTTCCTTCTTCTCCTTCTTCCATAACATGTCCATCTACAGCCTCTTCTACTACTTCTCCCTCTTCCAAATGAGAGAGAACTCCCTCTTCATCAACGGGCATTCCGGGCAATTCGTAGTGAAGGTCAACAGCGTCGTCCTGATATTTCAGACATATAATTAGTGGTATGGATTTCCGGACGATTAATCGAAATATACCAATCGCACAATGACTATGACATGTTCACGAAACCAGCATCCGCCAGTAACCAGGGTGTCTATTTTTCACAAATGTTTTTCATCGCAAAAATTCGTATATTCATATCCTCCATTTTACTTATTTTACTAAATATAAATTAAATAGCACTCACAAATTCATCAACATGTATCAATCCTGGATGGTCTCTTAGTCGATGGGCGACGAGATGAGAACGGCGAGTGAAGAGACGACGACAACCACCAATCGAACACTCGTATCTGAGATGAGAGAGAGAGAGAGAGAGAGAGAGAGAGAGAGAGGGATGGATGAAAGGATAGACTATACAAGTAGTCCAATGATCAGTTATTCATGAATCAAATAGAGAACAAAATTAAGAAGGCATCATGAAACCAATAAGTGAATGAATCAATGGAGTTCCCTATGTTCGTTCAACTATTGCTTCAGTTTTAGAATTAACAAATATAGAACAGTCAGGTTTGATCAATGCCTTTTGAAGACAAGTATTGTGTGGCCAATTCGTATATACTTGCTAACCTCTTAATTCCCGCATGTACAATCCTCTCATGTTCATTCCTCGCACTCACACTCACGAATCGACGACCACACTCCCAAGTACACGAGAGAGGACGATCACCTGAAAGGAGATGAGATAAGAGGGGAGGAGAGGAGAGAACATATCAGTGCGTTCGCGTAAAAAGTGGACCTTCGCCGTACATCTAATTTTGAGTCTTTCTGATTTTGACATGGATGGATAGCCCCTGTTCTCCTCTTCCGATCGCGCATTTCAAAACATTTTTCTGCATAAAATTTGCATAGATAATTAGCTCTGAAGGTTCCTCATTTTTTACTTTGGGCCTCAGTATCTCTGTTCTTTTTCGAAAATTGGCATTATGCCCTGAACAAAATATGCTCAGTTTGTCAAAATGAATAAACGTGTGTTTTTAGAATTTTCAAATTTGACGAATTTTAAAATATGCAAATTTTTGAAATTTCATATCTGGAATACTAGAAATATACTACTTTTAGAAAATTTATATGTTATGTAATCGATGACGTAGAATCCGATTCTCTAATCAAATTGAAATTTCCATCCAGGTAAAGTCATGCAATTTATTGTTTTGTAACATTTCATCCCCCTTATTCTGCACCGTTTTGAGGCGGTGAGCGGTCGAAATGAGCCCTATAATTGAGTTATCCGCTCCGCCAGAGGGAAATGATAGAGTGATTTTCACTTTTTTAAGCCATTTCGACCGCTCACCGAGTAAAAAGGATGAAGAATAAGACGGAAAGCGTGTTTGGAAAACAGTAAATTGCATGGCTTTACCTGGATGGAAATTTCAATTTGATTAGAGAATCGGATTCTACGTCATCGATTACATAACATATTATTTTTCTAAAAGTAGTATATTTTTAGTATTCGAAATATGAAGCTTCTAAAATTTGCATATTTCAAAAATCATCGAATTTTAAAAATCTAAAAACGTAAGCCTATTCATCTCGACAAACCGAGCAACATTTGTTCAGCAAGTAATGCCATTTTCTCAAAAGGAACTGACATACTGTCGATCAAAGTGAAAAATTTGCAATTTTTCGAGCTAATTATCTATGCAAATTTTATGCGGAAATATATTTTGAAAAGCGGGATTGGAAGAGGAGAACAGGGGCTATCGATCCATGTCGAAATCAGGCATTGCCAAAATTTGATGTACGCATTCTTCCTCATTCGTGCATTTTTTACGCGAACGCACTGATATTCATTAGGTAGGCTATTCATTTTTTTAATAATAAAAAATCATGTTTCAACACTGGTGATTACGTGATACACATACACCTTTACAGAATTTTATTTTTGAATGTGGTGATGTTCAGGTATTTTATTCCATAAATTACACACCCTCGACATGCTTCCTCCTGTGGTGCATTCTGAGTGCGTAGAGAGTGGCGACACTCAATCCACATACCGTACACTGCCACGGCTTCACGCCGTTGTGGGACCGCATGTGAGCCTGAATATACGACCATGATTATCAATTAGAGTACGAAATGTGAGACAACGCTCTCCTCATTTCCCACATTCACTTTACAGATCTGTTAATTAGAGAGCGCGCAACATAAAGATATGGTGGTCTCATATTTCGCACTCTATTATCTATGCACTTTATTGGAAACAAATATCGATCGCTGTCTTCCATTACATTATTGTGCATCCATTTAATATTTCCTCGACTCCATTTCATCCTGCCCTCAGAAAGGTGGGCTAACCTGAATCTTGCTTGGATGTTTCACCATGAGTCCGCATATTTGACATTGGGCGACGATTGGAGGAGCACGACGATGACGAGGACGACGAGCGGACGAATCGGAATCGGGGGCTGAAAGAGGGAAGGAAGATGAAAACAATTAAATAAATTACTTTAATATATTACTTATGAATAAAAATGAATAGGAGAAGAGAAGAGACCAAGAGGATTGCGGGTTCATCATGATGACATACATCGTGAATAGGATCGGCAACCATTATTGAGATCGATTTTAAGTAAAACGAAGATTAAAGAATTCTTAGAAAATCATCTCTATTAAATAGAAACTGTAGTACACATAGGTATAGCAAGAAAAAGTGATTGTCACCTTTGGGAGGAACTTGTCTGACTGGTCGATTCTCAGCCACTGCACTGATCACTTCGTCCAGACTGAAATGATGAAACCATAGATTCCCGTCATACCTGTGTGATCAAGCTAACTGGAAAAAATCAACTTTATAATCTACGCGTCTCCGGCCCAATTTTAGCGAATATTTTTACAGGTTCACGCGATTTATGCAAAAAAAAAAGAATACGTGAAGCCGTATCGAGAGACAAAGTGGCAACTATTACAATCAGTTGACACAGTACTCAGATATGCATACACTTTATCAAGCTTCATAATTTACTCTATACGAAGTAACTCATCAAAGAGCTTTCTAAAAAAAAAACTCTGCCTGACCGTTTGTGTGCTGCAGCCGATAGAGGAATTGGTTCTTCGAAGAGAGGCGCTTCGATGATCGGAGGACCACGCATATCCTGAGAAGGAAACCATACTATCAAGAACAACCACCGGTATCTAAAGTACAACAATCGATCACTTGGTGCCGCATCATTCCCGTTTCACAGCGCTTTTAAGCTATGTCAAAGTAACATTTTCTTGGTCACATTCTTTCTGCTGCGTGTAAGATCAATTTCAACCATCCATCTGAATCATCCTTCACGATTCCTACTGTTCCAAATGTTTCCCTCATAAACTGACATCCATCATTGCCTGATGAATCTCCTCCATCTCGTCTCGATGTTGCACGATTTTCGTCTTCTTCGGTTTCAGATGCGGACGAGGGGGACCCATACGCTTCTGAAAATAATATACAGTAAATATCATACAATAATAATATACAGTAAATATTCAACCATTCATTCATTCGACTACGTCCAAGTGCTTCCGTTTATTGCCCTACTCACAATTAACTCACTAGTAAAAGCGATATTCTGACGGAAGAATTAATGATGAATGAATAATGAAGATTGTAAAAGCCACTATATCAAATGCATCATTTTACTCTTCAAGGTCTACCAGGAATATTAGAAATCTTGAAAAGTATCGTTACAATATGCCAACCCTTGATGATATACCGAAATCATACTCAAATAAAAGCACCGTACCCTTCCGGCGTGTCTGAGATCGTGGGCGTTCCTCTGAGACGCATTGGGAAATGCCTTCCCGCATCCATACGAACACAGGAATTGAAGGTCTTGTGCATGTCTACAACAGGGAAGAATGTTGTTTCAGGTACAATGCATATCTGTCCTCCATTGTTAGATATGGTCTGCACTTTCCACATTTGTTATGTAAAAAAAAGTCAATTTGAATAGATCCCCTATATCAAACCTCTTTTCGTGCATTCTCCATGGTGTTCTCTGAGTGAATCGTCGACCACACACAGAACACTCGAAGGGACGTTCACCAGTGTGAGTACGCATGTGAGCCTTAACACAAATTCTTATTACGACCATCCATATTAGAGTGCGAAATATGAGACCACCGTTTCATCATTTAGCACGCTCTCGCATCCACCGACGGGTGAAGAGCGCGTGCGAAATGAAGAGATCGTGGTATCACATTTCGTACTCTAATCCACATTCCGGTATTTAAAACTACTGGATTCATATGAACATAAAAAAAGGTTAGATCCTACTCCATGAATAGCATTATTGCCTAAACTGACCTCGATCTTGCTGGGGTGTCTAAGTGCCACTCCGCAGATCTCACAATCAATCACAGTCGCTTGCCTTCTGCAATGGAAATTCATGTTGAAACTCTTTAGATTAGCTCATTTGCGAAGATTGAAATGATCATCCTAGCTGTGTCAAAAATGATCTATTTGTTTCAATGTCGAAGCTCCTCTCCGCACAAGTCATTCGTAAATTTTAAGGTTGTGCCAATTGACGCATCCAAGTAGAGTGCGATAAATACATTAAAATAAAATTTTTAAAAAAAACACACTCTGATTGGGAAACTAAAATATGGAATATAAGAAGAAAATGATTAAATACCTTGTCGTGGGTGCTGCGTACATCTGGAAGAGATTACGAGTCGGATCGTGCATTTCATCCTGCAAAGGAACATTCGTGTTTCGTTACATTTGTATAACCGCTTTCTCACAAACAAAACAGTTTCAGTAGACTGAAATCTTCCCAAAAATCCCACAAACAAAGACGACTAAAATTGCATTAACATCCTATTTTTTTAAAATTAATAATTTTAGAAAAAAAAGTTTAAATAGGAAAGTGACTAACTTGATGCAGCAAGTGTTCGTCATTCGGTCCTTCTTCTGTATCTACCAATTCACCCCCTCCAATCATATCTCCACCATGCATCTTCGCTATGTATCTGAACTACGCCATTACACTCACTGTCAGAGTAGAAATCAAACAATACATTATTTATTTTTCCAAAAGGTAGAATAATCGAAAATGGAACCTCTTGGCGTCCTCTTCATCGTTGAATTCGACGTACTCACTGAAGTCGTCCTCCGCGTATTCCTCGCCCTAAAGAATTTAAGATTGATTTCAAAATAAGCTCCCATTCTCGTGTGGTCGCCCATATTTTTCTTTATAATAATCAATTTTCTTTTATTCGACTATTTATGTAAATGTTGACGCACACTGGTGTGCGATAAGTAAATAGAATAAAATGCCTTCAGTACCTGCTGCTGCTCTGTCCCCATCATAACATGCCCGGTTGGAGCTTCCTCTGCGATCTGCAAATACACTCTTTCACACAATTCTAGGTTAACAAACCAAATGAAACGTTTGAAACCAAGTGATACCTCCTCCTCTGCATCTCCATCCCACTGCACGTACTCGAAATACTCGCCATCGTCCATTTCTTGCTCACCCAACTGAAATTTACGCAAATGACTTTGTAAAAATGATTTTTTAAAAATTTCTATTCGTATGAAGATCGATTCGACAAGTGGACGGATGACTCACGTCTTCTTCTTGGTAAGCGTGTTCCTCTGCCGCTTCCATTTGCGCTTCTTCCATTTGAGATTGGGAGAGAGCTCCATAGAGCTTCCCTCTACGTTCCATTACCACGAGTTTTCTGAAGAGAATAGCGATATTTGCGATGGGCAATGAGTTGCAACAGCAGTAGGAGCATCAAATGGTCTCGTGGGCATAGGAAATAAGAAGTAACAACACGGAGAACGGAGAGAAAATGGGAAAATAGGAGAAAAAACACGAAAATATCACAAGAGCCGCTACCGCATGCAATTAGAGTTGTGTCAGTCAAGGCGGTCATACTTATGACTGGCGGAGGCAACGAAATTAATTTAATCACGTAGTAAATCTTCTTATTCAGGCTACCGTCATGTCATTTTCACTATTCATGAATGTATCAGTTCTATCATTTCATGACTTCCAAATAAAACAATAAAAATTACGAATCGCAGCAGTTGTAGAAAATATAATACGGTTTCCAGTGTGAAAATAGAAAATCTTTAATTATAGAAACATATATCTCGGCAGTTTTAATTACTTAGAAACTACTTGAACGATAAACTCCGGTAATTGTATTAGACATGCTCAAGAAACTTGAAATGAAGTTCCCCACTGAGTTTTTCGGCACACACATCATCGCCCGGTTAGCTCAGTCGGTAGAGCACCAGACTCTTAATCTGGCTGTCGCGGGTTCGAGCCCCGCATCGGGCTGGCAATCTTTTCTATCTTTATTTTCACATTTTAATTATAATTTAAATTTTGCTAATACACGATTTTCTTTTTGTCGATTTTTTCTAACATTAATACTGAGAAAAAAAATCTTCAAAGGAGTCTACGGCATCATACGCTGCGTTTTGACGCTATTAATTGAATATTTCCGTATGGGATTCTGGTTTCGCCCTAGTACGTGTGGCAGAATGCAGACAAACGAAATCTCTCATCCCCTATGATCTATCAATTAGATTAGGTTATACACTCGCTCAATGATCTACCACTCTTCCTCACCCCCTTTAGAAGGTCGTGGAGTCAGCAACGAGATTGCGTGAATATAAAAGACAACTTACTGGCCAGCAAAATTAAATTCCTCCCCGAAATCCCATTTTTCCTTTGATTCCTCCACTTATAGGAAATGAAAGTTTCTGTCTGTATGTTTTTTTTTTGTTGCAGCGTGACGGACATTTTTCCATTTTCGCCATAAATCGCTTCAAATTTGCGCAATCTTCTCAGAACCTTTTGCATATGATAACTGCTCAGAAAACCTTTCAAAATTTTAATATAAAAATCCGTTAATTTCATAGCCAAGTGGATAACGCGCCAGACTTTGAATCCGAGACCCCCAGGTTCGACCCCCGCCGCGGGCAAATCTTTTGCCGCATTTTTCGCAAGTGCCAGATAGCGCCCTGACACGTTTTTGAGTATCGTGAAACACGTTTTCACCTGTTTTGCCGAGTTTTAACGTGGAAAATCGAAAATTTCGAAAAGTGTCCAATTGATGCGCAGAGCGTAGGGGATCACAGGAAAAGTGTTTTGCGATGTCAGAAACGTGTCTGGACTTGTTCTAACATGTTTTAACGTGGAAAATTGAAAATCTCAAAAAGTTCCCAAATGAACCGGGGAGCGTGGAGAATCGCGGGAAAAGTGTTTTGCGAGGTCAGAAACGTGTTCGAACACGCCAAGGAAATCAACATACGGTATCCTGCGTTTCCGTTGAGAAAGGCTCGTCAGGCCGTCAGGCACTACGCCACTTCGTGGCTCCGTGGCAACTTTTTTCGATCGCTCTCAGCCCGACGAGCCTTTTGCAACGGAATAAGCCAGTACTCTTTCTAGCGATTAAGATTCTCCAACATCCTAAGCTCTCCCTGGACCGTACTTGGAGCCGGCTACCGAGGTCCCCCTGGACCGTACCTGAAGCAAGCTACCGAGGTCCCCACGGACCGTACCTGAAGAAAGCTACCGAGGTCCCCCTGGACCGTACCTGAAGCAAGCTACCGAGGTCCCCCTGGACCGTACCTGAAGCAAGCTACCGAGGCCCCCCTGGACCGAACCTGCAGAACTATGCATAGAGCGTAGTGTACGCATAGAGCGTAGTGTATTTAACCTCAACACATCCCTGCTAGTTGCCGATTCACGTATGATATTTGTTATCTCAATGAAATACACATCGAAGTTGCTTCATGAGACTAATGAACACGAAAACTTTATCGCGGATTTTCAACTTTCACATCGATTAGTTAATTCCTATTTCATAGAAAATTCATAGGTCAAAATGGGTAGATCACACAGACTATTCAAAAAGCATTCACAATGATAACATAGAAACATTAAAATTACAAAGATATGCACTTATCTAATATTACTTCTATCGATAAAATCCAAATTCCAAGCTAAGCAATATGAACCATAGCACTCTTTAGAACAGATATCGATTGTTGAGCAAATTGTGGCACCTTCTTGTCCATTGATTAATGATTGATTGGGAGAAAATTCATAAGTTATAGCATAGCACATGTGATATCATGGTAACAAGTAATTCTAGAATACGATGAGATTCGACTGAGCTATCGTAGATCACAGGGATTGATCAGGGGGGAAGGGAGGGGGATACGGTAATGTGAATGGATCGATTACTCCTCAGGGGAGATTCCTCTATCGTATCTCTCCTTGTTGATAGTCGCCAGATTAGCTCTTGCCTCCTGCAGTTCCTTCTCCTTCCTCAACACTGCTTCCTTCGCTGTCATCACCTGCAATTAATCGATCGATAGACTAATGGCGTCACGAAGCACTAATCAATCGATAAGTACCGTACCTGGGCGATTCCCGACACGAGTCTCTCTGAGATGACAATGGTTCTCTCGTCCTCTACAACCGATTGTCTGGCTGCTCCCACGAGTCTCTCCGTCGCAGACTTCACTGCCGCTCCCGCAGCCTGCAAATCAATACAGTAAACTACCGTATGCTCCTTCTCTATCAGCCAGATCCACCGTATTCCCACCGTACCTGGAGTCTTCGGTTCGCCTGACTTCCCTGGTCAGCGCGGACGTTGCAAGCAATGAGCAATTGGGCGGTTGACGATGCAACCTGGAAGAAATAAAAATAGTTTCCATTCGTGTTCAGTCCTCGATTGACACCTCTTGTGTCTCTACAGTACCTGCTTGGCTGCCACTATCAGTTTCTCCTCGCTCGCTTGTCCCTGCACGAGGGAATTGGCCGCATCGCACAGCTGTTGCACTGCAGCAGCGACGAATCTGAAACGTCGCACTTCTCGCTCTGCACTCTAACAAAGCATCATTCGTACTACCGTATTCCCACACACTACAGTAATTTCTTCACTCACTTGGCTGCCGATATGAGTCCCTCCGACCACTGATACTCCTGCGAGACCTTGCCACCATTACGATGAGAGAGGTCGCGACCTGCAATCCATTCAATTACAATTATTCCTCTCAGTTCTCGATCGCTCTTTCCGCCCATCTACCGTACCTTGGGCGACGAGTTCCCTCTGTGCGTCGCTTGCAGCCTTCACAAGAGTGGCGACAGCAGTTGTGATCGACTTAGCGGCAGATAGAATGGTCTCGTCGAACGTCATATTCTCGTTGATCCTCTGCAATCAATCGACAGTTAGCTACCGTACCCCCCAGAATAGCTACCGTACTCCCTCTTCCCTCTCTACCGTACCTGTTGTGTCTCTCTTGGTCTGAGTTCGGCCAGTTTGACAGCAGCGGCGTCTATGGCCACTGCAGCTCCGATCAATTCACTCTCTGCGATCTCCAGAGGATCGTGCAATTCGTGTGCCATCTCAATCAACAATCCATTAGGTATCAGAAAGGGACAGAAAAGTCAGCTGTCGATTAGACTGCAACTACCGTATACCTCGTTCTTGATGAGTTCACTGCATGCAGTGAGATCCTTGAGTGCTCGGGCAAGTGCCCTCGTAGTATCCACAAGTACGTCAGTGACACGAGGATCGGATCCCGACACTCGAAGGACGCCATGCACAGATCGCATCAGATTGCGAACCTGCAACAATCAATCGATATCTACCGCAACAATCTCTAATCAATCGATACTCTCTCCTCTACCGTACCTGGAGGGCGACTTCTCTGCCCGCATTTATGGTCGTGTACTTGGCCTCTGCAGTCTCCGTCTCGTATGCAGCCACTCGAGTCGTGCGAAGAAGCTCACTGCAATATATCCATTATATTTGAAATTGCGTACTGTAGATCAATCGTGAATCCCATTAAATAATCGATAATTTGCTGACCTGACTGCAGTTCTCGCCAGATTGGCGGCAGCAACGGCGTCTTCCTGACTGAGCGACGATCCAACTCCAGCCAGTTTCGATGCCGCCCCCGAGACTCCCTGAGAAAAGAAATATGGTTACGGTAGTTCGATCTACTGCGTTTTCTAGTCGATCCCCTCAATCTACAGTAATCCTTCCTCACATGAGTAGCCTTCATAAACTGTTCCGTCGTGACGGGTGCTTCATTGGCCATCGACGACGTTCCCTCTCCCGCGTCATGCTCGAATTTCTACAGAGGAAGAGAGATTGAAAAAAATGCTCTCATTTTGTTTTTTTGTTGCATACGGACAAGGCAAAGATCACATTGACCGAATCAGAAATAAAAACCAATTTGAAGAGGTCATGAAACACAATACCGCGTTGTGTCCCAGGAAAAAAGAAACTGAATTCCCGAAACTTTCAGCGCCGTCTAATATAAATTCAATTTAAAAAATATACAATACCCTTGTCTCATCAACAATCTACCGTACTCTCTCACCCCCTCTCCTCATTCAACCGTACCCCCTCTCTTCCCTCCTCTTCCCCTCCTCACCGAAATCTCCTGAGCAATTGCCTCCTCCGCTGCCTCGAGTGCTAGTGTTCCCTTCTGTTCTCTATCCTCAACACTCTTCACCAACTTGAGCAGTGACGTCACGTTCTTGATCATTTTCTGAAGGTGAAGGATAATCACACTCGTATCCTCCAAAATAAAGGCATTTCTCGATCGGTCCCATTCCACTCCTACCGTACCCTTGTGGCGTCCTTCATGTGTTCGATGGCGGGATCCTTGAGTGACTTGCCCGAGGCATTCTTAGTCGCATTGATGAGGGCGGAGAGAGTGGCGGCGACGTCACGACACGCGTGCATCACAGACACCTGAGAAGAGATTACGGTAGGTACTACGGTAGATCAATCGATATTATACATATCTTTTGTTTTTAACAACCCGTGCGGAGAAATAATTGTCATCCAACTGTCGACCACAACTTATCCCCTGAGTGAAAGACGAGACTTGGTGGTGACTCTTCCTTCCCTCTCTTCCCCCTCCCTCACCTGTGCTTCCATATTGTGATCTCCCGTGAGTGAGAGTGCTCCAGTCTTGACGACCTCCGTCAGAATTACCATTGTACGGACGGCATTCTGGGCAGCAACTGCTAGTTGTTCCTGAAGAGAACGAATCAAGTTAGGGAAACGAGTTACGAAAGCAATTGTATCACACAATTTTTTTACATTACGGAAAATCCAAACTACCAAGTTCAAGTGAGACATCAAACCCATCTAGTCTACAATGATTATACTTCTCTACTGCCTCATCGGATCACCTAGTTTTACGCATTTCTAAATCAACAAGAATCATCTCTGCCCAACGCAGTCTATTTATCTCCCTCCCTTGACACACCAATCCCTCTTCTACCTCTCCTCTCTTCCCTCTCATCTCACCTGATTACTGGCTGCTCCAGCCACGAGTGCCTTCGTATCTTCGATGAGAGCCTTCGCAGTCTTGATCACTTCCTCCCTGAATATCGTACTTCTTGCTACCGTAATCCCCAGCCAACCCTCCACCCTACCGTACTCCTGTCCCTCCTACCGTACCTGTGTGTGGTGAACTCTCCGGGATGGGTCGCTCCCGCATGCAGACTTCCCGAGGTGGCGAATAGAATGGTCGTGTCGAGATCTCCGATGATTCCAGAGACAGTATTGGCTGCATTTATGCACGCCTGAGTTCCCTTCGAACCTGCAATTAAATAACAACCATTTATCTTTCGTCTCAGCGCCGTTATCTCTTCTCAACACTTTTATTACACATGAGTAACAAGGAATCAACTGGTTATCACTTTTACTAGGTACGCACTTTGAATTAATTTCTCCCTCCCTCTCCCCACCCTTTCACCCCCATCATATTATTATTATTATTATTATTATTATTATTATCTGAAACCCCCACTCACCATGGTGGAGTGCTGCCAGGACGTCTCTCACTCTCTCAATCACTTCCATTGATGCCTCATTCATATCACGATGGGCCATAGAATCACGGGGATGAGCAGTTCGGGTTCCGACCTGGAAGAGAAGGGCGTACAGTAATCACACTTCCATAGTACCGTAATCTCGATCGATCTACCGTACCTTCTTGACACAATCAATGCAGGCAGATCCGAGTCTCTGCACAGCAACCTTCAGTCTCTGTGCTTGTTCCGGAGAGGAGAGGAGAATGGCCTGAATTATTGCATCATTACTAGTTAATTCCAGTTCAATTCTGAAGCTGAAATCATAGTTACATCATCACTTTGTAATGACTCAACTGACATTGTGACTCTCGACGGATAGTTTCTTGTAGGTCTCCGATAGATGGAGAGATCGGGCAGGGAGATCTTCCACTGCTGAGGGAGGAAGATTTTCTGCCGTACGACGAATCTCCTCCAGATACATCGACATACTGTAATACCATGTATTACTACCGTATCCACAAAGTATCCCCACTCTCTCCTACCATGCTCTACTCACTTTTTCCATTACTACCGTATCCGCAGTCTACAGTATTACAAATTTACGGGCACTAGTCCGAAATAATACAACGTTCCGTTGATAATCCGTGCTAAACAACAGAAACGGCTGCGAAAGAGCATGGCAAAGCGAGAGACACGCCGAGGTATAGAAAGAGAGTACACCACCACAATCATAAACGTATAATTTTAAATTTGTAATATTCCCCCTCTCCTACCGAACTCTCTACCCACTTCGTGATTCCATCACCACCGTATCCCCTCCAGTGTCTACAGTACTCCCCCTCTCCTACCGTACTCTACTCACTTAGTATGTGCATCAGCGACAGATCGTGCAGCATCACTTCCACTTCCTCCCATTGCTCCATCAGTGAATGCAATCGATCGAGTGATCGTCTCCACCATACCGTGAGTCACTCCTGATAGCCACATATCACATTACCGTACAAATCGATAATTCCCCAAAAGTACCGTACCCTTCTCCGAGCTCATTCGATTGACGAATGAGTTGAGTTCTCCGAGTGCCTCCTTGTAGAGGGCGGACGATTCCTCCACTCGAACGTGCGCATCGCGAGCCTGAGAGAAGAGGAGATAGTAGTCACGATTCAACAATAGTCCACCTAGTACAAAGTGCCATCGTATCAATGCTAGTAAGCTCTTTCTCTCTTCCCAAAGTGCTGCAACCCCAGTCCTCCTCCTTCTCCCCTCTCCCTCAACTCTCTCTCTCTCTCTCTCTATCGCGATAGATCAGTAATGGTCTGACCCTCTCAATATTGCGTGCTCTCTCGCGCTGTCTGATCGATGAGAGAGCATGTATTACATTTATAAAATGATACGATCATACCAAAAAGACGAATAACGAACTTCCGTTGTTTACCGTAGCGACCCTCTCGCTTTTGCGTGCTCTCTCGTCTCGGTAAACATAGGAAGTCCCCAGTTCGAAATTTTGTTTGATCGTATCATTTTATAAATGTAATAGAATGGAGTCTGATTATTATTCCTCTCTTCCCTCCCCTCCCCCCCCCCCCCATCACCTGTGCATTTCCTCCTGCCTCCTTCGCACTTCTCATCAATTCCAATTCAGCCTCAACCACAGTCTTCGTCTGTTCAAAGAGAGCAGTCTGAGTACGAGAATCCGTCGATGACTGCAACCAAACAACAAAATTGTTAGTGATTCATAATTAATTTAATGGAAATAATCGGTCGATCAGCTATTAGCATTGAATCAAACCGTGTTTACGCACTACCAGAAGCTTCAAACACCCTGGTTCCGTTTAACATCAATCAATCGTCTCTCATTTACCGTACCCCCATCTACCGTACCTCAGCAGCTTCACAGACAGCATTGACGAGTGGTTGGGTGATACTCCACTGCTCCTCCACCCTCTGAGCCAGCTCCTCGCCCTGAAGATAAATAGATAAATAGTGTATTGCAAGTTCTGCAACACTTTGTTCGCTTTAGTCTCCACCTGCCGAATAATAGTTTCAGGATCCGCTTTTTGTGCAGCAATGGTAGAATTTGCGATAACGGACCAAATATTTGGTAACTATCAATGGCCCAATTTCCAAGTGATTCTCAGTTCCACAAAATATTGATCATCGATGCTTGCAGCTCTAGGAGATACAGTCATTACATTCAACTTCTAACTATAAATACTCCCTCTCTATTCTCTCCTCTACTCACCTTACTGCACGCTGCCGTCCTCAGTCCATCCACTTTCTCAAACAGCGATTGAGTTCCGTGGACGATCTGCTGATGAACGACCTTCTCCGATGATACCGTAGTCCTGAATAGACAATAATCCATTGATTATTGTTATGCACCGTATTTCATTCTTACATTCATACAGTGTGCACTCCTACAGTACTGTACCCCCTCTCCCTACCGTATCCCTTCCCATCTACCGTACCTTGGCTGCGATCCGACAGCGTCCATCTCGCGTCTCTCAACGTGTTGGATGAGCTGAAATACCACGTTAGTCATCATGTTTCATTCACTTTAAAAACCCGCCACTTTCGAGTTGCGGATCCATTGCAATTTGCAAAGCACGGGAAAATGATCAGTTATTAATGGATAGAATCCGGATTGAGCAATATTTTGGATTAATCAATAGTTGCTTTTTAAAACCAAATTCGCATATTTATCCTTCTGACCTGCTCCAACTTGGATATGGTCGAGTCCAATTCCATCTGTCCAGGTGCCGCATCCCTAATGGCTGCGACCAGTGACTTGATCGACTCAGACACATCCTGCAATCGTCATCACTAGCCAATCGATCGATAATCATTCAACACTCCCTTCTTTCATTAGTTAGTGTAGCCTGATCCAGTGACCTCTCATTACCGCTCCCCCCGTCAATTATCTAGTCATGGCCATAGAGCCAATTTAATTCAATGACCGAAAGAGGTGTCAGCATCCCCCTCTATTTCTCTACCCCCCCCCCCCACCCTCCACTCTAGCCTTTATATGTAATTTGTGCATTCATCCCAGATAATGACTCCCACTCCCTCATAATATTGCTCTGGCCAAGATATCAAAGATCAAAGTCCGCCCGCTCACTCTGGAATTGCTTGCAATATGCTGCCAGGTGGTTGCATCTCGGGGAGCCGCTGCCAGATCCTTCGAGGTACTGTAAAGAGACAATCAATAATCCTCAATCCAGTTTCAATCAATAAATCGATAATTCTCTATGTATAATTAAAATGCATACCCGATCATTTGTGCCGACGCGTCGAGCATTCGTCGAGTAGCACTCATCACCGGAATCTGAACAATCAATCAATAATTAGACGGCAATTATTTGTTCGCTATTTCCCGAAACCAGACCCTTTCATGTTTCGTTCTCATTTCATCTTCTCGAATATTTTCCAAAATTAATTTCATCTCTCGATAGGAGTCGCTACCGTATCCTTCGCAATCTCCCCTTCCCTTCCCTTCAGGCACTCACCTGTGCCTGTTTGCCCTCATGTGATATGGCAGCAGGTCGAGGGGCGAAGTCAGGTCTCTCGACGAATTGAACGAGAGACTGGACTGTCTCACGAAGCTCACGTGCAGAAGAGGCACATGCAGTGAAGGAATCCACACTGAACGAGAGGAAAGTGAAGGGGTTGGACAAGTGAAAATAGACTAAGCGAGAGATCAAAAGCACCACGCCAATTTGTAATTCACTAGTCACTGAAACTAGAATCTTACACGGGGATTGCTAATACGGAATGAATTTTCGTCTTAATTTAAATTTATAATCAAAATGAAATTAAAACCCTCCTACAGCATTCTCGCTTCACTATTCAAAAAAGGGAAGAAATCTGATTGATTCAATTCTTCGATAGTGTGGGTTTCCTAAAAAACAACTGCAATTCACCTATTGGGTCTCTCATCGACAGCATTGGCACTCTTGAAGAGATTGCTTGTCTTTGAGGCGAGTTGAGCTGCCTCGTTGATGAATTGCTTCTGAATAAGAGAATGTCATTAGATGGAATCTCTCTCTCTCGCTCGCAGGATGGAAAGATAACGATGACAATAATACTGCCACCCTTGTTTTTGTTGTCATTTTCCATTGATAGTAAGCAGTTACATCTGAGTAGACAACTTTTCCAAATCACCATCGCCACCTAAATATTATATTCACAACCATGCCACATTCCCGTTTCACTTCCTCCTCATCAAGTCTTGCCATCCATCTCTTCAATTCTTCTTTGCCTACTTCGTCTATTCATATCCCAATCCCCTCTCTCCCTCTTCTCACCTTAATCGTCACAGCAGTCGTTCTATCCGACGCTTCTCTACACAACGAAGCCATCAACGAAGTGTGCTTTGCCATGTCATTCAGATCCTGCAGCGAACCATTCATCTACCGTACTCCCCATTCATTTACAGTATCATCAGACAGCTACCGTAATCTCTTCTTAATCTACCGTGGTCTCTACCCGTAATCTCTTCTCCTCAATCTACCGTACCTCCAGGACGGCAGTTCGATCTCCTCTGTTCTTCTCAATTCTATCACAGGCTTGAACTACGAGAACGGCCGATCGATGGAGTCGAGGAGCGTCGACAAGAGCAGATTCACCTCTGAGGAGAGAGAAGAGATGATACATGAGGGAGAGATAGAGAGAGAGAGAAATGCCAATTGAAGAGATGAACAGGATGTGAACCCAAGTAGTTGAGAGGGAAAGAAAAGGTGAAGGGAAGAGGAGAGACAACTAGGCCGTTACGTGCACCACTCGCAACACAAAACGAGGCTGAATAATATCATTTCGATATTTTCCATTCCGGTTTCTTTAAGACGATTCCATGTTGCTGCACACACTGTTATGTACAGTATATCTTGATCTCCCAGTAATCGATAATGATACTTTCTAGCTAAATGACCATCTCACCTGACACTCTTCGGATGGGCGACTCCCACGAGATACGCCGACTGGGCAGCCGCCTCTGCCAGTGAACACACCGCGTCCGCCGATTGTCTGCAACCAGCCACCGTAATCAGTCAATACCTACTCCTATACCGTATTCCCCTCTCTTCTCACCGTAATCAATCGATATCTCGTCTTCTACCGTACTCCTCCCTACAGTACTCTACCATAATCCTTCTCACCTGACAGAATGGCAGAATCGAGTGGTCTCCTCGTGTCCTCCAGTCTCCATCTGCTTCGCATTCTTCGCTATTCCAGTCATCGCCTCACCGAGCGAACGAGAGTGAGCAGTCACCTAGAGAAGAGAACAAGGAGATAATGGATGAGGGGGACAAGCAGAGGGCAGCGAATGTTCCTAACACAAATTATCATTTTTTTAGTATTTTCCCAAGTCAATAAGACCGCTGAATTATTGATGTAAATGGACAAGCTATACGAAATCTTTTGAAACACCAATATGTCTTGTTCTACTCCTCAATTTCTTCCTCCCCACTCACCTTATCGAGACTTCCAAAGTACGAGTCGTCGTTAACTGGGAGAGAAGCCTGGTCGACCAGATGGCGAACCGACTGCAAATGAAAGCAATCAATAATACATTTCTACCGTATCCTTCTCAATCTACCGTATCCTATTCCCCTTGCCTACCGTACCTGAATCTGTCTAAGTGCGGCGTCACACTCCGTCTCCCATGGTCGCTGCACCTCCACCACCTTCTCCACGATCAGATTTACTGCAATGACCATCATCTAATTCCGATAAACAAACACCGTAAATTCATGTTTCGCACACAATGGAACTGTGTAAATTGATCCTGTCCAGCAATTTTTTCGGCCATAAATTGAAAACGGACAAACACCGCACTTTCGTGTTTCGCAGACAAATGAAGAACGCAAATTCATCCTGCCGACAATGATGTCGCGAATTGAGAATTAACAACCATCTCCTCACCAGTCTCCGTCAACTGTTTGGTGGTAGTCGTGAGTGTCTGCAGATGGGCGGGGTCGGGTCGATCGATTCTATCGGATGCGACCACTGCAGCACGACTCAACACCTCCACTGCCTGCACATCAACACACATTATTTATTTTTTCCCTTTAGAGAAACTCCAACAATATCATCAACCCTCCTCAATCACTCATACCCATTCGCTGAAACCTCGATCATGCATGTTTCTTCACCAATCCTCATCCCCTTCTCCAAGTAATGGCCAGACTCTCCTCATTCTGCATGTTCTCTCACCGATCAGACAGCGCGAGAGAGCATGCATAATTGAGAGGGTCAGACCATTACTCTTTCTCCCTTCTTCTCTTCTCACCTGTTCTCTGGCTGCCTCCAAATACTCGAGACTCTCAATTCTGCCTTCTCTGTCTCTCACTGCGGGAAGTGCAGCCATAACCTGCAAGTAGATGTCATTTCATGAAAGATGCTACTCGACAAATGAATGACAATTTCAGGATACACCAACATTTGGTAAAACACCTTTTTCCACACGATATAATCGGAATATGGTATTCGTGCTTTCGCAAATAAATATATTTCAAACAACATTCCCCCAGGTGCATCGCCGTCTCAACTTTCCTATTCAATTAGACTCGATAATTCAGCAAGCAATAAGAAGTGTTCCCGAAAGAGGAGAAACCCCCCCCCCCATCTATAATCAATAACTGACTGAAGTGTGGAAGTCGGTGTAGCTATTGACGAATACATTGACAGATTCGTGATGTTGTGGTGCCCTCACAGCGACGACCAAATCAGAAGAAGCTGCAGCAAGAGAAGACGCAGCACGACGGATGTCTGGCTCACGCACGGTGGAGGAGGCGGAGATCGTCCTGATGAGAGAGAGGGGCATTATTAGTTATGTATATCACTATATATGCACTGCACTGCTGAAGCACGGGAATGATATATTTGTTCTTGACCAGAAACCAGAATCCAGCTGCTTCTAATGGTAAGACATAAAAAGGACTACTTTCTCTCATTTCTCTTCCCCTTTCCTCTCCACAGTTTTTTTTTAAATATTTCAAACTTGTTTAGTACGAATCACCCTATCAAATAAAGGTTTAACCTAGAGTAAACAATTGGAACAAATCTGCAAAAAAATCTCGATATGTAATGAAGAGATATTATTCAATCTTTTGCCCGAATTTCAATCTCTCTCCTCACCTAATCTGATTGATTGCCTGTTCGATGTGTTGATGCTGAGGAATGCAGGCGACGCACTTGCGAAGACTCGTCGACAACTGAGAACAAAGTAAATAGATGGAAATGTGATGAAGACCCCAATCCCGGTGATTGCATGTTCCGCGTAAGTCACAAATGGAGCCGTCTTTCTATCCGTTCGTTATTCTGCCTATTTGCATATCCACTTCCTATTTCCGTCTGTAACCCTCATGGGGGGGGGTAGCAACTCACCAGTTTGGCAGCCTCTGAGAACTGTGCAGCACTTGCGTCTTCTCTCACTCTATCGAAGATTCCTCCCGCATCGTGCACCACCGAACGAGCAGAGACAATGAAACTGAAAAAGAGAGATAGAGATTGTTTTTTTTATTAATTAAAAGACAGGTCAATGATATCACCCGTCTCTCCCCACCATCTTAGGCACATCAGGCAGCACAAAATCACGGGGTTTCTTGTTTTCTATAGAAAGTAAACACGCAGTACAAAACATAATTTCGAACAAATTAAAAACGCACGTGAAGCACCAACACACCGGTTGTGTCAATATCGCTGCTCAAAGATCAAAGATCAACATGTATCTCACCTATCCAGTTGCACATCTTTCCTCGTCGCACACACAGATCGAGAGGCCGCAGTGAAAGTGCGGAGAGACTGAAAATAGGATTTGATCTTTGATCTTTCACTGGCCTCACCACTGTATGCTAATGGACCTACAGTATCCTCACACCCTCAACTCCTACCATGCTCCCCCCAGTACCATAATCACTTTTCTTACCGTACTCCCTCTCCTATCGTACCCCTCCACTACCATACTCCGTCTTCCTACCGTATCCCTCACCCCCACTACCGTACCTGCGCAGCATCGACAGCGGACGCTCCAATGTGTTGTATATCGTGCAGCATGGCAGCAGAGACGAGTTGAGCGAGGGTTGAACCCACCTGAGAGAGGGGAGTTATTATTATGGAAAGGCAGTTTAGCGTTTCAGAAATACCATAAAGATGCAACAACAGTAGAAATTACTAATAGTCTATCCCCAATTTCGTCAAATAAATTAAAAAGCTACAATCAACTTTAATTTCTCAACAATATTCCAATATTTCACCCCCTCCCCCTGATCTTCCCCTCCTCCCTTCCCTCTTCGATTCCTTTATCTCTGTGTTGCTACTCACCTCTCTCACAGCTCCCGTCAATGCACTACTGGCCGTCCTTCCTGTCTCATGTGCATGCAATGGCTGCAGTCGACCAGCGATCGCCGCCCGCTGCACTTCCAGCAACTCCTGATCCAGTTCCTGACCAAGAGAGAGGAGATCAACCATCACACTCACTTTATCCACAATCACTGTTTCAATCATCTGTAACTGGATGTGCCTATTCATGTGTCAAAGGAGCAGGCACATTCCCGTTACATACCGTACTTATCCTACTGCAGAGCAACTATTATTCAATACCTTCGTCGTAGAACTACTTAAAAATCCATTATTAATTAGCTTCCATACCTTAATGAGTTCCTCCGAGTAGACCAATTGCTGGGAGAAGTTGAGTTGTTGTGCGTGATTGAGAGCAACTCTCATCTCACTCAAACTCTCACTCAATTGCTGCGACGATTGCTGCAGATTCGCCGCCATGTGCTGCAATTTATGAGATTGTTTATTTTTTCCGTTGATGGTAAAACAACATAACGTAGAGATTCGACTAAATATCTATTTTACGTGAAGCACCAACACACCGGTTGCTCGATTCTGGATCTAATAGAACCGTTGAACTATAAATATGGGTTACGAGAGGGTTTTCAATATAGTTTAATCGCTATAGTAACCCTCTAAATTATCGATTTAAATGTCCTCACTGGTTCGGGTACGTGCACAACAGCAGATCGAGCGACGTCGACCAATCGAAGCGATGGTTCCATCACCTGCAATAGAATCAGTTGTCGGTTGTCCTACAGTAATCACGCCTGTTCATCAATATTCCATCTACCGTACTCACCACATGGGAGTCTCTTATAAGTCTGCTCTGGGCGCGGAACTTGTCCGAGGCCGTCTGTGCATTCTGACTCTCACGTATGGACGAGATCAGTCTGCAATCGATTGAATACAGTAACCGAGATAGATACAGTAATCGTCTTAGAACCCATTAATCGATAATACCCCTCACCTCGGCATGGTATCTCCGGTCTTCGAGCTCTCCATGATCAGCGATTCGACTACCGTATGCGACTCGATGAGTTGCTGCAAATAAAATCATTTAGCGATCGTTAGTGTCTATCTCTGCACACTTGGGTTACTGTTAGCAGGCAACGAGCAAGCCGGGTGTTCGCAAAAGGCTGAGTGCCGTTCTACCCAACTTGGAAAAAACCCAAGTCCCTCAATTCGCCTGAAATCGCTCTGATTTGATCTTTGATCTCTCTCGCACTTTTGCGAACACCATTTTTGATAGAGGAGGGTGCGCCACATTCAGTCCATTCAATCAATAATTCAGTCCGTGTTAGAATCTCTCGTCCATTTGAATATACGGTAGTGCAACGGAAGGAAAGGGGGATGCGGAACTACAACGGAGACTGTTAGAAGAAGGAAAAGCAGAGACTAATCTCTCACTGCAGTTCAACGGACCATTGCATCATTCATATGCAATCGTTGATAAGCGCACTCTACTTGCCTTCATTGCATCAATCACTTCATCTTCGATCCCCAATCCCTTCATCCCCTCTCACTCCCTTCCTTCCTTCTTCTCTTCCCTTCACTCTGATTGTGTATGCATGGTGTCCACAATGTCATTCTCTCTTCTCCTCTCAGTACAATGTGCATTCTTAATGTCTCCCTCCCCCCTCTCTCCCCTCTCTTCTTCTTCTTCTTCTTCTTCTTCCTCTTCTTCTTCTTCCTTCTCGACGACCTTTCTCACAGTAGTGCCTTCTCCCAACTACTAGACGACGTGGCCTAGTCCCACCCAGGAAAAGACAATACGAGATGAGAGAGAGACAGAAGAAATAGAGAATAGAGAGTACCCATCATTAACCAACCCTCGTTGTATCTGTGATCTGCCACCAGTCATTCATACAAATATGCTTCATATCGAATCATTCGCAAGAAAGAAACTGAACATGGCACTCAATTCATAGCGGACTAGATCGATATTTGTTTTGATTAGACAAAAAGCTTGAAATGGCAAAAGACGTGTGTTCGAAAGCATGGTATTCGGTTGGCTAAAGCTGTTCAAAATAAACAAAAAAGATATATGTGTGTGTGGCAGTGATATCAATCTCACTTATTACTCATTCGTTCGTATATTCTACAGTCAATAATCTCTTCTCTACCGTACCCCTCATCCTCTTCCAATGGGTACGGTATACACAGTGTGTTCCTCATCCACAAGTAGTTGTTCCACTTCCTCCTTCCTTTCTCTCTTCTGCTCTTCCAATCTCGGCTTCTTAGCCTCTTCTTCTCCTTCTCTTCTCATTCCAATCAATCTTTCTCCTTCCATCGTCTTCTTCTCACTAATTATCGATTGGCTGGGAGGATAAGAGGGTGCAGCTCCTCTCATCACACTAGTCATCACATCTCTCACTCCACTCTCATCATTCTTCGTCTTCGTCGTGGTTACGGTAGTTCCATCTGGTCCCATCTGGATATGCCTGTATCTTCCTTCTCCTCGACTGCTCACTTCTCCCTCATCTGCCTGTCTCGTCTCCGATATCGTCGTCGTAGTCACAATTCCTCCTTGGGGCGTCATTCTCCTCTCCACCTTCGTCTCTCTCGTTGGTTCTACCACAGGCGGGGCCGCAGCTCTCTCCACTCTCACTCGATATTCACCCCTTCCTCCTTCTGCCTCAGTTGACGATCGAGTCGTCGTTACCGTAGTCTCCACTCGTCTACCGTGAGCCGGCGGAGGAGGCGCATCCTGCAGTACCCATGCACCACTACACAATACAATACAAACAGCCTGCACCATCGACACCAACGACTTTTACCAATACTCGCACCACCACACCGACTACAGTATGACGCGCGCGCTCTCCTCCTTTGTGGTGTAGTGCATAATGCGAGAGAGATCAAAGATCAACGAGCGAACTTGCGAGAGGGAGAGTGATGGGGTCTGTGCGTTTTGTGCAGCGAGCAGCAAGCAATTGGGTAAGATGCAAAAAAGGGGAAAATCAAGCTGGTGGGGTGGGACACGTTGCGGTTGCGTCGCGTAGGACTACCGTACTCTTCTGGGGGAGGGGGTAGAGGGCAATGACCTACCTTGCAGGCGGACGCAGCTGCGATGGTCTGCGTGGCATTGTATGCAACCTGCTTGGCTGCCTGCTCCAATTGATGCATCGTCCTGAAAGGAAGAGGAGAGATACTACCGTATACTAAACCACAGTACCCTTCCATAGATCGATACTACAGTACCCAGCTACCATATTTTCTCTCTCATATACCGTACACAATCACAAGCTAGAGTACCCCTCCATAGATCGATACTACAGTACCCCTCTACCGTACCTCTCACTCTGCTGGTCAGTCGTGACAGCAGAAGTCTCCGTCTGCAGTCTCTCAGCGGCCGATCGAAGAGCCATTTGAGACTCCGTCGCGCCCGGTCGAGATTCTACCTCCTGAAGGGAAACAATCGATGATACAGTAATATACCGTAACCCACTATTCTTATTATTGTATGGTATCCCTACAGTAATAAATTGTCATATATTCGATAAATAAATCAATATACGATAGATCGATGATAACTATAATCAATCAATATTTCTCCCTTACCTTGGTCGCATCAATCATATTGCTGGTAGCATCGGCGACTCTTCTGGCAGCGTCCAGCAGTCTCTGTCTATTCTCCGGTTTCTCTTCTGCTTCTCTCTCAAATTCTTCCACGAGAATCTGCGAGTGACGAATCACCTGCAACAATTCAGTTGCAACATGGAGATGAAAAGGCGGAATAGTCAAAGAGTTAATGGTATTGCGATTGAGAGGTGAACATTTGTAATACACACAATCCCTCCATTTTCTTGTTTCATAAATAGTATATTCCAAATGCTAATCTCCAACGTTTGATGGTTCTCTGATCACGAGTACTAGTTACAATATAATCAGCAATCAATATCCTCAAGTGCCGTACCCTTTCTCCGTGTCGGACCAGTTCCTGGCTGGGTCCCTGATGAGTGATGAGTTGGTTGGAGGAACGGAGAAGGCGCTCGTACTCATCAGAGTATTGATTCGTCTCCTGAATATGGAATATTGTGGAAAGAACAAACGCGGTATAGTCAGTCCGTCATCGAGAACACTCAAGAACAGATAACGAAACCGTACATTACCAGGCCTTTCTCTATTTTCGATAACACCGGTTCTAAGATAAATTTCATTCATTCTCACCGTGGTCAACTTGGGATTGGTTCTGATGTGTCCGAGGAGTCCATCGAGAGCGTTAGTTACAAGTCTGCAATCAATCAATTTAAACTGACACAATCAAGAAAAGAATAATGAAACCGGTGATCTCACGTCTCAATTGCACATGAAACAATTACTAACCAATTCGGGAACAATTGGATGAACTTATGTAAGTGAAAAAAACCACAAAACTATATAAATTTTGCAAGCCAGTAAATCAGATTTCCCAACCCCGTGCTCCGCGGTTTCACTAACAAAATATAAGCTGACGAGTCACTGGTTCGATAATATAATTAGGGTAATCGATAAATACCACTAATCAATTCATCTTTCTCTCCTCACCTGGCGGCATCATGGATATCTCCCAGATTCCTTCTCGCCTGTTCCACATTCGAATCATGCTGGCACGCTCCCTGGGCATCGTGCAGAAGTTGCTCCACTGAACGAGCGACCTGAAAGAGAAGAGATTTGACTACACCACACAAGTGACGTCATCTTTTCGGACATACTCTTTCCTATCAACACCAATAGTTCACTCCACCTTCCGTCTCCACCTACCTTCTACCGAGTCACTCTTCACAGTTCCTCCATCTCGCATACCCCTTTCTTGGTCCCTTTGGTCCCTTCCGTTCTCCCTCTCTTCCCTCTCTCCTGCCTCAACCACCTCTCGTCTAGAGTACAGCAGCATTCGGATGCAATATTGCAGTGTCGTGCGACTCTCTCACTCTCCTCATTCCACACACTCTCTCGTCTCTCTGACCGACGAGAGAGTGTGTGGAACGAGGAGAGTCTCTGCCCTCTTCTTCCACTTCTTCCGCAATTTCTCGTCTCCGACAGGGAAAAGACATTAGTTTCTCATTAGTCGACGAATTGGAAAACGACGGAGAAGAAGAGAGAAGAAAAAGAGAGAAGAGAGGATATGGAAGAGGAAGAGGAGAGATAAAAAGGACAGACTAAACTATCAAGAGAAGCTGCAAAGTGGCAGGTGATTTATGTACTCACTGGGAAATAAATCTACGACTCTAGAATTTTTGCGAATTTGGCCAGTGACGACTCTAGAATTTTTGACTACCGTGTGACGACTTTCAAAGTCCAAACGACGCGCTCCCTGAGCATATTAGACATTAAAGTTGTCACTGGCCATTTTAGACTTATAGAGGCGTAAACTTAATTACCCCGGAAAGCTGATCTCTGTATTTCTCATCTACAACCTACAATCTATGAGCTCACTGATCCCAACATACATGGGAGTCTTGCACTTTCTCTCCTTCCCTCTCTCCTTTCCCATGCCCTTCTACTTCCCTTCTACTCTTTCCCTCGTCTGCATCACCAATGGAAGATTTGCGCACTACAATTTTAGATTCTGGATACCTGCGGAATCTGTGATTTACCTATAAATAAAATCGTGCAGTTTTCAACGTGAACTGATATTTCCGAAATTCGTACCTATCGAAAACTCACGGAGCCCCTGCAGCAGACAACACACAAGATGCAATTTCAGATTGCGAGTGCCTGCGCAGAGGTCAAAAAGTAAAGTAGCATGGAAAACTGGTCGGACAGGTTTTTCGATTTTTTGATGGTCTACCGGGCAGGTTTCAACGTTTCGTTGTTAGGGGTCTAATTGATCAGGCATTTATTTTTCGCGCCCGTGAAAAATTATTTTTGTACCATGACCTTTTTTTTGTACTGTCGCTCTCGAAGCGAGATGATGTAATCTAGCCCTCGTTCCTGGTGTAATCTACCCCTCGTTCATTGCTTCCCCCGCTATCCGTTTTTTGCATGAATGTTGCGATGGGCAGAGTGTAAGAGGATAAAGCAGATTCTCCCCAAAACCTACGCTGCTGAGAGGTTGCCCACAGAGAGAGTCTGTCTCAACAAGTGGTGCATCGGCCTCTCAAGGCCCAGCCGCCCATGGGAGACTCGGCCTTTCTGAGGAGGCCTGACGTCAACCCCCCCCCCTATCTGAGAAGCCTGGCTCAGCGTGGCTACCGGCGTCGAATCAACGTCGCATTGGTAGGAGCCAGGATCGCGCGCCAATCGAAGCTACGGAACTGTTTGAGCCGTCAGGAGTTGACGCTTGAAATGGATTCTTCATCGTGGTGTGTTATGCCAACCCCCCCCCCCCTCCCCTTTCATCCCTGTGTAATCGTTCTTCGTAGCCGGGAGGGTCCTCGTGATCAGACACGACGAGAATGTCTCAATGGAATGATTCGTAATGGAGAGCGACAGATCGTCATCGCCAATCTCGTCTCCAATCAGTGTGCTTCTGGATAGTCATCTAGTCTTCAAGTAGTCGTCAATCCGTTCATGTAATCTAGTCGCCTGAACAGTTCTTCTCGTCAACCCTATGTACTGTGTCTCCCGAGTGGGAACAGTCTTCGAACAGCCTTCAACTACCTCGTCATGGTAACTCTTCGCTTCGGATCAGCGACTCACAGCTCAAGAGGAAACAGTCCCTGCTGGAATGGAATGGCAACGGCAGAAGCGGAAATGCAAGGAAGCATTCGTCCAGCTCAGAGGTCCCCCCATTCATTCATGAGTTTGAGTAATAGATATTAGTTTCATTGTTCTTCTTTAGGTAAATAAAAATGAATGTTGGCAATATTTCGCTCGAACCGTTTCAGAAATCCTCATAATATATTTTTTTTGTTGAGAAATTTGGGCACTTTTGAGTCTTCGATTTTTTTTGAGATCAAATCATTCATAGATTTGTATACTATCAACAACAAAATGGTTCAATATAACTCTCCGAACAATTTGACCTGTGCCAGGATTCGGTAAAGATCCAGATTTCTGAGATATCTATGAAAAAGTGGACGTATTTTCGCAAAATTCGATATTTGCTCTTTGAGAAGGCTTTCAGACAAATATTGGAAAATATAGTTGTTGTAGCTGCCAACAATGAAAAGATAAGAACTAACTTTCATATGACTAATTGCTCTTCGCATGTTGAGTGAATTTCTAAGGAAGTTTGGTGGATATGCGACCGCTGCAAAATATGAAACCGATCATCGCATAACGAGTACTAAAAATGCAATAAGCATTTAGTGCCTATGGTTAGATGCAGAATTCTTCACCCTAGCATAAAATCTTATTTTTATGAGAACATTAGTACACAATAGGACGCTGCAAAAGCACAATTTCGTCAAAAGATAAAATCAGCCCTGAAATTTTTTAAATTTGTTTTCTCAAAAAGTTCGCTTTAAAAGCCCTCTAAAACAACCTTAATAGTGTTTTTAGAATATTTGCGAATATTTTCACCGCAAATAGCAATGATTGTCACAGAAAGAGAAAAAAAATTTTGAACAAAAAAAAGTTCACCTTAGCGCAATTCCCATGCATGGGCCGATTTGGCCCATTTCTCGGTTATAGTGAGTAACTGCGGTGCACATTAGAACTAACAAAGAACCTAAGGCCGCATTTAATTTTAACGTAACTTATAACATTTTTCATGAAACCGACCGCTCCGCGCCAATGCGTCACCCCGGAATGAGTTGACACGGCCCTACCAGTAGCCAACTGTATTCTCTATCTAACCAACAAAACCACAATTCTCTATCTTTATTTTGAACAGAGTCATGATTTATCAAACTTTGTCCTTTTGGCGAAAAACTCCGAAGACTCCAGGTTTGGAAATGTTTCACACGATTGCGAAATTTTTTATCAAAATTCTGTCAACGCCAATCGATAGAGGAGGTGTTGAAATACCTTAGGTAAAATTTTCAGCCAAATCAAAAAATAAAAATTTCTACGTCCTGGCTATGGTCGTTTCTCGCGATTCCTCTCTTATGGTTTCGCAGACTCATTTCCCTGTGATATCTTCATAGCATGCTTGTTCCTCTCTCTCTCCGTGCCATCCTCCTCCATTTCTCTCCCTTCTTCATCCCATTCATTCTGGCATCTAATCAGTATTCCATCTGTCGATAGATTAGTCTCCCGAGACTGTCTCTCTCTCTCTCCCCCCCTCTTCTCCCCTCTCTTCCCATCAAGACAAAGGTCCATCGATCAACCCCCTCATCCACAGTAATCCCCCCACTTCACTTGACGCCTCTTAACCTACCGTAATCCGTCACTTCTCTTCTTAGGACCCCTTTCGTCTACCGTATGGCGCCATGGATCATAGGAGGGGGTCTCCCATTGAAGCCTACCTCATTTCCGATTCAATGTGAGAGTGGGGGGGGGGGTGCACCTGTGTGTTCTTTCTCTCTGTCAAAGAGAGGAAAGAGCAGAGGTCGACTGAGTCGTGATCCCCCCTCCCCCCCCCTTCGCATCTGCTTCTCTCTATGGCCATCGGCCACCTGTTCACCTCTCTTTTTCACCCCCCCCCTCTGTCCTCCCCTGCTCACACCCCATAACGACCTCCAGACAAATGAGCATCCCCTGCATCCGCTCAAGAGCCGCTTGTGTAAAGCGCCATTCGCATTTGATCTCCCAAAACCGACCCACACACAAATCAAATCTTCCGTAACCAGAGAGGACTAAATAGTTAATCATCGATTGTCCTCCGCCGTGTGACTACAGTACCTCCTTGGCGGCACTCGTCAGCTGCTGCTGGCAAGCATCGCTGTCAATGGTGGGGGCGACAACTCGAGTGCACGCGACCAGCTGAGAGGTCGCGAAGGCAGTGCGGGTCGCAGACTGCAAAGGGAGAGATTTGGGAAAGGCAGAATGGTGATATACCATCTTGTTAGCTCCATATCACTTATAGTTCATACATGGAAGAGAGTGGATTATGATGGTGATTAAAAAGACATAAAGTGGGGGGTCATTCGAAGAGGGGAAGAAGTGTTTTATGGAACAATGATGATGATTCGAATGATGGAACGAACCAGTGAGAGGAAAAGAGAGCAGAGAGAAGAGGAAATTGATCGGGTTGAAGAGATCATGAGTGGGATTGATACAAGGATCACGGAAAACAAGCTAACTACAGCAAATGATCAGCTGATCAATCGATGTACCGTTCCCCTACCTGGATAACTCTCTCCGTGTGCTCGGGCTCCTGGCACGCCGTCGAGATCGTCTTCGCACTGCAAAGTATCGATTTGTTTTTTCCTGATCTACTCAATTTTCCGTATTCCATGTGTGATCTCTATCTTCTCCCCCTTGTCCACAGTGAGTCCACACCATTCTCCCCCTCCGACCCTGGTGTACCCTCCAATTATGGATGCATTCTCTCCTCTCTTCTCTTGTATGTTCTCTCTCTCTCTCCTCTCGCTTCTCTTTCCTCATCACCACATTGACAATGCCCACAATTAGTCATTAGGGACACCAGAAGAGAGAAGGAGGAGAGGGAGGATACCCTCCACCCAAATGACCATATCCGACTCCCATCCCCTTCTCTTATCGGGTTTCCCCTCTCTGATTGGCGTAGATCATCGTCTATTGGGACGACGGAAATTAGGCCAGTTACCACTTGCTATTTCAATGGCCAGCTATGGCTACCGTAACCTTCTACCGTCTGCTCCATCGAACGGTGGAGAGAGAGGGAGGGGGTCGAATGACCGTATCCTCTCGCCTTCTACCAATCAATCACCTCTCTCTTCACATCGTAATCACCGACAATCGTCTACATTCTCTGCATTCGAAATGAGAAGGAGAGAAGAATAGAGAGAGAGACTGAGAACATTGCTCAGTCAATGGGAGAGAGAGGGAGAGAGATAGCCAGACACGGCATCATCATCGTCATTAGACCTCCCATCGCACTCAGATCCTTGGGGTAGATAACCTCTGGTTGATCGGTCAATCGAGAGCAACCACTCAATTACCCATCGGACATCTGTCTCTCTCCCATGCACACAGCTCTTCTCTTCTCTTCTCTTCTTCCATTTTTTTTCTTCTCCAGTTATTCCTTCACAATAGTGCGACACAGTCACACTTATCCCTTCATCCTATCCATTTTGATGTATGTTCACACACAAAAAATAGAGATAGTCGAAAGAGAGAAAGAGAGAAGGAACAAGGGGATGATTGTGCAGGTCATCCTCCCTCTCTCCCTCCTCTCTCCGCTCCTTCCACTCCCTGGGTAGGTCACCCTTCCCTTCCCCTCTCCCTTCAACTCCTTCTTCGTCGTCTTCACAATCAAATCCAATCGCCGTCGAGGCAACGGCAGAAGAAGAAGGGAGAGAGAGAGAGGAGAGAGAGAGACTTGCTCCCTCGTACTCTACTCCCTCCCGTCCATCTCACTCCAATCAATAATTGAGACTGCTCTCTTTTCTTCTGTCTTTCGGGAGTGACTCCAATCATGGGTAGTATCTCCTTCCTCCATCCTTCTCTCTTTCTCTTCAGTTAGTACACACTCCCACACACTTCTCTCCCTCTACTGGGATACCATAGGGACAGCACAGAAAGAAGTCCTCTCTCTTTCCCTCCTTCTCTTCTCTCTCCGTATCCTTGGAAGCCTTCACTTCTTTCCCTCGTCATTTTTTCCCCTTCAGCTTTCTCGACAGATGTGATCGTAGCCGCAGAAGGTGCACATTAATCTGTGAGGGTTCAGACAGGGGCAGAGATAGAAAGAAGACGAGAAAGTTTGAAGATATAGGAGAGTGCCCCTTCTGTTCACTCTCTCAAGTGTGCATCTCTCTCTCTCTCTCTCTCTCTCTCTCTCTCTCTCTTCCATCTGCTCCTCTCTCTCTCTCCTCTCGGGATCATCTCTATCATGGAGGAGCAGTGACCGATACTTCCTCTCTTCTCTCCTCTCCATCGGTCCTCTCATGCATAAGAACAAAGAGAGAGAGGCAGCAGAGGGCACATAGGACCTCACTACAATCGATATCTCTTCCCACTACCGTAGTCCTTTGATCTACTTTCTCTCTCTCTCTCTCTCGTCTGTCATTCGATCTCCTCTCCATTTCCGTAGACATCTGCTGTAAGAAGCCGTGGTCGGCGCAATCTCGTCCTACTCCAAACAATAAACTCGTGTCCTCTCTCTCTTCCTCTCCTTCTCTTCTAGCCTGGGGGCATAAACTAAGATGGGAGGGAGACGACCTCCTAATGTCTTCCCCTCCTCTCTCTCCTCTCTATGTAACTTCTTCTTCTCCATTTCTTCAGTCTCCCTTCTCTTCTTCTACCTTCTACACTCTTCTCTCTCCCTGCAGCTACTCGACTCGATATGAGGACCGCTTTACACCGTCCTCCTCTCCTGCCTTCCTCCCCTCCTATCTCTCTCCCCTCAGTGTAGTAATAGACAGCGACGAGTATCGACTGCGCCCCGGAATCGACACGAAAAACGAGGAGAAGAAGTGAGGGAGAGAGGGAAAGAGGAAGAGAGAGAGAGAAGGAACAGGCTTCTCCCTTCTCTCTTTCCTCTTCTCTATTCCGACTGGCGACGAACTGTAACCCTTCTTCTCCTTGCTGGCCTTCTCTCTCTCTACTTTCATAGCAGAGGAGGCGTTGAAAACAGCGAGAGAGGGAGAGGGAGAGAATGGGACAGGGGAGGGAAAGGGAGGAGAGAGAGGGAGGACACCAAATTGGCTCGTATCCCTCCCATTTCCACACCCAGAGTAGTCTCCATTCTATTGACTGCACTCCTCTTTCTCCCATCTCGATTATTGAGAGGAGAGAAGAAGAGGACAGACAATGTCCGGAAGGAGAAACCAATCGATAATCGAGTTGAGACCACCACGACAACTACAGGCACACATAGAGATACGGTACAACGACAACGAATTAATCGATAATCTTTCGCTTGCTTTCGGCCGCGGATATGTCTAATAGTTCTGGTTGAATGTCGAGATTCACAACCCAAGAATACCAGACATATCAGAGTCCATAGTGGGCAAGAGTAGAGAGGATGGGTGGACATAGTGGAGAGTCAGAGGATCAATCAAATAAAGAGAGTAGATCACCTGGGAAGACTCGATGGGGGCGGGGGCAGGGGCGAGAAATAGTAATTGAATTCATAGCGAGTAGTCGATCGAGCAACAGGCGCCATTTCTATTCCATCTACTCTTAGCAGCAGTTATGTGCCTAGAGGGGTCGGAGGGAGTGGAGGGAGGGGCGCAGCTCATTAGCTTCTCTCTCTTTCTCCTGCCCATCCCTGCCCATCCTTGCCATTCCATTACCCTCTATCTCTCACTGTTCCCTACTTGTCTCATCCTTGCTTGTGCACATTCACTCTCACTCTATCAATCAACAGAGAGGGTGAGTTCATCCCTTCATCTCTCTCTCTCTATTCTATCCAGTTCATCCTTTCTCATCCCTCCTATGACGCAATCGGGGTGCTAGCAGACGGGGATCCCTGCTGTTCACAAACACATTGAGGGAGGGGCCGGGTCGAGAGTCTCTCTCTCTCCCATTGACTTCTTCCTATCGAGTCTTCCAAGGCTACCACTACCTACTCCTATTACATACTAGTCATCTCTCTCTCTCGCTCTGGTCACACATACTGGTCATGATTGACTTCTTGTATGGGAAGAGAAGAGAGGGACAGACTATGTGAGAACAAGGGTACCAAGGGAGAGGAGGGGGAGGTTCACCTTCATCTGTGATTCTGAAGAAGAAGAGGAGGAGGAGGAGGAAGGACAGAAGAACTGGGAGGACTAGAAGAGAGAAGGGAGAGGACCAGTCAGGGCGACTGAATCGGAGACTGAGTGAGAATGTTCAGTCTTCCTCCCTCTCTCTGCCTCTTTCCCCTCTCTCGACGAGACTCCGCCCACTTCTCTCCTCCCTCCCGACTCCTCCCCCTCTCTCTCGAAGGGAGGAGAGAGGGGAGGGGGCTTCTGGTGGTCTCTCCACGACAGCTGTGCTCTCTCTCTCCTCCTCCCTCTCTCACGGGAGGAAGAAGGAGGGGAGGAGAGAGGGAGGGGACGAAAGAGTCTCAGCAGCAGGCCTCTCTTCCTCCTCCTCCTCCTTCGATACGCTTCCACGTCCATTTGCATGACTGCTAGAGAGAGAAGAGAGGAGGGATAGAAGGGGAGACATCAATCATAAGTCGGTCCTTCTTCTTCTTCTTCTTCTCTTCTCGTCTACGACAGTGAGACTATCCATCGTCCTTCCGACGACCGACTACAATCCCCCTGAGGGGAAAGGAGAGGAAGGAGGGGGGGGGGAGTATCGGTGGAGCCATCTCTCTCAGTCTCTCCATGGCTCCGATTGGACGAAGAAGGAGAAGAAGACACAGGCGATTGACGACTCTCGAGGGAGAATAAGGGGGAGAGAGAGAGAGTGGCCATCCAGAGAGTGAGAGGCAACTATACGATTGTTTTAGTCGATTGATGCTAACTAAACCAACTTATCTGACCAGCGACGGCGATCCACGATTATCGATTGACTAACTGACACAGAACAGAAGACAAACGCACGCACAGACACATAATTCCCTTTTACTCACTTACCGTATACCCCGTATCCTTCCACGATCTACCGTATCTACTATCCACTACCGTATATCTCCCTCCAATCTACAGTATCCAATATCCCCACCGTATCTCCAATCTACCGTATCCCCTCCCCCCGTACCGTTGGACGAGCTGAGCAGTGCTCGACGCCACATCCTTCGCCTTCTGCATGAGGCCATCGGTGAAGGTGGTCTGCAATTTAATTAAAATAAAACCAGTTCTCGACCCGCTCTTCTCGTTCCCTACCGTATCCCCTTCTTCCTTACCTGAATCGTCGTCTCCTCCTCGATCGTCGTGATGACGTTGCGTGAGTAGTCTCCGACGCGCGACGCCGCAGCGAGAACGGTCGTGCGGTTCTCCTGCAGTCAGAAAGTATACGGTAGATCATGAATGTGACCTACTGCACACCCGGGCCGGACTACTACCGTACTCACGTCGTGTTCGGGGTTGACGGCGGTGAGGAAATCTCCGAAAGCGCCACACAACTTGCGAGTCGCGTCCACAAGATCGCCGCGTCTGCAGAACAGAATAGACTTCACTACTTTCTGGCTTCACTACCCGCTCATTCCCGGTTTCACTCTCACTATTCAAGCCAGCTTCCCCGACTTCGATACTTTAGTTATCGGAATGTTAAACAAAATCAAATACTATTTCGTCCCGTGGATCGGGTGTTTCACCCTTGTAATATCTTTACTCTTCTCACGACCTCTTCGATCTCGATCTCTTCCGTCTTTCATAAAGAAATAAGCCCAAAAATATTACTAAACAAATGAAAAATGTGGATTGCTTTTATTGTATTGTTTTTCTCGAAATTTTGCCTCAAAAAATCACAATCTGCCAGTGCGTTCTCTGGTATCCATCTTTTGGTCTATGCTTCCCACTCATTCCCGGTTTTACTCTTACTATTTCAGACAGCTTCCTACGACTTTCATTATCTCGTGATCGTTTTCAGCATAACAAAACAAACAATATTTGGCCCCGTTGAACGCATGCTTCACCCTCGGCATATCTCTCTTCCTCTCCCAACCTCTCCGATCTCTCCAACTTCCTCACTTCAATCCCCTCCTCACCTCTGTTCTGGCATGAGTGCAGCCAGATCTCTCACGTCTCTTCCCACTTCAGGCATATTGGATCCAATGGTGGCCACTGCAGTTCCCACTCTGTCGTCGTACTCCTCCTTCACTGCCGTCCATTGAACAACCTGAGAGAAGGAGATCAAAGATCAGTCGATAGATGAGAAATCAAAGATCAACCCTCACAAAGAAATAACTTGATTAGATATCTCTCTCATTTCTGCTCACTCTCCAACAGTAGAGTTTGAAACTCTCGTTCTTTGCATATCAAGATTAGAGTTATTTCTTTGTGAGAAGATCAGTCGAATGCGTAAAGATCAAAGATCAATCTCTCTCTCTCTCCCTCACCTGAGCAGTGGCAGCTCCCATCGCCGCGAGTCTCTCATTCACACGCTCCTTGCCCACTTCGATCTGGTCGTCCATGATTCTACAATAGGTACCGTAATTTCCCGTCATTATCGTATACCTCACCCTCAATCAATCGATATCTACCGTATACCTTCTGGATGCCGGGTCATCAGGGAACTTGGGCAGTTCAATGTGCGGCTCCTTCTCCATTTCCTCCTCTGCCTGCTCGACGGCGCGAATCGTCGCCTCGATGGTTCCTGCAACGAATTAGATGATTGAAAGAGTGGAATACGGTAGTCTCTCAATCTATCGATAAATCGACATCTTCTCCCACCGATCAATGCCCTCTGAGCGCGCTCCTTCGGGTCCTGGATGTGCGCACGCTGGCTCTGCAAGAAGAAATCCATAATTCTTGTCTGATCTCGGTTTTTCTTTTCCATTTGCTCATTCACAAATCCCTTCGCCCTGTCGTATAGATTCTGTAATGTGTGTATTCATCTTCCCCTCTTTCTTCCCTCATCCTCCCCATTTCCCGCCATTCTCATTTCCGATCTGATTCCTCTCTCCATTCTCCCATCTCTCAGAGGGAGAAGGATGAGAGAGAGAGAGAGAGAGAGAGAGAGAGAGAGATTCTCTCTCAACTCAATCACGACGATCCATCCTCGTCTTCTCCCTCCAACTCTCTCACACGACGTCCATCTATCCCTTGCAAGGGGGTTCATTGGATAGATCTCTCAATTCAGATTGACTCTTCCCATTGGAGATCCATTTCCTCTCCTTCTCATTTATGCTGAATGAAGCCATCTCTTTTCTCTTCTCTTCTTCTCTCTTCTCGTCCAGTTGCCATATCAATCTCTTCAATCTCCCTCTATTCCTCATGGGAGAGAGAGAGAGAGAGAGACGTCAGACCCATTGCAGTCATCCTTCTTCCCTCTCTGATCTACCCCCATCAAAGTTTGAGGGTCTTCTTCTCTCTTCAGTCAGACTCTACGTGCTTCTGCTTTATGTCCACTCATAAGACGCGCTATGAGATATGGAAGAAGAAGAAAAAGAGGAGAGAGAGAGAGAGAGAGAAGACTTAGAGGACGGAGATGATAGTAACTGCAAGACGGCCCTCGCTTCTTCGAGGGACCAACTCGACCACCTCCTCTCTCCCTTCATTTGACTCCTTTGATCTGGTGAATTCCGTGAATTCCCTTCATCGTTTCTTCATTCATTCAATCTTTTCACTGCGAATTTCCTCCCGATTCGTAGTCCCTCTCCCTCTCCCTCTCTTCTCTCTCTTTTCTCTTCTCTTCCCTTAGAAGTACAACTGAATTGAGTAAGGAGGAGAGAGAGAGAGAGAAGTAGGGAGGAAAAGGGGGCGAATCGGGGGCCAAATTGAGGGGGGGCGAACAAGATTCTGTGACGAAGAAGAACCAAGACGTCCCCGTTTACTCAAGTAGTACTCTCAATAGAGGGAGGGGAGGAAAGGAGAAGATGGGGTGAAGAAGAACTACTTGTCCCATCCTCATTCAAATACCAACATGGATAGAGAGGAGGAAGGAAAGTGATTTGAATGAAACAATCGACATTTCTTAAGGGGACGTCGAGTTTCGAAGGAACTCAAGTAGGACTTTTCCAAGATCCATACAACAATGACAAGAACGACTAAAGAAGTGAAGTCTTCTACACTTAATCCAGTTTCCATTTCCCTCTCTCTCCGATACTCTCGAGTCTCTCCGTCCACTTCTCGTTAGACTTCCTAATCACCATTTCCACTCGGAATCAGTATTCCTTCTCTCTCTTCTTTACTCTACTCACGACGTCAATCCACTCAAGAGAAATAAGTCTACGTCTCCATAAGTCAAAGCTGACCAGCGACGACTTCAACGTATAATAGACGCAGGGGAGCGAGTCGATTAGACTTTGAAAGTCGTCGCACGGCAGTCCAGAAATCGCAGAAGTCCTACATATATTTTCGTGTGAGCACGACCGTCATCGCACACTCTCTGCATCGCCCAATTTCCCATGTATTGAGTAGTCTACGGCCTGTCACGTGTGTCACCTGCGTCAGACATCTCCTTCTCCCATCTCATAGATCACGTCTCGCCTCATCTAGTCGAGACTACCAAATGCACACACCCGCCAATCTCTCCATGTCTGGCGGTAGATCACTGTCTCTCTCTCTCTCTCTCTCTCTCCGCTTCTCAACCACCTGTCCTCCTCCCCTTATGCACTGTCTTCTCTTCTCACACACAATTGGTCGTCTCTCCATATGAGAGACCCTCCGTTTCTCTCTCCAGGTGACTATAATGGGGTCTTTCCCTCTCTTCCTCTTCTCCTTCCATCTCAGACGACCGCCACTCAATTGACTCCGACCGGAAACCGATTGAATTGATGAATGGATGGTATAGTGAATGCACGTGTTGAGTCCTCTTTCTATTCGGGGGAATCTCTCCGAGTAGATCTCGACTACTTCACTGCTTCTTCTCGAGAGTGCATTCACTCTCATCACTCTCCTCCTCTTCTCTACTTCATCTTCTATTCTCTCTTCAATAACTCATCGTCCATTCGAGAGAAGAGAGAACAAAGGAAACGACCACTTCCACCACTTATTTCCACTAAGATGCTCTCTCTCCTGAGGTCCCAACCAGAATGTCGTCCAGCTCAGTTGGAAAGGGACCTACAGTATCCTATCGATTGCCTTCCAGACTGGGATATCGAATGGAAACCGAGTACACACAGAGAATGCGTGTGAGAGAGACAGCATGTACTCACTATCTCACTCAGTCAATCATCTCCGATTTCATTCTTCCTCTCAGGGGGAGACTAATTCCTCTTCCTCTCTTCTCTCGTCTCAACTTACGTCCTTCTGTCCCTTCCATCCACCACAACCACTAATAAATAGCACTGATTCGAGTGTGCAAAAAGGAAAAGAGGGGTAGTGGAAGTGATGGAGAGATCTATCCTTGCAGATTGCATTAGAAATCGAATTCAACAATATGCTTGCAGCACGAAGCACCAACTTCCCTAGTCCCCCCCCACAATAATCCACTTTTCTCAATTGCCTCCCTCAACTGACCCTCGACACGTGCTGGTTGATGATCTGTCCAGAGACGGCGCCGTACTGAGCACCGTTGATGCCTGCAATCGATAATACCGTAACCACTAGTCTCATCTACTGTACCCCTCTTCCACTTACCGTATCCATGGGGAGTATTGGTGGCTGATCTGAGTACTCCAGGGAGGGCGACGTGTCCGTCCCTAGCGTGCTGTCCACCGCCGATCGTGCCGTGAGACACCTGATAATCACATAATCGATAGAAAATTGTTTTCACGTACCACAATATATTGGGGCTGAATCAAATTGAATCAACGCATACGGATAACAATAACTCCGGAAACAGCAAAACACCGTGTTCGTTAATACATAATTTATTTGTATTGTACAAATACTCCCAAAGGAAATTGAGCGTAAGATCGCAAGTAAGATCAAATGCATTTTGTGAAACACCTAGTCGCCTAGCGGGCATTCATATATTTCATCCACTCTTTATCGCCACACTCCCAATAAAAAAAATACTGACTTCTCATATGTCAATATCCAAAATTAAAAAAAAAACACTAATGTTAGAGAGCGTTCGAAAAAAAGAGAGTCACTCTCTCGTTTTCGCACGCTCTCTCAAAATTAGTGTTTAAACTCATGGATTTAGACATAAACAACGTCAAACTTTCTAGTGTTTTTTTCTTAGCGAGTTGTTGTTATCGTGTCTACTCGGAAGGATGATTGTAAGCGTACCAGTGTGGCTCTAGCAGGGGCCACCATATCCTCCAGCATCGTCGATCCCTCGTCTCCCTCAATTCCAAGATGATCACGGATCTTTTTCTTCTTTAGAATGATGTCGATGTAACCACCTGCAATCAACATTTTTGCATTATTTATTTGAAGGGAAAAAGTACAAGAGATTAACCTAACCAAGTATCCACCATGTATTTCCAGTAACCGTGAAACTCTAATCAACCAATAATTTCTCACCGATGAGTTGTGCAATCTTCTCTCCATCGGCAGTTTGCACCGTGTAGAATCCATCTGCGTAGTCACCAAAGTCCTGCAGCCACACAATAATAATTAATCAGATTAATCAGTCCAGAATAGCAGAATAATCAGATTTCAAAAGAACCGGTGATTTCAGGATGCAGTTTTCAATATAAAACAAGTCCAAAGCGATCAGCATTAATGTCAATGACTCTGTTTAAGATATCTAACAATATATAGTCATTTACTACTTATATCCTTCCTGGTCTCGAGACCTGCTCTGTCATTTGGAATCCAGTTCATGCCGTTGAAATAACTATGGAAATAGAAAAAGTCCAGCGAGATTTCACTAGAAAGTTGTATTATCGATGTTCCCTTCTCCATACCAGCTACCGTAATCGTCTGCGTGCACTGAATCTAGTAACATTATAAAGGCGTAGAGTTATCACAGATATCGTATTCCTGCATTCAACCCTGCATAGGAAGTATGAACTTGATTATTCCTCTCTTCTTACTCTCTCTCTCCTCTCACTCGTTTTATACGTCATTCCCATCCTTTCCGCATTTCACTTCCCTTCCTCCCTCACAATTCCCATTCCACATTTGCCTCTAGAACTATCACAATCTGGAACTCTCTCCCTTATAAATCAGTTTTCACCTCACATGATACTTTCCGCAAATTTCTTCGCTCTCAACCCATCTCATTTTCCCTGAATCAATTATTAAAAATTGGCTCTGATCCCCCTCCCCCCCCTCTCCAATGCCCTTGCTGCCAAAGCAAAACCACCGATTCGACGACGTCGACGGACATCCGTCTCTTGCCCCCATTCACAGTTATAATTCTTGAACATGATTCTGGCGGAATAAACAATGAATGAATGAATGAATGAATATTATAATGAAACCCCAAATTTGAGAGGATTGAAGATTTTAAAAATAATAATTATTGAATAAACGTACAAGAGTGAAACTCCTGGGGGTGGGCGCCCACTTCCTCACTTGCTCCAATGGCCATTCCTTCATCACTTCCTGCACAGATTAATGAGAATTAATATTTCAAAGGTAAGATGCAATAAGTAGTTGTTTTGTAGCAATTACTTTTTTTCTCAGTGGAAAAATAATAACAAATTTGAGGGCAATATATTTTTTTTTAAAAAACATATCCCTCTCTTCTGCAGTTCCTTTGTCTAAATAGATGTTTTTCTCAAAATCAACACTTTAGACTTCTCCCAGAAGAGGAAATGCTTAACACATTTGAGAGTATTACAGTATTTGAAAAAAATAATATTCTACGGTACCTTAGTCTTCTCATCCACTCTCATCACTGATTCTTTGTTGACTCCCAGCAGACGAGGCACCAACTTGTTCTTGCCCTTCAACTTCTCTGCAACGATTCAAACATGGTGATCTTCGGTTTTTAGAGATTGGTATAGCACCAAGTCAGCTATTCGAAACTAATTACATGAGAATCGGCAATTCAAATGCAGTAAAATGGCATAAATAGCACTTGACAAGACATCGATGTATCAAAGAGATTTTTTCGCCAATTTTGATATTTAGACTAATTGAAAGATACAAGTCAATAGAGTTCGACGTCGCGAAGTAAGCCGACGGATCGAGAAAAAAATCGGGAAAAAGAAGACTCTATCAGAAACATTTTTACATCCGTTTGTTTTCGTATTTCAATCAATAGTGTTACCGTACCCTTGACGAGGAAGAAGGTGACGCCATAAGTGTTCAATCCCTTGCACAGATGGACGTATTTGCTCTTCGCGTCGAGATCTCCCGTCCCGATCAACTCACGGTACATCTACAACTATTTTTTTAACAGCAATCCGACTGAAAATGCCTATTTCGATTTGCAGAAGTCTATAAAATCTCACTGTTGTAGTTTAATAAATTTAAAGTCTAAGTGCATTTCAGGATTTAAGCGGAAAGAAACCAAATAGGAGGAAAGAGAGATCAAAGATCATAAAATAGTGCTACTCACCTGAATGACCTTATCCGTCTCCTTGCTCTTCGCGTACTCCTTCGGCAGCACGTCGCGACCCCTGCGAAAGACGATTTTCATAATATAATAAATTGTGGATCACATTTGGGACAACGTGTGTAAGGGTGGAATTCGATAGTAAAGACTAGAACACAATATTCGTCATTCCTACTTATCACTGCTTATAACAGTTACATCCATGTTTCACGCGCACCACAAAAGTGCAATTATATAGGGCGGAGTAATCAATCTAACAATTCGGTTTCCAAAAAAATAATTTATTTTAATTTTGTACCGCGTTTCCTTGTGATCGCAAAAATATATATATAAATCAACAAAATAAAATGAAACTGACTCGATGATGAACTTGGGTTTGTTCTCGGGAAAGTCTCCGTAGAGAACTTGACACTGCAGGGCACCCAATTGGAGAGCAGTCTCCTTCGTCACTGGATGCTTACCCTGAAGGGAGAGAGAAGCTTCACTGTCTTCAGTGAAAAGTGTTCTGAGTGGCGTGCCGCAGGGCACCGTTTTGGGACCTCTTCTCTTTTTGATCTACCTTTTCGATCTCCCACAAGCTCTCTCTCCATACCCTTTAGTAAATTTCCGTCTTTTCGCCGATGATATCAAGCTTTTCGTCACACATTCAAAAAATAACACTCATTCCACTTCTCAACTTCAGCTCGGGTTACAGGGTATCTTAGATTACTGTCAAACATGGCAGTTATTGGTCGCAAAAAACAAATGCACCGTTCTATATTTAGGCAAATTCAACCCCTTCCAACAATATTCTCTTGACACGTTTCTTCTGCCCATTCCTAGTTCTGACCCCGCTTCCCCTCCCGAGCCAATCCGTGATTTAGGAGTTTACATGGACCCATTTCTGACTTTCCAACCACATATTGATATTGTTTGTCAGAAAGCAAACAAGCTTATCTACTTATTATTCCGATCCGTTTCATGTACTTCTGTAGACCCATATATTCGTGCGTACCGCTCATTTATTGTCCCAATCATCGAGTATGCTTCCCCTGTTTGGTCTCCCTCTGGAAAAGGTCGAATAAGACAGTTAGAAAGACCCCAGCACCTTTTCACTAGATTATTGCATTACCGTACCTCTCCATTTATCACTTTCCCGACCTCTTACGAAACACGATTAGCTAATTTTTGTTTGAATTCGTTGTACACAAGACGTTTGGTAGCCGATTTTGTATTTGCATTAAAAATTGTTCGTTTTCTCGTAGATCTTCCCATGTCAGAGTATTTTGTTCTCCGAAACCATTCAACACGTCATAATGCATTTTCAATTCATATCCCGCTTGCTAGAAGAGAAAATCTTCGCATCTCTTTTGCTCATCGTGCATCTCGTTTTCTTTCCAAATTACATCGTATTTGTAACCCACTCCTATCCATTCCATCGATTAAATTCCACTTACTTCGAAGTCCCCAGTTACTCAAAGTTCTACAAGTTGAAATACCCAACCTCTAGTCATCGATTCACGGTTGCTCCACTTGATCCATCAGACATATATGGATCCGAACGGCTCCCTCCCCGTTCTGAGGCTTCGTCCACCTCATCCCAATAAGTGGCCAATTGTGTTTCCCTGTCTAGCCTGCATCCCTTCCCTCACCTTCCTCATCCGTATTCATTCATATTTATATATTTCTTTTTTTTTCATAGTTTCTTTAATTGCCGTCACACCCTTCGCGGGTGTATCAAATAAATAAATAAATAAAAAGAAGGAGTCATGATTAGAGAAGATGAATAAAGGGAGACAACCAGGACATCTACTGTTGCAATACAACATCAAGAGAACTCGACAGTGCAGTGATAACGATATTCTGCTCCGTACGTTTTTTTCTTATCCCAAATAAACCCAACTTTTATATTGCATCATCCCTACGCTATCTCATTCTAACTCACCCTCAAAACTTCGTCTCTGCATTGGACATATAGTAGATTGAGCTGGACGGGATCCCTCGAATCAACATTCGTATCCGAGAAGAAGTACTTTCGGCTGCAATGCATTACTGCACTCTTGATTATAATAGCAGATTTAGATATACACTGTTATCTACAACGTATTGGCATCTTCTCCAGTAATCAATACCGCTCTCTGATTACCTACAGTACCCTCTCTTCCACTTACCGTAGTAGGAGTGTCTCCTCCTCTCCAATTCCCTGTTCTCTCAGTGTCTTTCCCTGATCCACCCAGTTGAGATCGTCATCCGTCTGCAGCTTCTGTCTGAAATATACAAACATTTTTTTCTTAATTTATAAATTAATATTGGAAAAATTTTTTATTATTGTAGTCTTTCCCCCCAGTCAGACTGGTGATTCATAAAATGCGTTTGATCTTAACTGTGGCCTTAATATTGGTGGTCGGCGGACTTGTGGTTACAAAAATAACCACAACAGACATATTTACGAGCATGGCGTTTTTTTCTGTTTTCAATACTAGTGTTGTTTCTATTTTCATTTCAATTCAGCCCCAATAAAGGGTGACATAAAACAATAATTTAGAATTGATTATCATATACACAAACATCTATCACGTGCGTCGATATTTTCTCCCGCTGTGGAACAATTGACCGCATCCGCCTCACTTTTCTACTTTCTCTTCTTCTACCGTAGTAACTACCGTATCCTCCCCCCTCACCTCAACTGTTCCATATTCTTCTCCTTCCTCCTTCCAAGTGTGCCTCCAAGAGGAGTGCTCTTCTCGCCCCGACCACCTGAAATCCGTCCATGCATTACTTATATTAAAATCATAATAAATTAGTAATCAATTAGCAAAACCGTCATATAGACTTACCGTATCCATCCATCGTCTTCACCCTCTCCGTCGATCTCAAATCAGCCGTGCTCCGCCCATTCTGCATGGGAGACTCGCGAACCTGAGAATTGGTGGGATATCAAAACTATGAATAAAACTGTACATTCAGTGTTTCAACAACCCATTATTTACTGTTCGAATAGTTCACAACTCAATATGCTGTGGTCATCTGCGATGAAATTAAATTCATACAGAAGTGTTATTCTGAGGTGATGAATACAATGGACTTGACTAATGTACTAGCAATCGCCGGTGCGAGAAATACAGCCAGATACACAAACTCGAAAGACCATAGATATTTTTTTAAATTCGAAATATAGAAATATGTGACCAGCGAGTACTCCTCATAATTGGCTATTCCAATCTTCGCACAGACAGTCAGCATCAGTTCCTTCACTGGTTTGCTCTCGTCCACGGGAACAGACTTGACGGCGTTGTCGAGCATACGGACTCGAAGGACACGCATCTTGCGACGGTACTCGATCGAATCCTGAGAAGAGACCAGAATGGTTACGGTAGAGAACGGGCATCGATTGTTCAATTACAGGTGAACGGTTGGAACGAATCAAAGCAGTCAAGTCAACAAAATCATTTCAAAGATATCCGAAATCGATATTTGCCAGGTTCGCACGAGTTGCATACCCACTGTCCATCTCAATGGATCAGTATATATAGTCAACAGGCGTATATTGTTCAATTAGGCGAGAAAAGAAGCACCATATCAAAGAAATTGAGTCAACCAAATGTTTTCAGAGATATCCGAAACGGAGATTTACCAGGTTCGCACAAGATGCATTATTATTGCCCATTTCAACGCATCGCGTTCTGATGAGTCTATGCTAATCGAGACAAACAGTTAGAAAGTGCGAAAGTAGAATGTAAATGGGTGATTGTCTCACCACGAATTCACTTTTGGCATTTTGTTCAGAATGCCCAGTCAATTAAATTGTTCAGTATCAGATTGTTTCAGATTGTCTCTCACCTGATTTCTGAGTAGATAGTGTTCGAGTGCTTTTCCATTCTCCATCCACACACATCTCGTTGGATCGTCTTCCACTCGGAACAGACCGTACTCCGCTGCTGAACAGTTATACAATTTAGTTACGATCAAAACAAAGAAGTCATTGTCAGTGCTAAAGCATACTGCCAGATACGCAGAAGATGAAATTCGAAAGAACGTTGATCTTTTTTTTAAAATTTAAAATATATTTTCATATCCAGATTTACCAACCAGTTTTCATAAGTGAACTAACAGTATCACTTCACCTTCACCATCTACTTTATATTCGTATTACATACTAAATCCCCCCCCCTCTTCTCCTCTCTTTCTCTCCACTCACGATTGGTGTCACTGAGTCCCAGCTTCTCTCTGATCAACTTGCACGCGTCGAAGACGAGCATCGAGGGATCGAACTGAATTGAGAGACAATAGTTAGTAACAACTTTCAATAAGGAACTCAATCGGAATATAACAACGGTGAAGCATCAAACCTCCGTTGACATGGTGAATAGATCGATATTTTTAAAAAATTTCAGAAACACGAAGATTGAAGTTTTAGTTATCTAATAAACGATATAAAAATAGAAACTGAGTTATAACTAATACATCGATCATTCATTTTACCATAACTCAATGTTCCATTCGCCTCCCTCTAATCAATCGATAACTACCGTACCTGCATGCTCTTCTTGACGCCCCTCTCCGACGAGACGGCGTTGAGTGTGATCACACCCATCGTGGGCAACTGAAACGAATTCACAAATAATTGGGGATTGTATTTATCGAGCAAATGAGGGAACAAGATCAAAACTGTCCATAAAAACGAAAAATTGAAGTAAAGTTGAAAAGCGCATTCGCCAGTTGACAGATTAATTTAAAAAACCTAGGAGCAAAATAAAATATCCTATTAGCAAAATAAGTTGCCAAAATAAATAACCAAACATTAAAGATCAAGCGCTGTTGGATGTATCAAAATGCGGCAACACAAGAGCAACAATGAGTAAAGGATCAATATTGTGTATCTACAGTAGTGCTGACTCATCTCTCCCCTCTCCCTCCAACTACGCGCATTTATCATCTATCGATCGATTGATCACGGTATTCATAGAAGAGAAAGAGAAGAAGCAGTTGAGATGACTCAGATGGAATGACAGACAAAGGTGAGAAATAGAGGAAGAGAAAGAGAAAGAAATGATGGGATGGTAAGATGGAGGAACATGGTGATCACTAGATTCATATCAAAGTGATACATACACAAAATTAGTATGCGGTTAATGAGTATTCTGAATCGGCTGGAGAAACATTACGGATAGTTCTCATCAATCACCTATCATGGCAAAATTTTTGATTGAATTGTAGTAGAATAAAGTATTCTGAAACAACATCGGCATAGATGGCAGCACAAATCGATCATCACCCAAGTAGATGCGCATAGGAAATGAGAGAGACAAGGCTTCTGAGGAGAGCGCAAACGGTGAGAGCTGTGAGAGAGCGGGGGAATCGGAGAGAGCGCAGAGAGAAAGAGTGCAGTGAGTGAGTGGGGGACTGGCAGTGTGTTACATCGGATACGAGTCCGAGTCGACACAAGGAGGGGCTAAGGGTGAGAGGAGAAGGAAGAGAAGGAGAAGGAAGGGAGGGCATTGCCATCTACCACTTGCACGAGGATACAAAACGGGCGCCACAAAATCGGTACAATTAGGAATAGTAAGACCCCCAAAAAGAGTAATCACGACATGGCATACAACAAAGATACAGTACGCTCGGCAACATAACACTAATTCAACAACTACCGTACTACTTCAGAGACCACATCAGATTAATCACCGAAAAATCGATAAATGGAGCGCATCATAGCAAGTGTCATCCATTTCTCTCTCCCGAGGGGTGATCAGAGAGAGAGAGGTGAAGCAGCCATCCGCCTACGTTCATTTCTCTCCTCTCCTCTTTCTCTCTCTCCCACTCGTCTCTCTCTCTCTCTCTCTCTCTCCTCCCCTCTGCCACCTTACACTGCACGAAGTCTCCCCTTCCTCCCCTCTGATCAGTCCTCCTCTGACTACGACACACTCACACACAGAAACAGACACAAGGGGACGGCTGATTTGAAATTAAAAGCTAGTAAAAAGAAAAAAAGAAAAATAAATGAGGTGTAGGCATACTCGAGAATGACTGGAAGACAAGATATAGGCAGTATACTACGACAATCACATTGCAATGAGAAATATTGCATTCAGAATAAATTGATAGAACATTCGAAGCCACAAATCACGGGGATGTAAAATCCGGTGAGTTAGAATCAGAATGCCAGATCTCCGATTACATCTCTCACTTCACAGTGAGTGTCCCCGTGTGTCAGATCACATATCATTCAATTCACTCTCTCACTTACGAAGATTACGAAGTGAATATGACGGAGGAATGAACATGAGTGGCAATGGGGAATATGCATACATTGGCAAGGGTGTAGCCAGCAACTGAACCCTACCGCTTATTGCTTAAATTCATCAGATTTTGTCAATGGCCCTCTCGCTTTTGACCTACCAGCAACAACCCTTTCCTATCTATGGGAATATGGATCGGAAAGAACCACAGATACTATCTTTTTTTAAAAAAAAGAAACGTCCGGATAAAACCGATTCATCCATGCGCTTCTACTACTAAGGTTATACACAGAACAAACCCAGTTTCATCATGTGGCTTACCAAGTCTCCAAGATATACTATCAATAGCCAAGTACCCCCCCCCCCCCTTGTCCACTAGATGGAACAACATAGCAGAATCACTCTTCCAAATGGGTCTCCCTCCATACTCGGCCCCTTGTCTCTCCAGAGAGTAGTAACTATAACATGGCCCCCACTGGAGGCGGCTACTTTAGTCCCATTCTATATCGTCTCCATCATACTTATACAATAATGGAACTACGTCACATGAAACCCACTTTTTGGGGGAAATGCCAGCATGAAATAAGTTTCTGATCGAAATAAAGCTTTTGCGATAGCCAATTTTTCAACAACAAAAAAAATGGTTCTCATCCGGCCTAATGCCCTTCTAACAGGAATTGAGAGAGTTTCACAGAATCAAAGAAGCGTGAAACGAGCGAATCTAAAAGGCGACAAAACGGAACTGAACGGACTCGACTAGTTCAATGGAAGCAGTCAACCATTGCATCATCACTAGTCAAGCGTCGTAAATCGAACACTACTTCACAAAATCACTGCCGTAAACTAGTGTCCCGTGCCACTTTTATTACAATAACAAAAGGGCCCAATGGATATACAACCGGAAGGCAAATTTACAGCGATAATAAATTAAGTAGTCTCAAAAATGTGGATCAACATTTGACGGAAAATAAGGGTTCAACAGGGCGTCAACGTAGCTGGTTTAGACGGTTGGTGTCTTTAGGAATGCCCTTCTGACCCCCGAATCTCTCTCCCTGCCTCTGCCGTCGCTCTCTCTCTCTCTCCGTTCCATCGCCCTTCTCAGTCCTCCACTCACAAGTCAAACAAAGCCCTCACACGGGAAAAGCTTAGAGAGGGGATAGAATAGGCTGAATTGAGAGAGTGCAGACACAAAAGGGAAGCAGATAGTGGATGGAATGAAGAGAGTCAGCAGAGAAAGAGAACAAGAGAAAGCGGCGATAAACTATACGGGGCGACATCGTGTGACAATGCGATTACACGCCATCAAAGGGAGACAATCGACAAGTAATCAGAGGAAGGCAGATCAAGCAGGGAGAATCAGGGTTTCAAAGTGCATATTACTCAAAAACATCCATCAACATTCGCTAGTCCTGGTGGCGTAAAATTCTCAAACAACAAACAAATATCAACCAATTAGAACTTAATTAGTTAAATAATTTGCGCAAATTATGAAGGCAGGCATAGCAAAATAACAGACGCGTCAATAATCGATTGAGAATCTCTAAGAACTATCAGAGAGAGGACGAAAAGCCGTGCAACATCAGCAAAAACGGGTTGAAAGCAGAGGGGAAAAGAACGGTGATTGATGGAGATGAGAAAGTAGAAGAGAGAGAGAGAGAGAGAGAGAGAGAGAGAGAGAGAGAGATGTCGAATGAAGAAATGAACAGACTGCCGACCCAAGTAGACGTAACTGTTCCGCTTCCTTTCCTATAGACTTATAGCAAAAAAATGAACGAATGCGTACTTGACAATGCTCGAAACAGCATGTCAACTTTGAGAAACACTACTATAGCGGAAACAATGCAGCAGAAAGTGGGAATAGAGTAGAGTTAGAGCTGTGGGATAGAGTCCGGCTGGTATTTGTTGTAACCCCTTCCATCTCTCTCTCTCTCTCTCTCTCTCTCTCTCTCTCTCTCGTTTCGTTCCTTCTACGGGGCTCAACCCTCTAACCTACGGAATGGCGAATCAGTTGGAGATATGAGAGAGTGGAGGAAAGTGAGAGAGCGGACCTCGACGAGACATAGAAAGAAGACAAATATGAGTGAGAGAGTGGAGAGAAGTGAGAGAGATTGAGGGAAAGACACCAACTCAAAGCTCTATGCAAATTTGAATGGATTGAACAGGAACAAGATTGTGGGAAAACGACAGAATCGTAAAAGTAATTATAGGGGCGAAGTCAGGATTCATAATCAATCAATAATCTACCGATCGGCATCGGGAGGGGAGGTTGACATCCCTGACAGGACGCGTCCCCTAGAACCCTCGAAGTGGCGCGCTCGTTTGCAAGAGAAGAGATGGACAAGGCAGAGAGGGGAGAAGAGAGAGAGAGAGAGAGAGAGAGAGAGAGAGAGAGAGACTGGAAGAAGAAGGAAAAGAGAAGAGAAAGATGGTGGAGAATTGTACCAAAAGAGACACGAAGAGTAGAGGAGAAAGAGGGCCAGAGAGGCAGAGAGATAGATGGAGAGTGGAGGAGAGGGGATGAATCATTCCTTCCCCTCACAATCAGGCTGTAGGAGGGGGGAGGAGAGAGAGAGAGAGAGAGATGGCAGGGTCATTCTAGTCACTGATCCCTCTGTTCTTTGCCTACTCCTTCTCTTCTCTCTGACCAGATGCCGTCTGTTCTAGCGGGCGTTCAGCTACTTTCTGCCCTTGTATACACGATATGAGTTACCCCCAGATGATTCCAAACCTAAAGAGAGGAGCCAGGGTGAGAGAGTGTGCAAAAGTGAGAGAGTCCCTCTCGATTTCACACGCTCTCACACTCCGAGCCCCTTTCTTTTCTGTACCCCCCCCCCCCCCCCCCCCCGTTGCTCTTCCACTTCAGTTGAAGATTACTCTCTTCTTCGAGCTGTAAACTCTCCCTTTACTTCTACTCTTTCGTCATTCCTATGCAATGAGTACTCTGGCAGTGCACGTGTCTCCATTCCCTCGGGTCAATCAAGGCAAAGGTCAGTGGCCGATAAGAGATGAGAGTGTTCTTCTCCCTTTCTATCGGTCGTCTCTCTCTCTCTCTCTCCACTCATCCCCTCACTTTATCCCATAATAATCAGACGACTCCTAGATTTATCGGAACGATAAGCCAACCGTAGATATACTTACTCCACAGTCCGGTCGACCCACAAGAAAGGGGTTTAGGGTGAGAGAGCATATAAAATCGAGAGGGTCTCTCTTACTTTTGCACACTCTCTCATCCTGAACCCCCTTCTCTCGCACATTTTCCAGGAAATTAGAATTGTTGTGTGACTCATCGCCGTGTCGGAATCTCCATTTCTAAAGTGAGCAGAGGGGGAAACGGAATAGGTGAGGGGGGGGGGGGTTAGAGGTGCGAGAGAAGTAGAGATAAATAGCCCCCCTCCCCCTTTCTCTCTCCCTCAAAGCACACTTGTAATCGATCCGAGAAGAGAGAGAAGTGATCAGAAAAGTGGAGATTAGAGAAGAAGAGGAGAGGGGAGAGGGTGAGAGAGAATAAATTGGTAGATCGATCGAACAGAGTAGGATGGAATGGATGAGGAGAAAGGTCGTGAGATGAGAGAGAGAACTTCGGGAGAAGAGATAGAGAGAGAGAGAGAGAGAGAGAGAGAGAAATATGGATGTGAGGCCAGATCGAGTCCTCTAAATTCAGCTTTACCATCAATCAAAGGCAGCAAGACAGATCGGGAGAAGGAAAGAGAAAGAAGAAGAACAGGTGTCGTTGACCTCTGTTGAGAAGGGAAAGAAAAGAAGAAGAGGGAGAGAGACAGGACTGTAGAATGGTGTGTAACAACTCGATAGGGGCCACGGGGATGAGATATTAGTTGAGCATTTTAGTATTCGCAGAGCCAGAGATGAATGACCGGAGAAAGAACCCAGACGACTAAAGAAATATTAGTCGCGGAGCACGAATCCTCCAGGTGGGAAAGACACAACTATCAGATTGTGTAAGGCGAATGACATTTCAAATAGAGCAAGACTCCGTTTATAATAATAATAAAAAATAGTTTTTGTCTAATAAATGCTATTAAATTTTCAGGTGTTATCCCCTTGAACGACAGTTTCGTCATGGCTATGCAACTCCGAATATTTCTACATTGGATAAGCACCGAGGTTCCCTTGGGGGAATAAAGAGGGGAAGATATGACTGGATGAAAGATTGTGAGAATCTGAGAATGGAAGATGGAGAAAAGAATGAGGAAAGAGGAGATGAAAGGCTATCTATCACGAATCCACATGGGAAGAAGAGAAATGAAGAGATGCAGAGATGTCGAAATAGAAACATCGACACAAAACATCTCATTCCTCCCATGCATAACCTACGAAAAGAGATATAAATGTATTATGCCGCATTTATTGTCGACGTCTTATAATTTTGAGGCGTGAAACCACTCCTTTACACACTCCCTCGCTATTTGAGCGGTCGAGAGAGTGTGTAGAGTGAGGAGATATTGACCCCTCAAAACGATAGGGCATCCACAATGAATACATCATAAGCTGTGCACTACAGATGGGAATGATAATGACACTTTGTACTCAAACGTCCAGTATGTACCGAGCACAGACCAAAGATCGACCAAGAATTATTCTAATAATTTGTTCTGTGCTGCACAAATACCATTATTTCTCCTCATGTCTAATTTTAAGAGCAATAACAATGACTGACCCTGGCGAATCCGTACAGGTCATAGTCGGAGTAGATGGAGGACTGAACCATCGTTGATCTACCTCACAATTATCGATCTTCTGATGACCAGACTGGGTATAGTCACCAGTACTGAGACTGGGATGGATACTAAGATGGAGAGAGAGATGATTCAGAGAGAGAGAGAGAGAGAGAGAGAGAGAGAGAGAGAGAGAGAGAGGAAGACACTTGCCCTCCTCTGCATCATCAATGCATGCAACACAATTGTGTCCATTCTCTCTCTTGTGAATATCCTTCCGACTGGAGAGAGAATCCCATTCTAGTTGGTCGCTCTCTGAACACACAACATTCAATGATGCTGTTCCTAGTGCATGATCCCGCTTTGCAATTCATCTTACGCGTTCATCAATTAAGGAATTTGCACCAAAAATAAATTACAAGGAGAAACAATTATGTAAAGCTAAGGATGCGCATAATCCAAGCAGTGTTGCGATTTAAAAGAGGTCTTTCATTGTCATTATTGAAGAGAGCGCTAATACAACGAATTCGGTCCAACAATTCCCGCTACATGTGACAACTTTGAAACCCTAATAGCGCTGGGTATAATTTCGGGATAAACAACTCACATTCTCTCCTTCTTCCAATTCACAAGCGCTTCTTGAACCTGCCATTGTTTTTCCGCATTATTATCGCCAGAAAGCATAACCAACTTCACGATATTTAGAGGTTCGCTGTACCATGCACACTCGTTAGATAACCGGTTCCAAGTCTTTTGATGTACAGATTCGACTTTATTTGGACTGCCCGCCTCAATTACAAAATCGAAAAAAAAATCGTTACAGTCTATGATTTCATGAGAGGTACGGTATGAGTCTCATCGCTACTTTAGTTTCACAAGGTACCGTCACAGAGACGGGGTAGAAAGAAACGAGAGAAAAAAAGTGTAAAAAGTAAATGTGGGAGATATGGAAGAGAGGGTTACGGTAGTTCTCATGTATTGTACTTTTCGAGTCGGGACCAGAGATTTTAAATTGCACTCAACAGAGTGGATACCGTAACCTAGAGACATTGAGGGAATTGCAGGAGAAAAGGGGAGTGGGAAGGGGAGAATCACAAGGAAAGACAACATAAATAGTGTTGAACTATGTTGGTAGAATGAGAGATGTAATCGAAGAGGCTGTCTAGGAATACGGTACTATCCAGAAATCGATTGATACATCAAATCGACGTCAGCGTAAAAATGGGGATTCATTGTAATGAGCAACTCGGGAATGTTAGACTTGTAAAGCGGTCCAATCAATGGAGATAGTATACAGACAAAGGCACAAAGTCTGAGCGTATTCTGATGATAGACGAAATGTCGTGACTAAATATGAGGCAAAATAATAAATCCATAAATAGCAAAATGAATTGTATATCATATAGAAATAAATACTAACATAATGACAGTTTTACAGCACAAACAGTGTACAGAGGTACGGTAGATCACATCTATTATCCATCGGGGACAGTGTTAGTTCTTGATAACAGCACCCGGGAGGACTGAGAGAGGAGGTTGTTGTGTGTCGATGGTGGTGCGTCGAGTGCGTGCGGTGGGCCGACACTTGTCCATCGTCTCCTCTACTTGCGCAGTCGAATGGCGGCAGGTCTCGAATGGGGAGTTGTGTTGCCAGTGTTCGGACGGAGAATGTCCTTGTACTGCAGCAACTCCTGTCGAAGACGGACGATGTCGTGCTGCAATAGAGTAATTAGAGGCGCAGTTATTGACAACGGTATTATCAGTCCTTCCACTATCTTAGCATTGATCAGCCGTGTACAAACAACGTCTTATTTCGCTTATTGATAACATAAATATTGCCTGACCATCACTTCGTCCACTTTCTTCGTAATCGACACTTCCGTTCGATGCAATTGAATCGTGTGAACTGCGTCTGCACGAATTCCCTGCAATCACAACGTCTCACTCATTTTATTGTCATTGACGCTAATTTAGCGAAACAGTAATACCTGTTGCAGTGTTAACCACTATTACTTGTAGTACACTAGACATTAGCTATGTATGTTGTAAACTAATCATATCTTAATTAGATAAAGGCACGTCTCTCTCACCTCCATCACGGGCATCTTTGCATGGGGGTGCTTCTGCTTCTCACAATAGACGACGATGGGTTCGACCCACTCGATAGCCTCCTTCATCGGTGATTCCATCGGAGAGAGACCTGACAACAAAAGAGGATGCTAAATATAGGGCTGACTCATAAGTCTTGTCCGATTTTGGCAGCGAAGTTTGTGCTCTCGGTTCTAGAAGAATTCAAAACAGAATTCCACGTGCTCATGGCATGTTGTGGGAGTAGTGGTAGACAACAACTTCGAACTATGGTATGGTTCGCTAGCACTTCGAGTTCCAAGATTTGATTGAAAACATATCTGACAATTTTCGAAAACGCATCAAAATTTCATCGAGTTACCTTGAGGTCTAGCAATTTTAACAGCACTTCAGCTTTCAATTGTTAACACTATCAACAGTCTTCTTTCATATTATGGTGAGAATGAACGGATGTTTTCGTGATTCATGAAGTTATGATTCTTCAAATGCGATAAGTCCGGAAAAAGTAGGGTTTGGGCGGTTCCAAATAATTATGTCCAATGTGACGTTATGGAGATCTAATGGTGCGCGTTTCATTGATAGGTAATATGACTCGGTTTCACCTAAGTTAGTTTAAACTGATGCCTACCGCACTTTCTAAGAAACGAAAAATCACGGATTTCCAAATTTGACGAATTTCCGCAGAAATCTCAATTTTGGGTGGTTTACGCAAAGACGTGTCTCGTCAAAGTAGGAGTAAATTTATAATCGCCCTATTTATCACTTACACTAGTGGACTTTCTCTCTAGATTGGGCCTCTTAGCTGATTGAATAAATCTGACAGAAAATTTTGGCGCGTGGTGAAAGGTCATTTTCAATCACAAAATTCGGTACTTATTTGAATTCCGGGCAAGTTCATCGATGAAAGCATGATGTTCAAAGCCAGTAATATTACTGTTACCGTACTATATGAGCTTCAAATACAGTCGAGAGTATTCGCTGAATTCATTCTGGCATGGCTAATAAGACGTATAATCATAATTTCATGATGTTTGGTTGGCAGCGTCTAAGTTTGAGATATCGTTTCTGCCTAGCCTGACAGTGAAGCATGGACTAAACACACATAATATGTTCAGCAACAGTCACTCTTCTTGTTGATAGTATGCCTCTGGTCCTATCTCGATCCACCATAAAACTGTGAGGCATAGAAAGGGTTGTGTCGAAATCGAACAAGGTAAATTTGTCAGTCTATTGTGTTCGCCAGTATGAACAGGAAGCCATGAACTAGTGAGCGATGAAAAGAGAGACACTTGCTGAATACAGTGTACTAAGAAAGAATTTGCCTGGAGGCTTGCAATGGAAGAGTGAGGGATTTTTACAAAATTTCAAAACCGGACAAAACTTATGAGTCAGCCTGATATTATTATTATAAGCACAATAGGAGGGCAGCTGAAATCCGAGTCTTACACTTAGGCAGGCAGTGTGTCAGGGGGGGGGGGGGGGTTGAACGCAGGTGGTATGCCCGACGGCTATGCTAGGACCCCTTTCAGTGTGTTTTTTTCGCAGTGATGTGTAGTAAATAACGTTTAATTACCAAATATAATCAAGATACCAGTGACTTGTTGGATGGCCTCCGTTGCATCGTATGTCGTGTAGAGCACTGCTGCAGCTACGACTCGATTGGAGAATCGACGACACGACTCGTGGAGAATGACAATGTCCATCACCTGAGACACACAGTATACTACTCAATGTCTAATTTGGTAACGGACGTTGGATGCACAATAACATCATTTGTCTTGGAATGAGCTCGTAGTGGGGAAAATATTGCTTCTCCACGAGATACCTTGGGGAAGATACATATAAACAGATAAATAAATAATTAACAATACGACTGACATAAGCTAGATGCATGTACTCGTCTCTCATGCAAGTACCCGTAGTGGCGGGTAGTTCGTCGCTCTCCTTCGGTCCCTCCACATAATGACCCCCATCAGATTGAAGGAGATCGGCGATTCGAGAAGAGGACGGCTGCAATGGAACAGATTTATATAAAGATCAATACTACTCTAATCAACTGGTAAGACATTTCAACAAATTCTAATCAATATTTAATATTTTATTGTACTTTGCATATAAAATAAAAATTCGCTAGGCCAGAAAGAGAGGTTACTAATTACGAATAAATGATCTGAAAAGTGTTACTCAATCCCACCTTTGCATTGCCAGTGAGAAGTTCGAGGAATAGATGGGCCCAATGGAGGGGAGTGATCACATTGAGTTCCCACTCCAGCGCCGACAGCATCAGCATCTCCAGTTGACGCACCTCAAGCAATCAATATTCAGTATTAGGTGATACAAGCTATTTACGAACCTGACCGACAGAGCAGGCATGGTCCGTGTACGCAACAACGTCTTCAACCTTGGGAGGATAGATCTCCTCAAAATTGCATAATTATCTCATTGAGTTATCAATATACAACTATCAAGTCCATTTCGTTTCTAGGATCGCTGGTTATGTTCGACCCCCAATCCTTATTCCGCATCAATAATCTAGGATCCCTTCTCTGCACTCGTAAATTGGACACGATCTGACACAGATCTCTCGTCCAACTTGCTATCATGCCCATTCATCTGTCAATATTCCCGTATCCTTCATCACACCTGCCCTTCTTCCCTCTCTTCCTCTTCTTCTTTTCCTTTTCTCCCTTCCTTTCCTCCCATATCCCATAACCCCTCTCACTCCCTCATTCCAAACACCTGTCATGTCTTCTCCGAGTGTGCCACATCTAAGATGGACTGTCCTTTCGGCGCCTCCATTCACTCCCATTACAAACAGAGTAACGAATGCCGATACGATCCATCAATAACAGTTGCACAATTAGAGACTCTAGAGTCTATTGAGTGACTCCATGGCGGAACGAGAGACAATGACACAGATCGGCCCCGTTTGACCTCTGTCTCACATATTGCATAATCAATAAAGTAGGTACCTATCGATTGTTTCCCATATCTTCTCTCCTATCAGCTAGTCGATATCCAGTTCAGATTGCCCCATCAGCTACTCTAATCTACTCGTCCAATCACTTCTCGACAGTATTACCCCCAGTCTGGCCTTCACTCTCCAAATACTTTTCTCACTTTTTTGCACGTCTAAAATGCGCCAATTACTCGCGCTCTGCGGGATTCCCACACGGAGATTGATGGAAAACTATTACATGGGATGAATGAATCAACAATTAATTCACGGTACTTCTGCGTTTCACATCAATTCCAAAAACTGCATTCGTGGATCGCGCACTAGTAGAGATGGAGCATTATCATAAAATTACGCAGTTTTAATGACCTACTCCCCATCCTCTTTTATCATTTCTCCCTCCACTCACCTCATATTTCGCAGCCAGGAACAAGGCTGTCGTTCCCAGTAGCTGGTAGGCCGATATCTTCACGTCGAGTCCCTCCTTGTTCATGAATCTGATATCAACCAAACGATACCGTATGACGGCTACAGAAGTACCGTATACCTACCTGTCGACATAATCGATGGCCAGGTGAAACGTCTCCCTGTGCAGTTTCTCGGCAAAGCAGACCTGCAATAATCACATTAAGTTTCCTTGTCGCTACCGTATTCCCAATTTTCCTTTGTCTCACTTCTTATTCCCCCCCCATTCACATAGACAAATCATCCGGTAAAAAAGTTTGAGGAAGCCGCAAAAAGCACTAGTCCATCGGTCTTCCGTTGTTCTTGGTTCAATGTCATTCTACCGTATCCCCCGGGGTGAGAGGAGAGGGGGGGGGGTGATGAGAGGAATATAGGGGAGATGGGATTTTTGAACGGTAGATTGGGCCCGTTTAGTCATCCGGATGAACAGCGGGGGTAGGGGGTGGACGATGGAAGCAACGGGTCAAAGGAGACGAGGGAAAGAGGAGGGGAGAGAAAAGCTAGGCGGCAAATCATTCATCATTGTGCCTGTCGCTGTACATTCACATGTGTTCACTCATCACTCCTGTCCTTTCCCAAGACCCCTTCCATCTTCCATCTCCCCCCCCCTCACTCATCCTAGCTAAGACATTTCAAATAATCGTCATTTCAGCTTTCTCTCACATCATTTCCATCTCGACTAATATCGACCGACACCCCTTCCCCCCGTTCAAAAGTACATTCTTCTTCCATGGCGCCATCAACTGTCTCCATATCCCCCTGAGGGCACTCCATTCAAATTCTCACACTCCTTATCACCGCCGACTAGTCATTTTGTAGATTCCTTATCAAGGGCGCCGTCTTAATTGCCGTCCCTTTCCCATTGTCTCGTCCCTATTTGGAACCGTACTTGGAAAGGCAACAATCTACAGCTCGCCCAAAGTGCCGCTCTCTATCTCCCTCTCTCCTCCCTCCGGCTATTAGAGATTGAGAACACAACCAAATGAGCCGTAGAGTGTCATCATCATTCAAAAAGATAGAGAGAACCGATGACCACAGGAAACACCGCTATTTGAATATGTGCACCTTGTGTGTGTACAGAGCCAATTTAGAGACGCTCCAAGTGATGCTTAAAATGTCCTAACTATCGTACCGTTCAAACAACGTATCATGAGATTACTGTACTCCTCACCTCCTGCATCCAATCGATAAGTGTTGCTCTCGCAAGTCCATTAATCGATCGATGGGGATCGTTGACATTCATGAAGTTGGGATTGCAGATTGAGTGCAACTCGTCCTTGTGGCACAACACCGACCAGACCTGACACAACAATATCAATTACAAAAACTACAACAAATACTTTCGTTGTTTCTCAAAGAAAATAATCGTAGGCAAATTTTCATCGATATCAAACAAGCTAAGAGAAAAAAATCGTTAGTTCAAAATAATTTTAAGTATTTGTTCCGCCGAAAACAAATGTCAATATCTTAGAAAAGAGCACAAAATGCACATTTTAGGGACACCTCATCATGTCTGTGGAATTCAAACTCAGATTCCAACTCCGTCCCCCCCCCCCTGACGTGTTCCATTTCCGCATGACAAATCACTCTTCGATCCCAATCAGTTCTTCCCCCTTTCTTCAGTCTTCAACTATCTCACACCTCCCTCTGTTGCTTCTTTCAAATATTGTAGATTGCTATCTCCCTCTCCCCACCCCCCTTTCCTCTCTCAGGCACACCAAACAAAATGCCGCGGTTTGCGGCGCAAATGTTACGAGTTTGAAAGAACAACGGGGGGGGGGGGGGGGGTGGACTACTCCAACTGATTACATACTATCGTAGACAGCGGGAAAGAAAATCAATCAATACCTCAGAAGCAGGTCCAACTCCATGACATCTCGCAGTGAGTTGATTCGGTTCCTTCATAGGCATCATCTCAAATCTCTGCTCGAGATCCCGTGAGAGTTGTCGGAACTTCTTCATCCCTGCAATACATTCAACATTTAGCATCCTCATACCACAAGTTGCACTCACTTTCCAATGGATCCGTGGGCTCGTTGAACCTCATCTCCGACTCGCACTCCAAGTCCTTCAATCAGCTATGGTATTTTGGGGGGACGCTATTTAATTCGGACAGATATTCATATACCGTACTAGCGTCTACACACTAGCGTCCATAATCACTATTTCACTTTACCGGACCAGACATCCCGTTCTAATAGAGCGACCGCTAGACTCACACAGTGAGATGATAAATGAGAGACTCACTTTATTACCACGGGTTGCCTGGTCTGGTAAAGTAATGTAGTGAACAGTGTCACCTAGGGGTCTGAACTGGTCTGGTCATTTCGTACACTTTCTCACCCATCGACCTGCCCAGAGAGTGCGAAATGACAAGACCATTTCAAACACTGTTCACTGCATTAAGCAGTACTCGTCCTCACCTCTCCCTCATCACTCGTGATGATGTCAGTCTTGTCCACTTCATAGTCATCTTCATCATCAATTTCCTCTTCTTCCTCTTCATCGTCAAACGATCGACTCATATCCATATGTCCTCCATTCAGAGACTGCGCATCGTCGTCTGACGATGACATCGATGACGACACCATCTGCACATCAATCAATAGATAATAGATACAGTATCTCCTTCTATCTATCAATAGGCACTAGATACCGTATCCCTCCTCCCTCTCTACCGTACCATGGGTGGATCGATCCCTCCATGTTCCTCTTCATCTTCTTCTCGTCCTTCGATGCTCTCATCATGTTCTCTCACTTCTTCTCCCATCGACGATCCTTCTTCTTCCTCACAATCACTCAGCAGTCTCATTCGCTTCGCTCCCGATTCCACACAAGTCTGCTGAAATACAATAATTAATTTCCCCCTTCCTGATTTGGCATTAGCTGTTTATATTTTTGTATTTATTTAAAAATGAGTTAGATCCTCTGATACAGTGTACGCGCAAACTTACGAATGGAGAGACAGTTAGGCATCGCTTGGAGGAAGTCATTAGTAGCATCGTGTGCAGTGGAAGGGGGACTACGGTAGACTTCTACCTACTATCTCGACTGCTTAGACAGACAGAGCAGAGAGTGTGGGGGTAGACTCTCTTCTTTCCCTGCTAGTCCCTCCTCCATTCCATCACTCTTTCCCTCCTCTCCTCTGCTAGTCTCTCCTCCCTTCTTCCTCTCCTCTCCCCTCCCTACTATCTGACAATCCCTTGTCACTTGTCACTCTCTCTCTCCCTCCACTATCTCATCTTATCTCCCTCACTCGTTGGCTGTAGAAACAGATCAGCACAAGCACGTAGCCAACACCTCTGCTGTACAACTAGTCATGGTGCATTTGCAACAGCAGCTAATCAAACATCTTTGAAGCATAAAACCACAGGGACCATGGGTTGATGAGAGAAACATCACCAAAAAGAGAAGAAAATGCGGTTCGACCAAAAATATGTTCAAAATTAATTTTAAAAAGAGTAATACCATCTGGTGTTGCTCGGTCTTCTTCTACTCCAATCAGCCCCTGTCACCACTCCTCCCTTACTCTCCCTCTCTTCCTTCCAAGGCCAGCTTCTACCTTCTATCTCAAACAGTCGTGACCTTACTTCGGGCGGGAATTCATGGTTGCCCCCTAAAGGATCCATCCATTCCTGGTTGGATATGCGACAGAGTGACCCCCTTCGTGTCCCCATCTAGCCTGCAATGCACTGCTTGCGCAACTTCCACCTTCTCCCTCCTTCCATTCCTTTCCTCTCCAACCTTCGAGCTGGTAGCGCAATCCATCTCACAATGCATGAAAAGACTAATGAGAGTGATGGAACATGCCATCCTGGCGCACTCATCCTCAACCCTCCGTGCCGGATGACCATCATTATAGGAAGGGACTAGTAATCCAACTAAAACTTCAGTTATGGGTGACGATTCTCTTCTCACTTCGGATATTTAAATAGTGTGCAGTGGTGAGCGACCTCCTCGGATCCGAGGGGGTACCCCGATTCCAGAAAAATAAAGTGCCCGTAGCTGCTCTAATTTAGTCAAATTGAACATTTCGCTGTCCCGCAATTCCTTGTCTCGCCGAACACTACACTATACACGAAAAGATGGTCGAAAAATATTACGTATGAAGCTCGTAGGAAATGCGCATTAGCATATTTCGCACTAGCGGCACCCCGATCCGAGGGGAAGCGCTCATCACTGATAGTGTGGGAGCCCCTAAATAAAGCTGATTGCGCAAGTCCTCCTCTGCATACCTTCAGAGGAGGACGCCAAGAATGGTCAGTTGGAGTGAGCAGGTGAGGCCCTTGCATCGATAAACAATCAACGAGAAGCTAATGCAAACAGTGCAACATCTACTCAACAGCTCAATCAACCCTCTCATTCCCCCTTTCGAGGTGTTCGCCCTTCTGGTCATTCAACAGTTTACTGCGTGTCGATATCATGCTCTGCATCTCTCGATTCGCCTTCAGTCGAAAGAGAAAGTGACTGGAGAGCGCGCCAAAATCTATTGTGATCTCAAGTGTGCGCGGGAAGAGCAAAAAAAGAAGAAGCTTATCAGTGATAATGGCGACCTTTTCCCGCGCCACAAAGAACTGACTCGTCTTTGTCATCGATTTTTGTGGCCGACTGCTGCAATCTGGTTGCTAGTGACCTCGTGCGCACAGTCATCAACACTAATTAGAGTAGTGGAGGGAGTCAAATCAGAGGTGGATTAGACTAGGGGGGGGAGAGAGAGAGACTGTCCCTCACTCGATGCCAGCTGTTGATGGCTTCCCTCTCTCCCCCTCCTACAAGAAGCGAGCGCGCCCATATACCATGAGGTCAGAGACAGCATACCGAGAGGGCCCACAGTCTGAGATGGAATGAGACTGATGAATGAGCAAGAAGAGCCATCTGCACGCATCTATCAATGGGAAACGATACGGTAATGAGATGCGATTTGCGAGAGTCAAAAGCCGCTATTCAAAGAAGGAGCGAGCAAAAAGTGAATGAGTTCTGGTCCAGGTTCAGCTCAGCAACATGATACTTCATCCATCGATACGGAGATCTCACATTTCGCGCCCATCAGCCGAGGCCAATCCCATGGGGTCACACGATAGATGAACGATCGAGATACAAATAGGGACATGGAAGAGTAGATGAGAACGGTTGATAAGAAGGCGCGATTAATAACTGAGGACAACTCACGACTCTTTTCTGTCCCCGGTCTTCCCTCTCGCACGCGGAAGATACCAAATCGGGAGTTGACTGGACACTAAAAATGAACGACTGGTCGATGTGAAAGAATGATGATAAAATGATGAAACAATTAACATAAACGAATGACCGCTCACCAGACATCATCTTATTGAAAATGGATATTAGGGAGTATGGTAAATCGGAAATGCGCGCCAGATTTGCATGCAAAAACGATTCGAATATTTAAGGGTCAGATCTATGAACAAAGCGCGCTAAACTTGACGTTCTGAGCTGAATAAAGAATAAGAGAGGGGAGATCTAGATCAGTGCACAAATGCATTGATTACACGTATATCCTAGTAGATAATGAAATATATTACTTACACAAATGTGGATCGGTCCCTTAGTCGGAGCGACACACGTCTCCTTCCCTGGGCAGTCGATTTTCGATCCCAGGGAGTTGGTGCAGCGCTGCTAGAGCTCATCCACTGAGGAGGAAAGAGACCAGCTCCTTCCTTCGATCAGTTCCCGTGGCCAGGTGTACCCGTGAGACTGCAAAAAAAAGTATGTATAAAAATTGAAAAAAAGATGAAAATCGATAATTCATCCTTGATCTACCGCATCTGCGTTAAAGAACTATCACACATTCAAAGTGCGGGAATTCGCTCCACACCAAACGTCTCAACACGAATTCCTGTGGGAATTTTTTAAATTTGCTAAACAGCGTAAGTCTCAGTTGACCAGTGTGATTGGCTGTTAGTTTTCTCTCTTCAAACAATTGCTCGTTGTTTTCCTTTATTTTTTGATATTGTCGTTTCATTGTTTATTTGAATTTCGATCACCATATCTGCCACCTTCATTTAGCATAGTTGTATTCGTCATTCTTTGCCTCAGCCTATGGGAATCCTGCGAGTCTCAATTTAGTATCCAACAAACATAATTCGTTATTCTTCTTTTTCTTTCTAGTTCTTTCTGCTGGTAGTTTGCTATGTGTTAATTTGGAGTCGCTCTGCCTGCTCTCCCTATATGCTCATGCCGACCAACTCTCGCTCTGGAAGTGTAGTTCATCACATTCTCTACATTCGCAACCTTTCTCTGTCATTTATCTGTTGCTTGAATCACGTCTGACTGGTTTCTGTCGGTGACCATTGATCTGCTCTCGATGGACCAACGCGAAAACATTACTATCCTTGCTCTTACCTGTCAATTTCAGCAACGATTTCAGATCGAGGTCAGTCAAGGGTGCACAACTTGTATAGAAGAGAGCGCGCAGGTTTCCTCACGTCATTTCTTTTACTCGCGATATGTGTTCCGTATAGTTTTCTGAGTTTGGGCACTATTCTATCAAATACTACGAGCTGATTTCTCAGGAGAAATAGGAGCTTTAGAGATAATCGCAGACTTCCGGGCGTCTATTATCGTTCAAATCTGGTATTACGGAGGGGAAATCTCATGTTCTCCAAGTTAAGCGACGATATTGACACCATTTTTGCAGTGATTGCCGATGTCCGATTACGATGGCCGTCTTGTCATCGATGACCCCGATTCACCCACCAATGGTGGACTATTCATCGCGAAAGGTATGGACATCTAAGTTTATTCTTCTTCATGTAATTTGACTTATCATAGTTCGATTCATCAATGTTTGTCCTATTCAATAGGCAGTTCACTGAACAAACGCAAGACACGAACTGCGAGAATGTAACACGAATTTATTCGATACAATTATCTATTCCGAATCTATGGAACAGATTGTTTTTGTAGATGTAGCGCATGATTATATGAATAATACATTTTTGTCCCACTAACACGTTCTCGTTTTACACACTCTTTTGCCTAGTATTGCGAGTCAAAAAACTGTCCAGAAATGTTGTTAGTATTCGAGAATGCCTTACATAAATGTATTGGAAATTCTGCAGATTCACCGTGCAAGAACTTTCTCCAGATGCTTGACGAGATGGAACCATGTGGAGTCACAGTGAATCGTCAGTTTCTTTTTTTAATACATGATTCTAATTGTTTATCGGAAACAATTTTGTATACTCAGCTTTTTGTGTTTTTCACTAGGAAGGGAATGTAACCACTTAAATTTTGTCTTCACAAATATAGTCGCCGTGGTAGATGAGTTTACCGCCATATACAGTCTAGACACTCGGATGTACATGCCGCAAGCTTTTATAGAGTAGAACTAGCCAAGCTAACCGCTTGCTACGGGTAAACCTAAATATTTCGTCGGGAAGTGTACATGTTTTTTCTAGCAAGTTTTAAAAAATCTGGCAGAAGGTGTTTCATTGGTGGGGAGTCGAACCCACGACATCACGATTAACAGGCAGAGAGCTTACACACTACACTATCTGAGCGTTGAGAGAGACAGCGCGAATCTCAGTCATGAACGCGCGCGTTAGGAGGGGAGAGGAGAGTGAGGAGGTCTTTTTTCTCTCGTCGCTCAAGTTGATGTCAGACTTTATATTCCTACAGAATTACCACACTCACTCTAGACGGGTTCAGAGTACTCTAGGACCACTCTTGCACACGACTCCGATGAGAGAAAAATGCAGCAAAAGTTTTGGTTTCGAGTGGATTCAATTATTTATCATGTCAGGCAATAGTGCTCAGATGAGGATGGGCCGGAATTCTTCGTTAGTTGCATTCCACCATTGGGGCCCGATTGCTCGTTTCAGGTCATCTCTCCATCGGGTATTGGAGTGGCCTTGGGGGCGTTTCCAGTTGTAGGGGGTCCACATCGTAGTTGCCCGCGTCCAATGGTTGATTTCCATTCGCCTTATCTTCAAGGCCCATTTCGCTTTCCGTTTAAGTGCCTCCTTATTCCAGTCTCGAATTTGGGTGATTTCTCGTAATCGTTCATTCCTCATTCGATCCAGAAGGGTGACTCCAATCATCCGACGTTCCATCTTCCTCAGGGTGACATCGAGGCGCTCTTTGTCACTCGATCTCAAAGCCCACACCTCGCTACCATAGAGTACGGTAGGCAAGATGCAGCTGTCGAAGAGCCTCCTCTTAGTCTTCATGGGAAGAATGCGTGACGCCAGCAGGTGGTGGAGTTTGCTCCAGGCAGCCCAACCCAGACGAATCCTGTATTCCACTTCTTCGGAGGGGTCCAGGGGAAGGGAAATTCTCCCGCCAAGATATGTGGTAAACTCAACGAACTTGAATACTTGACCGTCGATGGTAATGGGTGCGCGAGTAGTGCTACAGGATGTAAGGAGAACCGTTTTGGAGGCATTGACTTCGAGACCGACTCGTGCACACGCTTCCATGAGCTTTCGCAGCATCTTCTCCAGTTCCGGTCGAGACTTGGCGACAAGGGCGACGTCGTCCGCGTACTCCAGATGACTAAGATGGCGTCCGTCGATCCGGATTCCGCAGGTCTCCCAATCGATGTCGTCCATCGCGCTTCTCAGTACCGCGTTGAAGAGACGGGGAGAAAGTGTGTCTCCCTGGCGGACTCCTCTCTTCACGCACACTGGGACCAGGTCCTCGTTCACTCGGATTAGGGTGGAAGAGGACTCGTAGAGGCGACGTAAGAGATCGACGAGGGTGGGATGGACTCCAAACGTGCAGAGTGCTTGCCACACTGCATTCCATTCCACGCAGTCGAACGCCTTCTTGAAGTCGACGCATCCGAGGTAGAGGGGCATACCATATTCGTGAGTCCTTTCAGCGAGCTGCTTAATGGCGTGCAGATTGTCGAGAGTACTGAACCCTTTCCTGAAACCGGTCTGGGTGAGTGACTCCGACTCATCGAGAGACGTCTCGACTCGCTTTAGGATGACACGGGTAATGCTCTTCATGGTGACTGTCAGTAGTGAGATGGGGCGGAAGTTGCCAATGTTGGAGGGATCGCCCTTCTTGTGAAGAAGGGAGACGACAGCTTCGACCAGAGCTCCAGGGACGGGGTCACCGGCAACAAGGTGGTTCAGTAGATTGGCTAGCGGTTGAGCGAGGTACTCCCTTGATAGATGGAGCATATCAGGGAGGACACCATCGGAGCCGGGGGAATGACCACACTTGAGGAGGGATAGAGCATGTCGGGTTTCATCAGCCAGGAACGGTGGAAAGGGCTCAGAGGGTGGGGCGGCAGCGAGAGGGAGCGCCACTGCAGGGGTGTAGAGAGTCTCGTAGAAACGTTTGACGGCAAGCTTGGTTGCATCTTGAGAGAGCGCGCCAGAGATTGGGTCAGGGACGAGTAGGCGTTTCCGAGACGAGTGGAGGTCCTTCATCGTTTTGACGATGCTCCTTCCCTTGGCAGCCGCGAGGTGCGCTTGATTCTCCTTCCTTCTGCGGATGTCGTCACAAAGGGCGGCACGGGCTGTCTTGCAGGAAATGGAGTAGGACACGGTGGTTCGAGGGTCAGCGCGAAGGGAATGACGGGAGGCGAGTAGGCGACGAGTGGTGGGCGAAATCCAGGGCGGGGTTTGGCGCTTCCTCCAGCAGTTGGTAGCCGCGGTCTTGGCGAAAGCGGTGATGGTACGGTAGGCTTCCGGGGCGAACTGGGCGCGTGCAAGGGGCAGTGACCCGAGAAGACTCGAGTTGGCAGAATAAGCGCGCCGATCGAAATCGTAACGCTCCCTGCGTCTTTTCTGCTTCATCTTGCGGGTAAAAGAGAGACACATCCGGACGAGGCGGTGGTCGGAGTTGAACTCGAAGGGACCGACGACTCCGCAATCGACAACTCGCGCTGATGGAGGGGCAGCGATGAAGTCAATTTGCGATAAGGTCAAGCCGTTTGGGGACCGCCAAGTCCAGAGTCTACCGTGTCGTCTCTTGGGAAAAGTGTTCCATATGCGCAGGTTGTTTCTCACGCAGGCCTCGGTAAAAATGCGGCCGCGCGAGTTCGGGGTCTGAGAGGCGAAGTCACCGACATGGATCTCATTGCCAGGCTCCCTCGACACTCTACAGTTGAAGTCCCCCGTCAACACTGGCATAAAGCCTCTGGGCGCACTCTGCAGCGCGGCATCGACCTGATCGAGGAATGCGTCATACTCGTCGTCCTGGTAGGCAGACGTCGGAGCGTAGGCGCAAACGAGGAAGAGCCGTTGGTCGGGAAGCTGCAGAGTCGCTAGACGTTCGGAGAGGCCACGGAACACAGCTCCTCGCGCGAGGTGCGGTCGGAGGAGGAAGGCCACGCCATGGGACGCGGATGGGCCACCCGAGTGGTAGATCACTGTGCCTGAGGATGTAAGATTGAACGAGGCACAACCCACAATCCTGGCTTCCTGCACAGCAATCACGTCCCACCGGATCTTGTCGAGGGCCAGCTCCATCTCGATGTGTTTGTCCTTCGGGGCGAGCGTCCGGGCGTTGATGGTGCCGATGTAGAGGTGGCGACTCATCATGGTGGCTTACAACTACCGAGGGCCAAACTCTTCTGGTAGAGGGACACTGGGCGGCTCACGAGCGGAGGGAAAGAATGTCCGACCGCTCGCTACGCTCTTGAGAACCCAGAATTCGAGTGGATCCGAACTTACAACCTTTCGTTAGCCAGTCTATGCTGTTACCGACTGCGCCACGAATAAAGTTGTAAAACAACTTAAGAACGGTCCAGGGGCCGAGTACAACACCAGGGGAACGCGAAAAGTCCAAATCCGATTCATGTTTGCATCATGTGATCCCCTTGAACCGGCTACCACACCCGAACCAGGTGTGGTACCGACATGGTACCGACAGCAATCCACTTCTCCCATCGAGATCTACACGAAAAACTACTTGGGAGCAGTCCAGGGGCCGAATACGAATCGAGGGAATCAAAATTAAGAAGTTTGCATCACTTTTTCCACTATAACCGGCTACCACATCCGAACCAAGTATGGTACCTACATGGTGCCAATACCAATCCACTCCGCCCACATGGTGCTAAACGAAAAACTACTCCAGAGCACCCCAACACGTCACTACGACTCGCGAGAATCGCGAAAAACACCAAAATTCTCAGTTCCCCAACTTTAACCGCCTGTAACTCGTTTCAGAGGCGTCCTAGACCCCCCAAATCGTGAGATCCTTAGGATCTTACTTTCCAACTTTTCAAGGCGAACATTTTCTCTTCAGAAAACAAAAAATTTCGCTCGTGAGAATTTTTGGAAATTACAAAAAGTCGAAAAAATCGCGAATAGTACCCCACGCCGTGAAGTGCTGTGTGGCTCAATTTGGTCGCACAGTGCCCAGTTTGGGTACGAATGGTGCCCAGTGGTTGGTCTACATGACCTAATATTTTATTAGTATTTACTCACCCCGCTTCATATTCGGAATCACTCGGGTACACGTATTTGGATCGTTTTTTCGGTCCTCTCGAAAAACGACCATATCTCGGTTCCATGACCTCTTACAGGTATCCCAAAAGGTCCATGCTTATGAGCATGGATTTCCGGATTAATCTCCTGATCATGCTCTTTCTTTCTACGTCGAGAACGAGACTTTTTATTGACTTTGAACAAAATTATGATCATCTGAAATACGCACTTTATGCCCCAAAAAGTACCCAACTTTGGACCCATAGATCTCGGTCCCCAAGCATGGTACCCAAAATCTGTCAACGCCAATCGATCACAAACCTCTTGAATACCCCCAATCAACTCTCCATACTATTTACCTCTCAAGCCCCACATTCTTACCCCAACTATGCTTCAAACGGTAAATTATCCAACTGCGATCCTTTATAAAGGGCCAATTATATGTCGGGTGATAATATTAATATTACTTATGACGCAATCAAGTAAGCAGTAGTTTATCTGTCAGAGTTTACATGAGTATTCTTACAAAGTATATGTGTTAGCGTCGATTTCAAAGTTGATTCAATGTCTGTTAATTGGTAGGTAGGAAGATGAAATCGTCACTGGAGGTGATCGTTAGTGTAACAGAGTTGCCTCCTAGAAGTATCTCTGCTCTTTTTTGCGTCTCCTTCTCAGTCTTCTTTCTCATTCTTCTTCTCGTTCTTTGAGACCTCAGATTCCTACCTCCCTATCACTATATATTACAACGAGTTCGGCGTCATTAGTCACTATCGTTCGATACACATTTTACTGTGCTATTTGTAGCCGAACGAATATGAGAGACTATCTGAGCGGATCGGAATAGTGTTGGCAGTAGACGAAATTTCCGATTGAAGACTGACAATGTTGTTGTGCATTTGGTGAGAGTTAAGACCGTGCCATTCCGGAAGTTCAAAAATGCTTTTACGCCTCAGGGCATACAATATTGGTACTTGTGACGTCACAAAACTTTTTTGTCAAATCGAATGGAATCTTTCCGATTCTTAGTGCAATCGATAGCCCATCGAAATACAACTATTTTTCACTTTCGGAACTTTTTTGATCAGAGTTCACGCAACAGAGTTATTCTTCAAAAATAGTTTCTCTCTTAATTTTTAATACTACCAGAGGTCCTGCAAAATTTTCCCTCGTCCTACTACATCGCACAGCAGTTGCGCACAATCTGAGAAAAATAGAGAATTTAAAAGTTTCTGGCAGGAAGTCAAAAACGGAAAAGTATACGGAAAATCTTAATAAAATCAGTTCTCGATTAAAGCAATATGAGCGAAATTTTGCTAAAAATTAAGAGAGAAACTATTTTTGAAGAATAACTCTGTTGCGTGAACTCTGATCAAAAAAGTTCCGAAAGTGAAAAATAGTTGTATTTCGATGGGCTATCGATTGCACTAAAAATCGGAAAGATTCAATTCGATTTGACAAAAAAGTTTTGTGACGTCACAAGTACCAATATTTTATGCCCTGAGGCGTAAAAGCATTTTTGAACTTCCGGAATGGCACGGTCTTAACTCTCACCAAATGCACTACAACATAGCGTTGTCAGTCTTCAATCGGAAATTTCATCAGCTGCCAGCTTCCTGAACAAATATGTCGAACCACTCAGATAGTCTCTCATATGCATATAATAAGCTAACTTGCTGACGTATATTTGTAAAATTTCAGAGTGTGGAAAAATTTCTATATTTGGATTAGACATGTCCTCGCATGGTCTTTCGTAATATTAAGAAGTGGGTGAGTGTGCCGCCGTTTAGATCATAAACACGAGATTGTTCTCGATTCGCCCTGATGGGAGCGAATAATCGCGATAATAAATGATGACACATATAGACCGTTTAAATGGTGAATGCTCTTGGGGGTTTATATTTTTAAAGGGACATTTAGATGCAGTTTCTCTTATATTATTACTAACTTAACCTAAAACGCTAAGGAAAATGCCTTCGCGCCCTCCAGCCTGCGGCAAACGCTGATAGATCATGCGCAACCGGAATACAAGGCCATCAACATAATAAATCAGAAATCGTTAAGAAGAAAGTTTCGAGGAACAATCGATAAATAGGTGTGAGTCTGTCTGTGAGTCCGTCCCGTCCGAAACTACGGTAACAAGTTCGCTGGGGCGACCAAACGTCCTTGGGTCAGATACATGATGTTTGTCAAAAACACAAAAATCAATAAATCAATAATAATCAATAAATCAATCAATACTACCGTAACCTACAGTACCCTCCGATGAGTTCGGTGGGTCAGACCGCAGGTCAGATTCATGATTTTTCTCAAAAAACATGAAAATCGATAAATCAATAAATACTACCGTAACTTACAGTACCCCCCGATGAGTTCGGCGGGTCAGACCGTAGGTCAGATTCATGATTTTTCTCAAAAACATGAAAATCGATAAATCAATAAATACTACCGTAACCTACAGTACCTTCCGATGAGTTCGGTGGGTCAGACCGCAGGTCAGATTCATGATTTGTACCGCAAACCTCCGTGGGAATGTAGGGAATCACGGGAAATGTGCTTTGCGATGTCACAAACGTGTTCTAACGTGTCAGAACACGCTTTGAGAAAGTTTTCAAAATTCTACCAAACAAACCGGGGAGCACAGGGAATCAGGGGGCGAGTGTTTTGCAATATCACAAACGTGTTCGAACACGTTAGGGAAAAAAGAAAGCGGAAAAAGTTGCCACGGAGCCACGAAGTGGCAACTTTTTTCGATCGCTCTCAGCCTCACGAGACTTTTGCACCCCCTGGACCAAACTTTACCCGGCGATCGAAGTCCCCCTGGACTAAACTTTACCCGGCGACTGAAGTCCCCCTGGACCGTACTTTGAAAACGTAGTGCGCTTAACCTCCACGCACCCCGCTAGTTCCTCAGAGTCATTGTTTTTAAATCATAATTATTACAAACATTCTTCGAGATTTCGTAGCTAGAAAAGACCTTTCGTTTGACATGCACATAAATGTGCTATGAGCGCCCGTAAATTCCTAGATAATCCCTGGATTTGGCGTTTGTCTAAAAGGCCTCCGGCTTATAGAGTGAATAGTGCAAAAAAGAGCTAAGAAAAAAAATCTGCACTTAGTGAACATATTGCAATTTCCCAGTTTTGAAATATTTGCCAATAAGAAACGATTTCTCGGAAAGGACGGGGTGCTACGTATATTTGTTCCCTCTCACGCAAAGGTCTTTCACACGACGGTCGTTGTTAGGAGAGAATCGTCGAGTGATGACTTTGACTCACTCCCTCTCTCATCTATCTCTTCTCCCATCGTCATCTATTCTTTCCAAAGTCATTTTTGAGGGACTAAATATTTAAGATTATTCTAGATTATTGATTATTACGCCCAAGCCTGAAAGATCTACGCATAGGTCAAATGGGTTTTCGCAAGTTCGCAATTAGCATAGGGCAGGGCATGTAAATAGAGGCCTTCATGTGTCTGCCCTGCACTCTCTCGCTGCGTTAATCCGGTTTACATGCAAAGTGCAGAAGTGCCTATCTTCGCACGCGAAGACCTATTTGACCCATGGATCTACGAAAAAGCATTACAGGGGCTTCAAAAGACGAAGTGGAAGACTTGGACAAGACGCCGCCGTTGATACAGAAGGAAATGGAAGGAGATGAAGGTTGGGAGAGATTGTAGGGAAAGGACATATACTGTAGATACAAAGGAATAATGTAGGAGAATACTGGTAAAATGAATGATTGTAATTCTAGTAAGGGAAGTTGTACTGCGGCGCTGAACATATTTATGGTTATTGATTTCAGAAGCAATGGAAGACGGAGAGATCACAGACGATGATGTGTTGACCCCCGATGAGAAGATGAAGGAGACTATGGCGTCAGTTGATATTTGATCTTTGATCTCCCTTGTTAGTTCTCATGAATATTCATCCATTGGGGTCTTCTCTCTTTACCTCCATTCTCAATCATCAGAGTATCTCAATAATTGACACGAAATTGGATCCCTCTTGCCATCTACTCTCGCCCTCTCTTCCGCAGTTTCTTTTCTCTCTCACACTTATTCTAGTCTCACCCACCTCTTTCTCTCTCTCTCTCTCTGTCTACTCTCTCCATTCTGTGTGTTCTCTCGTCGAGAGTAGTTCCGGGGCTTCGATCTCCCCTGCATTCCTCTTCTTCCTTCTCGTTCCATTCCATCCCTCCTTTTCTCTAGTGAGTAGGGTGCAGAAGAAGACTGACAGACAGGTCTTCTTCTCTTCTCATTTCATTCATTTCTCATCCACTCGATGGCTTCTCCTTTGACCTACCTCTAAATGAGGGAATATTGAGTGAGAAGAGGGAGATTATGGAAGACACAGCTATGGCGCATTCAAAATTCAGACATTCACATGCACACAATATTGCGCGTGAGTAAGAGTAGTCAGTAAAAATGTTGCGTGACAAAGTAGCGAAGCACACGCGAATAATTAGCCCTTCAGGTGTGAAACTAGTCCAGAATAATGCTGATGGTTCAGATTTGCAAATAGATTGTTTGAATGGCGTGGATTGATTTTGTAATCGGATAATGTCGGGGTTTGAATTGATCTCTCTTTGATCAGCGATAGTGTCAGTGATTACTAGTGCTCGATCATGTTCTATCAGTGAGGGGAACCATTTGCTTCTCAGTTTTGGTGGGTGCAAGAAGTGTGCGAGTTTTAGCGAGAATATTGACACAGAGCTGGTTTTGCTATCGTGTCTTTTAAGGTTTTTTTCCTCTTCTCTATTCTTCCATAGATGGGCAGCTAAAATCCAATTTTGCTTGCAGACGGTAGTCAAGGTACCCTGTGCCCATCTATGTATTCTTCTTCATCTAAATTCGTTCCTCGAATAGAAACTGCGGAAAGGGATGCTACGCCATAATAATTGTCATGTTTCATTGACGTGTCTCCATAATTCACATCCTACTTTTTGTTCTTTCTCGCGAGATTGCGAGAAGAAATTATGGGAAATATTATGAATTGAGACGAAATAGATATCCGCCTTCATTCCTTTTTTTCGAAAGGATTAAAATGAATGGAGAGCGGTGACGTAAATGAAGGATGATATGCAGTGAATTGAAGATAAATGGAGACTGGAGATGAAAAGAGACGAGAAGTCGGGAAATGATAGTTGATCTTCCTTCCTGACGTTCGTTCTCTTGATAAGGTACTCCTAATTGAGTGGATGGAGATTTGCTTGGGTCTATTTACATCTCTTAGAGTGAGTCCATCTACAGGACGCCTTTCAGTCTCTCCGTCATCGAATTATCTCCATCTCTCTCACCAACCGAGGATTAGTTTGTAGTCCGAGAGAAAGTGAATTCCCTTTTTGTGGAAGGAGGACGGCGAGATTAGTTAGTCCCGTGACTACACAGACTCACACTTTGATCCCTCCATAATATTCTTATCTTTATGATGCATGGAGAACTCATTTGAGAATGGGGGAGGATGAGGGGTGGTTATCATGCATCAGCACTTCTCTCCATCACTTGATTCTCCTCTTGTGCCACACTCTCCGACCCCTCCAATCCCTCCTATTCTTCTCTTCATTTCTCATTTTTACGACGTGGGGGCTTAGCGACAGCACTGCAAGATGAGCTGATAAGCCGATCGAAAACTGATTATTTTGATAAGAGCAGGAGCGATGAAAACGCGTCATTGGGAGGTGGGAGACGGATTGATCACACATCGATCAGCGGACTAGATAATGTCCTCATTTCTTCGAAGAATACTCATTGAAATGATATGATATTCCAGACATTTATTTAACGAACAAATGACTGGAATACCATATTATTCGGTGTAATTCTGCCGCCCCTCCATTGGTCTCCAGTAGTACGCGATTAATGGGGGGGGGGGTTCTTTCTGCAGAAGAAACCTTTGCGATGTGTGATTCTGTGTGTTGATGGACAGATTATCCACTAGTGGTCACACTATCCCACCAAGGAAGGAAATGAATATGGAGAGGTGGAGGGTGGGAGGGACTCCGCCCCATTCCTCCCTCTCATATCTGACTCTCGCCGTCCCTCTCGTTTTGCCCAGTTTCCACAGGGACGGACGCCATTCGTAGTGCTGTGAGAGGAGACGAAGAGGGATCAGAGCAGTAAGACGACGGACGAATAGAATGGAGAGGAAGAGAAGGAGGGGAGGGGGGGGAGGAAGGTGAAGAGGGCGGGCGGATGAAGTTGATAAAATGTTGGCGACCCATGTCCGAGTAGTGTAATAGTGACTAGTGCTGCCCACCCGACTGAACGTGTGCAGTCGCGCCACCCGAAGAGAGAAGAAGAGAAGAGGAAGAAGAAGAGAGAGAAGAGGGTGGAGGAGAAAGAGAGAGGACTCGAGAGAAGAAGGAGGAGAGAGAGGGACAGAGAAAACGCCTACCCGAAGATCGCACTTAGAAGAGTAGAAGGACGGACGGACGGACGGACGGACGTCTAGTGTGCGACCACTGCAGAGAAGAAGAAGGGCTGCAACTATTGGAAGAGAAGAGGAGAAGATGAGTAGGGAGCAAATGAGGAAGAACATCTCAACCAAGCATCCATCTGGACCTCCCGACTTCCCCTCTGATTTCGCACTTTTTGGAACTCCCTACAAGATGACGAGGAATGGAGAACAGATGAGACAGATGTCACCCAGGAGAGAAGCACTGCCACCCATGGCAAGGAGATGCAGTGAGGGAGGTGGACGGAGACACGACGAGGAGACGGTAGGAGATGGACACAGAATCGATCGATATTGGAGTGATTACGACAGGAGGTCAGTCCTCTAATTGTATCTACTCATGACTGTTCACTCCTCGTTTTCTCAGAGTACTGTAGTGACGAGAAATACGAGATTGTACTGCACTCGCTTCCTCTAATTTGTCGTGAGAAGGTTCCAATAACGATTCTAATTGTGTGCGAGGGCAAGTGTAGGAGTCGTATGAATTCTCCTCACGTGAAGTTGGATGGAAAGTAGAGAAGAATGAGGAATGAGAGTATAGGTGTCCATGCATGTTCATGTCATCTTTGTGTCCATTCGTGTAAGTACGAAAGGGGATGACTAGTGTGAGAGAGATCTGTGAATCGGTTTAACACTTCTATCAATTCTCCCTTCCCTCCCCTATCTTTTCATTTCCCACTGTGTGTCACTCCTCCCCCTCCCCTTCATCATCTTTTTTTTTTAACTCTACTTGGGGGAGTGGGAGAATGGAGAAGATTAAGAAGTACGGTAGTTTTTTCTTCTATTTTTGATTCGAAAATGAAGATGTGACTGATGAATTCTAACATGCAGTTAGTTACGTGATTGTTGGTTTCTAACTTCTAATTGAAGGTATTCTACCAAGTAATCCCTTTGGTTGGAAACGTAAGCATGAACATCATCATCAAACGATGAATGCAATCAATTCTCTTTGAATCTCTTACATCCACCTTCTTCTCCTTTGTATTCCTGCTCTTATTTTAGCGTGAGATGAGTCAGAAGGGGACATTTAACGGAAGAAAATGAGAGGGATCGGAGAATGATAAATGAGGGAAATATCGCGATGATTCCTTTCTTCAACCTTCTTGTGTGGCAGTTGAATTGAAGATGAGAAGGAGCAGAAAGAGTGCCGAGAATGAGAAAATGTCCATGTAGATAGGCGTCTTTCGACCCAATAGAATGACTATTCATAATCGATGGTTGTTTACAGCCATGAGGGGAGACTATGGAAAGGAATGACTGAACCCTATCAGAGACTTATCACTTTGATTGTGGAGATAACGAATGAGTGAGACGGGGAGAGATTAGAGTGATAACAAGCGACGGTGATGGAATGAATGAGTGAGAGATGAGAGGAGAGGGAAGAGATTGGAAGAGAAAAGAGAGTTAATCAACCTCTCTCTCACGGCTCCTAATGAAAATAGAGAGGAAAGGTCATTAAGAAAGTTGCACGAGATTAACCACAAAGTAAATGAGTTTTGCATGTGAGAGAAAGCTCTGAGAAACAGTGAAAACACATCTCACAACTAAAGTGAGGGATCGACCAGAGATGAGATAGAGTACCGTATTTCCCCCAATTCAATGGTTATCGATTGCAGGAGTCAGTTGTCGACACATCGTCATTCGGGGACGAAATCACCGTCGAGATTGAGTAGAGAGAGCAGAGATTCCAGAGAGTCCAGAGACGGGAAGGAATCCAGAACCAACGGAAGGTCAGTTCACACACGATTATTTTCATATCGGGTTGTTGGTAAGAAATTTGGGTTAGGTTGTATCCTGCATGCATACATGTGTGAGTTGGCCAACTATCAATACATTGTGGTCAGGGACTTGTACTCGGCGCGTTCTTTTAATTATTATTTATTTGTGGGTTCTCTGCGATTATAGGAGAGAAAAGTCTTTGAAGACGCAGCTAAAAAGCTTATTGGTCCAAGTACACAGAAAATGAACAAGCTGGATCCACTCCCTGCTGCCCTAAATGCTTTGAATCAGTGTTTGTGTGTATGTCGACTGCGTCCTTATATTAAAAAAGCTATCGCTAACATGGGTTTAAAAAAAACAGGGATCGCACAATAAACGACGAAGTAAAACAATTTCTGTGTGTTTTTATGCACATACATGCTAGATTCTTGTTTCGCTCTGTAAAACACGAAATATAAAATTGTGGTATGTCCGTTGACGGCACCTTCTAATCTGTAACTGCATGGTGATGAGTACACTGCAAATTATGTTGTATGCAGCACGTTATATTTAGATGACGACTGGACTTGTGGTTGTTAGTGATTGCATCAAGTGGTGATTACTCTTGAGTCGTCGTCCTTTCCAATTATCGTTTGGTGGATCAGAGAGACTAGTCGGATCTACGTGTCTCCACTTATGTATAGTCGTTCTCCCAATGGGACTCACTACGTCAATCAACGCATTAGTGAATGCCACGGATCACAATCCTCAGATTATGATACGTATCGACGTCTGTTTTGTGACTTACAGTGGATGGGAACTTGGTGATTGTTAAGTAGGGGGTACTTTTATGTGTCAGTTGGAAGAACGGGATACATCTATTCGTCTTCCCCATCTCTTCCCCCTTTCTTCATCCTCTCCCCACACTTCTATCCATCCATCACTGCGAGTCTCATCAATTCATAGTCATCCTTCTCCCTTTATTGGACTCCCATCTGTCTCCATCCTGTTGACACTATGGAAACGAGCCACCACTCGTTGCATCTCAGATTATCCTATCTATTTCTCATCGATGACCTATCTACTTTAGAATAGCTCTTTTCAATAATCGATTATCCCACCCCCTCTGAGACATCGAGATGGGATCACGCCGTGAATAGGTAGACGGCGTCGATATAGAAATACTGGCCATACATACACCATTATCGAGTCTGTCGATCTTTCTGCCCTATCGACCATTTCGATCGGGAGATAACAGAGGAAGAGACAGAATAGCATAGCGTGGTTTACTCTACGGGTATTGAGTGTTGCATGTCTTTGGTTTTCTAATCTTGATAATCATATTTTAAAATTAGAATGCTACGAGGGGATGATTATTCTCTCTCTTTCTCTTTCTCTGCATTTCTCCCTATTGTGACTACACAACGCAATATAAAAACACCATCCAAAAGGTCAGCAAGCCGAGAATTCGAACTTTTCTGCTGTTATTGCTATATTGGGTCAGTCGTGACGGTGTTTGTCCACAGTGTCGCTCTCGCCCTCACTCCCTCCCTCCCTCTTTTCAGTCTTGAATAGTCTACTGCATCCTTCACTTGGCTTCATTTAACTAGCACGGTTCCCAAGGTGGTTCGATTCGTCCGTCTTGTATAATGGTCTATCTCTCTTCCCTCCTCTCTCTCTCTCAGTCTCTTTTCTTTTTCTTCGCCGCACCTCGTTTTTATCCTCTCTAACTGACGGCTTTACGCGTTGTTTTGGAGGTGCGAAAATCGTCTGAGGAAGCAAGAGGAAGTGAAAGCAGAAGGAGAAGTAGAGTGAACTGAGAGGGAGAGGGAGAAAGTGAGAGAGTGTTGATAGGACGACGGTATTTGTGTTACAAATACACTGATTAACAGCCTACAATATGAGTAGTTCTGCCGATATTGTTCTGCCACTAGAAAAATATGATGAAGTCAGCAGGTGGTCACACATTCACACTCAATCTGTCTAGTATTTCATCGATAGGATATCGTTTCCGCTCTCTCTCTCTTCCTTCTCTCTTTCATCATTCTCAGCTTACGCTCACTCACGTATCAACTTACCATCGTTCTGAGAGGTAGATAAGTTACGTAGTGATGATGGCAGATGCGGGTAGTTTTTGATGTAGTCATGCGAAGTAAGCTGCTTATTGAAGGACGCAGAGGGGGTTGTTCTAGGATGGGAAGATGAATGGGAATTATGGTAATGAACGGATGAGAGTAGGGACAAGTATTGGGAGGAGACGAGAGGATCAACTCAAACCTCACGAGTTTAGCACTTTAGTGGTTGAGTACATAGATGGAGATTGAGAGACTGGATGAATTGGAGAGTTGTAGGTTGAGAGATTAGTACTGTTGGTGTGTCTTGGGAGCTTGGTGTCCTTTGAGATGATAGTGTTGACACGGTGCTCGAAAGGGTAGCATGGGAGGGAGAAGAATGAGGAGAGGAATAATCGTTTGTATGTTCACCCTCGAATGACGATTCATTCAATTGCGTCCTTCTCCCCTTTCTCGTTCCATTTCGACAACCTTTTCTCGGCCCTATCCTTCCTCCCACCTCTTCCCCCATCTTTTTCTTCCTTTTTCTTCGACCATCCCGACCTTCTCTGCACTCGTTCACTTTCACTACTTCTCATCTCTCGTTGTGGGTGTTCTTCCAATGTTTCCACACTCCTCGTCAGTCTCTTCACTTCTCTTTCAATGTGCTCCTTCTTCCTCCTCCTCGTCCCTCGTCTCTCTTTCTCGCTGTCAACTGTTTGAATTGCGTCGATTGGAGCCAGTGTTTCCCGCTCGTTTCCACTGGTTCCGCAAGCGAAAAGACGGCGATTTATGGGCCATCAGAGGGAAAGACGGGAATAGATTTGAAATGAGTGCAACGCAGATTGGACTCGTATCTAGTGAGGAGAGATGAGGAGTGAAGCATCTTTCTCTTTCTGTAGTTGAAAGGAAACAGAGTAGACATGGAGACAAGGGAGAGAGAAACGGTTTCTTGGCTGAACAAACATCGTTCTCTGATCGCTCCTTTGTCCCATTGGAGACGTCGTTTTGACTGGTGCACAACCGACACATCAACCATTATTCTACAAACCCCCCTTCCCCTATTTGCTGCCGTAAAGCTTGATACGTTACAGTATTAGTTTGCGAGATGGACGATAAAACCGTCCCCCTAATTCTCCCTCTCCTTCCTCCTCATTCTTCGCTCTCCCTGTCATCTCGTTGTCTATTCATGGTCACAGCATGCAAAATGGCCCTCCTTTCGGTCTCTCTCCGCTCGTCGTTCGACTTTCTCTCACTTTTCACACTTCAATTGGACTTTTTTTTTGGACACCTGAATACAAATTGCCACATCCTTTTGAAATAGTTGCAATGTTTCGTATCAACAAATCATTCGTACGATTCGATGGCCAATTTGTTTATATCTTTTTTGTGAGCTATGCTAGATGCACTATATACACGCAATCGCAACTCTATCCGATTCAATCTATTCGTTCCTTCTAAGTGCCTCCATGAATCAATAATAGATTGTCCATCCATCTCTTCTCCGTCTCAATTGGCTCTCATCTCAAGTCTTCTCTCTTCTCTGTGTAGTTGACCGTATCTGCCCTATTCTCGTGAGATTGTGGGTACTTCTCCTCCTCTTCCTCCCCTCCCCCTCCCCTTCCACTTCCTTCCCTTCCAATCCTCAGATCTGTCTGGCCCCATCTCTCCGCTCTCCTCACACCCTTTACTCCTCCGAACGCGCTCGTTAACTCTGTCTAATTTATGGATCATTATCTGTCGATAGTTGGAATAGACGGCCCGATCTATCTCTCTTCCTCTCTCTCTTTTTTCCCATCTCTTTTATCTCGACCCATCAACTACACACTTTGACTGCGTTCATTCACTCTTCTTTTCCGACTACTCGATACACACGTTGAGTAGCCCCCCCCCCTTCCCCCTCCCCCCCTCTCTCTCTCTCTCCTCCTCTTCCTCTCTTCGATTGATCTACTTTGGAGGAGAGAACTGTCGTGTGACAGACCACTCGTCTAATCTCGTCAAACTCGCCGTTCCTAACCCTCTCCCAGTGTTCCGGTAAAGAGTAAAGTAGACAAGAAGGAAGAGAGTAAACATTGTGAGAGAACGGACTCACGGGACTCAGTGTTTACAAGACTGTAGTGGGAGGGACACACGGGAAGGGGGATTGATGCCCCGACCCCCAGTAAGTGATCCCTCCTCTCTGTCCTTCTCCCTTTCTTCCCCTTCCCTCCCACAGAGGGGGAGCGGATTACCAGATGATAGTGTGTTTATCCCCGCTCGTCGCTGTTTGCGGTCGTGTTCAGTGAGAGAGTGAGAGAGAGAGATGGCCAAAGAGAAGAGAGACCCACCACGGAGCAATGAGGTGTCGAGAGAACACCAGCTTCACCTGCACATATTTGCCTCCTATCGGGTCTGTTATCTTGTAGGTATCAGACACCGTTTAATCTCCCTCCTCAAGTCCTCACTTATTCTTCTCTGTAACTTACGTTATTTTTTTCGTAGCCCTCGTTGATCCGATGCTCACGTTGTCATGCCTCATTCTCTGCCAATCTAATATATTTGCTTAGTATTTCTTATCCTTCTTCCCTCTTATAGTTTCGTATGTTTCCCTCTATCATCATGATCAATAATCATTCTCAACATGTCGTTCTCATTCCACCCCTATCTCTCTATCTCCCTCCTCTCCTCTCAGATTGCAACATTGGTGCGCCTCATTTCGACCTTAACGACGTTAATCCGTGCCGGGACTGATAGGGGGAAGTGATAAGAGAAGTGAATGGGAGGGAGAAGTGATTGACGCCGGCGCCCTTCACAGAGGGAGAGGGAGATGGAGATTGTGAAGTAAGAAGAAGGTAGTAGAGAGGGGAGGGGGTGATAGGTAGTATCCGAGGGTAATTAGGTAGGATGCAACGGATATTTGGGAAATGAGGGGATTGAGTGGAAGATTGATGGATGCATCGGACATCGGAGATTGGAAGAAGACAAAAATGGATGGAACCAATCGGAATTGTCGCTTTTTTTGTCCCATCGTGTAGATGGGAGACACTGATTTATGAAGAGTCGCGACATAACGGAAACGGGGAGATGAATGGGGGACGAAGAGAAGACAAGAGGGATAAGGGGAGAAGACGATTGGAGAGAGATTGCTTCCACTCCAAGTGTTGTGAATTGATGAAGGTATCGAGAGGAAGAGAAGGAGGAGGAAGAGATCTATTGACGTTCCACATATGAGTGAGCGACAGAGGGTAATCCTCTTGTGTGTCCCGCTAGTCTCCACTTGTATCCTCATTCCATCCCCCCGTCGTCCCTTTAGAGTTCGAGATATCGAAGAGCCCCCAAGGGAGCCACACGAACATCTGGAAGAGTGAAGTGTGTGGAAGGATGGAGAGTGATTGGAGCGAGAGAGAGAGAGAGAGAGAGAGAGAGAGAGAGAGAGATTGAGAGAGAGACATCTTCTCTCCCCCTTTCCGCCCTTGCTCGGATCAACCCCCGACCACTGCACCCTATTGACAGCGACTTTGGCGAGCGTATTGATGTGTCTCTAATTCCACTTGGATCAGAGTACTGTTTAGATAGTATCGGATGGGTGGCGTATTAGGAAAGGTCATTTTCGGTTCCCTCCTTTAGTACCGCCGTCTCTTCTCATCTCCCCTCACTCCTTCTCAAGATGGAAGGGGTGATTCAGTCATGATTTGCTGAGTTTGGATGAGGGATCAGAGGGGGAAGGGAGGAAGGGTATGGGAAAGGTTTAGAAGTTGGCTGCTTGGAGAGGTGTGATTATGATTATGATCAGTCTAGTGATTGGGAGATAGAGGGGAAGAGAAGAGGTGACAGTGGACGTTGAATGAGTGGCCGATTAGAGAGAGCTAATCGAGGGGTTGGATGGAAGTCGCTTGTTGACACAGCCATTGATGTGTTATGAGGGGAGGAGAGAAGAGGAGAGGGGGGGGGAAGGAAGAGAGACTGATGGGATGGCCATGTGTTTGTCACCCCTCGTTATCATAACTGATGATGAGTGTGAAGATGAGAGAGAAGAAGAAGAAGACACGTTGACGTCCCTCCTGTCAACTTCTTTCTCTCTCCCGGTGTTACACCTCCCCCCCCCGTCACTCGAGAGTGTCCAGATGAAAGAGGACTCGATCCTGAGGGAGGGAAGGGAAAGATGGTTGAATGCCCCCAGGCAAGTGTTCTTTGGTGGTCGCAGTCTGGCAAAGAGAGAGAGACTCCACTTCCGTTCCCACCACTCCTCCTTCTTCCATTTCTTCAACGGCGTCAGTCATTGATGCGAGAATCGAGGTCGTCGATTGCGTCTTCGTGACCTCTCGTCGTTCCACACTCACAATGCCCTCTACCCCATTCCGACGCTCCTTCCCTCTCTAGTTTCTCTTTCATCATCTCCAAGTATTGGTGCCCTCTCTCTCTGCTTCTTCTCTTCCATTGTCTCTAGGTAGATCACTGAGTACTCTAAGCACGTCTCATCGCACTCTAATCTGCACGACGAGAGTGTGTATGCACGCTCAGTTGAGTACAGGAGCTGTTGCGATGCGCGTCTCCCCCCCTCCTCTCTCTTCTCTCCTCTCTCCTCCACTAATCTCACCTCCCCCCTCTCTCTCTGCCCGTCCACCTTCCTCCATCCTTTCCTCCTCCCTATCGTATTTCGTGTCATGCTGCCCACCCTGTCTCTTATTCTCTCTTCTCTCTTTTCTCTCTATTCTCTCCTCCACTTTCATCTCTCAGAACCACTCTCGCTCAACTTTTTGTCCCTCTGCTCTCACTGTCTGACACAATCGAGAGAGAAAAAGTAGGAATGCAGCTCCTCTCTTGTCTGATCCGGTACGAGATTACGAGTATTGATTGATTTGGTTGAGAGAAGGCTTGATCCAATTATGAATGGTGGCTAACAAATCAGCTGACCCGTCAAAGAGTCGTTCACATTCATCATTTTGTCTCTAGCAATCTCCCCTCTTCGATCTCTCTCCCCCCCCCTCTAACCTTCCACTTTCCTTACCCCTCTCTCTCCTCCCTCTCCTCTCGTCTCTCAACCTTCCTCCACACATTCTATACTCGTCTTACTTTTTGCATCTTCATCTTCTTCTCTTTCCGTCTCTCTTCTCACACTCTTCTTCTTCTTCTCTCTCTATTCGATGGTCCCTCTATCTACCAGTTATTCTGCTCTTTCCATCTCTTGTCCACACACTCTTTGCAAAAGTCATTCTCACTTTCACGACGCGCATGCACCAATGAAATCGTGTGTTTCAAAAGTTGTCTGATTTTTTCTTCGAAGGAACTAATTTAATGTATTATTCTTTGTCCTTTTATCTGTACTTCTACAAACTCTAACTTGTCCTCTGTGTTCTGTATTTTCAACGTTATTCGTCCGTTCTAATAAGATTGCCGTCGCTGTCTCTCTCCTCCTCCTCTTCCCTCCCTCTTCTTCCCTCTTCTTCTTCTCTTCTCTCTTCCAAGTTCGTTCTCGTCCTTCCCCTTCTCTCTCAAGGGAGGAACACACATCCTAATTCAGTTGAGCTGCGAGTCTCTCTCTCACTCCACTCTCTCACTCGTCATCTTTCTCTCCATCTCTGCCCTCTCTTCCTCTCTCACCCCCCCCCCCCCATCAAAGCTCAACTTGGTTGCAGTTCTCATAAACCGCTTTGTTGCACTCTCCCCTCGCTACTCTCCATTTCTCCCTTCCTTTCTCTCTCTCTCTCTCTCTCTCTCTCTCTCTCTCTCTCTCTCTCTCTCTCTCTCGTCCCTCCGGGAGAGTCACTCAGACTATCCTCACGATGCTTCTGAACGCATGCAGTCACAATGTAACTGTAGAAGAAGTAGTACGAACATGTGTCAGAACACAGTCTCATACTCACTGTCGCTTATACATTGTGATTGAGTTGATCAATTGTGCAACTCTATCCGATTGACTATGATGCGCTGAGTGTTGCCATATGGTGTGTTGTTCTTGCTTGGAATAACACTAGTAGCGTGAGTGTGAGTGTTGGTGTTGTCTCACCGTATCTCTCTCTCTCTCTCTCTCTCTCTCTCTCTCTCTCTCTTTCTTCCCCTCGTCTCTTCCTTCCGCCTGTCTCCTCTCTTCCAATTCTCGTTTCTTCATCTCACTTTCTCCTTCTCTTCCACTGTTTTTCTTGTATCCTCCGTATTCCTCATTTTCCTGTTCAGTTCACACACAAACTTTGCGTGTGCTTGTGAAGTTTGAAATATGAAGAAGGGGGGGGGGGGGAAGAGAGAGAGAGAGAGAGAGAGAGAGAAGAGGTAGGGGAAGATCGTTGAACTGTTTTCGCAGCTTATTTACTCTAATGACACGACTAGTTCTGAGATCATAGCACTCGCATCCAAGCACTCGCTAGAGTAAATGTGTTGTCGCGAAGAGAGAAAAGGAAGGAAACATTAACTTCTTGTGTTATCACTGGTCGCCCAATCTATTCACTCATTATCTCGTGTGATTAGTGATAACGAACGATCTGGCGGGTGTGTAGAGAGAGAGAAGAAGGGGGATCGTAAAGGGAGGGTTAATGTCCACCCCTGATTCTCTTCTCCTCCTCCTTCCTCTCTCTCTCTCTCTCTCTCTCTCTCTCTCTCTCTCTCTCTTTCTCCGCTCCATCCACCACCTCCGCTCTTTTCTTTATCTTCTGCCGCCGTCTTGTATTAATTTATCGAGCTGTGAGTCTCCGATTTTGATCTACTCTTTTTAATTGGCGAAGAGGGAAAGATGTATGAAGACTGATGACCCATGTCGTAGATGTGTACCGTATAGTTTTACCCTTGACTGTGTTGAGTATGGTTGCTATTTCAACACCGGTCTCACCCATCTCCTCCTTCTCACCCTTCTCCTTCTTCCTCCTCTCATTGGACAGTTTACCGCCAATCTGCCGCTCCTTCTCCTCCTTCTCATCTTCTTCCCACACAACTCGTGGTTCATAATGGGAGGAGGATAGTTAGAGGAGGCAAGGCAAGGGAAGGGAAGATGGCTAGTGAAGGAGATAACTAACTGTGTCCGTCCTCGAAGTTGGGGATACTATTTCACCCCCCCCCCCCCCCTCTCTCTCTCTCCTCCATACCACCCCGTTAGACCCGCGATTGGAACTACGCATTTGATTTATGCAAGTGGTCAGAAGAGAGGATGGAGATGGATGGGATCTTAGAGGTCTCGCAGCGAAGACTGAGAGATAGTTGATACTGTAGGTGCGTATACCAGTATTGATCGATTGATTGCTTGATCTGGCTGAAGATGTACTCAATCGCAACATAGTCCACTATATATAGTTGGTCAATTAAAGATTGGGAGCGTAAAGAGTGCAACGTTTTCTCGCCGTTGACAGCTCCGTCCCTGACAGTTGGTGATAAGACGATTAGGTGATAAGGGATATCGATCGATCGATAGAACGGAGCTGTGTGGGAGGGTTCAGAAGAAGGGAAGTGGACGTGTGATTAGACTTCTCAGTCCTTTGTTTCTCTCCATTCTTCAATCGTCTCATTGATCTACTCTCATTATTCTCGTATGTCTCTCACTCGATCACTTCTTCATTGCTTCTTCTTCTTCTCTCCAGTCTCTCCCCCCCTCTCTCTCTCTCTCTCTCTCTCTCTCTCTCTCTCTCTCTCTCTCTCTCTCTCTTCCTCATTCGCCCTCCTTTTCCTCCCATCGTCGAAGATCTCTTCTTGCCCTCTGCAGTGATTGCCCTGAGAGAGATTGTCTCCCTCCCTCCCCTCCCTTCTTCTCTTCTCTATCTAATCACTTGGTATCATTAATCACTCACTGATTGGAAGCCTGCTGACACGGTGATGTGATGGGGTCGTCCCTCTCGATTAGAGACTACGTCTAAACTACCTTGATGAGTGTGAGTCTATGTCTCATTTGTTGTCGCTGTCTGAATGGATGGCCATAATCGTTATCTTGTTCATTTCGTTTTTTTTATGAGTCATGTGAATTGTGACCGATGGAGAAAGAGGAAAGAGCGAGGGAAAGGGGGCAAAAAAAGAGAGTGGTGCTGTAGTTGCGATCGCTTATGGTCCCGTTCGTTGGTCGGAGTTCTCTTCTCGTTGGCGCGAGCGCGTCTCTCTCTCTCTCTCTCTCTGTGTTACACTCACAGTGTCCCTTCTCTTTTCGTCTGCAATGGCAACACACGCACACTCGTTGCACCCTCGATCACCCTCCCCCTATCATCTCTCGTTCTATCACCTCCCATCCTCTTCTCTCTCTCTCTCTCTCTCTCTCTCTCTCTCTCTCTCTCTCTCTCTCCCTCTCCTCGTCTCTATCTCTTTTCCCTCACTCAGCTCGTCTTTTGTTCACGAGTGTGATTAGTGTGGACCGATTAGGCGGCGGGGTGCGCAAGTGTCAGTGTTTCTTTGCCGCGTGTAATGGGAGACACGACTATTGTATCGATGCAGCCAAAGGTCGAGTCTATCAATGCATCTTTGCAGCACGGGCGACAACTGCAGCAGCAGCCAACGAGCGTCGTCGAGTGTGACGTCATCGGGAACGAACCATTCGTCGTCCCACCATCATTACCCCCATAATAGGGGAGCACCCGGAGGTACGGTATATGAGGACTGACGATTACTGTAGATATAATAGTCGAATCCAAAATCAATCGATAATTATGTCGTTCTTAGGTGTTCGCAGCAAGCCCGATCCTCTGACTGCACCGCCGTCCCACTATTCAGGAGGATCTGTGAGGAAATCGGTGGATCACGAGAAGGAGAGGAAGGTAAGAGCATATGGGAGACACCATGTATAGCGATACCGATGATTGTTAGTGAGTCGACCCGAATCATTATGAATGGGTGTTGAAACAATAAAATGGCGGATGCGAATGTATTTTTTAGTTAATTTGGATACGGTATTCTGCGGAGTTGGTGCAATAATGATGATGATGATGTGTGAGTCGAGTCGATAGTTGGTCTGTTGCAGGATCGTCACCACTCTTCTCATTCTCATTACTCTTCCTCCTCTTCGTCATCTTCATCAACAGTCGTCGTCCCTTTGATGGCATTGGACGTGGTCTCGACTGCTCCTTCGCCCGCTCTCTCCTCCGTCCCCGCATCTTCCCCCCGAATTGAGAGAGGAGGAGGAGGGGGAGGGGAGAGAAGGGAAGAGAGGAAGAGGGAGGAGAGGACAGAAGGGAAGAAAGAGAAGAAGGAAGAAAAGGAAGACAAAAGGTACACATCAATCTAATATTGTAGTAGAGTTATAGTGAACCTGATCAATGAGACGACGTTTGTGGGTTAATCATGAGGGGAATTGTTGTTTACATGCACTCACTGATTTGCTGCAAAAATACGTGAAACGATTAGTATTGGGCGAAAATCGTGCTGTTTTGTTGAACATAGTTAAGTTGACATTCAAATGTTAACTATTGATTATCTCTATTGATTGTAGGAACGGCACGATGCCCTCCACTTCGACTCACAAGGAATCGAGGGAGAAGAAAGAGTCGAAAGATGATGGGAATGCTGCCATTCCATCTACTAGTAGTGCAGCCACGACAGATGCAACTGCAGCACCTGCAGCAGCCGACCTCGTCTCTGCCCCCTCCTCTTCGACTGCTGCATCTCAGCCATCGACGACCAATCGGAAGAGAGAATCGATGATGCCCCCCATTGAAGAGGAGACGATTGAACCACCAGAGAAGAAGAGGAAACAGAAGGAAGAAAGGGGAGAGGAGAAGGAGGGAGGAGAGAGTGAGAGGAAGAAAAAGGTATGGTTATGCATATTATTAATCTGAATCAACGAACTTTTATGAGATACTAGCGATTGAATTTATTAGAAAAAATGCATGGTGAATTTCCGTTCCATTATTTGTCCGTATACCCGAGTTCTTTGAGATGGGTTATATTGTTGTCGGTCTGATTATTGATTAATTGCAGCCCTCTTCATCATCTCGCGGTACTTCAGTGGGAGTGCAAGCAGATCGAGACGAGGCCATTATGAATATGAATGCTGGATCGACCATCACACTCACACTGACTGTCGTGTGTAGAGTCGAGACGGGAGAGAGCGATGGTGAGGAGCGACGACACTTTAATTACCCCTAATTAATGTAATATTCAACTAGCGGGGTGCGTGGAGGTTAAGCGCACTACGTTTTCAAAGTACGGTCCAGGGGGACTTCAGTCGCCGGGTATAGTTCGGTCCAGGGGGACTTCAGTCGCCGGGTACAGTTCGGTCCAGGGGGGTTCAGTCGCCGGGTACAGTTCGGTCCAGGGGGACTTCCGTCGCCGGGTACAGTTCGGTCCAAGGGTACTTCAGTCGCCGGGTACAGTTCGGCCCAAAAAGTTGCCACTACGCCACTTCGTGGCGTAGTGGCAACTTTATACCTGGCCCAAGGAAGTTTGGTTACCCCAGCGAATTTTTTACTGTAGGTTACGGTAGCACTTATTAATTTATTGATTTTCGTGTTTTTGACAAAAATCATGTATCTGACCCAAGGAACTGTGGTTGCCCCAGCGAACTGTTTACTGTAGGTTACGGTAGTTTTGATTGATTTATCGATTTTCATGTTTTTGAGAAAAATCATGAATCTGACCTGCGGTCTGACCTACCGAACTCATCGGAGGGTACTGTAGGTTACGGTAGTATTTATTGATTTATCGATTTTCATGTTTTTGAGAAAAATCATGAATCTGACCTGCGGTCTGACCCACCGAACTCATCGGAGGGTACTGTAGGTTACGGTAGTTTTGATCGATTTATCGATTTTCATGTTTTTGAGAAAAAATCATGAATCTGACCTGCGGTCTGACCCACTGAACTCATCGGAGGATACTGTAGATTACGGTAGTTTTGATTGATTTATCGATTTTCATGTTTTTGAGAAAAATCATGAATCTGACCTGCCGTCTGACCCACCGAACTCATCGGGGGATACTGTAGGTTACGGTAGTTTTGATTGATTGATCGATTTTCATGTTTTTGAGAAAAATCATGAATCTGACCTGCGGTCTGACCCACCGAACTCATCGGAGGGTACTGTAGGTTACGGTAGTATTTATTGATTTATTGATTTTCGTGTTTTTGACAAAATCATGTATCTGACCCAAGGAAGTGTGGTTGCCCCAACGAACTTTTTTTGAGGTTACTGTAGATTACGGTAGTATTGATTGATTTATTGATTATTCATTTATTGATTTTCGTGTTTTCGACAAAAATCATGTATCTGACCCAAGGAAGTGTGGTTGCCCCAGCGAACTTTTTGAGGGGTACTGTAGGTTACGGTAGTATTGATTAATTTATTGATTATTGATTTATTGATTTTCATGTTTTTGACAAATAGCATCTATCTGACCCAAGGACGTTTGGTCGCCCCAGCGCAATTGTTACCGTAGTTTCGGACGGGACGGACTCACTCACAGACTCGCTCACAGACAGACAGGGCTTGTCGTTTTAGGTTAAGTAGTAACTATCAAATGAATTTAATAAGTTAATGCAGCTCCCGTGAATACTCTGTACGTCTCGACGATGGTGGGAGGACGGGAATTGATGGGAGCATTGACTGATGCAGAGACTGGAATGGGAACGAGAAGGAGGTGAGGGAGATATACGGGAGATCAACACAATTGATGATATAGAGATCCTGTCTGATAGGAGCGTATTGAAATGAGAAAGTGTCGGGACTCATGTATTCGAATTTAGAGATAGTAATTTAACTTTCAGATCGCTTGCCTCTTCTTCCTCTTCTGACGACAATGGGAATAGGAACGGAACGCCCTCCAAGGTATTCATTATAGCATTTTAATGGTTTTTTTCTCTCGTTACACTAGAGCAGAGTAGTATTAATGTTTACAAAATGTAAATGTTTCATGAGTTATTGTAACCTGGATGCGCATATTGATATTGCCAGAAGGTTGGGAAGGATGGATGATTGTCTAATCTCCTTCTCCGTTCAGTCATTCCGTGGTGGTGCGGGCACTCCGAGAGACAAACGGGCGAGAAATGGAGTGGACAGAAGGAGGAAAATTCATATTGATAATGGTGAACACGCTTTGAAATTATTGATTACTAAAATATACTGTGGTTAAATTAAGACAAAAACACGGAGTACGATGGCTATTTTATGATTATGACTAGGGTTCTCTTATTGGAATGAAATGGAATTGTGAAATTGGGAGAACAAAGGAATGCAGACCACAACGCGAGCGAGAGAGCGCGGCAAACTGAGAGGGGAGTGAGACGTTCAATTCCAATAAGTTCCAATAAGGGAACCGTAATTATGACTTAACTACGAGTGATAATTCTGGTAGAATTTTGTAATCTATAATTTCTTTCGTACTGTTTGGAATGTGTTCTGCGTGATATTTATGGTGTAATTGCAGAGGAGGAAGATGCGTCGTCGCACGATTCTAATGGAGGAGGAGAAGGAACAAGTGGAAATCACAAGACGGAATTAGTGGAGAGAGCAGTCAAGAGAGAAATGCATCCATGTCCATTTGATAAGTGAGTGGATATCGATTGAGAACTAATAGAGTAGTAGTCATCACACTCCTAGGGATTCGTTAGTATTGCTCTGTAGAAATGCCGAAGGGGAAATGACTAGTTGATTTTACGCTTCATTTAAGTTACATGAAATGATTGATATTGATGCCTGTATTGAAGAAGGTGCTCTATTCACTGAAAATATATTATTTAAAAGAAAACTTCTCAGATGTCAATTTCGCTTCGATCGATCGGCCGAATTGGAATATCACAAGGAGGAAATGCACAAGAAGAAAAAGGTGAGCTAAGCCAATAGTTAGAAATATTTTGGATTCGAGTTGAAAGTGAGGTCAATATTTTTGCTTGGAAAGTGAATAAAACCAGGGCCTTCCGTGTTACATGCTGTGTACCCTCAAAACGGAAGAAAATGCACCGTGTCCGGGATTTTCCGGGAAAACTCCGGAAAGTCTGGCAAATCGTTGTTTCTCAATGAAATCGCCCAAATTTTGGAGAACGAAGGTTTCTCCGAAATTCAAGAAATCCGTTTAAAGAACTAAGAAATTTATTGATTGGAAGGTACTGTATCAGAAGTTGCTATTTTCGTTGTGTGTCGTGAACCACATACGATACGGTAGTGTATTGGTGTACATTCCTCTTTCTTTCAAAGCGTTCTCTTTGTACTCTTCTATTTTGATGCAATTTTCTCGTTATTTCGTTTCATGTACACTCTCATTAGGAGAAGAAAGCAAAATAATGAAGATTATTATCAAAATAGAAGAAAACAAAGAAAACATTTTGAAAGAAAAAAAGAATATACACCAATACACTACCGTATCGCATGTGGTACACGACACACAACGAAAATCGCAACTTCTGGTACAGTACCTTCCAATCAATAAATTTCTTAATAATTCAAAAGGATTTCTTGAATTTCGGAGAAACCTTCGTTCTCCAAAATTTGGACGATTTCATTGAGAAACAACGATTTGCCAGACTTTCCGGAGTTTTCCCGGAAAATCCCGGACACGGTGCATTTTCTTCCGTTTTGAGGGTAGATCATGAGGTTTGTAACGTTAGTTTGATGTTTGAATTTTGTAAATTAAGTACATTTCAAAATGGTGATCATTCATTGTCGCAGGTGATGAAAGAAGACTTGGCGAGTCAGACTGTCGTTTCCTCCTTCACTGTCCGCCCATCGATGAGCACTCAGACTGACGATGTCGTAGTGATGACGAAAGAAGAGGATGAGGAGAGGAAAGAGAACGAGAAGAAACTGAAGGAGGCGTTGGAGGATAGAAAACCCGAGGTGAGACACTAAGGATGATGTAATTAATTAGTGTTAGTAGATGTGATGATGAATGTAGTCACAAAATTGGCCATTATATTTTTTAATATAGACTTCATAGATATTGCGCTATCGATTTCTTATTTCTATTTATCGATTGCAGCCCTGCCTCAAGTGCATCAAGCGTGAATCCTCTCCGCCTCCGAAGAAAGAAGAGGGAACGAAGATGAAGGAGAATGGTTAGTACACGCTCTTTAAAAAATCTTTCCTTTCAAAATTGCATTCTTCTAACAATCAGGCGATTCCTTGTTGCACAAAAACCCAAAGGAAAATAGAGTTGTTCATCCGATGATGTTTCTGTTGAGGTACTCCATTGCTGACGATCCAAACGGGTCAGCAGTCGACATCCTCTTGTACCACTTCTTCTCTTCCTCTTGGAGGGACACTTCTGATGAAAGCTTCTCCCTCTTCCTCCACTGCAGCCATCGTCGCTTCCCCTGCAGTAGGAGGAGGAGAGGGAGGAGGAGGACACAAGATACACCATCCCGGTGAGTACATTAAACCGCGTTTTATCGCGTTTCCTCATGACTCGCCTAACACGGGACACACCACAACTCACATATCCCGATCTTTTTGATATTTCCATAGTAGCATGTATGTATATGGACTACCTCAAAACTATTCTCATAAGTTGCTGAACCCGCCTGGGAAGCGAGTTAGCAATTTTCATTCCTCGTAAGATCGAAAGAGCGCAACGTTGACAACTGGATCGGTGGCCGAGTGGTCTAAGGCGGCGGGGAGGGGAAGGGGTGAGTTCGGTTCCGCTCACAAGAAATTTTGTTTTGCTCTTTTTTCGCACTCGTTCGTCATGTTCTAGATTGCAGAATCAATCGTATTTTATGCATACAATTGGTCTCCTGATCTGCTACCTCTTCAAAACGAAAAAAGAAACATATTCGATCTTCGAAATCTGTCGTTCGTGTTTCCCCTGCAAATGTCATCGGTCTATTCCTTGTTACATCTTCCGATAGGCCGATCAAACTTCTTGAAAGGGGTCAGAAGTGAGAGATCTTGTACATTACACTCTGACACACTGTCTTGCTCCCGACCCCTTTCTGGATGTTTGGAATTATGTGATGCCCAACTAGGAAATTATTTGTATGTCTCTCCTGCTTCCTTGTGAATACGGTTACCATCCAGGCCGTTTGCATCATCTTCTCAATTAAACTTGCCTGGATTCCCTTATCTATCAGTCACCATTATTAGAAAGTCGGACCAAATGCCTGACCTGCAAAACGTCCTGTGATGGACCGATTGGTCGATAAATTTCTTCTCTTCCTCTTCGATCCCACATTCGTTCAAGTGATGTATGTGTCGTCGTTAAAGTTTCGATAATGACTGACAAAAAGTTGACAAGAAATTCATTTCAACGCGTTGATTTCTATGCAACGGTCGACCCCACTCATTTTCAACAAGTCGACTTTTCAATAAGGGGTCAAAAAGTTGATAATGGGGGGATTATGGGGCCGAATAAGAGGAAGCGAAACTTATTCCATCTCATTTCCTTCACTGATCCCGAATCTCGGCGCAAAGGGAAATGAGATCAACTCGTTAATCTCTTGTCAACTTTTCAATATATCAGGCTGACTCATAAGCTTTGTCCGATTTTGAAATTTTGTAAAAATCCCTCACTCTTCCATAGCAAGCCTCCAGGCAAATTCTTTCTTATTACACTGTATTCAGCAAGTCTCTCTCTTTTCAACGCTCACTAGTTCATGGCTTCCTGTTCATACTGGCGAACACAATAGACTGACAAATGTACCTTGTTCGATTTCGACACAACCCTTTCTATGCCTCACAGTTTTATGGTCGATCGAGATATGACCAGAGGCATACTATCAACAAGAAGAGTGACTGTTGCTGAACATATTATATGTGTTTAGTCTATGCTTCACTGTCAGGCTAGGCAGAAACGATATCTCAAACTTAGACGCTGCCAACGAAACATCATGAAATTATGATTATACGTCTTATTAGCCGTGCCAGAATGAATTCAGCGAATACTCTCGACTGTATTTGAAGCTCATATACTACGGTAACAGTAATATTACTGGCTTTGAACATCATGCTTTCATCGATGAACTTGCCCAGAATTCAAATAAGTACCGAATTTTGTGATTGAAAATGACCTTTCACCACGCGCCAAAATTTTCTGTCAGATTTATTCTATCAATTAAGAGGCCCATTCTAGAGAGAAAGTCCACTAGTGTAAGTGATAAATAGGGCGATTATAAATTTGCTCCTACTTTGACGAGACACGCCTTTGCGTAAACCACCCAAAATTGAGATTTCTGCAGAAATTCGTCAAATTTGGAAATCCGTGATTTTTCGTTTCTTAGAAAGTGCGGTAGGCATCAGTTTAAACTAACTTAGGCGAAACCGAGTCATATTACCTATCAATGAAACGCGCACCATTAGATCTCCATAACTTCACATTGGACATAATTATTTGGAACCGCCCAAAGCCTACTTTTTCCGGACTTATCGCATTTGAAGAATCAAAACTTCATGAATCACGATAGCATCCGTTCATTCTCACCATAATATGAAAGAAGACTGTTGATAGTGTTAACAATTGAAAGCTGAAGTGCTGTTAAAATTGCTAGACCTCAAGGTAACTCGATGAAATTTTGATGCGTTTTCGAAAATTATCAGATATCATGTTTTCAATCAAATCTTGGAACTCGAAGTGCTAGCGAACCATACCATAGTTGGAAGTTGTTGTCTACCACTACTCCCACAACATGCCATGAGCACGTGGAATTATGTTTTGAACTCTTCTAGAACCGAGAGCACAAACTTCATTGCCAAAATCGGACAAGACTTATGAGTCAGCCCTATAATTCCTTGTCAAAAAGTTGAATCTTCTTGACTGGGCCGTTTGTGTGGGTTCTTTATTTATGGCGAAGATAGTGAACTCGTATCACTCGGTCTCTACGACGACTAGAGTCTCGAAAATAAATGACTTTTCATTTCATTTCTTATTGACGCGTCGCTAGTGACCAGTCAAGAAGATTCAACTTTTTGACAAGGAATTATATTGAAAAGTTGACAAGAGATTAACGAGTTGATCTCATTTCCCTTTGCGCCGAGATTCGGGATCAGTGAAGGAAATGAGATGGAATAAGTTTCGCTTCCTCTTATTCGGCCCCATAATCCCCCCATTATCACCTTTTTGACCCCTTATTGAAAAGTCGACTTGTTGGAAATGAGTGGGGTCGACCGTTGCATAGAAATCAACGCGTTGAAATGACTTTCTTGTCAACTTTTTGTCAGTCATTATCGAAACATTAACGACGACACATACATCACTTGAACGAATGTGGGATCGAAGAGGAAGAGAAGAAATTTATCGACCAATCGGTCCATCACAGGACGTTTTGCAGGTCAGGCATTTGGTCCGACTTTCTAATAATGGTGACTGATAGATCAGGGAATCCAGACTAGTTTAATTGAGAAGATGATGCAAACGGCCCGGATGGTAACCGTATTCACAGGAGAGACATACAAATCATTTCCTAGTTGGGCATCACATAATTCCAAACATCCAGAAAGGGGTCGGGAGCAAGACAGTGTGTCAGAGTGTAATGTACAAGTTCTCTCACTTCTGACCCCTTTCAAGAAGTTTGATCGGCCTATCGGAAGATGTAACAAGGAATAGACCGATGACATGTGCAGGGCAAACACGAACGACAGATTTCGAAGATCGAATATGTTTCTTTTTTTCGTTTTGAAGAGGTAGCAGATCAGGAGACCAATTGTATGCATAAAATACGATTGATTCTGCAATCTAGAACATGACGAACGAGTGCGAAAAAAGAGCAAAACAAAATTTCTTGTGAGCGGAACCGAACTCACCCCTTCCCCTCCCCGCCGCCTTAGACCACTCGGCCACCGATCCAGTTGTCAACGTTGCGCTCTTTCGATCTTACGAGGAATGAAAATTGCTAACTCGCTTCCCAGGCGGGTTCAGCAACTTTTGAGAATAGTTTTGAGGTAGTCCATATACATACATGCTACTATGGAAATATCAAAAAGATCGGGATATGTGAGTTGTGGTGTGTCCCGTGTAAATAGGAATTATTTATATTTATATTGACTATATGGAGACTACTCATCACAAGTTCTATTACAAATTCACAAACATTCGTCCAAAATAATAAAACGTTCCGCTCCTAAACAACGGATAGGGCTGTTAGAGAGCATGGCAAAACGAGAGACACACCGAGGTATGGAAGGAGAGTACACGCACCAGTAGTCCATGTCATGAACGTACAATTTTAAAATGGTAATATCCTCGTCGATAGTTTGTACTAAGTATTCGCCGTGATTGCCAATGTCTTCCTTTTCAGTCCCGATGGCAGCTCCCTCTGGTGGAATGCCCACTCTGACTCCGTCTATATCCACTCCCGCCACTCCTTCTTCCATCAAGACTCCTCGTATCTCAGCCGGGGGCACTACTTCCTCTCCTCGTCCAGCTGCACCTGTCGCCCTCCCCATGCCTCAACTGCCGCCTGGATTGGCCGTGGCTGCAGGAGGAACGGGCACTCCCGCCCATGCAGCAATGATGCAGCAGCTGCAGTTCATGAACCCCTACACGATGCAGCACGCGGCCATGGCTGCAGCTGCACAGCAACAACAGCAGAGAGGAGGAGGAGGAGGAGGAGGGACACAACACAAGATCAACGAACTCAAGGTCAAGCAGGATGGTGAGTGGGAACTCTGATACTTGAGACACGGAAGTTGTGAAGAACAACGAAAAGAAGTTAATGAGACAAAATATATTGATGAGATTTGTTTATAAAGAAGATGGTGATTGCAGAAGCGGGTCCGTCGACGTCAGCTGGCATTGCTCATCTCAATCCTCAAATGGCCAAGGTGTCTGCAGCTCCTGCCATGTCGTCCCCTGCTGCAGCTGCAGCACCGCAGACACCGCAGAGACAGCATCCGATGCAGCCACCGTTCGGTCAGTGAGACAACGGGGCATACTCTTGTACACGACTCTGACGGAATAAACAATGACTGATTGAATAGTTGAGTATACTAGCAGCTGTATTAAAAGTAGATGCATCGGCGTTTCATGAGTCAATTATATTAGCTTTGTATATACTAGTTGAATAATTGTCGCTTGCAGGTCACCCTGGAATGCCTAATACTCCTTCGTCCAATGCAGCAGCTGCAGCCGCCCATCATCAGGCAGCACAGCAAGCAGCTGCAGCACAGCAGATGCAGATGTATGCAGCACAGCAGCAGTATCTGCATCAGATGATGATGAGTCAGATGATGAATGGAGGACGACCTCCCACTGCACAACAACAACAGGGACAACCACAGATGCAGGTATGCATTGTTTTTTCGTTTGGAAAACAGCGACCTGAGGGATGAACTTGATTTGTAATTTGAGTTTAATTAGAATCACAACTTGAATGTGTGTAATATTCATCTAGTCACTTTTTGCTGTAGTTATTTTGGGATAATCGTGCGATTCGTATGTGAACGCACTGATAGAGTCAATTATTTTGAGCTGAAAGCAACAAAGAAACATAAAGAAGAAAAAGATCAGATGTTGTGATTACTATGTTTTGGTAATCACGACAATTGATATATCTATTTATGGTTTGAACGAATTGCGGTATCTATTAATCATTTAAATTGAAGATGCCGCCCACAATGACTCCCGAGCAGCAAGCACAGGCACAGACAATGATGATGCAGATGATGCAGATGCAGCAACAGCATCAACTGATGCAACAACAACAAAATCAGAAGTAGATATCACTCCCAAGTGGATTACGGTATTGCTCCCTAATTATCGATTGATTCTATCCCAACATTCGGTGGTATTCACGTAGATCGACCGCACTCAATCGATTCGTTCCTTATAAGAAATACGCGTCCTTTTGTAGCATTTTCCCCGCTATACTTGATTTTTCTATAGTAACAGTACTAAATCCTGTGTTCTAATATCTTTCCCGTGAATTTTCCAACTCGTTTTTCGCAGTATCACTTGCATGTACATCAAACTCGGAAAGTAGCAAAACTCAGGTCCTTTTTAAACCTATTAATTTTTCCCGTTATTATTGTTACACTTTCCCCTTTCCTGCCTATTTCAGAAGTGTTCACTTTTGATTCACTCTATCGATTGATTGATTCGACCGATCGATAACATGCTCTTTGCATGAGTCCTACAGTGTATTCAGTATTACCTTCTTTCCCTGTTCACCCCATGCCCCTTCATCTCTTTTCTTTCTTCTTTTCCTGTCAATCTACGGATTCTTTCCTTCCCCTATTTCAACCGGTTCTCTCTTTCTTTCTCCTTCATCAGTACAGTACTCTCCTCTCCTCACCTTCTCACCCACAGGTCTCATCCCGACTCGAGGAATACTGTATGTCCATAGTATCGACTTACTGATCTTGGATAATTCTTTGATAGTTTTACCACATTTTTACGTGCACGTTGAGATGTTTCAACATTACATATCCTTCTTCTGTATGATAAAGTGTAATGCTTTTTTATTCTCAAGCATTTATTCTCTACATATATTGACGTATCAATAGCCTTCAAACTTGTAGATTTTACTTAGACCCTTGAATTTTTTTTGAAGAATTTGTATTAGAATCTAGAATTTATTAACTATACAGTAAAACGTAGTGAGAAAACAATGAAAGATTTGTGAATGGATCAATAAAGTTAGATGATTAACGAGACTGAGACTGATCAAGTTTCCATTAGAGATATGCAATTGTCGGATTAGAAATTAGAAAGAAGGGAGAGGAAGAAGGGGATTAGATGGTCTATTGGATGGCTATGGCACGGGGAGGGATGAGAAGACGGCAACCGGAAGGAGGGAGTACGGTAAGATGGATACGGTAGTATGAGGGACTGAGGGAGAAGGGCAGTCGGGTCGGGACCAGATTCGGTTTGGATGAACAAAGTGTGGCAAAGACGAAGGAGATGAGCGAAATATTGATTGGTGATAATCGATTGAGAGGATGAAAGAAGACGAGAAATGAATGACTCAAGGAAGAAAATGGAGGAAGAAGCTCAGTTGAATACTATTCGACTGTTCACTGAGAGAGGAATGATATCAGGCGAAGAGGGGATGAGTAGGGTACGGTAAGTAGGGAAGGGAAGAGATACGGTAGGTCACTAGTATCGATAGTTACCCGATGGACCACCACCGTAGCCTCGATCAATATCGTCGTACTCGTCGTAGCCTTGCGGATCAGGGACGTACCTGAGGAGATTATTGATTGATCGGAGATCAGGGAAAAATCAATAAATACCTCCTCTGATCGTATCCACTCGGACCGGGAGGCGGAGGTTGCATGTGCATCTGAACATCAATTTAGTTATTTGTTTAGTATTTTTTTCTGCTCTAAAATGCCAATTACTTCTCAAATTATTTTTTTTGGAACAAGAAATTTCGGAGTATTCCTTTTACGAAAATATGCAAACTAAACAAATAACTCTATCACTGACTGGTTGCTGCATCTGTTGCTGCATGGGTGGTCCTCTCTGATTGGGCGGGGCCAAATATGGCTGCGGTGGGCCACCCATCGGTGGAGGCATGCCACCCATTCCACCTGAAGTGGATGAGAATAGATGAGAGAACTAGAGAGAATGGATTTGAGATTATGAATTTGGTTGAGTTTCATACATAATTTATACTACTTGTGGTTTATACTAGCTAGGCTACGCAAAATAATTGTTTTTTTAGCATTTCCAAACTAAAAAATAATATAGCCGTCTTATCTATTCCCTCCATTTCAATACTCTTGCATCATGACTACTCAATGTGCTTACCCTGTATACTAGTGGCCATAACAGGAGGAGGAGCGGGATTATGAAGCATCGGAGGAGCCATTGGATCGATTCCTCCTCTCATCGGTCCCGTTCCCTGAATATCGATTGATTGTGATTGTGCCGTAATCACAACCTACATATTTTTTCCTTTCATACTTCAGAATGGGACTGAAATCGTTTTCTACTGTATCTTCAAAGAATGTTTCTCACTAGAGTGTACCCAACTCATCTATGAACAACAGAGTGAAACCCACTTGACAACAGCCACCTAGCGCCCTCGAGTCATTTCAGGTCCGAAGCGAAAGAAAACAGACGAACCACTCAATTCTCGCAGGCAAACTTTCAGTTGGGACTCGAGAAAAGGTAAAGGTGTTGCATGTCAAGCTTATTAGATGGGAAAAGCCGGTAAGCCAGAAACAACGTGGGATTAAGTAACCCTAGCTTTCCCAATACATCTAGGGGGACGAGAGTCGAGAGTAGATTGAATCATTTTCAAGACTTTTTAAACTTTGTTGTCAAATTCATAATCTTTTAATTCCGCTGATGATTAATTGATTGATTATTTCCTCCTCTCTTTCTCTTCTCTCACCTGCATCATTTGTGCAGGTGTGAACATGGTCGTCGGCCCTCGATTCTCCATTGGATTTCGCTTGATTCTCGGAGGAGAACGAACCTCAAATGTTTTAATTTTCTTCAATGAAATACTGTGCGAGGATTTCGTCTCGCCCATTCGAAGTGTTTTTGAAACACGAACTGTGCCTGCTCGGGAACATTCACGAAATTGTTTCCAATAATGTTCAACGGCATTTACTATGTGTAAGTAATTTGTAATGATCTCTCTGATAACCAACCGGTGGATGGGTAGCTCTCCAATAGCTCTCCATGTAATCTGCTAGATGTTCACACGCGTCTTCCAATTGATTTTCGTCCAGAAGAACGTCGAAACACTCCTGAAATTTTTTCTAAATAAGAGGAGCCTTCATACATCCCACTTCGCAAATCGGAAATTAGAGAAAAAAGGTCAGGCTGCAACTAACGATAAACATTTGCAGAAGTACTGTTGATACCATACTCAAATAGTGTAAACCGTGCTCAAATGGTGATGTTACCGTAATCGTCTACCGTAATCGTCTACCGTAATATTACATTTATAAAATGATACGATCATACCAAAAACGAAACGACGAACTTCCGTTGTTTGCCATACAGGAACAATGACGACCCTCTCGCATTTGCGTGCTCTCTCGTCTCGGTAAACACAGGAAGTCCCAGTTCGACATTTTGTTTGATCGTATCATTTTATAAATGTAATATGTACTCACGGGTGGGCACTGTGCCAATTTCTCTGCAGCGACCATCTGCACATTCATATTTCGAGATTGAGATTTACCCCGCGATTTGATGAGACGTTGAAGAACCTGAGGGGAAATTAATTAATTGAATTGTGATTGAACGTCAAAAAAATCAAAATCAGCATCAAACATCGAAAGTAAGAATAAGAGCAGCCCTTGAAACACAAAAGCGCTTTGTTCGTTTATCTATTTATTGAGTTCAAAGATCGCAACCACCTCTGCCCCCCACCTAATTTAAAAAAAATCTGAATATTCAATGGAATTTACATTCGTTCTTTTCTCACCTTGGGACTGCTAATCTTGATATACACATTAATCGGTGCGAGACTCGTCTTCGCCAGTTGAGATGGATGGTTAATCGTGTCACAATCGAGTACAACCAATTGCATCGATCGAGCCAATTCGAAGATTCGCTCGATCTCCGTTTGAATCTCGGCTGAAAAATATTAATTTGAAAATCGATATTTAGTTTTCTGATATCGTTATTTTCGTCTGAAAACCTGTCCACAATTCCCATGTCAACGCTCTTTTATAGTCAAAAAATTAGCAAGAAAGGGAAGCATAAATAAGTTATGAAAACTGTATTATTAAAAACAACATTTTGTTTAACATTTTGAGCAGTCTCAATGATCTTGACTCTAGTGTTGTATTCGTGAATAACATATATTACTCGCGAAGATTCTGACCGAGTGAATTGCTCGTCCGCGAGTTTCCCCTCTCGATATAAGCTCGCTTCGATGGATTATTGAGGAGACTTCGTTTGGCAAGAGAGATATCAGCAGTCACGCGGGTGATGATTATACTGCAATACTTCTTTTCCAAACTACCACTTCCAAAGGTACTCAAATCAATTCGTGCAAATTGATTATGAAATAAGCGCGAAACCCCGATCTCACCGGCCTTCGAATCGATGTTTGAGATAGTCGAAGACTGCCTTCTGCATCATGTCTGTCACTTCGTAACCTGTAATTGCGTAATCACAAGGAAACCTTTGAGTGTAGTTTTTTTTAAATCTTTTTCTTTTTTTTAACAAAAAAACATTTTGCCCAACCCTGCTCAGGTATTTCAGGGCACTATCTATCTTCCATGGCCTTCATTCTCCATTCACTGTCCGCAATGTGTCTTTTTTCAATCTCTAATCGTCTCTCTCCTCTCTCTCTCTCTTCCATCGACCGGGGATAAGGAATGGCTGCTGTGTGCGCGCACGACGGCAAAACTATGAATGGATAATTCGGGGGTGGCCTCTCCCTCCTGCTTTTCGGTCTCTCTCTCTCTCTCACCCTTCCATTCGATCTCTGCTTCTTTCAGGAAGCAGACACCCATTCTCTCATTTGATTTGGGGTACGACTCAACGGAGTAAGAGACTAATTGAGTGAGAGGAGAGAGAAGAGAGAAGAGAGAGAGAGAGAAGAGCCACCCACGGATATTGAGGGTGGGGAGAAGAAGAGGAACAGTGATAAGACAGACAGATGGAGAACGAATATCTAGTCGTCAGATGTTCAGAAATAGGGTTAGGGAATGGGAAACACAATTGAATTCAGACTGAATTTGGTAGAAACAGTGATCAGTACGGACGGAAGTTCGGTTATCGATTTACGACATCTGAGTGGGAGATCGGTAATACGGCTGAAACAGAGATTCAGAGAAAAAGAGACTGCCAAAGGGTAATTACAACACCGAACCGGTAGCCCTAGTGATCAATTAAGGGAGAGATAACGGATATCTAGCCGTGAGAAGTCGAAATAGAGTTAGTGAATGGGAATACCATCGAATGTGACAAAATAATTAGCGGAAAATGGGTGATTTTTTTTAAAATTGAAAAAAGGTACCTTTGAGTGAAGGTCCAACGAGAACGACTGGTCGCATTGAGGGAACGACGTCGTACGGAGGAATATTCTCTTGCTGAAACCCTTTTTTTTAAATTTTCAAAATGAATGCAGCACAAGTCGCCACTGATCAAAAAACGAATGCCTTACAATTAGTCAAATATTATTCGTGAAACGCATCCGAATGTGTGAAGATGGTATTTTTGTCCAAAGAAGGGGATTCAAAAATATATAAATAAAAGTACCTTTTTGAATATCAATTTCTTCTTCTCCTTCGTGGGCGGAGTCGTCACGACGTTCTTCAGATTCTTGTGATCGTCATCTACAAATATTTATGTGAATATAATAAATGCGAACAAAAAATATCTGATGCGCATTCCTTTTGATCAACACAGTTATCTTTTTTCTCCAATTGTGCTCTTTTTAATAAAAAAACATTATATCAACTAGTAATTTTAATGAATTTTAATTAAAGTAATTAAGATTAAATACCAGGAGTGGGTGGACTACTCCCCCTCGATCCACTTCTCGGCATCATCGCATCCAAATTGCCCAGATTAGACGTCGATGTCGACTGTTTGCTGTACACAATTCATCATTATCCAATTCCCTTCTCGTCTCCATCCAATTATTACAAATTCCTCCCTTTTCTCTATAGAATAGGATTGTCATCGACATCTATTTCTATATAATTAATGCTGTCAACGAATTTAATTTCGCAATAAGGGGGTTTTTCCGGAACGTTCCCACTGGTAAATTCTCGAAAAGGAATGCATTGTTGAATGTCTCTCGTAGTCTAACCCTCTCGTTCTGCACACTCTCTAGCTGTGAGATAGTTTGATGTGTCAAAAGACTCACAACTTTGCTCCTCCTTTCTGTTGTTGTTGTCTCAAAGTCTCCAATTTAACAGGGGAAGGAATGAATCCGAGATCGCATCCCTCCTTCACAAGTCGACCAATCCACCAATCGTTGTTGTACTTCTGCACAATTTATTGGTTTAGTTTAATCTTTTAATTTAACAATATATATTCATTGAGCTTTCCATTTCAATAAATACCAAATGGGTTTCATGGTTAGTATGAAATCAGCTTGAGAATTGGATTTTGATTATCTTGGGGTAGATATTGTTTTGCAATATTTTTAAATGTTCAAACCTCTTTAATGTGCAGGAAATCTTTCACTTTAAAGGACACAGCACATCCATGGACAGGCGAATCGTCGTCCAATGAACCATCGTATTCTACGTTGGTGCAGATAGCGAACGCAACTGCTTTGTACTGCAAATTAGTTTAATATCGATTGTGATAAACTAAATTGCCTAAAAATACCTATTTCGCATTATTCCACAGACAGTTCAATCCAACACAAAGGGATTTGAAGTGAGAGAGCGTGTACATTCGAGAGAGGCTCTCTCAGTTTTGCACAGTCTCTCATCTTTGACCCCTTTCGGTAATTTTGGAATCATGTATATACCAATTAGCCTAAAAATACTAATTTGCCTCTTCCAGCCTCTCCAGATGCTCTTTTACTCTCCATTTCCTCTCCTGTAATCTAATTGGCCCTAGAATCTCTCGCCCACTGGCACACTTTCCGATCCAATCTCTTTTCTTCCGTCGAGGATTACTCGTTTGCTCTTTTCAATGGGTGAGCATTTCTCTCTCTCTCTCTCCCCTCTCTCTCTCTCTCTCTCTCTCCTTTCCTTCGCTTCGTCTACAATAATGAGATGTTGCGATACATCCATGAGAGATTGGACCGATTCTTCTACGAAAAGACGAGAGAAACACCTCGAATTTAACGCATTTTCACGTGAATATTGATTGGCCAATTTCCTTCTCGATTCGGCGTGAGAGAATTTACTCGGAAAGGGAGGGGAATCAGCCTTAAATGAGTGTGACAGATGGAGTGACGTCAGAGTGAGTTTACACTCGAAATGAAGGAGAGAAAAGAGAGGAAAACGAGAGAAGAAAAGAGAGAAAATACTAGGAAACAGATGGTGAGAAATCGAATTCAATGAGGAATTTGATAGGAATCGAAGACAGATAAACTGACCTTTTGGACAGTTCAAATCAAAATAAAGTCCCTAAGGACTTTTATGAACATCTTTTACACAGATCCTATTTCAGAACCCACGTAGAATACGTAATTTGCGAATTTGTCGTAACGGCATGTAATTATTGTAATTAATCTCTCTCTCCCCCCTCCCTCCCTCCCCCCATTCCTTCCTCTTCCCCTCATTCTTCTCACCTTCGCCCTCTCCAATTGTAATGCAGCTTGTCTCTCAGCATCTCTTCTAATCGCGTCTCGATTGCTTTCTTCCAATCCAAATTCATCGTCGTGATGAGAAAAATTCGAATCGCCCGACGCCTTCAAATAATTAAAATACATTAATAATTATCCAAAGTCATTTAATTTATTTCACTGATGAGGGACGAAACGAGCAATTTCATTGGCAGAATGCAACTAATAAAGAATACGAGCCCACCGTCATCTAACAACTATCGACCGTCATGACAAATAATTGAATTGAATATTCTCAGATTTCTTGGAAGTTATCGAAAATGGCCAATTCGCTTCTGTTTCATGCTAGGATCATAGCGATTGAGTGATGCACATTTTAATTTCACGTGGTCGTACAATAAACACCCACACTTATTCGCCCCATGTGAAATCGTACAACAATAATGTATAACCGTACCCTTCTGCGGAAAGTCATCTCCTAGTTGGAATTGAGAGAGAGCCGATCAATAATCGATCCCCTCTGAGGAGACGAACACTCCTAGGGGGAAACGATCGATCAGTCGATAACCCTGCAATTATCGATTGATTGTGAGGACCGGAAGTGGGGGCGGAAGTCTCGACGAGAGACTCACGATAATAATAACGTCGAAAGGCGGTAAAATGAGAGATGTGAGAAGGGAAAAAGGGAGTGAGAGAAGAGAGAATACAATGGAGAATTGGTGAGAAATGGAGGAATAAAAGGGGGATCGGAAGGAGAGAGAGAGAGAGAGAGAGAGAGAGAGAGAGAGATGGACTGATAGAAGACCTGGTGAAGATCGATAATTGGAATGAGAGAGGGAGAGAGAGGGAAAAGAGAGAGAGAGAGAAAAAGAAGAACGAAACGTCAATGAGAAGAGAGACAACCAATAGCTTGGAGTGAGGGGAGAGAGAGAGAGAGAGATCTCCCGAAGCTCGCCAGTAGACATCTCTCTCCCTCTCTCTTGAGATGCAGAGAAAGAGAAGCCGCGTCGCACGACCGCGACGCGTCACTCCTTCTGAAGGAGAAGCAAAGAAGAATGAAGAGAAGAAAGAGAAGAGAGAGGAGAGGAGGACTGAATTGAAGCACATGGACTTACTTTTGAAGGAGTGGCGGAGAAAAGTGAGAGAGAGAGAGAGAGAGAGAGAGAGAGAGAGAGAGGAAGTGTGGGGGAGAGAGAGAGGGAGAGAGAGAGAGAGAGAGAGAGAGAGAGATCTGAGGAGGAGAGGAGACTGTAATAACTGATGTAAAGATCCAGATGAATTACGACTCTCGATAGAGAGTAAATCACATTGGATGGCCTATTAAAGGGGTGGCGGTAGGTCATTGTGTGGGTCAGATCTCTGACCGGAGTGATCAGAGAGAGTGGAAATGAGTGGGTGATAGTATTGTGTACACGGGGATTCGAGTGGATATCCAGAGAGAAAAGAGATCAGAGAGAGAGAAAAGCAGAGGGAAATCAAGGGAGATTACTACAGTACTCATTAGGTGATTACTGTAGTCGTTTAAATTTAAACCAGGGTTGGGCGTAAAATGATTTTCGGAAAACGAAAAGATTCCGCTATTAATTTTTGGGAAAAAAATCCTCAAAAAAAGTCATAATCGATTTTGTTCAGCATTAAGTTTTTTTAGCCTACATATCATATATCTTACTTAGACTAAAGAATTTTTAAAGCCAGATATTCAATGAATAGTTGATGTTTTTGAATGAAAAGTAATTTCGGAAAATGCTACTTTACAAATCTGAAAATTTTCGGGTTTTCCGAAAAAGTAGGAAACTCGGGAAAAAACTCTTCCTTTTTCCTCCGAAGTGAAATGTATTTTCAGAAGCGTCGCCCCCCGTTGTCACCTCTGTGAATATTGGACAATTGCCAATTTGTGGTTGGTCGAAATGGGAGTGGATTCAAAATGGAGGAGACAGGAAGGAGAAGATTTGGAGTGAGGAACAATTTCGAGATCTACAAATTCATGAATAACAAGAAACTTTTTTTTCCGTTCCTATTGAACTTGGACGTGAGATGTGTGTGCAAAAAATTGAGTAGGATTCGCGGTGTTTCAAAAATAAATATCCTATATTTCAGATATAAATTTTAAACGAAATAAATTTGGAGATCTCGAAATTCGAAACTAACAGACCATTACAAATGCAAAAGAATTTGACTGGTAGACAGCGATTGACAAATGAGATATGGCGTTGCTAGGAAATGTGGATGAATTGGGATCGACTAGTCGAGAAAGGGAGGAGATCAATCTGTGAGAGGAACTATTGTGAAAGCGAGAGGAGGAGAGAATCACAAAGGGAAATGCATGTTATGGAGGCATTTATGGTACCGTTTCCGATCCTTTTCCGACTATTTCCACTGTGGAATTGTCTCGGAATGCTTGCCTTTTCTGCACATTTCTCCAATTCTCTTCGTATTTGCATTTTCGAATTGTCATCAATTGAGTCTGCTTTATTCATAGCAGTCCATTGAGAGAGAGAGGGACGAAGGCAGGGAATGGATCGCCTAGATTGTATTGCAGAGTTGTCAGCGTGCCAAGAGAAATGGACACTATCACTCCAAGCGGAACTTGGAGTGTGACCAGACAGTGAAAGTGGAAAGGAAGAGGTGGGGGAGACAATAATACAAGTAGTATCTAAACAGAGTAACTTCGCACTCTTCACTAACACGGGTCATATTGCATCGAAGGGTGATTGTCATTAAAGCTCTGATCTACCTGTCATCGGACCGGTATCGAAAAAAAAAGTGTGACTAGAGTACGGTAATCGAAGAATAGGGTAATCGAAAAAGCGTCGATCGATAATTACATGGCGATATCTTTGCTGAGAGCGACCAAGACCACTCCGGCCAGAGTGATTCCATAGGCGACAACGAGGAATGCGATGTTTCGTGAGCCCTGTAATCAATAAAGTTAGTTGTCAATAGCGATGGATGGCGTGGTTACCGTAATCTCCTTGAAATAGAGTACACTCCATGCGGAGGCGATGAGGCCGGGAAGCATTGTACACAGGGGATAGGCGATCGTCTGTGAGAGATGCTCAATGGCCGTGAGGAAGAGCGCCATCGCTGTCTGCAATGTGGTGCGTCCCTTTCTGTCGAGTGGGAAACGTCGACTCACCGCGAAGATTGCACCAGAACAGAGAGCGGGAACGACTACTGCACCTTCGATGTACGGCTGACGGGAACTGGTAATAAATATTATGAAAACAAGAATTGATGCAAAAAATAAAGAATAAAACAATTCATTAAATTTAACTATTTTTAGAATGTTAAAAGTTGCCTACCGAATAGTGTAGATGAGGAAGATGATAACTGAGGTAATGATGACACCGCAGAAGAAAGAGAGAACATAGGGAAGACCCGAGACTGGCGCGTTATTGAAGAACATCGAGTTTTGCTGCAAAACAAACACTTTTACAGAGAGTTAAAGATGGTTCTTTACGTTTTGTAACATCAGCTTTTACATGTTACATTCGCATATTTCAATCTAAAGTTTCCTCCCCATTTAGCCCCTCTTTTCTATCATAACACATTGTGCTTTGTTCGATTTGTGTACATGTTGAGGCGCCCATGTGATGTACGATAAAAGAAACGGGTAAATATAAATTCGTACCTGGATGTAAGTGATGGGTGTTGACATGCTACCGTAGAACATTCCAGAGACGAGAGCAGCGAAAATTGCACTGAAACACCATGGATTGCATTCTCTCCAAACATGATTATAGAAAGGGGGTCAGAGCGCGAGAGAGTGTGTGAAAGTGAGAGAGTCCTTTCCATTTTACTCTCTTTCTACCTATGGAATTTTGTGAACACTGAATATTTCATGAAAAGATATCCGAAAGATGACTCACATAATTCTCGTAGCAAAGGGAACGTCATCGATATTCTCATCCTCATCTTCGATTTTCTTCTGAATGTTAATCGATTGATTTTCATTATTTAATGAAAAGTTTTTTGAAAAGAACTCACAGTTTTCTCCACATCGTCGCTCTTTTCACTCTTTTCGCTCTTGATGAAGAGGTAGAGAACACCACTGCAAAATATTAAATAAATTTAAATAAAATATAATAAATTAAAATAGTTAAATTAAAGAACACTTACCCGACAATCAGAAGGAAAACTCCGGCAGCATTTAGCAGATTACTGGCAGGATACATGGCACGAATTCCGAAAAGACCGAATCTGAAAGCGGAACAGACTAATTTGGGTTTCACCAAACCAATATCTTAATATGGAATGGAAAACATGATTATCTGTTCGTTTCTTTCTGAAGAAATTGACATAGCTAACCTGGCGACTGCCCATCCCGTCAGACACGAGGTCGTATTCCATATCAACACTCCCAGTGCCATTCCCAACACATCCATGATCTTGATTGCAAATGCGTTGCCTGAAACACAAATGAAACTCGGCCACACTCTTTCGTCGTAGATCTTAATTTTATATCAAATTTAAGATTTCTATAATCGTTCACAGATGTAAGCGAATAATATCATTTTGACATTATTTTTTAAGGTTATTTCTTCACCCAATGCAAGTGTTTGCTTTGAAAGATGCGAAATACGGTATCTATGGTCTATAAACGATCAAAATAATACGGAAGTGATCAGTGAAGAAAAAATTTGTCTGAAGAATCCCAATTTAGGCTGTCTGGACAACAAATGGGTGTTTTTGTGCCAATGGGCGGCAGTGATCAATCACTAATATTTTGGGATCGAAATACGATCCCAAATATCAGTGATCGTAAACTGACTTTTTAGTTCCGCGTGTGAATCAAGTGACTAGAGTGGATCAGTGAATACGAAAATAGATAACTTGTTTTAGAAGTACTTTTATAAATTGGGGATTTTTGTCGATCTTATAAAGGTCGAAAAAGAACCATCATCGACTGATAGAACTGGTCGAAAAGTGCGAATCTCGGGTGAGAGAAGAATCAAGTGTAGTTTGTGGCAATGGTTACGTGCCGAAAAAAAATCCGGGTTCAGATCAAGTTCCCAACTCTAATCAACCAATTTAACAAAAATATTTACAAAAATAACCGAATCGGAATTATCTGTTAATTCGATGGTGATTGATTTATTGTGAAAGTCCAGTCGCATAATAAGATAAAATAAAAATAAGGATATACAATAAAAATATTTGAGGAATTTAAATAAAATATTAGAGGGAATAAAATAAATATTTAAACATACCGATGCACCAAATGCATCCTCCGAGCATTGCCAGTGGGTAAATGGGAGGGAAATTGCTGATTCCATTGATGATAATCGCTGTGACTAAACCACCAAGACACATTATCATCTGAGCGAAGAAACCTGCGACAATAATATTTTTACAACATTATTTAAATATAATTTTACAATAAGAAGAATCAAGTGTAGTTTGTGGCAATGTGCGAAAAATTCATCACTTTCTTCAAAAACTTGCTTCTTTCGACCCCCGTTCAATTTTTATTTATTGTGTTACGCCAGTTTTCAGTAATTCAACGGTGCAATCCTCTTAGCCAAAGAAAAGTGCGTGCAGTCAAATAGAAACAATAAGCGTATGAAAAAAATTTTAAAAAATAAAAATTCTCTAACCATCTCCAGTGGGCGCTCGCTTGATTGGCACGAAAACAGATCCGAAGAGGAGAGAAGCGCCAAGGGCTGCGGGAACTCCAATCACCAACATTCTGCAGCATAATTATCGATTGCTTATCGATTGATCAAGGGTAAATCGCGAAATGACGAGTGAAAACGGTCGCGAACAGAACGGGAGAGCATGCGGTAATTAGGCGACAATTAGTGGTCGTCGCTCTATATAAGAAGGGTGGGAAGGGGGAGGGAGGATGTGTACTATCAAGGAATATAGTACATGGAAACGAGAATACAACGGTCGAAAAATGTGTGAGAAGTGTGAGAATTACTGCGATTACTGACGATACCGAAACAGTGATTGCAATCATTTCTCGATGGCTATGTGCACCCAGAGGGAAATAAGTGTACGACGTCTGCCGACGAGTCTTCTCGTTCTGATCACAGGCTATTTTAGACTTTTAAAGTCGTCGCTCGGCATCCCTGACGTTTAGAGTAGCAGACTTATTTCCATTTGAGCAGTTACCGTAGTCTGTACAGTACCCGGATGGAAGTGTGGTTGAATGTGTCGATGGGGCGAAGGAATGATTAGGGGGGTTGATCCAGATTGGGGAGGAGTTGGGAAAGGAAAGTGGCACATTGACACACAGTGATCTGCCATCGAAGAGATGAAGAGAAGAGAGAATAACAACTGAGACAACAAAGTTAGTGATAAACAGTAAAAGTTGAACATGAGCGAGAGGGAAAGGAAGACGATCCAGTGAGACAACCAATGTTCTGCCATTTGGCCACTCACTTTCAAACGACTTTTGAGCAACTCCGGCTCACCAAGGAAGTAACTCATGGAAGCCAAAATGAAAGTTGTTTTGGGAATTGCTCCTCAGGCCAAGTGTCCATATCAGTGAAACATTTTCAGCTTGGCTTCCGTGAGGAAAGCACTTCCCTTGTCAGACTAGTGAAGTAATGAAGATCACTCAGTGAAACAGTGAGAGATCGTAAGCACTGAATGCACTCTGGGAGAACCAGATAAAAGGGTTTGATCATCAGAAGGCGGACAAAAAGTGATTGGGGACGTTTAAACAGACTGAGAACTGGATGAAATATCGAGGAGAGAACGGGATTTGACATTGGGGGATGAGGAGGAGGAGGATCACATGATTTCTAACGTACAGAAAGGGGTCAGAGTGAGAAAGTGAAAAAGTGAGAGCTTTTTCTGTCTTACCTGGCCTTGGGATGAGGTCTCATGTGATTGTGAGTATGACGTAGTGGAACATTGATCGTACTTTGTCAAACTCGATCTGGTAGGTCACTCGACTCATCACAGGACAATAACTGTACTAGAACAGTTGATGGATGGGTTGGGAGGTGATATGGGCACATTTATAGACGAATCATGATAGACACAGATAGAGAAAGTCACGAAAAAAAAAAATTAGATTGTGTCCATATTGTACTTAGATAGATCGATTTCTGGTTGAGATGGCGAAATATCTGTGATACTAGCAAACTTTCGTGACCTTTTTATACTGAAAACGTTCCCCGTTTGAACCCAAGTCGAGCGCTTATAAATGATTGCTAATCGAATTTTTCGCTAATCGGGATTCGATTAGCTTCGATGTGCTTTTATTCGAGATTAGCGTTGATAGCAACAGAAACGGCAGTGGAGTGAAGTGAAATTAGAGGAAACGAACAAACAAAGAAAAAGGAGAACGAGCGATCAGAAAATAAATGGCAACAAAACAAACTCATATGAAAACTTCAGACTAAAGAGCAACTTTGAAAGTTGACATTCTTTAGAAGCAGGAGAAAGTCGATGGTTCAGTTTTCCGTTATTGAAGAATGGCTAACTATTGCACAAAACGAGAAAGCGCTAGCTAAATCTCAAGAAAGGGATCAGGGATGAGAGAGCGTGTCTCTCACTGTAACATAGGCTCTCATCGCTAACCCCTTTCCGGAGGAATGACAATGGGGGCAGTGCGTGTAATATATGGTGATGGAGGGATATCCGGAGAATGAGAAAACAAGGATAATCGCCCGGATGACCCCCTCCCCCCATATGATTTCCCCATTCTCACTCTATTTCAACGGAAAAGTTCAGAATTACAAAGCGAGATGGAAATGTTTTCGTGATCGTAAATTGATTTGAAACAAGTAAAAGAGAGGAGACAGGCGGGTGCGATTTACGTTTGAAAGTTAGTGGAACGGAGGGTGGAATGATAATTATGAGAGAGTGTGTTATGAAGGGTGAGAGAGAGAGAGAGAGAGAGAGAGATCACGATGGGTGTTCACGGGTCGAAGACTTTTTGATCGACGAAGAGGAGGAGAGGGGAAGGGGGGGGGGGAAGGGACAATTATTGATGGACAAAAAGTGTACGGATGGCGATGAAACGCGAGAAACTGGCAATATATTGGAGTAGTATTGGACAGTTATCGATTGCGCGACTCTGATACAGTACACCAAGTCTCCAGAAAGAGGTCGCACATGAAATAGTTCGTAAAATGAAAGAGCCCCTCACTTTTACACTATATCACGCCTGACCCCTTTTTGGAATTTTAGGCGCGTTGTGGAATAATGGTAACAGTTTGGAGTAGATCTCTACCGTACCCCTTTTGTTCTGCTCCCTTTGGTTCCTCTGCACCTCCCTTCTCTTATTCCCCATTTGCATGCTAATCCTTCTCAATCCTTTGGATGGCACTCATTCCTCATGCAAATCGATGGGTGGAGGAGACAGCCACTTCACATCATAACTTCACGTCCAAAAATCGTAAATATTCTTTGCAAAAGACTTATAAATAGACGAACTACTAAAATGGTTTAACTTACTAAAATGTTTTCAATCAAAATAAAATGGTCAGAGAAAAGTGAGGATAAGAGATAAGTCCCTAGAGAGAGAAAGAGAGATTCGAGGAAGGGTTTGGTGACGAGAAGTACAGTAGATGGATGATCAACGGCACAAGAGGAATTACAGGAGATTGAATGAAGAGCGAACAAGAAAAATAAATCCTGAGGGATTTTTTATATATTATAAAATATGTTGTTAAATTATTAGTAATTGGGAATACGTTCCCAATATTTACCATTTTCTAAACGAAGAAGGAATTGATTAAATGGTAGAATTCGGAGATTGAATGTTTCGTAGGAAAAATATGAGATGAAATATTTGTAATTTTCTTAACTTTTGTCCAAATTGACGTTTTTTTCCAAGAAAATATGCATGAAAATTTCACGAAAGCATCAAAAACAAATTGAATTCTTTGTTAGTATAGTGATTACTTATAGGGCATATTTTTCTATACAGAAAGAAGAAAGGAAAATAACTACGAAAATTGGACGAGTGAAAGATAAAAGAAGTGAACTGAACGAACTGACGGAGAACTGAGGAAGAATCGGTTTATAGGAGAAATGGAAATGAGGGAGTGGTACAATGGTACGGATCATTCTGAGGAGAGGGGACAACTGATTCTTTCGATTTCAAGTTATCGAACCATGAGAAATCAATGAATTAGATTTACAGGTGTATAAAAAATACGAATACGGAAAATTCGATATCTTTCACTATAATTTCTTTACTATATTATGCCTGTAGGCGATTATGCTTCGAATAATCTCTTTATATTTAGAAAGATGGATCAAACAGACTTAAGATATTTTCACATTTTTGCTTTAGTGGAAATTTGTGGAACAATGAAAAACTTGAGAACAAAACGTTATCCTCTTGTATCTCCCTCATCATTTGCATCTGTTAAATCAATTGTCTCTTCCCTCTTTTTCTTCTCTCCTCCATTTATTTCTATCAGTCTCTCTTCTCCAAGACGATCGTCTCTTCATTCAGACGACCACTTCGAGACTAACTTGAAAAGCTCAGGTGAGATGGACCTACCTCACAGGGACCTACCGCACGGTATTAACCCTACCGTACCCAACCCGCTCATCTACAGTATGGCTGCGACTCCCGCCCCGCCCCCTCCGAAGGACGTTGACGTTACTCCCGATATCGTCAGCTTCTCGTGTGGAAATGCCGGAAAAGTACGGTAGCAAGAAATCGATATTGATTAGCTCTACCGCCAATATGATGGATTTTGCAGTCTACATACTTCGACATCAAAATCACCAATAAAGCGGCGAAGCGGTGCTGCTTCAAGGTGAGATTGACTACAATATCCCCATTTCATCTATCTACAGTATTCCCTATCTCTACCGTACTCCTCTCAGATCCGTTGCACTTCTGCCAACGTGTTTCGTGTGCAGCCTCCGACTGGTTTCGTGCCCGCAGGCGGCAATCTCACCGTCCGCCTCTGGTTCCAGAACAGAAGATTCATCGTGAGTATACCGTATCCCCCAATCGATCTACTCTATCCCCCAATTGATATACCGTAATCTTCCGTGCAGGAGTCGGCGAAGCACTACTTCGCTGCTCACATCATCTTCAACGACGATGCGAAGCTTCCCGCTGACGTGTTCACCAAGACTTCCAAGGCTGATGGTACCGTACTCTAATCGGTACCTACCGTAATCCCTTCTTCCGTTCAGGAGTGAAACGTCTCCCTGTGGTCTTCACTAAGAATGTTCCCACTGCTTCTGCTGGCGGGGGAGACGAACCTCAGGCGCCCAAGTCTCTCATGGCCGCGCCCTCCATTATGCCCTCTGCGATGGCGCCCGTGTCCAGCGCCGCGCCACTGGCGGCCGGTGGCGCCCCTCCTGCGCCCCCTGCAGCCGCCGCGCCCGCACCCGCCAAGTAGGACTCGCCATTCAGCCATCTGTGATAAAAATGCTTGGTCGAGCATGAAATACCGTGTCTGGCATGTTTCATTCCGCAGTGCATTCACAAAGGGCATGATTAATGGCCTGTTCATTTTAATTAGTGTTGCTATTTATCATCCTTCTCTATATTGTCGTTTACCTCTATCATCGTAAGCTTAACACTTCATCGAAACACGAAAAAGGGAGGGAATTTGCGTAAATAGGGAATGTTGAAAGTGAAGTGGTGAATTGAATTGAATGTGACAGTGCGAACTGTGGCCTATGAGAATAGGAAGGAATCGGACTTGGGATTAATACATGAGTTCACAGGAAATGAGAAGAGATGGGATTATTATGATAAGTAATTTTTAAAGGATTGAAAAGGCTGATCAATCAAGATATGCAATTGGAATGAACAATCGATAAAACGGATGAAAAAACAATCACAACTGGCAATTGAAACAAAGGCGGAAGAGAGGAAATGTCAATGGTCTGAGACCTAAATACAATTGGAAAATCGATAAAACGTGAAAAACTACCGTAAAGCTACGGATGGGGTACTGTAGCGTTCGACTACAGTATCCTATCGACTACTGTACATTTAGAATGTAAAATCCTTGGAGAGTCCGACCATCGCAGCTCCAAACAAAGTGATCGTCATTGCAACAGCGAGAATGATGAAGTTGCGTTGACCCTGAAAAATCGATAACATTGATGATACCGTATCCAGCCACATACCGTAATCTCTCTGAAATACAGTATACTCCAGGCAGAAGCGATGCAGCCGGGCAACATTGTGATGATGGGGAAGGTGACCTGCAATGGGTGATCTTTGATCTTTGGTGTTTATAAGGGAATAGAATGAAAATTGCGAGGATTGATCTTTGATCTCCGTGGATCGATAATTTATTTCACTCACAGTTTGACTGAGATTGTCATTGGCAATGAAGAATGAAGACTGGGCGACTCCCCAGAAGAGACCCGAGAGATATCCAGGAAGGGCAATCTGAGGATTGATCCAGGGATCGTTCCTCCTCAAACGAATGACGGTCATTACGGTAATATGATCATATGATACAGTCGTCTATTGATTTATTCATGTAAAGTCATATATTTATTGTTATATGAAAAGTTTCCGGTTTACGCATGCTTAGTATACAAAACAGTTAATATTTCTGCTGATGAATTATTAAACTGTACTTAGAATCGTGTAAACATGTAAAAATCACAATTATCGATTGCTCACTTGTAGATACAGTATCCGAGGAAGAGTGCAGTCGAGGTGAGGAAGATACCAAAATAGTGGGAGAAGACGTAATCGAGACCATTTGTGGGATGATTGGCGAACGCAGGCTTGTCGTGATTGTCCTGAGTGGAAAGAGGGGATACGGTAGAAACGAAAGGCTACCGTAAACATCCCACAGGGAAATAAGTCTAGAACGGTAGACTTCTCGACTTCCGAGCGACGACTTTATAAGTCTACTCGCTTCGATCATAGGCAGGGGAGTGGCACTTTTAGACATAAAAGTCGTCACTCGGTAGCCAAGACTTCTGGAGTCGTAGGCTTATTTCCCTCTATGATCTATACCACGAATTTTCCGGTTTACGCGTACTTAGAACATGCAAAAGACACTCATTCAATTCTACTCACAATCATGCAGTTGACGGGGGCGAAAGTGACGCCATAGAGAACTCCCGAGATTATCGAGAGAACGAAGGCACTGCAATCAATTCTATTCCCATTTCTACTTACAACTAAAATTCTAGTAGAATAATACTCGTAACTGTAATTGTATGGAAGCAGGACATCTTAAAACTCTCGGTTTAGCTGATAGAGATTTCAAAATTTCGCAAGTAAAACGAAGGATCACTTTGGCAACTTTTGAACGAGCGATTTGCTACTTTTCTTGCCTGCTTGCTCATATCAATGTGCCGATAGAGAAAAGATTTGACCCGAAAAAAGAAAGATCAAAAGTTCAAAAACTCACAAAATTCTGTCTTTCTTTCCCGCAGCGGCGGTTGTTTTCTGAGTCGCGATTGCATCGTCCTTCAATTTTGTTTTTCTTTAAATAATAATTATAAAAATAATTTTACAAAGAAAATACCTCTTCAGTATCAGAATCCCCATCGATCTTCTTCTCGTTTAGTGCCTCCTTCTCAGGAATCTCGCCCTAAAGAATATCAGACACTTTTCAACATCCGATAATAGTTTTGCAGATATGAACCTAAGGAAGTCATCGTCAGTGCACAACGTTCGTCTAACGTTAATTATAGCGTTTCAGATTTCCCTCGAAGGACAGTTGCTATTCGTGCGCTGAGCGCACATGGCTGAGTGGTCTAGTGGTATGATTCTCGCTTAGGGTGCGAGAGGTCCCGGGTTCAATCCCCGGCTCAGCCCTTATTTTTGCAATATTTTTCCGGGTCTCAAATCCGCAAAATTTACTCGGATCTAACACAATTCAATTCGTTCTAATCCAAAATAATCAAGTGAGTGGAATATTCCAGGTCTCACCATGGAGTTTCTGTCGTTTCTTAGTTTTAACGAGATAGAAACCTTCTCCTCCTCGTCCTTCTTCGTTCCTCCATTGTTTGGTTTGCTGTCGAGTTGGGAGAAGATGAATCCACTGAAGTGAAATCAATCAATAAATCAATCGATAATTGGGGGTAGATCACAAACTGACCCGATGATCACGCAGATGAGTCCAATGTAGTTGAGTGGTTGGTTGGCAGGAGGTCGGGCAATCGTTCCAAACAGTCCAAATCGACCCGACGCCCAGCCAGTCATGCAATTGGCTGCAAGACCAATCGATAATCTGCCATCTACAGTATCCTTCCATCTACAAAAAAAAATTCATAAGCTACCGTATACCTGTGTTCCAGATGAGAATGCCCATCGCCATTCCCAGTCGATTGATGATCGGAATCGCCATGGAATTACCTGCAATCGATAGTAGATAGAGCTACAGTACGCTTGACTGGTCTTGACTCGATATCTACCGTACCTATGGTCCAACAAGCTCCTCCAATCATTGCGAGAGGGAAGAATCCGGGGAATCCTTGGTACACGTGCACTAGAAACCCGACGAAGAGAATTGCCGTCGACATGACCCATTGGGCGAAGAAACCTGAAGGCAATCAATCGCTAATCAACCCTGATTCAGGCTTTCGGACGTTTGAATCCCTATTTTGGCGGGAACTGACCATCGCCCGAGTCGTACTTCCTGACGGGGACGAACATGGAGCCGAAGAGACCGGCGGAGATCCCGCACGCTCCCAATCCCAATGCCAATGACATCCTGAGGAGATTACGGTAGAATAGAGTTGGGTCAGATGGCGGGCCAGAGGGATGAATCGAGTCGATGCTACTTTGAAAGAGAGAAGGAGCAAAACAATGGAATTGTGGCTAATGTGAGGGGGGAGAAAGAGTGTGAGAAATAGAAAAGGATTGAGAAAGAGTTGAGAACACGGGGGGAGGGGGGATTTCTGAAGTCTCCTTAGATTACGAAAGTAGAATATGAGTAAGTCTTTGCATGAGACGACCGGAAACCGGGGAATAGAATATGAATCAGTGAGAGGATTATAGTTTTCTCGTGAGTAGAGAGAGAAAGACGATCAATAGAGAGAGAAGCGAAATGGAAGAATGGAGGAGACTGTTACTGTTTATTTATTCTAGATTCTCTCTCTCTCTCTCTCTCGCGGGGAACGATTGAATGGAAAGAAAGAGCTGTCGATTGGGAAGGTCGAATTGAGAAGTAGTCGAAGATCAGAGAAACTGATCACTCTCTTCTATCCACACACTCTCTCGTCACTCTCCGTCTGGACTCTCTCGAGATCACATACTCTCTAGTCTCTCCCTTTCTTCTCTCACTCTAACTCTCGCAGACTTCTTACACTTTCAGCGTGCTTTCTAATGGAAAGGGCAACGTTGACCACTGAGAGAGAGAGAGAGAGAGAGAGAGAGAGAGAGAGAGAGAGAGGGGGGGGCAAGTACTTGATCAGCGTCAGTACTGCTGCAGAAAAAGTAGACATTCTGCATAGATGGAACCTACCAAAGCACGAAATACACACGAGTCCATGTAAATTTAGATAGACAATTAGGCAATGCGAACACATGCAAATGGCGCATGAGGTCACCACGAATTCAATTTTTCCTAGAGTGCGCTGAAAATCAAACTGACTGACACATGTGAGATCAAATTTTTCAGGAGAGCGTTTTCTTAGAGAACGGTTCTCAAACTCTCCGCACGCTCTCTCGTTTTGGTGAGCAAGCGAGAGAATGAGGAGGGCGGGGAAAGCACTCTCAAATAAATGAAACAATGAACAACCGTTAGTATAGCAAATTAGCGGTCTGTGCACACACAGCTTGCGGTTTGATCAAAGCTCTCAAAGTTTTCTATCGTCGTCTGTGTCGTCTGTGATGGGAGACGGAGAGAGGGAAACGACCAAGCTATTCACAAAGTACAATGGGGAGTTGAGACAACAAAGAAAAGGTATGAAACCACAATCGATAGTCGTTGTGGATGGTTGTAACCGGGCAACGAAATGGTGGGCATCTGACTATTCTTCTTCCTGTCTCTCTCTCTCTCTCTCCAATTCCTTCCGCCCTTCCATCTCACTCCTCTCACTATGATCAATCGTGTACTTGCAAGCTGTTGAGAGACTGAATGGAATGGGGACACACGAGAGAAGTCAGACGGACGAGAGAGCAGAGAGAATCGAGAGAGGCCAGAGAAACAGAGGGAAAAGAACAGTCGAAAATGGAGCATGATTGATGTCAAAAGTTATAGCAATCGGGTTAGAGAGACGAGTTAGGGATTATTGAAGGTTGGAGAGAGAAAGAAAGAGGGACGAAAATTTCCCTACTCGAAATGACACAATTTCACCAAGCACGATAGATATACGACATCTATTGAGGTACCCACTGAGGCACCTAATAACCTTATGTGTTCATGCAAATTACAACTATGCTAATAGTCCGAGCACACGTTTATCATAGAAAGATCGGGTAAAGGAATACTGTAGGACTAGACGATCGATAATTGATTACTTTAGATTCTCTTGTAGGTTCTTCTGGCCTTGACATTTCCACACTCCATAATCACAACGAGAATCTCGCCCTCGAAGAAACGAGTGATTGTCGAGTCCTTGTCAGAGTCCTGCAACGAATGCATGGGTTACGGTAGGCAATCAAGTTGTCGCAAAACAAATTATGTTTGCTGTACGTACATATCGATGAATTATAAATCCGTTTCTTAGTATACTTTGTGAAACATTGATCCACCTTGTCACAAATGATCTATGAAATATGCATTTGCATCCAAAATCGATACTGCTACCTTAATCAACACACAATACACAGTATAACTTCAGATCAATACCTTGATCTTCTTCTGTCTCTGGACGAGCTTGCCGTCGGTGAAGGTGCAGAGAGTCCTGCAGTGAAATTGCGATAGGATTACTGTATCGTCAACGGTCCATTATCGATTTGTAAAGTATCCAACTACTGTACTCACATGTACTTTCTGCCATCGGGAGTGGTCTCCTCGAATTCCTTGTCCAGTTCGAACTCAAGAGAAGTGTTCTTGAAGGTCGACTCCTGGGCGCACACCCACTTGTTGCCCTGAAAGAAGGATTACTGTAAAACAGAATACTGTAGAACCTGCAATCAATCGATAATGTGAATCTACCGTACATCTTTCTTGATGTCGAGGGTGACCTTGATGTTGGCAGCAGCCTTGCGGGTGAGGAGGCCAACGCCGCACTCCTGAAGGGAAAAATACTTTAGATTACAGTAGATCGATTTTAAGTAAATATAAAGTTACGTAATTAGAAATCTGTGCCAATACGTGCTTTTAAGAAACAGGGACCTAAGTTGTCATATATCAAATTAATATTATTGTATGGACACCTGGCTAAGTAATTATAAGTAATTATGTCGTTTCGGACTGCAGATTAGTAAACTTCGTGAAACATTGAACCACCTTGCCATAAACGACGCGAGATTTACTGTGCATGAAATATATTTGCCTTTGATCCTTTTCATATGAACTTTGAAACGTTTGTGGTTTCTATAGTCACAAATAGCTTATGATTCATCTGCGTGCGTCTTATCTTACTGTTGCAATGTCGGCCGACGGCCACGGTCAAAGTTTGTCTTATCACTATTGATAGCGATACTCTCAGAGAGATGCCAGAGAGAGAGAGAGAGAGAAAGATCCACGACTCCATCTTTCCCTCTCTCCTTCTCTCAATCGCTATCACAGTGATAAATGTCAAATATTGCTGCGTCGGCAGAAATATCTAGCCGATTGACACTTTCGCATAGATTACATGGTTATTAGACACGGATTTTGATCTACGTGAAATTATGCAGAAACCTTCTTTCAAATACCTATTTTACAATTTTTTTTTTAAATTAAGAAAAAAACTAACCTTCATGTACTCCTCGAAGTTCTCCGAGGTATCGGAAGCGAAGCGTCCAACGAATTTCTCGGCGGCCATCTTAATTAAAATAGTATTTTTGTTAAATTAAAATAAAACAAACAGTAAACGTATCGGCACTAAAATCTACATTCACTATTACATTACACCCTGACTCCTTCTATAATGAAGAAGTAGTGAACACTTCTTGTCTCCACGTGAATCATTGTAATACAGAACAACACTCGAGTCTCCCCTGGAGTGCCCCCAATTGAAAGGGAAAGGAACGGGAGAAAAGACTCTAATTACAATTCCGGTTGTAGAAAAGAGAGGTATTGCATAGTGATGACGACGGGTCATTCAACCAAGAGGTCAAAGGCTGCCATCGGCGACCATTGCTATCACTGTGATTCTGGCCCGTTATCAGAGGGTTCTTATACCCCTTCCTCCCTAGTCTCTTATCTCTGCTTCTCTGGACTCTCTCATCTCTCACTACTCCACCATCTTACCTTGAGTGCAACGACGTTGCGGATCATCCACATTCACAATAACAGAATATACCAGAGATACCAAATGAGAGTTCGTGAACACTAATGTACACCATTTCACTTCCTGTTGACAGAGATACGAAACGCCGTCACAACATTGAGACACTAACAATTAGGGGAAATGTTAAGATGACACACGAGATGAAATCGGAACCTTACATTTAGAAGGGTATACTCCCAATTTGGGCTTCTGGGACCCTCACAAACTAAAGCTTTGAACCATGACAAAGCTTTCTGGTGTTATTCATCGACAACACCCAAGATTATATGATTCCTATAGCAATTCATCTTTTGAGCCTTTGAGCCGACGCTCATGGGGTCTATTTAGATGCACCAAAGCTTCCCACAAGATTTTATAGAGTACTGATCAGACCCTCTCAATTCTGCATGCTCTCTCGCACAGTCTGATCAATGAGAGAGCATGCAGAATGAGGAGAGTCTGATCATTGCTCATCTTATAATATTGGAAATACTGGATATGGACAGATAAATGATTCAGAATATCTGTAAAAATGAAATAATAAAATATAGAACAGATACTCTCACTGCGCACTAGCGAAAGTGGCACGACCATTGGGACAATCGGATCTCGCACAAAAGAAGGAAAGGGACAGAACGGGGGCAGATTCGGGAGAGAGATAATAGATGAATGGGATTATATACAAGGGGAACATTCAAGATGAGACACTTAGAGGGCCAGCGAGATTCCTACACTCAACATATACATCCTAGTGCATCGTTGGTTGTTTTCGGATGAATGGGAAACACTTGTTTTGTGGGTGATTACACGAGTAATCGTGGTGTTGGTGATGAAGGAGAGTGGAATAGTGACGAGTCTCTACTATCGCAGTTTACTGTCGGAATCAAAGAGACGAAATATAGTGCGTGAAAGACGAGAGTATACTCTACTAGAATCAAGAATACAGGCAAAGTTAGACATCTTCTCATTCGTATTAAACGATTAGAAGAGGGAACAGTTCAGAGTGGAGATTCAAGGGCAAAGAGGCGAGTAGAGAGAGGAATCGAATTGATATAGAGAATAGAGGAGAGAACTCAGAGACAAGGTACCTTCTCTAACTAGAGATTTCGCACTATTTCGGAGGGAGGGGGCACAAAGTATCTGTGATCAGAGTGGGATCACAATTGAACGAGCAGAGCACACTATTGTGCACTTCTATTTAGCCTTAGTCATAACTGGCAAAGATTGGAACGTTTCAGTGACTTTCTGTTTCGTTTCATGAATGAGTAAGACAAACATACCTCCAAAGTGCGTTCCCCTCTCTTCCCCTCATTCACTGCAGTTTGCACACCAATGGTAGGTACAGTGTTTATATATTACAAGCTTGTACAATTCAGTATCCTTCATTAGAGAAGGTTACGGTGTAGCCTGGATAATTCTGTTCCACGAGAGCCTTCGAATCTTCGTGCTTCGCTGGTCCGTACGCCTCAAATCATCTACTATTACCATACATTTTTGTCCGTCCGGAAATAAAGTTATTTCTGAACAATTAACTTATCTACACCGGAAGTTGATGGAAACTGGCTAGATCACCTGGTGATTATGACTAATATGACCATATTGAAATTGCTTGGCGAAAAAAATTGTCGATCGGAATTCCCGGCCAATGAAAATGTGTGACCATTTTCACAGTGTGACATCACTGCCCTTCCCATTCTCACCTGTTCTTACATGCGCCTGTCTATCTAACAATAAGTGCGTATCATTGGCAATCAAAACATGGGAATAAAGTCAATTATAATCACGTACGACCAGTATCCTTTAATAAATAAAAAAAGAGTGGATATACCTGTGAATAGCCGTAGATGAATATTTCCTTCTTCTTATCGTCGTGTTTGATTCGGCCGCCGCCAAGAGCTTTCAGTTTGAACAAACTCCTGTCTACCTGAAAGATAACGGGTAATTAAACTATTGAATAACCTATCCTTCAGTTAATGCTAATTGGAAGATTCGGAACTATGCAGATTCAGTGCTCGTGGGGTATAAATAGCTACTCTGGCAGAAAGCATAGGTAAAAGACGGCTAAAAGAAAGACGGCTTCAGCTAAAAGACGGAAATCTCTGTACAGCAGAAGTAGCCCTGCTTCCTAGCTTCTTTCTAGCTGATTTATGTCTTCTAGCCGAAGTAGCTATGCGTTCCGCCTGAGTACCTATACCCCACGAGAACTGAGGAAGAAACGAAATAAATTTAAGCTGCACATACTTGCTCTTTCGTCTCGCCGTAGATATCGGCGTGGAAGGGGCATCTCTCGTAGCCTCTCAAGATTATCTTCGAATTCGACGCATCGCTCTTGTCTGTGACCTGAAAATCGTATACGGATAGAAACAAAAAAAAACTGAGGTACACCGTTATCGATCAAACGCAACTACCATGGTAAAGAGACAACAAACCTTGACTTGGATGTACTTAAAGACGCCGGATGGATCAAGATCGACGTCCTTGATCTCTCCCAGAGTCTTAGCTGCCATTTTGAGTGTGCTCGTACAGAATTGGTTACGAGAAACTGCAGAAAGAAGCAGCAATGAGCTAGCAAGACTCAGTGCCACGATTTAAACTGCAACAAGCAAGATACAAATGCGGTCAATACAAAGTTGTATTTTTGAGTCAAAAAAAGAGTTGAAAATTAATTGACAAAAAACAATAAAAATCGATAAATGCAAACTTCATAAACAGTAAACAAAGTGTTTGAAATCATAATGGAAAACGTCCCGAGAGGATTTTTAGCGTACGGTTGTTGTTCTCTGGAAGTTGCCAATCTCCGGCTCCGGCCTTCTTCGAAATTGAAAATTTGAAACTTAAATTATTCTTGTTTTTGTTAATTCTAAGCTGCTTCGTCCATATATATAATATTTGCGTGCAATTTCAGTTGATTCGAGTCGTGTATGACAATTCCCCGTCGAGATGGGCTTGCTATCAACTGACTTGGCCATTAAACGGCTACAGGTTAGTTGTGTACATTTCGTTTCTGCATTAAATAATTGATCTCAAACTTGATTAAGGCTGCACAAGGGACTCAAGATGGGATAGAGGCGATCAGCTCTTGGATGCTTCATCACACGGATTCCAGCCGAATATTGGCCGATAGTTGGCTGAACCTGTTCCGCACAGGTTTGATGTTTAATATTCTGCCACTAATAGCGTTGAATTATCTGTAGACTGTTAGGTAATTTCCGTATATATACTTCACTTCAACTAACAAACGAAATATTATATGCTTCCTTTCAGAATCTGAAGAGCGGCGGATTGTGTTGTTCTACATACTGAACGATGTAGTGCAGCGAGCGAAGAAGAAACATGTCGACACCGTCTGTACGGTGTTCGAGCAACCAGCGATAACTGCCGTGTCTTTGGCGAGGTATTCAATATCTCTATTGTTATCGACAAAATCAATTTCCAAATCGCGGGTTATACCTTGTTGTTATCTCTAATAGTAATTTTTTTCCAGGTTTTCTGATAAACTACGAAACGTGATGCACCGCTGTCTCAAACTGATAGCAGAGTGCAAGGCATTCAGTTCTGATGGAATCGAGAAGATGAATAGGATTATTAGTAAGTTGCATATTATATTACACGCTTTAACATTCAGTTTCCACACTTATCTCTTGAAAGTCGATGTTATTTATTTTTTCATGTAATCTTATGAATAGTCTGGTTATAATTTCAGCTGATCCGAACGGCGATACTGACGATGGAAACTATGAGATCGATGTCATTGAAATGGCGAGGAAGATTGAGGTACACTGAAATTTCTACCATAACCTATTTATTGTAGATTTGTTAAGAAGCGTAATCCAAACGGATATAATAGATATAAAAAATCGTCTCTTGAGTATGTCAGCACATAATATGAATTATATATATAATGTTAAAATTCAGGCATTGATGCAGAGTGTTGTCTCGATCACAAATGGATATGATTTGCTCAAGAGAGCGCCACTCGAATTCGAGGAACAAATTCATACAAGGATGAAGGGTGCGATTATGATTTACCTGTCGAAAAATGATGATGTGAACTGTTAAAAACATTCATGATATACGACCATGTAATTTTCACATGGATCTTAAAGCAAGCTTTTTTTTGGAATACGTTACTTGCTACCGTATGATTAATCTCTCTCCCTACAGACAGAAAAGACGGTGCATTGCTGTTGAAAGAGACGAAAACTGCGATACTCAGAGTGGAGAAGTTCAGAGAAGCTATCAGCAATAACAACAAGGTGAGAGGTCACGAACAAAAAGATGGCGCCTACCCACTCTTTGATATTTTAAAAATCTATTATTTGAAGAAAATCCTATCCACATTGTAGTATTTTCATGCTTAATGTTTATTTATCAAAAAATAGGCATGAAAATACCAGAAATTATTGAGAAAAAAGTTTTTAGTATAGTGTTTATGACATTCATGCACCACCAACCCGCAAACTTGGCGTTTTGCGAGTAACAAAGCCGATGTGTGTTATGCTGACTGATACAGATCGAAAATTGTTGTGTTAATGTATTGATTATTCAATTCAGCGTCTCTTCGAATTCGTCGATTCGATAGAAACAGCGAAACGACTGTTCAACATGCAATTGAGAGATGTCGCCGTTGTTGAAGACGTTAGTTTGAACTCAATTGTTGTTTTATTCTTATATCGTCTTTCTTAAGGAATACTATATCGTTCTTCAATATCATAAAAATCTTATTTAAGTAAAAGGAAATCATTAAATTACCTACAATTTTTTTTCTTAATAATTATTTTATTTCATCCGCAATATCTAATCATTCTCAGGCATACGTCAAATTCGGACAGGGCGTGCGAGAGGTGCAGGAAGAAGTTAGTATATTTTTTTCTTTATTTATTTATACGAATAGTGAAATATTGATATTCTGAATATTTCTTTTATCTTTGTGAATATCGATGCGTGAAGACATCCGACGACTACCGTAATCTTTCCTTATCGATCAGGTGGATGAGATGGTTCGTACTGGAGTGTATCCAGCTGGTTCTCCCCCTCGAGACGCCCCTTCTCCCTCTGCAGAAGATGATGTATTCTCTGGCGGAGTCGAGCAAGTACTCAATAGTCAGTTATATTATACGATATCTTATTTTATAAGGACCCTATACACTGGTTTTATTTTATTAAAAAATTTTTCTATTGTGTTCAGGGAGCTAAGAGTGTTGTGTTTAGGGAGTTAAGAGACATCAGCACAAATTTAACTTTGATTGAACAATTATAACTCTTTTCAGAGAAATCATTAAATGCAATTTTTGCTTTCTCATCGGTAAATAAATCTCTTTAAAGTAAAATGTGCGCCGTGACCGGTCTCTTTAATCACTACCCCATAATTTGATGATGATGAAATATCCAACTTTTTTCTCTTTGATTATTACTGGGAATGGTTTCGAAAAAAAAGTTTCGAATAAAATCAATTATGATATTGAATCGGCCATGCAATGTCTATCACGCTTCTCACGAAAGGCTCGGCTTGATTTTGGCACAGACCCTTTTTTTCGAAATCGCGTTTTCGACGTTTTCGGTTGCATATAGACCCAACTAAGATCAGTGAACTATTATGCCACAGAAGTCATTCCCCGAATTTATACAGCTACTGTTCTGTGCAGGTTGCAAACTTTGAGACACTTTTTCAATGGTTCATCAAAGTTTCTGTGAAAACTTTTTGCTTGGAGCTAATGTTGATTTTCAATGATCTTTCGACCCATTTTATTTATTTTGTGATTATCATCGAAATTTGCATATTATTCATTTTTGTTAATTTTCCAGAAAACTGCTCGAAAAGTAAAAAATGTTCATTCTAATGTCAATTGTAATGTCAAATGTCAATTGTAAATTCATTCTCCTCAATCGCGGTGAATGACTCGGTATTATCTCATTTGTCGAGCTTCTTTCCCCATTTTTTCATGTTTTCAGTCGTTTCACCACCTTACCTCCCGAGTTATGAGAGCGTAAATATATCATTCGAATCCTTATCACCATCTGCGGCTTCCTATTGGAATACATTTTTGACTTTTCGAGCAGTTTTCTGGAAAATTAACAAAAATGAACAATATGCAAATTTCGATGATAATCACAAAATAAATAAAATGGGTCGAAAGATCATTGAAAATCAACATTAGCTCCAAGCAAAAAGTTTTCACAGAAACTATGATGAACCATTGAAAAAGTGTCTCAAAGTTTGCAACCTGCACAGAACAGTAGCTGTATAAATTCGGGGAATGACTTCTGTGGCATAATAGTTCACTGGGATCTTAGTTGGGTCTATATGCAACCGAAAACGTCGAAAACGCGATTTCGAAAAAAAGGGTCTGTGCCAGAATTTGTTCACTAGTGAGTCGACCCTCTCGTGAGAGGCGTGCTATAAGGCGTTTTTATCATGTAATTTTCAGAGATTCGTCCTCGTGACGTCACAGACGAGGCAGATATGGATGTGGAAGAGGATGAACCACCCCTTCCATCGTATCCCCCACCATGGGAGAAGAAGAAGGTGAGAGAATATAAAAATGGTTATGGTGTGTATTTAACACCTGCAGCTTTCGTACTTCAGAATATTGTAATAACACCTTTGAAGTATTGTCTTCGCTTTTGACCATACTTCTTTTAACAAGTTAATTCAAGTTGAATATTCAACTCTCTTTAACAATTTTAAAAGTTATCAAGCATTTTGTATTCAAAATGGTTATGATGTGCTTCAGCATATTGTAATAACACCTTAAAAGTAGTGTCTTCGTTAATACCAATATCAATTGATCAATTTAATTATTAAACTCTATTTATCAATTTTAAAGGTTATCATATATTTTTTTCTTTTTTTCATATTCTGTCATGACGTAGACGTACTTCGATGACTGAGAAATATTTTTCATAGCTATGATGCAACCTCTTTTCTTTTCTTGCAGCCGCAGCAAGCACATCAGCAGCAGACTCCTCCCACTCCAATCCGACCGTCTCTAGTGGAGAGAGCGGCTGCATTGGCTGCATCCATGCCAACACTTGCCAATCACATGGGAATCGATCCACGAGCTGTGAGTGCAGAGAGAATTGTAAAAAAAATTGAACTAAATTTAAACAGTTTTGTTCATTTTGGCTTCCAGTATCTTGGGCACATTGCATCTTATCAGCATTTACCGAATTCAGTCATTATTAGCACATTAAATCACTTTGGACTGAGGTTATTTTTCATTGCTAAATTGTTACCAAAAGCTTATTTGTAGCGTGCGGCGACGATTGCCTCTCATGCGGCTGCAGCCGGCCCTCCTCCAGCAAAGAAACCATCTCTCGACTCGTCCCTGCAGCAAGCATACCCTCCTGCTGCAGCTGCACCTGCTGCACAGCAATACGGACATCCGGTGACACAGGTACGTTGATTTATTTCTGAATATCGTAATAACCGTGAATGGAGTGACACACTACACGATTCATAACGGTATTCTTGATTATTTTGATTGCAGCAGTCTCAATCGAGTTCGTTTGGTGGTTCAACACTGATCGCTCCTCCTCCTCTTCCTCCTTCCCTTCCTCCTCTTCCTTCTCCATCTCATCAATCGTTCTCCGTCCCTCCTCCCGTCTTCTCTCACAAGTTCCCTCCTCCCTCTCCTGCAGTGGTCGCTCAGTTCATGGCTCTGCAGCAGCAGCAGCAGTCTTCCTCCTCCTCTGCAGCTCCTCTCTCAGTGCACACTCTGCCTCCTTCCATTCCCTCCGTTCCCCCTCCCATCTCCCCTTTCTCTGCCCCGCCCCCTGGCTACCCGCCAGCTGCTGCAGCACAACAGCAGCAGTATGCACCCATGCAGCATAATGCTGCACCTGTCGCACAGCAGCAGCAACATCAACAGATGCAGCAATCATATGGGGCACAACAACATCATGTGAGATATTATCAGATATATTTCCGTTTCTAGGCATACTTTCATCCCAAATATTGATATTTGCAGCAGCCGCAGCAACAGTCCCACTACGCGCCTCTGCCCGCTCGAAGCAACTCTGTCTCTGGTGGATACGCTAATGCTGCAGCTACGGGAGGCTATCAACAGCCGGCTGCAGTTGCTGCAGGGAGTTACCAACCGCCTGCTGCAGCTTCCGGAGGAAGTTACCAGCACCCGGCTGCAGCTGCTGCAGGAAGCTACCATTCTCCGCCTGCTGCAAGTGGATATGGGAATGCTGCAGCTGCAAGTGGGGGATATCAGCAGCCAGCGACGAATCACGGTGGACAGTACTCGACTGCACCACAACATCAACAGCAGCAGCAGTATCCTGCGACGAATGCTCAACAGGGATACGGTAGAGAGGAGAAGAAGTTCACTGCTATGCCTGAGGTAAGAGAATAATACGTTTTTGCCTGAGGTAAGAGAATAATACGTTTTGTCATCATAATCATGAGTGTGACCTAGCGAGACTATGAAGTCGCTCGGCTTGAACTAAAACGTCGCATGTGGAGTTCACCTTTCGAAGCAATTTTCTTGTTATTTTAGTTATATTTTGCAAAAAGCAAATTGAAAAGTCGAAATAGGGCACACTCAGCTACCGATTGAGCACAAACTTGTAATTTATCGTTCGGTTTCATTTACTCGACCACCGTCCCTAGTTGTAACAATTTATATTGGTTCATTTGCAGTACGGTCGCAGCAATTCAGTGTCTGGTTTGCCTCTGTCGTCTCCGCCTGGAGGAGGATCGAAGAATGGTGGATACTATCCAATGAATACGGTAAGACACATTCAATCTATTGATTGGCATTGTTGGCGTGGGAACGCGCAGATTATTAAATCGAAAATAGTTAGAGCTCATATTTTTTAAAACTTTTTCTTCTTCTTGAACATAACCTGTTGAAATATTACCTGAATTTAATCCGGAGACGCGTAGGAAACGTGGATTGTTGTGAGTTGGTCAACTCACGCCGACATGGCACATTATTGAATAATGAATAGAGAATTGCTTTGTGTAATGCGAGATGAGATGGAATAGTGTGTGATTGCAGCATACTCCGGGGTCGTCGTCTTCATCAAATGCAGCAGCTGCAGCAGGGACTCCCTACACACCGACTGCACCTGGATATAGAGGACGGAAGGGATCTGAGGGAGGAGGAGGAGGCACTCCCACAAGAGGAGCATTTAGAGGAAGGGGTGGGTTGCGTTATTTTTGTTTAACTCTCCTCTTTTGAAATCAATTATGAGTTCCTTTTTGAACTTGCATTTGCCAGGAAAATTCAAGTTCAACATAAAAAAATCAGGGTATGAACATAGTTCGAAAGGTACGTAAAATATGACGAAGCCAACCCGCATTTTGAGAATTTCTAAAGAAAAGAAAGATAACCCAACCCGCATTTTCGTTTTTTTCATGCTCATTTTTGGCAAACCCAACCCGCATTTTCGACTTGCCGCAACGCACCCTTTCGAACTATGGGTATGAATTTTGCGTTATTTATACCGTGATTTTTCATAGACGAATGCATGTGAGAATAACCAAATAGCTATGTATACAGGAGGCGGACAGCATTACGTAAGTGGTGGAGGCTACGGTAGCAGACAAGAGGAGCAGCCTGCCGAAGATGCATATCAGCCACAGTACAGAAAGGTATACGGTAGATGGAACGAAACCAAATTCAATATTGATTCGTATTTCAGGACTCGTACGACGGTCAAGACGGTGACTTCAGACAGCAGAACCAACAACAGCAGTATCAGCCTAGAGGAGGGGGGCAGAGGGGATTCAATAGAGGGAATCAAGGAGGTGGAGGATATGGTGGTAGATTCCAACGGGGAGGAAATAGAGGGAGAGGTGGGGGTTACGGTAATCAGCAGAACTATGGAGGGGGATATGCCAATAATCAGGGATATTCATAATATTGTCACCCTCTTGTTGTGTATCTTGCAAGTTTCCCTTCACCCAGTATTTGTAATTTAGAGCAAATACTAACTAAATAGTCCCGATAAACATAGAGTCTAGCACTGTTTAATTCGTTTTTCGTGTTTGTTTGTTCGCCAAAACAGTTCTCGATACTCAATATTAGCAGACATTCTGATTGCTTGGAATAAATACGCAGTATTTTTTCATCTTTTTTATCTATCGACAGGGAGAATCACATCCAACAAATAGTCAAACAAGCTATAAACGGAAGAAGACCTACTATGGGGTGGAACAGCAACTAGAATTAGCTCTATTGAGATTTGCTTCATTGGAGAAGATGAACTTGAAAGCTATCGGAAAACATCAACAAATAACGAGTCATCTATGATATCGGGAGAATTTGAGGGAGTAGGCTGAACAGGAAGTAACTCTTTCACGGAAAGAATTAATCGATTATCGTCCTACTGAGAGAGATTGTGAAGTGAATTGTCCTACTTGGCGAACATATTGGTCATTCGTTCTCTAGAATCCTCGTTGAAGAGAACCCAAGCAGCAGAGAGAGCCGTTCCGACTCCTGCTCCAATGGCTACTGCACGGGCACCATGAGGACTACGGTAGATCGCACCAGCCAGAGCACCTGCAAGCAACACCATCATACATATTTCGAAAATCATTCACTTGATCTACAACTCATTATGAAAAACATCGAAATATACCGCAGATTGAAATGGAATTATGAAAAGAAGTAATGACAATTGGTACACAATATTTCCTCCTATATTTCCGTCCGATCAAAAATAATGTAAACAAACTAAACTGGCCATATAAGAATAAATATTCTTACTAATCTGAGCCTCGTCCATATTTCTAGGACGTTTAAAGAGTCTTTTAGGACTAAAATGAGTTAATTTTTTTAAATTAAAAAAAATCTCGGAAGCAATATAAAAACATTGGGGTGGACAAAGGGTAGGTTTGAGCAAATCCATTTCATATAATTTATTTTACTCATCTCTGACAATGAGTAAAATACATGTTTATTGATAATACTCGTGATTGTCTCTAACCTGCTCCGATGGAATTGAGATCGTCGTCAGCTCTGAGTTGTCTCAGTCCAATCTCCAGCACAGAGTACATGAACACAAGTGTTCCTGCGGGTTGAGCGAATCCCGATCCATGCTTGACCGTCGCATTCGCCATACGAGTCATCCACGGCTTACCACGCTAAAAACAAAGCAATTTAGATCACGTAATGTTACGAATGAATTTAATGGAATATTCACAATTTTAAATAGTGCATGTTAGAAGCAGTGAAAATACGACATTCAAAACGCGCGTTGTCACATTTAGCAGTCTCTGAAATGTTACCGAAATCACCGATGCCTCCGGGCAGTTCTTTAAGTTATGATTCGTCTTCGGCTCTTGCTTAGGTTTTCCAAATAATCCATTACAGTGATTGGAGCTATTTAAAGCTCTCGTTAATTTGTTATTTACCAGCTGCTTGGTGTCCTTGTCGAGCATCTCCGGGAGTGCTCCTCTCATCGATCCCACTCCGAATCCTGCTGCCACAGCCCAGCCAATGTGGCCGAGAGCGAACTCGAAACGACCTGAGCAAACGATATTCATATTTTCACCTTTTTTAAGTATTTAAAAACAGTACGAAACAATAAAATCGTTAATGTCCAATAAAGAGCGGAAATATATAAAAAATAGTAGAAACGGATAGGCCTTAATAATTAGCGGTATCTGACCCTTTCCAGTGACTCCACCATCGGGCATGATGTACTGCGGTTGCGACGCAGCGAACATCGAGGGATCGATCTAAATTAGACTCGTTCACGATGCCTTCTCTTGAATTCCAAACAAATATGTGAATACCTGAAGGTAGGGTGTCATTTGTCTGTTGAGCGGAACTCCAGCGTGCTTGAGTTGATCAAGAGCAAGCACGGGCGCAGGTGAGAAATCCACGGCAGGAGCAGGCTCATGCTGCTGGAATTGAAGGTATAAATTGAATGGATGATAGCTCTGAACTAGGAGTCGTTCTAACTTCAAGTAGCAGGCTAATGACTATTTATAGCGTTTTCAAAAGGCAATTTAGCTGCCTGTCAAACAGAATTTTAATGAATTGACTAACGGGAGCGCTTCCGAATCCACCGGGAGCAGGCGCTCCATCGTCGTAAAGCCTCAGTTCGGGTGAGAGGTCAGCACTGGAAGAGGGCGCACTGCCGTCGGCCGGCGCCGAAGATCCACCCCAGCCGAACCACGAGGCCATTTCTGTGATAAAAATAAAATAATAAATCGATAAAACAAGCGTAAAAATCGATAAAAGACGAAAACTTCGAGAATTTCGTCTTGGTGTACGAGATAGTGCGCGTTTGACATCGAGAAATACCACTACACTTTTCCCGATTTTCTGGCTCTGGTTCTACCGTAAGTAAAATATTTGCTGTGTTTTTTTGTTAATTTAACAAATCTTTATGTGTATCCAATTTTCTATTTAGATGTAGGAGAAAGATATTTATAATTTGAAATATCAATTTTAAGAGTAATTAGAAATTGCAATAAAAAAAGCAAACGTGCGATCAAGCACTTCAAAATGTAGAATGTGTTAAAGTGCGCACTGCAGATGCATTCTATTAAAATTACAGGTTGATCGATAAACTTAGTGAATAATCTTGTTTGTTAGCAAATTACAAATAATGATTATATTTATTCAATAAAATACAATTATTAATTATTTTGACTGTATATTATCATTATTTATTGCACTTTTCCAAATCCCCAACTTCAATGATTCCGAGATCTCTGAAGTAAGCCGGGGGAAATACATCGGGCCATTTGTCATTCACTGGAAGTGTCTTGCAACCTTCGATCGTTCGACCTCGCTGCAATCAATCGATAATCAAGGCAACTACCGTACTCCTCACCATGTCACATCTGTGCGAGATGAGCAGATATGGCTCGAGAACCTTGTCCAATTCAGGTAACATCATTCCTTTGAGGTAAACAGCGTCGTTGAAATTTGCCTTCGATTTCGACTCTATTTCCCGGTCTGGATTCAGCCAGGCATTTCTACCTACACAAAAATCGTTTAGCGGATTATATATAAAAAAAACTAACCTCGATTCTGCTCTATCAAAGTAGCGTTAAAAGTAGTTGAATTGGCGCTGGGAATGTGACACTTCACTTTGAACTTGATCTCCATGTCTCGATAGGGTTTGCTTTCCGCGGCACTTTTGCAGTTGGATACGGTAGCCAGAGTGAGGCAGATCGATAATGAGAGAAGATGAACCATTCTCTTATAGGAAGTGACAAGTGAAGAAGAGAGGGGAGAGAGAGTGAGTCAGTGTACGAACTTCGATCAAATTGAAAGACGTTTTTCATTCCAAACAAAGCAATAAAAACAGTGGCGAACAATAGCGAGATCGATATGTGAAGGTATCTGAGAGTAATATTCTGAGGATTTCAAAGTATTTCCAGGTAGGTCAACGATATTATCTCTCACTCTATATTATTACACTATTTACATACAGCATACGAGCTAATTTCCTAATGATTATTGGAATTATGAAATAGACAGCAATCGATACGTCGATATTTCCACCTCCCATATGCCAAACTTCTGATTCAATCGATTGAGATGAAAGACGCTCGTGTCAATCTGGAGTAGTGTTGTAATCTTTTATCTTTTATCTTTTATCTTTATTCTCCAAAGAGCAATTTTGGGCGGCATAAGGATTTATCTTGACGTTATTATGGATTCTTCGGCTATGGATCGACCACTTTTGATGGTGGCGGAATCAGGCAGTGTTTATGTCATCGCTAAATTGAGAAATCACTCACATAATCTCCGAATCCAGCTTCCATATAATCAGAGAGTCGTGATCTCACGTGATCGAATGGAACTGATCGAGAGATTGTGGCAAGAGAAGGCAAGAGAAGTTGAGAAAGAGTGCAAGAGGTACGGTAGAACTGGCCGTCGATATTCTCACTCTCACTGAAAATTACTGTACTTTTTAAATAAGTTTCGTTGATCATTAGAATATCTAACAACGAATATCTCACAACTATTTGGGTTTCGTTTTTCAACTCTCGTGCCTAAATCTAACTGTACTCTCATTTCAATTGATCAGCATTGATGAAACTCACTTCAAAGCTGTCTAATAGTGTAATATGGTCGTCATCACTAAATTACAATAGTACAATAACTAAAATACCGACCGTTGGCAGTGCATAAGAACCATTGAATTGCCTGCGACAGCGGGGAAAATGCGTTCGATGCCACACGAAGGCTGACGAATCTCCCCACATTCCTGCATTAAACCACCATTTTTCCCAATTTCCAAGGATCCAAATTATTTTAAGAGAAAGTGTTTTTTTCCGTAGCCGTTAGTGCTACCGGATTCAACACAATCCAATAATGAAGGGAAATTCCATGCGATTGAGATGCTCAAACGGATCACTAACCGTTTCCATACAGAGAAGCTGCATTTCACAATTAGTGTTGTCTTCAAAGTAAGAGAAAAGCGTCCCATTCTGGAGAAATGCGAACTGCAAAAACATATTTATTTATTTAAAATTAGAGATGAAAATAACCGGAAATATATGATATTTTCAGTTGTATACGTATTTTTAGATCTCATTATTATTTACGTAGATCTTTATAATACTTTCCCATACCTTGTAAACATAAGCTTCTCCTACTGGCACATATATTATCCTTTCCATAACTCCATTGTCCACAACAAATTCATCCTTGGCTCGATTATACTTGAGAATGTGCATTTTGCCCTGAGATTACATACTTACAAATTCTTTCATTTTAATTGAAATACCTTGTAAACTTCAGCATCCACCACAGAACCCTCTGTGATATTGTAGGAAATCGATCTGTTCTGGAGATTATGGCAAACTGGTCCATCTGAAATCCGAAACTTTAACACTTTCAAAAATAATGAGAGGTAAATAAATAACGAATAAAACGAAACTAACGCAGCTGTGCGCAGCATAGAATATTCTCGTCCACGACTATATTGCATTTTCGATTCTGCAAAGACATAAATTTAGATCATATCTAGAAGAATAAATATAGACCGAAAAAAAGGAATTTAGTTACATGTGAGAATTCCATGGGGAACGTAGTATTGCCGAGAGAGACGAATGATTGAGAGTAACGCGCGCTCCAGAATGTGTCGTGGCTGAAATAAGATAGTCCTATTATTGTTATTGGGAAGAAAATGCGGCTCCCATTTCAAAAGTGCATCAATAAAATGTATCTAATCGGTCACAATTTGCTCATTCAGTTCTCATCAACACACCGGGGCGCACCGAACGAATTTCATCTAGTTTTCGTTTGTTTTGGTGTGCCGTTCTCCTCCTCTCTCCATAACTGGATAACGCCTGCTTACGCTACGTGTTGACTGATGTAGATCTCTCTGGAAGTTCGATTGACGTGAAGAGTGGGTGGATGATTCAGTTTGAGTGGATAGAGAGACGATTCGATGAGAGGAAACAGAGGGGGAGCGAGAGAAGATGGCAACAACTACAAATTATTCATGAGATTCACACCCTGTCATATGGATTCGTCGTCAAGCCTCATGGTATTACGCATTTTTTTCCTTTTGCAAGATGTTCTATTGTTAAAAATGTACCCAAGAAGCCAATTTTAAAAATCATTGGTTTGTGAAACAAACACCGAAATACCTACTTACTTACCATTAGTCCGCCGACGAATAGAGAAATAGCCGAGAGAAGGGCGATTAGCCACACTTTCATGTAGTGAGAACGAATGTAAGCGATCTCCTCAATCTGCGAAATTGCATCATTAGACAAGTTCTTAGTAAACCCTTCCTTTCGTCTGTATTTACCCTGTTTTCCCCTCAAATTCCCCTTTTCTCGCCTTTCTGCAAAGCATTTCAATTACGACTTGCGTTTCCTGTAGAAATGATCTAATTTCTTTACGATTTTATGACTTTGAAGGTCACGAAACGACAGATTCGTATTTCCGTTTAGTTCCGGTTTGGCTGCTCTCGAAATCGCGGGCTTTTTCGGTCTGTCACAATGTTGACTTCTTCGCTAATCTCTCGAGTGAGCAACGACTGTGTAGCAAAACACGAGATTTTGGAGAGAGACTCGGGGGTGAATCTGGGAAATTGAATGAGTGCATTTCCCCCGCCTTCTCGTCTGTTCTACACGAGAGACACGATGAAAACAATGGACAAATTGAATCTCCCCGTGTTCCATGGAGAACCCACGAGGAGAAAAGAAGAGAAGAGAAAACTCATGCAAAGTGGATTAGGAAGAACCGGAAACTCCCAGAAGTCAGGGCCAGAAATAGGGCTGAACTCGGAACGAACGTTCGAATTTATAGTTGTGCTTTAAATTTATCAGACTACGTTAAAACCCTTTAAAGACGGTGTCCCACGAATATTTGGTTAACTGAGCTCTCATTGTGAGGCATCCCAATCGACACTCGATGAGAGCCTCGAAAAAAGCATGTTTCAATTTTTAGTTTGCCATTTTGTGGAGAAGAAGTCAGGGAAAGGCAGCGAGATATGGGGAAACGAGGAGTGAGCGCGAGGGAAACGCATGCTGCATTTGTGTTTCACCAATGTCTGATAACATAAATGAAACCTCGAACGTCGGGGAGAAGAAAAGGTAAGAATCGTTTGTGTTACTCCTTCTTTAATGGTGTACTCACAATGGAAGGTCGATGAGTGATCGAATTCATTCTTCCTGGGATCAGCAAATCATCGCTGTTTCCTCCTTCTTCCATTCCGATTGAAGTTGAAGATCGACCTCGGACTGTGTCTAAAGGATTCAATTGAAACTGGATAGGCTGTAAAACCGACGAAAAATTACGACATTGAAGCTAAGATACACTAATACTTATTATCCAGTCGATTTATAAAGGTCTTTCTGAAGTCGATTTCAAAATGCCAGTCAGCCTGTATGTCTGTCTGTGTCGGTGTGTCGGATTTTTTTTATAAAATAAGGAAAACTTACGTGGCTTCGGCGGAGGATCGAAGGGCTTAGACTCGAAGCCGGCTGAGGAAAAATAATTTGCAGTTTAATTACAATTTAAATATCGTGTGAACTAATATAATAAGTAAACTGTAAACTCACGAAAAGTGCCGTCCTCGGAAGCTGAAAAGTAAGTATGCATGCCAATCATGAGTGTTCAAGTCGTTGCCTCAGGGGACGAAAGAAAGGGAGGGGAAAAAAGGGGGCGGAGTCTACGGCTTCACTGGCCGATTTCTCATCCTTTAGAGATGAACGAAGAACAATTCAGATACAGAGAGAGAGAGGAAAGAGGGTGGGAATAGGGAGAGATGTGACTCACGAGGTGAATATGTCTCACGCTCGTAGATTGGCCGAAGCGCGTTAGAGGCTTGAAAAGTTGGAGGATTATCCTGAATTATGCACACCAATATCCAATTGTTGTGTTAATAAAATGTTATTTATATTAAAATAATTAGGCATTAAAGGGAGTTTGCAGCCAAAAAAAAATTTTTTTTTGTATTATTTTATTACTATTTTTATTCAAAAGAGCTGAAAATTCTAAGAACAGCTGAAAAAACGACATATTTTCACGATTTAAAAAAATATGAATTTTCCAAAAATCGTATGTCAAAGGTACTGTAGCTCCTGCATCCATAAAAGTTATGCTGTTTAGCGGCTGTAAAATTTAAAAAAGGCCTTAGCAAAGCGAAAATAAGTGTTTTTTTTGCAATTGATTCGACTATAGCGAGTATCCGTGGGGACGAATCAGAATAAAGAAAAGTAAAAATATTACGGCATCATTCCTTTTATATTCTACAGCCGCTAAACAGCGCAAGTCCGCGGATGCGAGAGCTACCGTATATCTAAATTTTTCCATCTTTGAAAATTCATATTAAACTTCTGAAAAGTCGTAAAAATATGGTATTCTTAAAAATAACTTATTTTTCGATGCCGGATCCCTTACATTTTTGACGGGTTCGAAGAAAGTCACTGATTTTCTTGTGTTGGGAGTATCGGGAATCTGTGAGATTATTCCTTCGATTATTGCATCGTCGAACGAAATTCGAGACGATTGAGAATCGTCGTTCGAATGAGTTGAGGAAATTTCTAAAATATGGTATGATTCTGTTTTTTTCCTTTCTGCTGAACGTTGTTATTTATTAAAAGATATGAAAAAAACTGTAAATGCTCACGATAATTTTTTTTATCTTCCGCTGTGTACGCACCCCTCTTTCTTATTTTCACTGCTCTTTCAAATTCTGAAAGGATCAAAAGTATTTCTCCTTACCAGTCTGGAGTGTTCCGGCATCGCTGATTGACAAGTCGCTGGGTCTCATGGCTGCAACAAAAATTGCTAATTCAACCGACACTCTCTCCATTTCCTCTTATCTCTCACCGGCAGAGTGACGAGAGAGCGTGCAAAGTGGAGAGAGACAACGAAAATGGGAAGGAAGGAACGGAACCGAATAATTAGAGACAGCGGAATACCGAATGGAGATGAGAATTGTGACTATAGTTGACGCTGAGAGAAAAAAAGAGAAAGAGAGACAGACTATCGAAAATTAACTCAAATTTGGCAAGACGCTGATCGTTAGCACGTTTTTTTCAATCCATTTACTGACAAGGAAGTTATGCAATCCATGAGAATATTTCGAAAGCTCGGTAAATAAGGGACGTGAGGAGTGACTAAACTAGCAACGGTGTGTGGATCGATGGAGAGAAGGAATGATACCAAGTGACCCGAGTGTTTGTAGATTGATAGTGGCATTTGATTAGAATGATATTTATACACCCGAGTTGTCACGTGAATAACAAATGAAAGAGGCTGTTAGGAAATATACGGTAAGGAGATGAATTAGCACCTATTGAGAAATATATATTTAGAGGAAACGATCAACAAAACGCGAAGCAAACGCATAAACTAGGGAGGAAAAAGCGTAGTGGGGCGGGTGATGAGAAGGAAGGTGAGAGGTTGACCCGAAGGGGAGAATGGATGACATCTACACCCACTTTCCTCTCCCCACTGATAAGATCCTTTTATGTGGGAGTGAAATCACGAGGGAAGACTGAGAAAGCAGATCACATTTCAGAGAATGCCATATAGATATGTACTGTGCAAGTTTTTCAGTGAAGTGCACTTTCATGTCAAGAAGATCGCTGTAACTAGGAATATCTGTCCGGTAATATATTATCTCTCGTTTTTTCGTCTTCAGAGATCGGCAATACGGCTGATAAGGCCCCGAGGATTAGAGAAAAAGGGAGTGCCAGAGGGCATGCTCAACACCGAATCGGTATTCCTATCTGCTATTACATTAACATCATTATACATTTGATGTTGGCTGCTCAGATACCAGTTTCGCTAATTCTCATTTTGATTGATGTTTCGAGCTTGGTGGACTCAAGTGCAAGAGAGATGCGCCACCCGTTCGTCAGGACTGCCTTCAGCCTCACGTATCCTCCCCTTTCTTCCTACGTCCATGGTCCTAAGACAGATCTCGTCTATTCCTCCAGCAACTTCAAAGAAGATGGTCTGTGAATGGGAAGAAGACCGATCCTCTACCTCGACCCCAGCCGAAATGATCAGTCTATACTGAGAAGAATGATCCTAACCCCTGCAACCACATCCTCACCAGATAGCGTTACCGCCTGATGTGATAAATAATTGAATTGAATTGAATTGAAATTACATTAAAAGTTTTTAAATGAATAATATTTATAACAACGATGAGGTCAGATAACTGTACGAAGTAATAAAAATCATTCTTGATAAAACATCACGCGCGGTGCCATTTATGTTCGAATGGTTATAATTCGCAACAAGATCCTCTTATCAACTCCGTCATTCTTTCTCAATTTGCCGAGTAATCATCTCTCATAAAAATACCATCTTTAGATTCGGAGAAATGAAAATACAGTAGAGATGATCAGAATGGGCGACACGCTTGTACACTCATCCTCTTCTCTCTCCAACTTTCGTAGTCTGTCCTCTATCGACCCTCTTTCCACCTCTTTTGATTGCCTTCTCGTTGATAAGGAGCAGCTCCAGTGTGTTTCATACTCCCGTCATTTACTACCCGTCGATTAGTCTTCCTCATGTCATATCTTCCCCTTTCTCCTCCTCATTCCAATCGATTACTGGCTTGTCTGTGCAGTGCAAAGTTGAAGAAAGTTCTGTTCTATCTGGGGCTTAAAATCCTTATCTTCGGCGTGAGTAAACATTCCAGTCTTATCACAATTCGCACATACTTCCTTTCAGTTGATATTTCATCGGAGTTCGGGACATGCAAAGGTGTTGATTTATTCGTATTACATGATGTCGGTCAAAGAAGACAAAACATAATTTTCATTCGTCCATTAGTCACATTTCGTAATCGTTATTTCAATGACGCATTTTAGAAGCCAATAACATACCGATTTGTCGACGAGACTACGCAGCTTTTCCAGTCGGCATCTAATCAGGTTATCTTATATAATATATTTGACACCATTAAGAGAACAATTTCAGTCGTGCCAGCTGCCCAATGCAAATTTGTTTCCGGTAGAGACTTTTGATCTTTCCAAATGTGATTTTGATGCGACGGATTGGTTGTGGGTCAATGTGAATGGAGATGTGCTGCCGAAAGAAGGAAGGTCAGTCAAAACATCGATCGAATCTTATTAATGCAACTTGAATGATTAGATATATGTGACGTCATACTATTTTATTTGTTGAAATTATTGTTACCGTTCTAGAGAAAATGCTTACTGCAAGAAGCGGAAAAGCAAGAATGACAATTGGGAGAAACTCAAGTTGGGAGAGCGAATAGATGATGTAATTATTATCTAATACCTTTTTAAAAATAGCAACTTAATTTAAGATAATCGAGGTTCGCTGCAAGGAAGGTCCTCATCAGTGGTTTGTTTGCTTTTTTCTTCTCCGACAGATAAATGAGAATTTGTAGGCAAAACTTCCTCTGGAAGTTGAGAGCGAAAGAAGGTGTGAAAAGAGAAGTTCGGCCAGGTCAAACAAGTACTCTCACATTTGAATTTTCGTCCATCGGACAGGCAGAATTCAGGTGGCTTCCTACTCTCTTCAAGCTTCATCTTCAAATTGCAGGCAGAAGTTTCGATCAACAATTATCTGGTTGAAGAACAACCGAGAGTATGACGACTCTAAACGTATGTTTGCATGTGAGAAAGCACAATCAAGAATGGCTAGATTTAACATGAATTGGTTTTGCAGAAATCGTCGTGCATGCGAAGAGTAACCAATACTTCGTCGATAAGATGTTTGGAGACAATGAGGGGTATGAGAATCTGAAATGCGGATGAAATGTCCCGAACATGCTCAGAAATCGTCTGAAGGACTCTCACGCGACGCTGATCATCGATAGAGAGGGACGAAATCTGTCGTCGCACGCTGAACATTACGGAGCCTTTCGATATGAGGTATTCTTCCTCATTGTTTACTATTAGAGCATAAAACCGATTAGACCCTGTTGTATTGTGTAGTTTGCCTCCTCTCCCTTAGTCAATTATCATAATCCTATCACGTGATTCGCGCCCTTTGCCTACGAGTCCATCTTAGCATAATTGTAGACGTGACTATCCCGTCTCCCCTCTCCACTCTCGATCCGTGCAGTGGTGTCAACTGGTTGCTTGTAGATAAACTCTTACTCCTGTATGCTCTCAGAGTTGGGGTAGACAGCTACATAACATTGGCGTTCAGAGATTCGTACTCGTTTTCACTGCTATTATCTGTCGTGTTCCCGCGTTTCCCTTGTTCCAACTTGGTGCTATCAGTGCGCCAAGGACCCCGGTACTCTCAGTGTGCTGGTCTCACTCGTTTACTCTTTCACTCGTCTTTACTCTCAAGTGTATCGAGTGGGTAAAGTGTTAACTTGGTGCTATCAGTGCGCTAAGTGGTTCCGGTACTCTAAGGGTGCCTGGAAGCCTTGATTCTGTCAAGAATTGGGGTGAAGCCTTGACCGACATCGTCGTATCTATTTATTGATTGCTGACGTGGATTTAATCACGGGAGTTAATTGATTTATCGATTACGGTCTCGGTTGTTTCACCTAATTGCTGTGACGTGGCACAAGTGTTTGTATTCTGAGTGTTGTGAGGTATCAAGGCGGGTTGAAATTCCTGTACGAACCGATCAATATAAAGTACACGTGTCATAAGGATGACGGGCGGAACCAATGGAAATGCAAATGATGAGCTGATAAAGACGATGATGCAAATGATGCAGTCTCAAAGAGAACAGAATGAAGCACAGTTGCAGATTCAGAAGGAACAGAGTGAACTGTTGAGGGAACAGATGGAAAAGCAGAGTGAAACGATAAAGACGCTACTGACGGAGAGAACGGAGAGATCGGATACGAGGTCGGAGATGTCGGACGGATTGAGACACAGAGGACCCAGTATCGATGCTCTTGAGAAACAGATCAGGAATTTCTCCTACAACCCAGAGGATGGGGTGACATTCGACACGTGGTTTGAGCGTCACAGGGAAATTTTCGAGAATGATCTGAGTGATATGGCTGATGGTGACAAGGTGCGACTGTTGTTGCGTCACGTGGACGACAAAGTGTACAAACAGTTCGTAGATCACATCAGGCCAAAGAAACCATCCGCTATCAAGTTCAGCGAGATTCTGACGATAATGCAGGACTTGTTTGGTGATAAAAAGTCTGTGTTCGAGAAGAGATTAGACGTGTTCGGTCTCAAGATGTCGAGGTTAAAGTGCAATGACATCAAGGAATTCTCGACGATCGTGAATCGAGTGGTGGAAGAGGCAAGATTAAAGGATATGCCTCTGGAGCAATTCAAGGCTGTGGTGTTGCTGGCTGGAATGGATCTCCCCAGACACACGGCGACAATGTTCCACGTGATGAATGATGTGAAATCAACTGAAAACCCCACAATCGAGTCGATTCTCAGTGTGGTGAATGTGTACAGGGAATTGTACAACGATTCTCATGCAGTTTCCAAGCAGAATGATCCTCAAGTGAATGCGATCACTGGCGACCGAAATCAGAGGAAGTTCGGTGGTTACAAGAACTACTCTAGCAACGTCCCAACACAGAGCGAAAACATCTGTGGCAGGTGTGGTCGAGAACACAAGTGGAAGGAGGATGAGTGCAGATGGAGCAAAGGCATGAAGTGCTACAACTGCAACGAGTTTGGCCATTTCTCGGTGAAGTGCACAAAGCCACAGAAAAGATTACTGAAACGAGAGAACAAAGTGAATGCAGTGTTCGGAGATCTACCCGAAGATCTGGATAGATATGAGACAGATGTGGTCATGAATGGAAAATTGGTCAGAATGACAGTGGACACTGGCTCCGACATTACATTGATCTCTGATTCAACGTGGATGTTAATCGGTGCGCCCGAGAGGAGTGAACAAGATGCGTTCCCGAGATGTGCTAATGGAACACCGCTCAAGTTGATGGGAAAATGCCATCTGACTCTCGAATTGAATGGAAGTGTCGCTCAGGGTAGCGTGTACACGTCTGGAGAGAGTGAGAACCTCATGGGCCGAGACTTCATCACCACGTTCTTTCGACTGATTCCCAAGAAAGTGAAAGTGAACATGGTGAAGAGCGATGATTCGTACTTGAACTGGATAAATGGAGAGTACGGTGACATCTGCAAAGAGGGACTGGGAAAATGCATGAAGGCTGTGGCTACTTTCTGCATGAAAGAAGGAGCAAAGCCCGTATTTTGCAAGCGAAGAGATGTCCCCCTGGCATTGCTCCCCAAGGTCGATGAAGAAATTGACAGATTACTCGCAATGGAGGCTATCGAACCCGTGGACTACCTGGAGTGGGCGGCACCCATTCTGGTAGTGCCCAAGCCGAATGGGAAGCTGAGAATCTGTGTTGATTTCTCGACGGGGTTGAATGCGAGTCTCGAGCCGAACAACCATCCGTTGCCGGTGACATCGGAGATTTTTGCACGATTGGAAGGATGCACCCTGTTCAGCCAGATCGATCTGTGTGATGCGTATCTTCAGATACCCGTGGAAGAGGAGAATAGAGACCTGCTAGAGTGTGCACTCATAGAGGGCTCTTCCGATTCACAAGGTTGCCATTCGGAGTCAGCGTCGCCCCTGGAATTTTCCAGAAGGCAATGGACACGATGTTGGCTGGTTGCGAGAACGCACAGGCATACCTCGATGATGTGGTGGTCGGTGGAAAGACCAAGGAGATTCACGATAAGAATCTCAAACAAGTGCTCGACCGAATCAAGGATTACGGATTTCGAATTCGCCCCGAGAAGTGCTCTTTCGGGATGAGTAAAATAAAGTATCTTGGCTTCATCATTGATCAGGCTGGAAGAAGACCCGACCCTGCCAAGGTGAAGGCAGTCAGAGAGATGCCTCAACCACAGGATCAAGGATCACTGAGGAGTTTCCTGGGAATGGTGTCGTACTATGGCCCGTTTATTGAGGGAATGTACAAACTGCGTGCACCTCTGGATAACCTTCTAAAGGATGATGTTGAGTGGGAATGGTCAGTGATATGCGAGAGATCATTCAAGGAGATCAGATCGATTCTCGCTTCCGATCTAAATCTGGTACATTATGACCCTCAGAAAGAGTTTGTGTTGGCAGCGGACGCGAGTGAGAAGGGAATCGGGGCAGTGATCGCCCATCGAGTCAATGGAAGACTGATGCCGATTGCCCATGCGTCCAGAGCACTCAAGAGTGCTGAGATCAAATATTCCCAGATTGAGAAGGAAGGACTGGCACTCATATTTGGAGTGACGAAATTCCATCGATACCTCTTCGGAAGGAAGTTTGTGATGCAGACCGATCATAAGCCGCTACTCTCGATATTTGGATCGAAGGATGGAATCCCAGTGCACACAGCGAGGAGACTGTTCCATTGGGCTACGATCCTCCTGGGATACCATTTCTCGATGGAGTACATCAATACAGAGAGTTTTGCATATGCAGATGCACTCTCGAGATTGATTGCGGACTCTCGTGATGATCGAGATGAAGAGAGTGTGTTGGAAGAAGCGGAGACCCTCGTGGTGAGAATGATCAGATCCAATATCGAGAAACTGCCAGTGACGGCAGACGATATCAGAGAAGCTCTGACGAGAGATTCTCTGCTGTGCCGAGTGAGAAATTACCATCTCACTAGATGGCCAAATGAGAAGACGATACGAAATGATCCCGAATTCAGTCAACTCAAGCCGTTTTTCTCGATGAGAGATACGCTTGTAGTGGTGGATGACTGTCTTATGGTGGGAATCAAGGAATCTCGAGTAGTAATTCCCCAATCTCTGAAGGAGAAAGTCCTAATCATGCTTCACAGTGGACATCCGGGTGTTGTCAGAATGAAGTCTTTGGCGAGACAAGCTTGTTATTGGTACAGAATGGACAGAGATATCGAGAGAATGGTGCTCTCGTGTGAGCAATGTGCACAGGCACTGAAGAAACCAACCAAGATTCCTCTCGAACCATGGCCAAAGACGAATGAACCGTGGGAACGGATTCATATGGACTATTGTGGGCCAGTGGATAACACGTACTTGCTAGTTATGATCGATTCGCTCACGAAGTGGCCAGAGATTGTGGCAACTACATCGATGACAGCGGGTGCCACCATTCGGATTCTGAATGAATCGATTGCGAGGAATGGTTTACCGAGAATGATTGTGACTGATAATGGCACTCAATTCAACTCGGATGCTTTTAATCGATACTGTCGCGAGCGAGGAATACAGCATGTGAATACTCCCACTTACCATCCACAGAGTAATGGCCAGGCCGAGCGATTTGTGGACACTGTGAAGCGAAGTCTGCTGAAGCAGAAAGGAGAGAGATCGCTTGAAGAGGCACTGCAACTGTTCCTCTACAACTATCGAAAAACCCCGAACCCACAATGTGATGGGAAGACTCCTAGTGAGATGATGTTCGGAAGGGTTATTCGATCAGAGGTGGATTTGATGCTCCCAGTGCGTGGATTCTCTGGTAGAGATGACAGGATGAAGACTCAGTTTGATCAGAAACATGGAGCGAAGTCCAGAGTGTTTAAGATCGGCGACAGTGTCTTGTATGATATGCAAGTGGGCCCGAATGGACGGAAGTGGTCCATGGGTGTCGTAAATGGTCGGATTGGGAAGACCATGTATGAAGTGAAGTTGGAAGACCGAACTGTGAGGGCGCATGCCAATCAGTTGAGAGTTCGGTTGGAATCAGTTCGTGAGATCGAATATGTGACGGATCAAATGGTTCCTGACGAAATAGACAGTGAAGTCAGCATTCCCGATGAGAATGAGATCACTGCGGTCGACAATGACTCCATTGATGGAGGGATGACTGACAACGACAGCGGACAAGCCGCGCCAAGACGATCCACGAGAAACCGATCCGCCCCTCGCCGCCTCATCGTCGATTTTTCAACGAAGAATAAATACGAGGAAAAATGACCAAAGTGCTTCGATCGTGGCCCGTTATATTATTGTATCGTTATAATTGACTATATATTCGTTTGCTCAGATTCTCCCCAAGTTAGATCCGTTTATCGCCCCATTCACAGTTAACTACCATGTATGCGATACACTAACGGAATAAAAAAAAATGCATTAATGCATTGCCCATGAAATGATCATTTCATTGACAGAAGGAAGGATCCTGCATGTCATCGGATGAGCAGCATCTCAAGTCTCTTTCTGTCGTGGGCGATTTCATCTCCGTCTATGGAGATTCTCCCCTCTCGGCCTTCGTCCATCTCACACTCACAAAGAGCAGCGACTACAAGAAGGCAAGTCAGATCTCCTCAAAACAATTCACCCTTTCTCAGATAGATCATGATCTCGCTCTGTGGCTGGAGCAGAACAAGAGACAGATTGAACGAACGACTATTATAATCACAGCAGGTTTGAGCTTCTCTAGCATTTTCTCTCCCTTCATTTCTGATTAAATACTTAAAGTTTTCGCATCAGGAAGAAACTCGCAGAACTTGGCTACTCATAAAGATCTTCTGGACATGAGACTTCCTTTTCTCGCAATCATGGAAGTATCAAAGGAGCGAAAAATCGAACGAGTGAGTGTGTTTACCGTCTTGAATGCTGAGACAATTCATACCTTTCGAGCAACGTTACAACTGTACTTGATGTGTTTTCACCATACTCAATACGCGACAATTGCTTTACGCTACAACCGCTTAGATTTTCTTAGCACAATATTACGAGCGCGCAGTTCGTTGTCAGTAAGACATTGAGGGGAGCGACGGCCGTGTGGGTCATCAGTCTATATAGGACTACGTAGGGTGGGGTCATTCGGAGTATGCTTCCAGACAATTTCATCATCTAGCACGCGATCTTAATTATAGACGAGCTAGGGGTCACACGAGTACTCCATCAATCGTCGTCCTTTAGGAGGCTGAGGACTGCTATTTGGTTCTCAAGGAAAGTACATGCTACTGCGATAGATGGAGTAAGCCGGCGTGCCAGCTGCGACGTGGGATTGCGTGACCCCAGCTTTCCCAAGGCGTCTAGGGCACATTAACCGTCGCAATCATAGTCAATTTACTTCACGGTGGTAGATGTTAGGCCTCGGAGGAATCGAACGCGTGACCCTTCGAATGGTTAGCGGGCACCACTCGGCCATCCCGCCGTTGTTATAGACCCCATCTAAGAGGAAAGTTCAGCATTAGAGAAAGTGACCGTTGAGAGAGAACCGCCAACGACCAGTCCGAGATGTAGTCTATGTCAAACGTTTTGATGTTTCAGATGCTCTCACGGAAAGATGATGGTCTGAATCGTCTGAAGAATCAACATTCTCTACCGTGTAGCGAAGCTGGCGTCGGTGAACAGAATTGTATGTGTGTCCAGAGAAGAGATGCACTGGCCAGTCCCACTGATGTAGAGGTAACCAGCCTTTTCTCTTACGAAATGCATGATTGTCTATGCAGCAAGTGATCGACATCGCTAATGCACTCATTACGTGGATCAACGAGCAAACACTCAAGTATCGATTCATCTGTCAGACTTTGGCGCTTGATGAAGTGATCCAGGCCAGCAAGTTAGTTCATTGGATGAACAATCAGATAATACAAGTTGTTTAAGATTGGCTATTAGTCCCACAGCTCTGCGACTGCCCATTCGAGGCAAGAGCGATCAGTATTTCATAGAAGAGGCGTTCACCTCATACAAGATACGGTTTACAACGAAGCCGGGAAAGTAAGTGAACAGCGACTGAGATCAGAGGAGTCAATGAAAACTTCAGAAAAGTGTACGAGACTACAATCGTTTACTTCTCGACTGAGCGGGTAATCGAAATCGACAAGGAAAGCTTCCGATTGATCTCAGACGAAGAGCAGCATGACTGCATGCGAACCAATCCTTCCGTTATAAACTTCTGTAGCTGTAAAGAGCGACGATTGCTGGGAATTCCGCTTCGTTTCTTTGGATAAACACTTGCGAGCCCTGAGTACACAATCGTTTGTGCCTTCCTGTGATGTTTCTGACATTATGTCGAATTGAGTCTTCAATTTGTCCTCGACGAGGTGCAAACACATCGACTCCACGACTCGTCACTCTCATTTCTCTTTTCTCCTCTTTACTCGTCCTCGCTCTGTCATGAGTTTAGATACTATACGCATTGGTGTAGCGAGTACGATTCCCGAGGTCAGTGATCAGCTATTTATCATAAGTGCACTGATAGGGTATTGCAACAGGCCAACGACCAATGTCCACATTGGCCGGAGTTCACCCCATCACTCACATGTCCGTACCCTGGAATGTGCACAGAGGTATGCAGAACATGGTAGCAACGAAATTAGATTGTGAAGATGAAAAGAAAAGCAATAGGTATTTCAAAATTATCTTCTTGCCACCGAGAAATAGTTTTGATATCGGCAGGCCTTGGGATACCTTACTAGATTGGCCGGACTCAGGATAGAACCATATCTACTGACTATCACGACGGAAAGAGATGTCGCCTACGGCTTATATGATGACGTAAGTGTTCAGCGACTCTCTAGATTGACTAGAATGTGAAGGGCGCCTTTTTTTGTTCTTATCGCCCACTTCTGATACATAAAATTATTCAAAGATCTGACTCTTAAATCTCTAAAATCATTGTTGCGTCCTGATATGTGAACATCACTCTCTTCAATATCATAGCCCTTTCCAGAATGGCTCATGGACGGGTGCACTCGGCCAAATTATGGCGGGCGACTTCGACCTCGCCTGTTTATTCTATCAATTGAGCGAAAATCGACTGCGGGATTTCCATTATTCCCCTTCATTTCAGAGGGTTCGATCAATTTTCACTTTTTTACAAGAAAAAGGTACAAAAAAAAGAAAACAGTAACATGTATCTAGTTCTCATTCCAGACGCAATTTATTCTTGTTTCCCGTTTAAAGACGGAACTCATGCCCCCGAGTCTGAGATCGCCGTATGAGGTCTTCTCAATGCCAGTAAGGTCACATCATACTGCTAGACGCCAATTCCAAATCGTAGGTGTGGATCGCAATACTCGTCTCAGTCTTCATTCAATCCATATCTCTCTTCTTCGTCGGTAATCCAACAAAGACGATTCTGTCGTTCTTCTGGGTTTGTTGAAATGTGTTCGTTGTCTATCAATGATGTTCTTGAGCACTTCTGGCTGTCAGTCCGTGTTCTTCTCTCGCAGATCTCCTATGCAGAGTCATTCAATCTCGGTCGTCGAAGTGAACTCCCTTTGCTCTTTTCATTCGATGATTCTTAATTGCAGAGATCTTCTTCTGCTTGTGTTTCTCCCTTCTGCTGGTTGTAGTCATCGTTCAGATCTTCGCGAACAGCACTCTCATGTCCATCGTGAAGGTACGTTGAAGACCAAGTCCACTCTAATCAAAGACTACAGCATCGTCGATGGGAGACATTCACTACAGTCGAAGAAGCGGCTGCGTTGATTGAGACTGGGGAACTGGTCCTTGTGATGACTCCCGATGGACTATGAGTTCTTCTCAACATTCAGGGATGTTATCCATTTAGATTCTATCGTCATCTCTTCTCCTCTGATCATCCCTCTTTCATCATTCTACGTCAATCCTTCGAGAAAGCTGGCACTCGAAATGTTAGTGACAAATTTCTTCCTCGGGAGTCAAGGGATGGTTCAGGTTACGACAAGGACAAACATCGAAGCACTGGAACAACTTCAAGAGCCCGGTTTCATATTCGGGACTCACTCAGAAGCAAATACAGCTCAACTCTTCAAGGAGACGTGCAATTTGTTTGCAGTCACCAAAGGTTAATTTTATATGTTTTGATACTCATTTTTAATAATCTAACAATATGTACATAATTAATTGAAGATTTGCCTACGATCACAACGCACTTTTTGAGTCGCAAAGATTCGCCGTTCAATAAGAGAATCGACGAAGCAATATTGCAAAGCGACGCTTTTCTTCGAAGGTAATGCTGCGCAAATTTGATGGGGGGAAAGTGGAAAGCCGTTTTTTCCACCTTTCCATAACTTTTTCCATAGTCAAGCTACAGCTTCTAAACATGGTACAGGGATGAAACATTTTTTTTGTTTGGTATGATTTCGTTCAGTTTGAGCTGAATTGCACAAGTTTTCCCCCTTTCGGAGGGGAAATTTCCCCGATGAAATTTGCGCAGCATAAATTTTAAAAATAATACTCTTAGATATTTATTCCCTCATGCCTCATTCGTTATATCCTTCTTCTCTGTTGTTTAAAAAAATATAATCAGTTCTCTAACTGCAGGAACATCATTAAATATGTCGAATCACCTTTCCGTCCCTTTGCAAGGGGAACTAAGAATTGTACCGAGCAAGAGAGGATCCCGCCAGCAGCGCAGCCATTCGGTGCGTTATTCATTCATGAGGAGTGGTTGGCTGCGCATCAATTTCACGCGTCAAAGCTTTTGCTTTAAAGTTGTGAATGCGCTTAAATAAATGTGGCTCTCGTTCCATAAATTCGGAAACCTCGCGTGCGATGTTGGCACTTTTGGAATTTGTCTTACTTTTTCTGCGTTTGCGTAAAAAATAATTCTGCCTGAAAAATGATCTTAGTCTGCGATCATTTTTTTATATTTTGAGATTTCCCTTCCGCTTCTGGAATTTTCCTGATAGTGCCGGTGGGACTCGCAGTATCCATCTTCTCTTTCATCGTCGAGAAAATCTACGACCATTTTTACCCATCCGATACTGTCACGATTGTATAAACTGATACAGTGAATAAACCTATGCTCAATTCACAGTACATACTACATACGAACGATCTCGTAATCCAAACGACATTATATTGTTGCCATACGACGATGTGACCGTTCCACGATGTTTCTCACTTCACATCCCACGAGAGATCCCAGGAAACGATGAAATTCTCTCTTCCAATCAACCACGATGAGAAATCCGCAAACATTATTTATTATCTACCTTTGCAGACGAAGTTAATACAAACCCTCAAATCAAAATCCAAAATCCAGCACGATTATTTTGAGGGCACGTTGGGAAGCCATTTCTTCTCCAAGAAGTCAGTTAAATTTGACTAATCACAATCACACTAGTGGTGTTCCTTCCCTTTCATCCTTTTGCAGATCTTTCATTCTGCAACCCATCCCCCCCATTCACTTCTCTCCTCTTCCTTCTCTCCGATCGGTTATGAGTCGGTTCGTCTTTCCTTCTGCTTCTCTTATCTTCTCGTATTTCTTTGGAACTGCCATTTTGGAACCCGGAAACATAAAACGTTCCAAATGTTCAGAAAGATATCCCAAACAAATCGTGGAAAAGGGTTGATGAACGGCCTATCACCGTCTTCTTTTATCTTCTCCCCCAATTTGTCTCTCAGAAGTGCGACTCGATCGTCCGTCTCGACAGCTTCGACAGCCAGAAGTACCTCCTCCTCCTCCAATGCTTCCTCCATCGACGACATCTCGTCACTCTGCGATCGGGTACGGTAGAGAGCGGTAGTCGGATCGATGACTGACTTTATTCCAGATACAAATGTCGACGGTCGTGAGAGATCTCTCACTGAACACTGAGTGAGTTGGAGAGGACGAGGGAGATACGGTAGAATCCATTATTCAGAAGCTCGTCCATACTGTATCCTAGCACAGAAGATCGATCGGGCACCACCGAGGACGGAGTGTTCTCCTCACGATATGGAATGATACGGTACTAACATAAGTTGATGGGTACTGTATTATCGATTGATTAAGTCGATACGAAGAGTCGGCGCTTGCTCCCGTGCTGATCAGAGGACACAAGCGACAAGTGATCTTTGATCTCAAAGAAGACGTGCAAGAGGTGCGATTATCCAGGACTCATTTCAGTTTCAGAAATAATTTATTTTAAATATTGTATTGTTAAGATTGGTTGCGAGGGGACGAATCGTGGTCATGAGAAGAAGGGAGAAAGAGGAACGACGAATCTATGGAGGAAGTAAGGATCCTTCCATCATTTCCATCCGCCCTTTCTTTGGAGCTTACATTTTCGTTGACCATGTAAATACCTAATTCCATCTAAACTTTGTTGCTCCAAGCGATTCGAAACAAATCTTGAAATGTGCAGGAGGTTACGAATAGAAATAATAGCCCCTACCCTCACTGCCGTTATCAACAATAGAATTGGTCGCTCACTCGATGATCAAAGATCGCGAGAGCAACAGGGATTCCGCGCCGGGCACTCCACTGTAGATGGTATATATATTCTCAATACTCTCATCTCAAATTGCAGGGAATACAGGCGCCCTCTCTATCTCCTTTTCCTAGACGTTAGCAAGGCTTTTGACTCTGTCCTGTGTAGTTCCGTTTTATCTGCTCTGGAACATGACGGTGTGCATTCAACGTATACCCGATTCTTGCAGACACTCACAGTTCAGAGTAAAAGTTCCATAGTTGTCAATGGGAAAGCGGTGGAGGTTAACATCGGAAGGGGGGTGCGCCAAGGTGATGGATTAAGCCCGCGTCTTTTCGTCTCGGTGCTTGATACGGTATTCCGCAGGGTAAAATGGGACCGAAAGGGAGTATGTATGGAGGGTGCCACATACCTGTCCCCGGAGGCCAAATTTTGGTCAAATTTGTGCGATTTTTTTGGAAAGTTTAAAAAATGTTTGCACGGAAAAAACAGGTCCGCAGACATGTGCCAATTAATTATTTCATTTTTCACGTCCGCATCCTGAAGACTCGAGGGAGGCGGCAAGGAGCGAGCGAGTACTGGTAGCGTTCCCGAGTAAACTTTAGTCCATCTTGTGAAACCGGGCGCGCATCCTGACGGCCACTAGTGTCATTTCGCATTTCAGTCCTCATTTGTAAGGTCCGCATTCGTGCCCGGGCACGGAGGTCTTCGAGCTACCGTACACCCTCCGCGTCCCTGCCCGGACATCGAGTGTAACCTACCGTAATCTTCCGCGTCCCTGCCCGGGCACCGGGTGTAGCCTACCGTAATCTTCCGCGCCCCCTTGCCCGGGCACGGATACACATTTCCGTGGGGGTGAGTGGCAGGAGTAAGAACAGTTAAGAAAGTTTTTTATGCATCTTAAGAAGAAAACGATAATATAACAAGTATAACTTTCACAGCTTGACAATAGTGTATGAGAGCGTAACAAACACATCTGGTAATAAATGAAATCTAAAGCATCGATCAAAATAGTTCTTTAAATAAAGTAGATCAAATGTCTAGTTGTCTTCAACATTTTTGGACCATCGATTTAGAATCTCCATTGTGATTAGAATTGATGTCACCAAGTCGCATAAGGAAATCCACGATCATCCCTTCGTGTATTCGATGTACTTGCCAATTTTCTTTTGCGCGCCTCATACCTCATTTGCGCGATGCAATTATGCGCAGTTTTGAGCATTCTTTTCCGTTGCGTATTCATTAGTCATTGTCCTAGATGTATTTTTGCTCGCCACCATCACACGTTTTCATTATTTAAGAGATACAATTACAAAACCTTATTCAAAAGCTCCAGAAAGTTGTCAGACGCAAGTTTACGGAAATAATTTAAAGATATGCTCATTTCTAGAAACCTCCCCCAAAAAGCACCGGACCCGTTCTGGATGTTTGACTCAGCTGTGAACAAAGTTCACAGTTACATCGATGCGTCTGTTACGTAAAGTATTTTTGAAAGATTTGAGGTTGCGCGCTGAATATTATCTTTCATTACTTCTCTAAGAACAAGGGAGCGAAAGTGATGCGATCCACAAATTTGGAAAAAAAGCCATCGGTACATAGGGAACTGGGCCCTGATTAAAAGTAAAAGGGGCACCTAAACCTTGATCAGAGCGACTATCGTTTGGACAGCTCACAACCGCAAATGGTACTTAGGACATCTAATGTCACAATAGGAAAATGACCCAGTGAGAGTGATAGGTCCCCACTGGTGGATCGGAACTACTGAAGAATACCAGCCCATCATCTCCAGATGGTGTTATTACATGGCGTGATTAAGGAATAAACTTTTATTTCGTGAATTAAAAATAACAAATCAACTTGTCATTGTTTTAACAAAATGTTCATAACTGACGAAAATTGATAAAAAAAAGACAGCCTTGAATAAACTAGAACAAGAAAGTTCTTCATTGTTATGAAGATGCTCCTTGCCTGGGCAGCAGCTTGGTGGGCCTTCCTTTAGCGAATTTTGCCGCAAAGAGCGACGCGGGCGGAATTGCAAGAAATCTAGAAGGGCATCGCAGCACAAAGTTCGAAAGGCGAGTAGATGGTGAATTGCGGATCCGGATGAATCGGTGGTTGAGTTAGACAAAAACAATTACATTTGATAGCGATTACCAGATACTCTCTGTTGTTACTATATTCGCTGCTCTCACCATAATGTCACTTCGTTCCTCCCAACTCGAACTCTGAGGCTGCATGGGTATGATACAGGCTGATTCTGCAAACTTTAGTATCGTCGTGAACTCTAGGATTTGTAGTGAGTCATAGCGAGACGAGACGAGAGACGAGGGGGATCAATCTCGAGTCTCATTTCGATGGTTCCCGGCACGATAATTCTGTCCACAGCGGCGCCCACCCGGCGGAGGAGATCCTCCTGTGTCGCGCAAGGTTGTTCTCCGTGTTCCTCATAGTTGAGGAACGAAAAGATGGTTCGTTTATGAAGCCAAACCAGTTGGTGGCGCTCCTTGGTTGTTTCCTCCAGTTGACGGGCGATGGCCTGTTGATTGATTGAGTTAGAGCAGGGGTGCCGGGTGCCTACCAGGAGAATGACGACTACCGGCTGCGCTGTGGTAGCGATGCAAAGTCGGGAACAGGGGGTCGGCCATCTCGGAGACTGGAATCCTATGAAGTGTAGGCTGGCACGTTGTCATTCAGTGGAAGAACGATGTATGGAATATAGTTAAAAATAGGAATACGGGAAAGAAGATAATTACATGCAAGCTTTGATCTACGATCGATCGGAGACATGCATTATCCCGCGTAGTTTAAGCCTTTACGACATTTGCGAGAATCATTTGCTAAAGTAGGAGTCATGTGCCTACTGCATCTTGATGGATTCATCGTAACCGTGAGTTTAGAAGCCAATAAAGGAACGGTTATGTGAATTCACTTACCGCTGCATGAATCGTTGAGGAGGATGATTCGAATGGGTGAGTAGTATGATGTGCAATAATGAGTATTCTTAATATACGAGGCGATAAATGCTGTTGCAACGTCAGAATGAGAAAAAAAACAAAATAAGGAAGTAAATTTGCTTAGTCAGCGCACAACAAGGAAAATAGGGCTCACCAGTGTTACTAACAATGCTGTGTCGCGCATTTATCGCGCACAAACCGATTTGGGATTTTGCCGGATGTGAACTTCGAGTAGGTAATATCAGAGTAGTACGCCATGTTGCATCTACCCTATCCAGGGTTACTATGTGAAGAAGCCCCGGACACGGAAGAAGCGATACGGTATACTCCTCTTACATTGCTTATTCGAGAATTATTTCCAAAATTTCCAGGTCTCGGAAAAATATAGCTCAGTTTAGAAAATTCGGGTTACTGTAGGTAGGTGTGTGTTTCCTATTATTATAATACGGTAGGTTACTGTAGCTGGGAGTATTGTAGGAGGATAATTGTATGCCGCACAAATATTACCCACTCGAGATCTGCCTCAATCAACATACCACGGGCTAATATTCTTAATTTCGTATTTTCAGGATTCGGTAGAAAAAAATGGACCGGATTATATTGTTTTCGTTGAGCAACCTTGTGGTTAAATTACAGTATGCGACTTTAGTTTCGGTGGATACAACTCCAAACTCATTTTGACCATAACCAACGAAATCATTTGGGGCACGGGGCTCCACGACATTTTTTTTTAAAAAAATATATATATATATCCATTTTTTTAGAACACCGGTTCTTCCCAGTCCAAATCGGAACGAACCGGAACGGAACCGAACTGAACGAAAGGGCCAGAGGTGTGAAGTAACATGAACTGGAAAATAGACTCGATCAGCGCTCGATTCGGCTCTGCTTCGCTATGCTAATAGGCGTTTGCAAATTCGAGAGTCGTTTCTCCCCCGTTCCGAATGGGTTTCCGCTTTCCGGTTTACCGCCCCTAATATAGACTCTTTTCAAGTCATACACAGTCCAGTGAATGCACACCGCGCAAAAACCACAATTGTTTCGGACGCCGCGTCCACTTTGCATTCTAAATTCTACACACAATGCGGGGGTGAAAGCGAGCAAAACATGAGATGACACGCTACACGTTCGAATTGAATAGCCTTGTCCATTAGCCATGCTGCGATGTCATTCAAACGTAGCATGAGGGTGAGCTCGTACTCGGTGCGGTGGGCGAAGGAGCACGAATCTTGATGACATGACAACCTGAAAATTGAGGGAATATCATTTTTCATTTTTATACATCATCAATTCTGCCAACTCGATAACAAGGAACCCCCTTTTTTAAATCACACACATAATCCACAACATGTACATCAGTAAAATGAAAGATTTTGTCATCCTTCGACTAGAGGCGTTGACAATTGGCGACGACAAGCGTAAAAAAATCAAACGGTTCATTCTAAATCATCGGTGGCACGAAGCTCTATATTCATTATTTTATACAACTGCTGGCAATGAGTAGATGTGCTCACTAGACGCGCAAAGGCACAGCCCATCAGAAACCGCAAATTACTAGCTTGGTACAGTCAGAGTTATCGAGATAACCGATCATTTTTAGCACCATAACTCTAATTCTTGGCAAGGCAAACCGCACGCGCAAGCCACGCCTGTTGGCGCGGCAGAGTGGGTAATACTATACTCTTGAGTTTTTTCTATCGTAAATTCAAAAGTTAAAATAAATATAATAAATTAAGAAACATTTTTTAAATAGGTGGCGCGCTCTTGCGTGAATTGAGCGCACTTGTATGTAAAACAAAACTCACTTGCACTGATTTCGATGGCATGCAGCTGTTCGCTCCGCGTTGACGATGACAGGGCCACCTCAAAGCACCATTAACATTCACGCCTTGTAGCACCAATAAACCGCGCAAAACGTGTGTAGAAGGCCACAGGCGCAATTAGCTGCCTCGTCTTAGCAATGAGCGAGAGAAATAAAACGAAACAAAGCACGTGTAAGCGAAAAATATCAAGAAAATCAATAATAATAAAAAAGCGCATTTAAACGTTCCGAGGCTACTCATTCCGCGACTACTTGCCCTAAATACAGGAATTTTCTTTGTTTCATTTCACCGATACTCACAAGTATTCATCAATTTTGTGAGCAAATGCTGTTTGTTAGGCGCGTTCAAAAGTCCTCTTATAGAATTACTTCTACTTATTAATTAAAATTTAAGAACGAGTGTTTGTAGTTTTCCTGTATTTAGGGCAAGTAGTCGCGGAACGAGTAGCCTCGGAACGTTTAAATGCGCTTTTTTTATTATTATTGATTTTTTTGATATTTTTCGCTTACACGTGCTTTGTTTCGTTTTATTTCTCTCGCTCATTGCTAAGACGAGGCAGCTAATTGCGCCTGTGGCCTTCTACACACGTTTTGCGCGGTTTATTGGTGCTACAAGCGCTGATCGAGCGCTGATCGAGTCTATTTTCCAGTTCATGTTACTTCACACCTCTGGCCCTTTCGTTCAGTTCGGTTCCGTTCCGGTTCGTTCCGATTTGGACTGGGAAGAACCGGTGTTCTAAAAAAATGGATATATATATATATTTTTTTAAAAAAAAATGTCGTGGAGCCCCGTGCCCCAAATGATTTCGTTGGTTATGGTCAAAATGAGTTTGGAGTTGTATCCACCGAAACTAAAGTCGCATACTTTAATTTAACCACAAGGTTGCTCAACGAAAACAATATAATCCGGTCCATTTTTTTCTACCGAATCCTGAAAATACGAAATTAAGAATATTAGCCCGTGGTATGTTGATTGAGGCAGATCTCGAGTGGGTAATATTTGTGCGGCATACCATTATCCTCTTACAATACTCCCAGCTACAGTAACCTACCGTATTATAATAATAGGAAACACACACCTACCTACAGTAACCCGAATTTTCTAAACTGAGCTATATTTTTCCGAGACCTGGAAATTTTGGAAATAATTCTCGAATAAGCAATGTAAGAGGAGTATACCGTATCGCTTCTTCCGTGTCCGGGGCTTCTTCACATAGTAACCCTGGATAGGGTAGATGCAACATGGCGTACTACTCTGATATTACCTACTCGAAGTTCACATCCGGCAAAATCCCAAATCGGTTTGTGCGCGATAAATGCGCGACACAGCATTGTTAGTAACACTGGTGAGCCCTATTTTCCTTGTTGTGCGCTGACTAAGCAAATTTACTTCCTTATTTTGTTTTTTTTCTCATTCTTACGTTGCAACAGCATTTATCGCCTCGTATATTAAGAATACTCATTATTGCACATCATACTACTCACCCATTCGAATCATCCTCCTCAACGATTCATGCAGCGGTAAGTGAATTCACATAACCGTTCCTTTATTGGCTTCTAAACTCACGGTTACGATGAATCCATCAAGATGCAGTAGGCACATGACTCCTACTTTAGCAAATGATTCTCGCAAATGTCGTAAAGGCTTAAACTACGCGGGATAATGCATGTCTCCGATCGATCGTAGATCAAAGCTTGCATGTAATTATCTTCTTTCCCGTATTCCTATTTTTAACTATATTCCATACATCGTTCTTCCACTGAATGACAACGTGCCAGCCTACACTTCATAGGATTCCAGTCTCCGAGATGGCCGACCCCCTGTTCCCGACTTTGCATCGCTACCACAGCGCAGCCGGTAGTCGTCATTCTCCTGGTAGGCACCCGGCACCCCTGCTCTAACTCAATCAATCAACAGGCCATCGCCCGTCAACTGGAGGAAACAACCAAGGAGCGCCACCAACTGGTTTGGCTTCATAAACGAACCATCTTTTCGTTCCTCAACTATGAGGAACACGGAGAACAACCTTGCGCGACACAGGAGGATCTCCTCCGCCGGGTGGGCGCCGCTGTGGACAGAATTATCGTGCCGGGAACCATCGAAATGAGACTCGAGATTGATCCCCCTCGTCTCTCGTCTCGTCTCGCTATGACTCACTACAAATCCTAGAGTTCACGACGATACTAAAGTTTGCAGAATCAGCCTGTATCATACCCATGCAGCCTCAGAGTTCGAGTTGGGAGGAACGAAGTGACATTATGGTGAGAGCAGCGAATATAGTAACAACAGAGAGTATCTGGTAATCGCTATCAAATGTAATTGTTTTTGTCTAACTCAACCACCGATTCATCCGGATCCGCAATTCACCATCTACTCGCCTTTCGAACTTTGTGCTGCGATGCCCTTCTAGATTTCTTGCAATTCCGCCCGCGTCGCTCTTTGCGGCAAAATTCGCTAAAGGAAGGCCCACCAAGCTGCTGCCCAGGCAAGGAGCATCTTCATAACAATGAAGAACTTTCTTGTTCTAGTTTATTCAAGGCTGTCTTTTTTTTATCAATTTTCGTCAGTTATGAACATTTTGTTAAAACAATGACAAGTTGATTTGTTATTTTTAATTCACGAAATAAAAGTTTATTCCTTAATCACGCCATGTAATAACACCATCTGGAGATGATGGGCTGGTATTCTTCAGTAGTTCCGATCCACCAGTGGGGACCTATCACTCTCACTGGGTCATTTTCCTATTGTGACATTAGATGTCCTAAGTACCATTTGCGGTTGTGAGCTGTCCAAACGATAGTCGCTCTGATCAAGGTTTAGGTGCCCCTTTTACTTTTAATCAGGGCCCAGTTCCCTATGTACCGATGGCTTTTTTTCCAAATTTGTGGATCGCATCACTTTCGCTCCCTTGTTCTTAGAGAAGTAATGAAAGATAATATTCAGCGCGCAACCTCAAATCTTTCAAAAATACTTTACGTAACAGACGCATCGATGTAACTGTGAACTTTGTTCACAGCTGAGTCAAACATCCAGAACGGGTCCGGTGCTTTTTGGGGGAGGTTTCTAGAAATGAGCATATCTTTAAATTATTTCCGTAAACTTGCGTCTGACAACTTTCTGGAGCTTTTGAATAAGGTTTTGTAATTGTATCTCTTAAATAATGAAAACGTGTGATGGTGGCGAGCAAAAATACATCTAGGACAATGACTAATGAATACGCAACGGAAAAGAATGCTCAAAACTGCGCATAATTGCATCGCGCAAATGAGGTATGAGGCGCGCAAAAGAAAATTGGCAAGTACATCGAATACACGAAGGGATGATCGTGGATTTCCTTATGCGACTTGGTGACATCAATTCTAATCACAATGGAGATTCTAAATCGATGGTCCAAAAATGTGGAAGACAACTAGTGTAATCTCCCCTCTCCCCTAGAAAAGAGCCTAATATTGGGGCGAAGTTCGGAAAATCGCAAATCTCAGTAAGACCACAGAAGAAACCGAGGTCGTTCATCAGTTGTGACCCATCGATGAAACCTTCCATGTTATAGTTACCATTTGATGTTTTTTTATTTAAAGAACTATTTTGATCGATGCTTTAGATTTCATTTATTACCAGATGTGTTTGTTACGCTCTCACACACTATTGTCAAGCTGTGAAAGTTATACTTGTTATATTATCGTTTTCTTCTTAAGATGCATAAAAAAACTTTCTTAGCTGTTCTTACTCCTGCCACTCACCCCCACGGAAATGTGTATCCGTGCCCGGGCAAGGGCGCGGAAGATTACGGTAGGCTACACCCGGTGCCCGGGCAAGGACGCGGAAGATTACGGTAGGTTACACTCGATGTCCGGGCAGGGACGCGGAGGGTGTACGGTAGCTCGAAGACCTCCGTGCCCGGGCACGGATGCGGAGGGTGACCGGTGACTATTCGGAACACTAGCCTTCCACAACGAAAATCACACCCGCATACTGGCGACTCGCGAGGTGCGGCACGGGAACCTCCAAATGCACACACACCATCATGTCACAGCTCAAAAACTTTAGTCGAGCCAGTAAAACCGGGCCCGCAGATATAAACCAATTTTTCATTTCAATTTTCGCGTGCGCAGCCTTACCGCTACCGAGTTGAAAAATGCGTGTCAAATGAGGCACAAATTGGGCCGAAATTTGGCCGCCGGAGACAGGTATGTGGCACCCTCCATATGTATAGACGGCGAATATCTCTCCCACATTCTCTATGCAGATGATTGTGTAATAATCTCCCATGACTCACGCCAAGTCCAAACTATGGTAAAGGAACTAGAACGGGAACTACTGAAGGTGGGATTGCAATTAAATGGCTCAAAAACTCTCGCTTTAACGACAAACCCAATGGGCAGGCCGGTCGTAGTGGGAGGTGAGGTAGTGCAAACGGTAGGCAAGGTGGTATATCTGGGGCAAGAAGTCACTCTCGGTCCCAATAGGTTTGTGGGAGAAGTTCACAGGCGGGTTAGAAGCGCGAATTGGGCATTTTACAAATACTCCGAATTCTTTCGGAAACGTGGGTCCCCCATGTCACTCAAAAAGCGCCTTTTCGACGGTGTAGTTCTACCCGCACTCTTGTATGGTTCCGAGACTTGGTACCTCTGTAAACGAGAAAAACAAATTCTTTCCGTCGCTCAGCGCAAACTAGAACGCAAAATGATTGGAATTACCGTATTTGATCACGTCACAAATGAGCGGATCCGTGACATCACTAGATTGAAGGATGTAGTTAGAGAGGCGGAAAGACGGAAATGGATATGGGTAGAAAGAATCTCGAATCAAAGCCATGATCGGTGGAATCGGAAGATGCTCGATTGGACCCCAAGAGGGAAGAGGAAGCGAGGCCGACCGGCAAAGAGATGAAGAGATGATTTCGTCAACGCTGCTGGACCACAATTCGTGCAACTCGCAAAAAACGATCGCAAGCAATGGAGATCTCTCATGGCAACCCAGCTTTAACACCCAAAACCAGCTGATAAAGTTGTTCAAATGTAAAATGTAAATGTAAATCTGAACAGTTGCCATCAACTGACGATACAGATCCGATTCGGTCGATAATGTCTGGTTTGTAGGTACGGTGCCCTTAAGAAGCTGAAGCAAGTTGGAGGATACGCACCCAAAGACTACAAGGAATCAAAGGGACGCAACTTCCACTTCTTCTCGGTACGACAGCAATCGACATACTACAGTGCTCTTTGGGTTGAACTACTTGAGCTAGAAGAAAATGGTCAGCTAGAAAGAATAGAAAGCGGCACTACTTCAGCTCTACAGAACTAAACACTTTCTTGCTTATTTCTGTCCTATAGCTGACGTTTCCTCGGATACTGACTGAAACTGTCAATTAAAGGATAAAAGTCGTCTTCCCGCCCCTCCGAATCCTCCCGAACTCACACTCAACAGAGATAAAAAGTGTCCATCGGTCGTCGGTGAGATAAGCAAACTCCGCCCCTCACAAGCCCCGCCCACTTTCAGCGTGCATAAAAATCGGCGACAAGTCGGCAGAGGAAGAGGCGAGACAAATCGCCAGAGAGGTAACGACTCTGCCCCTTTCCCTCCAGACTCCGCCCCTTTCACTCCAGACTCCGCCCCTTTTGCAGGTTGAATCGATGGTGAATCGAATGTCGCTCGATGACTACATTGACGCGAAGAATGGCAAGAAGAAGAGTGAGTCCTTCCCTGATCTTCGCCTGTCTCACAACGATACTTCAGATACGGTAGCAGCCAAGTTCAATCGATCGGGCGTCAGCTCGCTGTTCCGCCGATTCAGTGGGAACTCCAACTCGAGTAGATCAAAGACCTCGAAGAGAGATCAGTAGACTCCGCCCACTCCATGGCCCCGCCCCCTCTTCTCATCCGGCTCCGCCCACTCGTGATTGCTAACAGAGAACTCAATGGTCATTCTATACGAATGGAATAAAGTCCAAATTCTCAATGTGTATTTATCACAATGTACAATGCACTTTTGAATAGTAAAATGGTTAGTCTGCAAATAGAAAAAAATCTTTCAGAATGGAGATCAGTTACAAAATGTGTTGCTGTTATTGATGCTGAATTTCCAAGATGACATATATTTCAAAAATATATTTATTTTGCGATTTACACATAAATGAAGCAGGAAACTGAAGTTGTGAGAAAATTGCGAGAAATTTGGGTGGGAAACTGAGAACAAATGAGAAGAATCTTTTGAACTTTACAAAGTTCGCAATAAATATTGAAGAACGAGAAATCAGAACAATTTTTCGAATGACTAACAAAATTGTAATACTTGAGGGACTGGAAAGAGAACGGAATTAAATGGAGAGAGGTGCAAGAAACTGTAATCGATCGATAGAGAAAGCTGTAAGGGTACGGTAGATCGGGATAATATTTCCAATATTTCTTTCTGTTTCTACTAATTCTGTCTGCGGACACACACAATGAATGACTAGTTCACAATAATGAAACATCGATAAAACGGATTGGAGGGGGAGGCGCGCCGGAGTACGGTAGATCAGGAAACAACCGAGTAGGATACGATACGAAGCAACGGTATACGGTAGCAAGCGAGGGGTACGGTGGGGGCAATGACGAGATATTGATTGATTACGCTATTAGAGACAAGCACCAACTATAAAACGGAGCACACAAGAATTCGGGGGTTGTAAGTCACCGTTGGATTTGAGGATTCTGAGAAGAAAAAGTCGAGTGATTCGGAAAATCGATAGTCTAGAACACACAAAAAGTAGCACCTTCAATTCGGCATTTAGCATCGAAGAAGAATATGTGAACGATAAAAGAGAATATATTGATAAATTGAAAAAGTTTAGCAAATTGTCCTAAACGGAATGGGGGCGGTGGGCGGAGTCTGGACAGGAGGATCATCGTCGATATTTGGAATATTCTTTCTAAGATTCCGTCTTCAGATCCATATTATTGTTGGCGATAACATTGAGAGCTGCAGAAGAATGCTCCTTCATGTGATCTCCGAGTTCGCCCATTGAAGTGAATGACTGAAAGGGAGAGATTACGTCATTCATAGCCAATCGTATCAACTCAGTTTATCATTCCTCAGGCAGGCCAATACTAAAAATAAGAAAGAAAGGCGTTTAAAGTGGGAAAGAGAGAGTGTGAAATCGAGAGGTCTCGCTTTTGCGCACTCTGACTCGTTTCTGTAGAGTTGGAATCATGTGTTGCATCATCACTAGTCAATCGTTCACCTTCTGACAAATGATGCAATTTGGTTTGATCGACTCGAGATTGGAGCTCATCAACTGCATCAGCATCTGCATTGGAAGACCAGGGGGAGGAAGGAGATCTGTAATTAAAAGAATTAGCTAATGATGACGTCATCACTAGGCAATCTAATTGCATCATCACTACTCAACACTCACTTCCACTCATGGCTTGAATCTGAGCTGCTAGCTGGGGAGGAAGTTGGAGTCCGACCGGAGAGGGAAGAGGCAAGCCATGGGGGCATCTGAAAATCGATAATGATGAGATTACTGTAGATGAGGAGTACTGTAACTAATCGATAAGAGACGAATACCGTACCCCATCTCGAGGGCGGGGTCGAAGATTCGTCGGCCGCGTCTGGATGGAGTGTGCATCGTCATGTGCGTACTCATGTGCACCTGAAAGGAGTACGGTAGACGACTTTGGCGGTAGATTTAAAAATCATTTTCGAAACGGTAACTTACCTTGAGATTGCCACGAGTGGTGAATGCGCGACCGCAGACCTCGCACTTGAAGGGCTTGTCACCTGCAACCAAGTGGTGTAATCACTACGAAACGTCGTCTTGTCAAATTTGGATAAGATTCTGATTGAATGGGAAATGGCTCCCTACTCGACTGCACTCGCCGCACCACTCACCAGTGTGTGTCCGCATGTGAATCTGGAGTGCCGACGAGGAGGAGAAGTGCTTGTAGCACACGGCGCATTGATGCTTGCTGCAATTATCGATTATTTAACTGTCGTTTTCTACAGTATCCCCTTCTCTCTACCGTACCTGAGAGGAGGCATGGGTCGGGGTGGAGGAGGCTCAGTCTCCGCCCACATCTTCTTCATCGCATCCAGAGGATTCTCTGCTCGCTTCTTAATATATCGATTGATTATTGATTGATGGTCGTCTACAGTATACCTCGTTCTCCTCGGCGGGACGCACGAGTTCGTCCTTGACTGATACGGTAGCTGTGGCGGTCGGCCCGCCAGACACGCCCGCACGATGCTCCTCCGAATCAGAAGCGTGCGAGATCGAACTACCGTCCGTCCTGAGAAAGCATACGGTAATCGTCTCATCACCGATCGATAATAAATCGATAAACGTACTGATCATGCACTCCTGCTGATCCATCACTGCTCGCTCCGGGTGAAATCGAATTCGCGCCGGGACCTGCTTCCTGAGGCTTGAGCAGACTCTCGATGGTTACGGTAGGCTGCCTGCAATCGATCGATTGACTACCCTGAGAGAGGTTGGGGATACGGTACCTTTCGAGAGTGGGCGCAGAAGTCATGGCCAGATCATCTTCGGACTTGAACGAGAAACTGAGTGACCTACCAATGGATCAATTATCGATTGCTCTACCGTAATCTTTGCTCACTCTCTGATGGGGCTGAGGGGGACTTCTTCCATTTCCGCCTTCACTTCCGGTGCGACCGGTGCAGCAACTGCAGCAGCTGCGGCCCCGCCCACCATTCGTTGCTGTGCCTGCAGCAACTGCTGCATGAACGACGCGAACTGCAAGAGGGAGAGGATTACGGTAGGTTAGGTGGGTCAGACACAATACCTGTCCATTCTGTGCAGCTCCTGCGGCAGCTGCAGCAGCTGCAGCAGAGGGCGGAGCCATGAAGGGAAGGAAGGGAAGGCCGGTGGGGAAGGGAGGCAGAGAGGGAAGAGATGGGGGAGGATGGGGAGAGGGATTATCGATTGATTGAGGGGGAAGAGAAGAGGAAGAAGAAGAAGGAGGAGGAAGGGGAGGACAAAGAGGAGGGATGAGACGTTGAGTGTGTTCGGCTATGTGAGACTGTAGTTGAGGGACGGTGACGAATCTGAAAGAGAGAGAAATGATCTTTGATCTTTCCAACTCTGAGGGAAAAAGTCGACGATTCCACACTTCTGGGCTATCGACTTTGAAGTAGTCGCCAGCTTATTGTTAGACTTATGGAGTCGTAGACTTAATTCCCCGTGAGAAATCTCTGACGTACCTCTTCTGACAGATGGGACACTGTTGTTGGGGTAGATTGCCTGGGGGCATCATTCCTCCTCCTCCCATTTGCATATTCGGTCTGAATGGATGTTTGGCCCGATGGACTCCCATGTGCGTCTTCAGATTTCCCTTCGTCGTGAACGCTCGTTGACAGATTTTGCATTTGAACGGACGCTCGCCTGCAACGAATGGTTGTGCCAAATGAGAATCGTCGCCTGTCCATTTTTCGATAGAAAACGAGAATCGGTGGTGTGCCTAATGAGAAAAGTCGCCTGTCCATTTTCGACAGGACTTTGACTAGCAGTAATCGTCGTACCTGTGTGCGTGCGGTAGTGCATCTGGAGCGCCGATTTGCAGGAGAGAACTCGTCGACACAAAATGCACTGATTGGGATCCGTCGTCGGGATGGGATTGTCGCCCACGAGTGCACGCACCTTCTCCGCCTCGTCCGTGTTTGAGATCTACAAAATATCGATTAGAAGAGGTACTGCAGATCTATCGACAACTGGCTGCTACAGTACTCCTACCGTACCTCCATCAGACTCTCCCAATCATCTTCATTCTGCAGGATGCTATCGACAGGAACTCTTCCAGTGGGAGTCATCATCATCTCTTGCGGCGGCCGCACCATGACTATAATGGGGATACGGTAAGATACAGTAGTCCGAATACCGTAACCCGTGAGATACGGTACTTACAGTGTTGCTGCTGTTGATGCATGAATGCAGGATGGGATGGAAGATGAGGGAGGGAGAGAAGATCGGAGGAGGGAGAAGCAGAGGAGAGATCGATCGGACCATTGTCTGAGGAGGGAAAAGCACCCATCGATGGATAATCAATCGATAAAGAGAGATCAACCAATCGATAATCGACGGAGGTCAACCACTCGACTGCATGATGAGATGGACAGATTAATGAGCGACGGACCTCACTCAGATCCACTTGTTTTGATGTTTTCGCCCCGCAAAACAATAATTCGATATGGAAATGAAAAGTTTGCAAAGAATAACCAAAACAATAATAATTTGCAACAATGGAGTTTGGTCGATCGATAATCTGTCCATATATTTTCAAAATCATCTAAATTACCTACCATTCTTGGGGAAGAGAGCAGAGAAGAGATTGATTCCCTTCGATTGAGATGGTTCCTCCGTTGCTTCCCTTGAGGATTCTTCCTCGTAATCCATTGGCTCCCCTCAAATCGATTACGACACTCAGCCAGCCTTATCAGCTACGCAGCTAATATTTATTAATGTATCTTACCATTGTCCAGAATGCGGAAGTCGGTTCGAATGCGCGCGGGCACGGATCGTCGCTGCTCCGCCTCCTCTACCGTATCGCGCACGATGCATGCAGACGAGGAGCGCGGTGCGACCTCCACGAAGCACTCGTGAGCAGAGTACTGTAAGTGCCATCGTCTCAAACTGTTTCTCTCTTTCCCTCATAGATGAAGCGAGTCGATACTCCCAACTCACAACACGTACTTGCACATCAATAAAATGAGCCATCGTTTATGAGGCTCATTTCGAAGAGAAGAAGAAGAAGAGAAGAAGAGGAAAGAAAGAAAGGAAAAGATCGCAACAAGAGAAGAAGGAGATTGTGATCTACCAGAGAGGTAGAACAACGAGATGAGACATTTAAAGACCCTAATTACACTTATAGTCCATATTTAATTGATGACGTCATAGACGCCCCGGCAGAGATCAAAGATCAAAGATCACTTGCCTGATCTCTGGTGGCGAATGGTGCTGTGCACTTCTCACACTCGATCAATTGATCCTCTGGATGAGACTCTTGCATGTGCCAGCAGAGAGAACCAATGGAGATGAAGGACTGAAGAGAAATCAAAGATTAGACTACAGACTACAAATCTATAGAGATCAGACTACATACTACTCTGTTATTTGCCCCCAATGGAATACCAGCATTTCCTCTCCCCTCATTGGGATCTCTGCGGCGCCTTTGATGTTTCTCCCACGGGGAGGCGAATTGGGATCCCAATGGGGCAAAAAAAAAACTACATATCTGGAGAGATCAAAGATCAACTCTATCTCTCTCACCTTTCCACAAGCCTCGGCAGCACAAGTGAGTACTGTATTGGCTCCATTGCCCGATTCAGCTCTGCTGTCAGTGAGAGGAGGAGAGGAAGAAATGGGAGGAGAAGAAGGAAGAAGAGAAGAAAGAGAAGAGAGAGGAGGAAGAGATGAATCGTCTCCTGATGGAAGAGGAGGAAGAATAGAAGAGGGATGGAGGGAGGACAGCATTTGATGCAGCAACTCAAATAGATCATTATAATAAAATAATGTATCGATAACAAGTGCAATGATGTTAGACTAAAGGTCTCTAGTAGATCAATATCCCCATCGGCTACCGTACCTGCGCGGTGCTTCCTCGCTCGAAGAGCATCGACTGCACCGATTTCGTGTCGAGACTCGGCGACGAGGCTACTGTAATCGGCACTTATCGAATTCCGTAGAGAAGCATTTCGCTTGCGCAAAAGCACAAAATCAATAATATCCATCTACAGTACCTTGACTCCTTTTCGTGCTGAGATCCATGGGAGGAGGGGAGGAAGGCGAAGTATGGGAGAGAAAGAGGGAGAGATGACTAGACGGATCTGCAATTATCGATTAGTTGATCTATTTCATTAGAATTGAGTCATTTATTGGCTATGGATGACGTCATCGATGGAAGTCACGAATCAGCTCATTTCTCTATACAATATCGTCATTCTCTCCCCCCTCCCCTTGAAGTCTCTCTCTCTATTGGGGAGATCACACTCTCGAGTTAATTCCCACTCTCAATCAATCCATCTCCTCCTTTATTTGTCATCTGATGAGGGACGATAATAGAGAGATGGGAGAGAGAGAGCGGAGAGAGAGAGAGAAAGAAAGAAAGAGAGAGGCTCACCCTCTATTCCCCATATCAGTCCATCATAAATTGAAGTGAGAGTGAGCTCTCTCAAATATTTGTCCAATCAAAAGCGACTAAACGATAATGGTCCTACAGTAACCCTCAAGTGTGTGAGTTGTGACGTTCCCCTCTCATTCTCCGATCCTTTAGTCCCTCAATCACACTTTTTTGCTTCCCTCGAACTGGGGGGTAGGGAGGGGGGGGATGGAATCACATTCACATCTGGGATAATCAGGACCTTCACACACTCTATTGATTCCCTCTCTTTCTCTGTCTCTCTTCATCTACCGTACTCTCTCCTCTCTCTGACTCTCTGACTCTCTCCCATTCCCGCACTCTCTCACTCTCATTTTATGTGATTCGAACCAGTTGTGCGTCCCTCCTCTCGCTGCCTCATAATTTGCGATTTCTTCGCAACAAATATCGTCTTTCGGAAGGAAGAGACAAGGGGAAGTGAGGAGAGACCAGAGAAGACAGACGGAAGTGAGAGGGTGTGCGGAATGGAGAGACGGTGATGGCACTTCAAAGTTATGAGCCCCCTACCCCCAGGTGAATTGGATGATCACAATCGATGGTGAGAGAGTGTGGGAAGATGAGAGCGTCAGACACTTTGTCAGGCTAGAGCAGCCGAGAGAGTGTGCAGTACGAGGAGGGTCAGATGGAGCAGACGTGCACTTTGCACGTTGCCTCCGGGTGAGAAGTGGCAATTGAGGGAATGCACAGAGTCATGAGTGGACAGTGACACACTACTCATCCTCACCATCAATCCCCTCTTTCATCTTCAAATTGAAGGGAGAGAGGGAGAGACTATCAAAATTTAATGATTCCTCGCTTCGCGTCGTTTTGTGTCCCGCGGAAGAAGATACATTTCTAAGTGGATTACGGTAGATAATCGAGGACTGAGTGGGGAATCTAAGTGAATTGGACAACGAAGAGAAGAAGGAGGAAAGTATTCTCTCTCTCTCTCTCCCGGGAGATGAATGGGCTATGTTTTGATTGAGCCAACGTGAATGGATTCGAGGTCTCAAGGGAGGCAGAATGGAACAAATCGAGTAATGATCTCGTCCCCACTCTACACCCCCCCTCTACCGTAGTCCATAGTAGACATAAGGAAGGACGGGATATTATTGAATCTCCCCTTTCAGTCTCTCTCGCTCTATCTATCTAACTCAATTGAGTCTCCGTCCATAGCCTCAATTTCTGCGTACGACGAGATTCACCATTCCGATCTCTCTCTCTCGTCTCTCGATAATTAGCGGAAGTCCGTAATCGGAGAAGACAGAAGCATCGGAATATAATATTCCCCTGTGTGTCCATCAAGAGAGAGAGACGGCCTCTCTCTTCTTCCTATTTCACTAGATTTGAGAGGATAATGGGGAGGAAGAATGAATTCCCAGAGCAATCTGATATTCACGCCCGTCTCCCACCACGACAATCTGAGAGTACGGTAGTCTCTCTTATCGATTGATGCATCGTCCTTTTGTGTGTCACATAAAAGTATCGAATCACTCAAGCGCGCGCTAATTCAATATAACGGCCGAAATAGTGGGGAGTCGAGGGAAATTGGAGAGATTGCGATCGACAACTGATTATAAAAAGTGACTTTCTACTTATTTCTAACTACCATAATCCCCCCCTTCCCCCTCCTCGCCCTATTTTTCTGCATAGACCTCATATTGCCTCTCTCTCTCTCCATGACTCCGCCCACAAAATATGAGAGGAAAGAGAGAGAGGAAGAGGCCCAGGATTACGGTAATAGAGCCCCCTCCCCCGGACGAAAGTTGTCAACCAAGTAGTGCAAAAGTTGGCAACTTTTCGCTCTTTCTTTCTTTGTGCTCTCTCGATTCCCCACACTCTCTCATCTCTGATCCAGTGAGACAAGGGGGAATAAGTTATAGCCCCTTCTTCCCTCTGAATTCACTCACTCCTTATCTACTCTTAATCGTGTCTGTCTCTCTCATTCAAATTAATGACACTGTCGAGTTTCAAGGGGCGAAGTTAGGAGGAGAGAGAGAGAGAGAGAGAGAGAGAGAGAGAGAGAGAGACGAAGGGAGGTGGGGAGAGGGGAGGAGAGATCTCGAAAGGATAAGGGCTTATGATATGCCGCCGACCCCTCAAGGTTATGTGGCCGGAGAGAGAGAGAGAGAGAGGGAGAGAGATATGTTTCACTCTCGATAAAATGAGAAAAGAGAGAAGCATTAGCCCCGTTATGCAATCAAGTGATAAGAGAAAGAGAGAGATATTGATAATTGACCGCCAAGTGATATGAAAACAACTCAATCATTTTGCTCTCTAGAGAGTTTACCACTGAAATCTGCGAAAAACTACACGAAACCATGTGATCAGCTTTTCAAAATTTTCAAACCCTACAATCGGACATATTCCTCGTAATTAGTGTCTCCATGTGATATCGACTATCGAGTTCGCTAATCCACATTCAAAATAAACTCGATTCGTCATAGGGTCGATGATGATTGATTACAGCAAAAGAAGAAGAAAAAGAAGAAGAGTTGAGTAATTCGAGAGAGAGAGAGAGAGAGAGAGAACTTATTTAGAGTTAAAATCGACGCGAACTTGCAAAAAAACGACTGTCACAGCATATCAGACATCAAGCGCGGCTCTCGGAAGGAAAGAAGATGAGTACGGTAGAAAGAGAGAGTAATAAATCGATAACTGACCCTTGAGTAGGTCGTCATCTTCGTTGACCCGCTGTGGCTTGGCTTGCTTACGACGAGACGACAGTGACGTCATCTGCAAAGATCAAAGATCAGAGGGAGGGAGAGAGAGAGAGAGAGAGAGAGATCTGAGGAGAGAGAGAACGGCGAAAAGATGAAACAAATGCAGTGAACGGACGGATGAACAAATGCGAATTATGAGAATAAGAGAGAGAGAGGAGAAAAAGGAGGTAAAACTGTGCACTTATGCTAGAGGGAGGCGAGATGAGAGGGGAGGAGAGAGAGAGAGAGAGAGAGAGAGAGAGAGAGAGAAGGGGGGAGGTGAAGTAATCATCTCTCGTAGTAAATGAAATGACCAAGTGGGACACACGCGAATTGTTGCGAGATGATTGGGAGATAAAAGATAAAGAGAGGAAAAGTTTGTGAGTGATATGACCTAGCTATGAAATGAAGGCAGATGGATTAATACTGGGAAGAGAGAGAGAGAGAGAGAGAGAGAGAGAGACGGTAGATCAATCCCCCTCATTGATCTACCATACACAGTACAAACAGCATTCGTCATGGATCAATGGCACCTGGTTCCCTTTACTTGATTCCGGGTTGGTACCTTGGTTCCGTTGGGTCCGAATCTCGGTTACCCGATTCGTCGGGTGGTGCTAACCACCTCGAAGGTGTGAATATGAAGAAGCTTTGAGTGAGAGAGAGAGGTGACAAAAGACAAACGGTAAGATGAGACGACCATTCAGCTTCTCACCTCCTCTCTCTCTCTCTCTCTCTTTCTCTCTCTCTCGTCTGAGAGATGCGCAAACTAATACGTCGCTCGCCATCCCTTTCATTTACTCCCTTTCTAAATGGATTCCCTCCCCCTCGGGGCTCTATGATCTACCTTCAGATGGTACAGTAATACAAGATACGGTAGATGTTACAGTAAGACAAGGTACGGTAAGATGATCCCGGAGATCTCGGATCTCTGAACGGCTAACGGAGAGTGACGAGGGAGGGGAGGGGGGGAGGGGAGGTGGTCAAAAGAAATAAGAAGAAGGTGAAAGAACTAGTGAACTTGGCTGAAAAAGAGACAAAGTGAGCAAGAAAGTCGAAAAGGAGAGATAATAATCGATGAAGATGCACTGATTTATTGCTACAGTTTGTCAGTAAAGTTGGAGGAGAGATGAGGGGAGGAGAGAGGAAGGGGAAAGAGGGGAGGTGGGAGGGAGAGAGGGGCAGAGAGATTAGGGGAGGTGGGATCTACCTATGACAAATCGGCAGATGATTGGGAAACATACAGAGTTTTTATGAGTTGTGCGAGAGGAGCCGAGTAATGAAGTGACGGGAGGTGGGAGAGAGAGAGAGAGGGAGAGGGGGAGGTGGGAGGAGGGGAGGTGAGAGATGGGGTACTAAGGTAGTCATATCACGCTCTAACCATCTTCTACTCACACTTTCCCCAAAGGGCAATACCGAGTTATCTATCTAGCCTAAATTCGCAAGTGGGAGAGATGAGAGGGGAGGTGAGAGGGAGGGAGAGATGGAGGGAGAGAGGGAGGGAGAGAGGGAGGGAGAGAGGGAGGGGGAGAGGGAGGGAGAGAGGGAGGGGGAGAGGGAGGGGGAGAGGGAGGGGGAGAGGGAGGGAGAGAGGGAGGGAGAGAGGGAGGGAGAGAGGGAGGGGGAGAGGGAGGGGGAGAGGGAGGGAGAGAGGGAGGGGGAGAGGGAGGGGGAGAGGGAGGGGGAGAGGGAGGGAGAGAGGGAGGGGGAGGAAGGAGGGAGAGGAGAGGTGAGATATGAATCTGTACGGCTCAACGCCTCCGAAATGGCCTTGTCATCAAACTTCTCAATATCTATCTGCAATCGAGAATATGCAAGTCTATGCTAGTGGCGAGCGGAGGTGGTCAAAGGGGCAGAGAGATGAGGGGAGGAGGTAGGAGTGGAGGTGGGAGGAGGGGAGGTGGTAGGAGGGGAGATGGTGAGAGATAGGGAGGAAGTCATATCAGAACTGACTCGCTGCCAAATTATAATTGCACTGTATGACAAAGGGGACAAGAGAGAGACAAATTCGACCCAATTTTATCTCATCTAATGATCAAATAAGCCATGAAACGATAAGCGATAGCTCATCTTTCTCTCCCCCCCCTCTCTCCTCCCCTCCTCCCACCTCCCCTCTCTCCTTCATCCCCTCTCACTCTCACCCCTCATTAAGCTCGAGCCTATCACCAAATTCTTCGCAACGTTTTGATCATATAGCTCGCTCCATTTCTGGGGGACAGCCCTGGGGGAGGGGAGAGAGAGAGAGAGAGAGAGAGAAAGAGGGGGGGGAGGAAGGGATAGTCGCAATGTGAACCGATCGCTATAGAGGAAGTGCACATATACACGAACTACCGACCCAACTTTATGAGATGCTTTTATGATATGAGATTGAGAGGGAGCCTATCACTGAATCTATCGAGTATCTCTCTCTCTCTCTCTCTCTCTCTCTCTCTCTCCTCCCATCCAGTAGCCCCCTCAGGCGTACAAACAGTTCTCTCTCTCTCTCTCTCTCTCTCTCTCTCTCTCTCTGTGGCCACTGTTATGACTAACACACACGGGGCGGCTCTTCCCCCTTTGAGCCTCAGTATATATTATGATAACTGAAGGACGAAAGACAAAGATGGACGGAGGTGAAGGTGCGGGAAGGGGAGGTGAGAGGGGAGGGGAGGAAGGAAGGGGAGAAGAGAGGAGGGGAGGTGGGAGGAGGGAAAGAGAGGGGAGGTGAGAGTTGTGAAATCGAAGAGACATTATGATATTAGTCAGACTACGGAAGTAATCGATCGATTATCTCATCTCAGTTCCCGATCAAATCACAATTAATTGCTCACTCCGACTACTTTTATATCCATTTCCTGTCTCTCCAATCATTCGAATTACCGTGTTGCATTCGACAAAAAAATGGGCAAAAGTAGTACTGCCCAGCCTCTCTACAGTAATCGAAGAGAGAGTGACAAACCGGAATTATGAAAAGGAGCGGAATGAAATAAAGGAGAGAAAAGTGAGTCCCCCGGGGCGATTTCTAACGATGGAATCATTCTCTCATAGCCATAGATCAAGATTGGAGAAGGGGGTCCTTCAGATCGACCACATTCCTATCCATCTTTTGCTTCCTGAGGGAGAGAGGGGAGGGGAGGTGGGACTGGGGGAGGTGGGAGGAAGGGGAGGTGAGATGAAGGGGAGGTGGGAGGAAGGGGAGGTGAGATGAAGGGGAGGTGGGAGGAAGGGGAGGTGAGATGAAGGGGAGGTGGGAGGAAGGGGAGGTGAGATGAAGGGGAGGTGGGAGGAAGGGGAGGTGAGATGAAGGGGAGGTGGGAGGAAGGGGAGGTGAGATGAAGGGGAGGTGGGAGGAAGGGGAGGTGAGATGAAGGGGAGGTGGGAGGAAGGGGAGGTGAGATGAAGGGGAGGTGGGAGGAAGGGGAGGTGAGATGAAGGGGAGGTGGGAGGAAGGGGAGGTGAGATGAATGGGAGGTGGGAGGAAGGGGAGGTGAGATGAAGGGGAGGTGGGAGGAAGGGGAGGTGAGATGAAGGGGAGGTGGGAGGAAGGGAGGTGAGATGAAGGGGAGGTGGGAGGAAGGGGAGGTGAGATGAAGGGGAGGTGGGAGGAAGGGGAGGTGAGATGAAGGGGAGGTGGGAGGAAGGGGAGGTGAGATGAAGGGGAGGTGAGATGAAGGGGAGGTGGGAGGAAGGGGAGGTGAGATGAAGGGGAGGTGAGATGAAGGGGAGGTGGGAGGAAGGGGAGGTGAGATGAAGGGGAGGTGAAATGAAAGGGAGGTGGGAGGAAGGGGAGGTGAGATGAAGGGGAGGTGGGAGGAAGGGGAGGTGAGATGAAGGGGAGGTGGGAGGAAGGGGAGGTGGGAACCGAATCTGAGATGGGAGGCGAACAGGGACTGTTCTAGCTGCTTACAGGATCGAAAGACAGAGTACTGGTAGGTCAAAATGAATCATAACGGGAGGTGGTGGAAATGGGGAGGTGGGAGGAGAAAGAGAGAGGCAAAGGGAAGGGAGGTGGGGGAGAGAGGGGCAAAGGGAAGGGAGGTGGGGGAGAGAGGGGCAAAGGGAAGGGAGGTGGGGGAGAGAGAGAGAGGCAAAGGTGGAGGGTGACAGGTATATCGGCCGACTTTTACAGATCGACTTTGAAGCTTCAGCCCCGTCTCGACTGTATATTGTTGACATTGGAATGAGAGAAAGGCGAGAGGGAGACGACTAATATTTTGCCCCCCTTTGATGAGGAGAGAGAGAGAGAGAGATTACGTCATCACTAGGCAAGAGTTTGCAAGAGTTGGTGCAGCCATGCAGAAGATAACATGGAGAAGATTTGTTTGTTGATGGAAATGAAGTGGCAAAGAAGGAAAAGAGAAGTGAAATGACCCCGGAAGTTGCATAATCTAATAAATAATGGAATGAGAAAGTCAGTACTAGATCAATATACTCCCTCACTGATTAGGAAATGATCAAACAGAGAGAGACTCCCATAGAGGGACTAATCTGATCGAGTTAAGGGGGTAGAGAGAGAGAGAGAGAGAGAGAGAGAGAGAGAGAGAGAGAGATGGAGGGGAGGTGGGAGGAGAGGGGAGGAGAAGGGACAGAGAGAGAAGGGGAGGAAGCTCTCTGACCTTTCGATGATTATTTGATACTGATTAGATAATCACTTTGTAGAATGAAGAGGGGGGAGAAAGGAAGAAGAAGAAGAAGAGGAGAGAGAGAGAGAGAGAGAGAGAGAGAGAGAGAGACTATCCAATATTCCTAGTAAAGTACGTCAAAAGGGCGATGTCATTATGCCGAATTGTTCATTCGATGATTCACTAGTTCACAAATGTTCCGAAGCTTTCTTGAATTTCGAGAAACGAGAACAAACAGTGATGAAGGAGAGAAAGCGCGGACTCGAAAGTGAGAGAGAGAGCGAAGTGGGCGGAGTCATAATCCCTCATAACTACCGTAGTCCCGCTCTCTCTCGCGCTCTCTCATCATAAGGGGGAGAATGAATCTCTCTCTCTCTCTGAGACTGAATCCCTCTAGACTCCGCCCCCTATTTCGCATCCCCTCCTCTCCTCTCTCCTTATGATAATGACTCTAGTGCAGATTTACTGTGAAAGGGGATGAAAGTGGTCGGATTGAGAGCACTTTGAGATGAGAAATAGGAGATTATTCTACTGGTCTTACGGTAGGCCAATCGAATACTGACTATTCTACACACTGCCTATTCAACATATAGTACGGTCGGTCAATCGGAAACTGACTTTTCAACAGTATTACGGTAGGTCTATCAAATACTGACTGTTCAACTGGTCGTACGGTAGTTCAATCGGGACTGGCTATACAACTGCTATTACGGTAGGTGAATCGTATACTGACTATTCAACTGGTCAATTTGTTTCTGAGTAAACTCTGGTCATTGCCGAGTAGGCTCAAGGAACATAATCATTGCAAGACAGCAAAGATGAGCACACAGACCGGGATTCCAACCACGGGTCTAATCTTTTCTGTCTTGCAATGCTCATATTCAACTGGTCAACGAGGGTAAAATGACATGAAAGAGTCCACTATAGCTTCTTCTCATAGATGGCATCTTTAGTCTCTTGTTGGGAAGAAGAATAGGGAGAGAATCAGTCGTCTATTCCTAACTGGATATCAAATGCTAACAAGATGTCTCTCTCTCTCTCTCTCTCTCTCTCCTTCCCCCCACCAAACAAAATCATCGTCATATCATTCTTCTCTCTCCCTTTGATTGACGAAGGCGCGAGAGAATTATACCGTACCCCGCTCTCTCAATTCTCCACACTCTCTCATCGGCTAGAGAATGCGAGAGAGCGTGCATTATGGAGAGACTACCGTATTCCCCGTTCTATTTTCCGGCCGGGGCTGTTCAGCTCACCATTGCATGAGATTACGGTACTTCTTATGAATGCAAAGGAGTCAAAAACAGAAGGGAATCGCCCGCTTCTATTGGATTGTTTTGTAAACAGTCGAAGTGAGAAGAAGAAATGGAAGATTCGAGGAGAGAGAGAGAGAACAAAATATGAGCAGGGGGTCGAATTTCATATAAATGTTTTGACAACAAGGAGGCTAGACAGTGAGTGAGAGAGTATGGGGAGAGGAGAGACGCAGAGAAGCAGTAGATCAAAATGAAATCAACACCTTTTGGAGATGGTAAAAAGGGAGGAGAAAAAGAGAGAAGAGAGGGGGCAGATGGGGAAGTGAACATAGAGGAGAAGGGCATGTTTGACATGCTAGTTACTGAATTAGATTGAGAGGCCTGGGGGAGGAGAGAGAGAGAGAGAGAGAGAGAGAGAGAGAGAGAGAGAGAGAGCGAGGGGGGAGGGGGGGGAGGAGAGGTCTCATCATCAAATTGTACTCGATAGTGTGATGGGGCGGTTTGTCTTGTTCCATCTCTCTCGATGTTTCCATCGAGACATGCATACACAAATGAGGCATTTGATAGACGATTATCTCGCCTCCCCTCATCCCTTTGCCCTTCTCTCTCTGCTCCCACCTCCCCTCTTCCCACCTCCCCCCCCTCTCTCTCTCTCCTCCCCCCACTTCACCCATATACTCACATTAAAAGTTTCAATAGGAGGACGATGTAATCAAAATGAAAGGGAATAGTGAGACGAATAAAATGGTAATGGTCCCATGGAGAGAGAGAGAGAGAGAGAGAGAGAGAGAGACGAGTATCGAATGTTTCCAATTCCTACCGTACTCTAGCAACGAATTATAGGGTATAACCCCTCCCCTCCCTTACCTTGTCCCCCTTCACAAGACCCGATACATAACAATGTAATGGTGAGAATGGATCAAGAAAGTATAGGGAAAGAGAAAGAGAAAGAGAGAGAGAGAGAGAGAGAGAGAGAGAGAAAGAAATACCGTAAAATGGAAGAAATGGACCGAATAGAAGAGGGGTAAGAATGGCAACAGAAATGAAAAGAGGGGAAGGGGAAATCTGAAAATGATGAGTAGGAAGGAATGCAATAAGAGAGGAGAAATAAGAAGGGGAGGGAGAGAGAGAGAGAGAGAGAGAGAGAGAGAGAGACCGTGAGAGAGGGGGGAGAGGAATATGGTAGGTCGAGAGAGAAACGAATGAACAACACTATGCAATAAGAGGAAAATGACTCTATTCGACTACTCAACAATTACCAGTAGTAACATGAGACAACTCTCGAGAGTTGTATGCAGTAATGGATATCCAATGATAGGCGGGAAGGAGAGAGAGAGAGAGAGAGAGAGAGAGAGAGAGATCAGAGGAAGAGAGAGAGGGGGGAGGAGTCCATCAATATGGGAGAAGCTTCCCCTATTTCTATTCCAACGACTATCTATTCTATCTCATCAAATTGAAGCTTATTTAACTGAGAGAAGAGAGGGAAGGGAAGAACTTGCAGCGAGAGAGAGAGAGAGAGAGAGAGAGAAAGAGAGAGAGAAAGAGAGAGAGAGTTATTGACAACGATGAATTACGGTAGAGAGGAAAGGACAAGTTTGACACTTACGAAAGAGGGCCAATTTGAGAGGAGATGGAATAGGAATGAATATTGATTGAATAAATGAGAATATTCAAGAGAGACTTTGATGATATTCCACTCTTTTTCTCCTTTCTTCTCACCCGATTAAGTAATGGGCTCGATTACTCTTTCTCCCACAGTATCCTATGATCCCACCTCCCCTCCACTCTCCTCCCACCTCCCCTTACTCTCTCTCTCTCTCTCTCTCTCTCTCTCTCTCTCTCCTCCCCTCCCCTCCCTCTCTCTCACTGCCCCTTTTGACGCTGTGGCAGAAAGCGGTAATCACTTCTCTCTCTCTCTTTTCGCCACCGTTAGTGAACAGAAGACACAGACAAAGACCCATGTGTCAGAAATGAGGGGGAAGAGAGAGAGAGAGAGAGAGAGAGAGAGAGAGAGGACCCTATGTGCGGCAAATTCTGTGAACACTCATGAAAGCCAATGAATGGGATGCGAAATGAGATGGTAACTGTGAAAGGGAGAGTCAAACCCGGCTCGGACATTTCTTACCCACCAGCTATATTCATAACTACAGTAATCCCTACCCTCGCTAGCGACCAATGAGCATCGTTTTTCGCTTATTCAACACGCAATTGAAAGGGGAGAAGAGATGGGAGAGAGAGAGAGAGGGAGAGGGAGAGAGATGGGAGAGAGAGAGAGAGGGAGAGAGAGAGAGAGGGAGAGAGAGAGAGGGAGAGAGATGGGAGAGAGAGAGAGAGGGAGAGAGAGAGAGAGAGGGAGAGAGAGAGAGAGGGAGAGAGAGAGAGAGGGAGAGAGAGAGAGAAATGCAAAGTTTATGATTTGTCCTTCTCCTTCCTTTCGTCTCTCCTTTCAATTGCTCTAAAACGCTGGTAATTTTCGGCTTAGAAGGGGGGATGACTTGTCTTGCTCACTTACTGTATTGAGACTTGTCCCTGATGAAGAAGATGAGTGTACTTATTAGAGAGAGAGAGAGAGAGAGAGAGAGAGAGAGGGTGGAATTGAATGGAGTGAGAAACACTCCGGAACTGTTCAAACGGGTCTATTGATAGAATTAGGCATTTGGCTGTAGGCAGAAGGAGGTGTGAACAGTTCATCACTCCATCTCTCAGCCAACCCTCCAGAAAGGGGCAAGGGGAGAGAGAGAGTGTGCTAAATGGCACGCTCTCACTTTCACACACTCTTTCGTCCCTTACAATGATGTCATGCAGTCCTCTAGAAAGGGGAAGAAAACTCGGGATGACCCCTTTCTGGAGGGTAAATTAGTGAAGATAGATGATAGGACGGGTCGATTGTTGAATGGACGAGAGACTCTTTGAGAGATGGGAGAGGGGTGAAATCTGAAGATATTATGGGACGAGAGAGAGGAATCTTCATGTCGCCTTTCACAGGAAACAATCAGAGATGGAGAGAGAGAGAGAGAGAGAGAGAGAGAGAGAGAGAGAGGAGGAAGGGAATATCCATGGGGTCGTCTGTTATAGAAGAGGAGATAATGGGGAGAGAGCACGAAATGAGAAGAAGAAGGAGAAGGAGCATGAATTGAGTATGGAATCAACCAGAGAAATGAGACAATCAGGGGATGGAGGGAGACATTTTGACGTAGTCGACGATAGATTATGAATACGGTAGCTCTACAGTATCCATTCAGTAAAACTCAGAGGGAGAAAAGTGTACGACTCTATAAGTCTAAGCTGGCGAGAGGCCTTGATGTCAAAGTCTAATAGGCGCAGGGGAGCGAGGCGTTTAGATTATAAAAGTGGCCGCCCAGAAGTCGTAGACTTATTTCACTCCGAGTACAGTACCTACAGTATCTCTACAGCACAACTCTACAGTAATTTATCGATCGCTAAACGTCGAAAGTATTGATATATAGCTTGATTCTCTCTCTCTCTCTCGAGTGACTAGTATAATTCTCCTTCTTCTCAATCGATCGATGGCCGATAATGACTATTACTAATCAAGAGAAGAGAGAGAAGAGAAGGAATGATATGTCAACTGAATGGGAGAAGAAGCTACTCAAAGCAACTGAATTCATCAGAAAACTCTACGCAATTCACACACTCCCTAATCTGGTATATTATATTTTCAGCCTGAATCCCGGCTGGAAATATACCGTGATCTGCAAATGCCAATATTATCCTGATTCAGTCTCTAACTCACGAGAGAGCGTGTAGAATGAAGAGAGTTTTCGCCTACGAAATTCATCGTAGAAACCACTAAAGACTGCGCGAAATGTCAACTTTTTGCGGGAGAAAAAAGGGAGGAGAGAAGATGGGGTGATACACCTAAAAAGGTACGAAACAACAAGTTGAGAAGGAAAGAGAGAGAGGGCCAACATTTACGGTGGCTCATTTTCCTTTCATCTATACCCGCACTATGGTATTTTACATGTTGAGACACCGGGACAAAGACACAGAAGTGACCAAATATACCGTACTCTAATGACGAGACAGAAATAATCACGAGACTTCAACGAGTTCACTGTGAATAATGGAGTAGAAATGACGAGGCCGTAAGCTCCGCCCCCTTTTGCTATTCCCCGACCCCCAGTACTAATGAATCGAGTATGTGTATACCCCTTCCCTCCCCCCTTCCAATCCAAGAAATGATCTACCACACCACTTATTATCTTCTGCTCCAGCTGTATTTTGACTGACTTTCATGACTTTTCCGTCTCTCTCTCCCTCTCCTCCCACCTCCCCTCCTCTCTCCTCCCCTCCTCATCCCCTTCCTCCCCTTTCCCTCATCTCTCCCCAATCCTCCCCCATAGCCGCCAATCAAAAGCGTATAAATAAGGATATCGAAGCTCTTCCAAATGAAATGGGTTGAATTTGAGTGAGGGGAAAGAGAAGGGACGGATCCCACAAAGAAGAATAGAGGGGAAAGGATACGGTGGTTATCGATGGATTATCGATTAGGCGGCACTAATTAGTCTAATCACTCTGTGATAGCGAAAGAGAAGAAGAATGGATGTATCAATATCATCGACGCTTGGAAAATGTCGCCATTTAGACACAGCGTCTCCGTATCAACCATAGGGGAGCTACATGATTCTAAACATACCAAAAAAGGGTCAGGAGGAGAGAGTGTGGGCAAAAGTGAGAGAGTCTCTCTCTCTCTCTCTCTCGATTTCACACGCTCTCTCACCTCCAACCCCTTTCTGTACGATTGACCGGCCTGTGGAATGATGCGCTACTTCCTTTTCTTCCCCTCCACTCAATATGAAATCGTTTACAGTATGCTAATAGCCGGGAAATGTAGTAATCAGTCACACGCTCTATCGACAACTGACTGATAGTCTATTTCCGGTACTCGGCTTCTTATGGTGGGATGAGTCAAGATTGATCTGGCCACTTTCTCCATTCTCTCTCTTTTCTCTCTCTCTCTCTCTCTCTCTCTCTCTCTTTCTCTCTCTCCCCTCTTTCGGTAGGTCAAAGGTCTCATCTCTCAGCTGGAAACTCGATGTTTCATTCATTCATTCTTCTCCTTCTTCTTCTCATTTCTATTGTCATTTCTCTCTCTCTCTCATCATTTGAATGCAACATAAATGCTTCGAATCGACGGCCTTGCGAACTTGTATGAGACTCACGCCCGTGAAATGACCGTCGTAAAATGGAAATGGAGAGGGAGGAGAGGGGAGGAGAGAGGCAAAGGTGGCGAGGGGAGGTGGGAGGAGGGGAGGTGGGAGGAGAGGAGGAGAGAGGGGAGGTGGGAGGAGGGGAGGAGAGAGGGGAGGTGGGAGGAGGGGAGGAGAGAGGCAAAGGTGGCGAGGGGAGGTGGGAGGAGGGGAGGCGAGATCAAGAGCTCGCCCCCTATGGAGCCCTTCGGAAATCTCGTATGAAAATGAGTCTCGAATCTCCACTTCTAATCGGTTGCAATTATGTACTTGTAGAGAAGAGAAGAGGGAAAGGGACACTTTAAGGTCAGATGAGGGAATCTCTCTTTGAATCTTCCCCCCTTAGGTCTAATCTCACTTTAATCACTGGGGGTCGACATAAATCCACACACCGGTCATCTCCACAGGTGGGGTTAGGGCGAGAAAGCGTGTGAAATCGAGAGAGACTCTCTCACTTTTGCACGCTCTCTCGTCCTGACCCCTTTGGATTGAAGTATGAATCGATCGATTTCTTCCCTCCACTCATTCAGCCTCTGATTTATGATTCGGTGGAAGAAAAGTCGCAAAGAGATAAAGAAAACTGACGACAGTTGCTCATAGGAGATCATAATAGAGGAGAAGAAGAAGGAGAGAGAGAGAGAGAGAGAGAGAGAGAGAGAGAGAGACCTGGGAGATGAGGTGAATAATGAGTTTGAGACGATGAAATGAAGGGAGAGATGTGACAGCCACGTATCATATCAGCCCCCGAGTCATCACTCATACCGTAGTCGCCCAATTATCGATCGATGATCTACCGTAGCCTTTCAAATACCGTACTTTTTCAGTTAGCGATCAAGCTACCGAATGATGGGGGGAAAGGCGATCTCTAGCCCAAAAACTCTGTGTGAGGGGCGGAAATGTGCTTGCTGGAGAGGCTGGAAATTGAATTTGACAGGCATATAGAGATAGGACGCCCATCTACAATTTCAATTAAGCTCTTTTGCTCGCGCCACGACTTATACACATAGAGAAGAAGAAGAAGAAGGGACGTCAAGAGGGAAATGAATTTGGAGATGAAATTGAGAGACGAGAGATGAAATGAAATGATTGCAGCCCGGTCCCAGACAGAAGAAGACTACGGTAGGACAGAGAGATATCGATCGACGACTGCGGGGATGCGACATTCGACTGATGCGAACGGCCGTTATGATAAATGCCCTGAGGGTTACACACCGTAGCCCCCCCCCCGGATCTCTCTCTCTCTCTCTCCCTTCAACACTCAAACTTTATCAATCATACACTGACAAGGGAGGCAAAGGGAAGCCGATCTCTCAAGTTCCCTCCCATCAGAACTCTCAATGAATAAGAGTCTAATCTCGCATTCCTCATATGTTTTCAAAGTTCAAAATATTAGAAACCCCTGAAAAATTCTATGCATTGCGTCTTATTTTGTTCCAGAATAATTATATGCTTCTTTTTTATCATTTTACGCCATTTTGAATTTAAAAAACCGTCAATTCGAAATGGCGTTGCCGCCTGAAATTCGCTCAAAAGTCGCTCAACTCCTAATATCTTTACTAGTTTTTCAACGCAATCAATTCAACCCTGTCTTTCGTTCCGAATATTTTGACAACCAAGCATTAAATTCTAGCCTGGAAAGTGCATTTCCCCCTGCACTCTTTCCCTTCTCCTTCCCTCAATTCCTCCTCTCTCCCTTCCCTCTCGTCATAACTTCTCTCTCTCTTTCTCTTCTCCAATAATAATCTCTCTCTCTTTCCTACTGTCGACTCCGCCCCCTTTTTCCTCCCCTCTCGCGCTTATGAATAATATGCGAAGCTACCATATTTGAGAGAGGACGAGAGAGTGGGCAGAATGGAGAGAGCACAGACACGAAAGAGAGGAGAAGATAGCAGAGAAGAGGAGGAGAATTAGAGAAAGAAAGTCCTCACACTTCAACAAACGGCTGTTGAAACTCTGCTGGACTTTTGCAAAGTTGAATTGATGTGTTTCTTTTCGTGCACATTGTAATTCCCTTATGGCAGTAGATAGAAAGAGGAGGAGTAGATGGATGGGTCAATAATGGATTCTCTCTTTCTCTCTCTCTCTCTCTCTCTCTCTCTTCCTCCTATTTTGCCTTTCCTCCTCTTCTTTCTCATCATTTGCGTGTCTTTCGAATAAGATTCATGCGATTCCTCCCGAGGGAAAAAGAATTCGATGCATTTCAGTCTCGGATTTAATAGAGAGACGAGAGAATAGAGAGATAACTAGGGACTAATCCAGTCACAACTACGAATAGAAGAGAATAAAGAAGAGAATAAAGGAAAGTGTGAAATGTGACATTGTGGTCTCTTCATTTTGCACCATACTGTGCGGATTTCGCACTCTGATAGTACTTTCCACTTATGTACAGGATCCAGGAGAACAAAACCTTGGCTTGAGCGCTTTTAACGTTTTGTCTTTATGTCTCTATTACAAGCTATATGTTCTACACAACACGGTAACCAAATCCGTTAACCCAATCATTCTCAATCGTTGGTACAAGCTGTTCATAAGTGTTCTCTATCTCTCTCTCTCTCTCTCTCTCTCTCTCTCTCTCTCTTCCCTCATTGTCTCTGTCAACCCTCCACTTAGTCCATCCATCCTATCATCTTTCCCTCTCCTCTAATTACGAATGTTGTTACAAGCGTCGAATGTGCGGGAACACACCAACTAATTTGGAAGCATTCAGCGATTAATCGAGGAGAGAGAGAGAGAGAGAGAGAGAGAGAGAGATGACAAGGGGAAGCCATTTACATATTAGGAGACAATACAAGGGGGAAGGAGTCCCATATGACGGAGAGAATGAAGTAATGAGAGATTGGATGAAATGATAGAAGAGAGAAGAGAAAGAAAGAGAGGAACAGGGGTGAGGAGATGGGGAGAAATGATACATTAAGGATATAACTTGAGAAGTGAGAACTCAATATATGGACAATCATTCAAAGTACTATGAAAAGTATGTGAAACGAAATTATGAAGGGTCTATGCACATTGAGACAGACTGTTGGAAAGTTAGAGAATAGATGGGTGAGGGTCCCACGACGAATCCAAAACCAAGGGAATATTGGTGATTACGGTAGATGCATCGACTGATAGTGGGACGAAAGTGTGGAGGGGAAGTCATCATTTCGTCTCTTCTCTTGTCTCATTTCTTCATCTCTTTCTCATTTCTCTCTCTCTTCTTCTCACTTCACCCATTCACATCGACCATTTATCAAATGATTCGACTTCTGATTAGAGAGAGAGAGAGAGAGAGAGAGAGAGAGATGAGGGAATGATTGTAACATGATGGGGAGGAGGGAAGAGAGAGAGACTCATACTTCATCATACGAAGAAGAAGAGGAGGAGGTGAGAGGAGAAAGGAGGAATGGAAAGATTAAAGGAAAACACAGAGTTAAACACATTAATTACTGGATCCGGGTTGGAAATTAACCATTCGAATTGGAATTCCAAAACGTAGAAGCTACTGACAGCGCAGCTCTCTATCTGTACTTTGCACATGATTCCAAACCTACAGACCAGGGTTAGAGCGAGAGAGTGTGCAAAAGTGAGAGAGCCACTCTTGATTTCACACGCTCTCTCACTCCAAAGGCCTTTCTGGAAGGTTGACCGGCCGGCGGAATGATGTGTTTGTGTACGGTGATAGTACGTTTTTTTTGAATTTCCGGTTAGGAACTCTCTAAATATTTTTCTAGGACTACGTTTGATAATATTTTTTGAAACTTATGTTTTTGAGCGCCTATACGGAAGTTCCAAAATGTACGATCACCGTTCGCACACGGCCAAAAATGGGTCGAAATGTTTCTCGACAGACGGTAGTTCGGGCGGTCAGACGCCGGGTCAACCAGGTGATCTGTCACAATATTTCCACGTCTCGCTGTGATAGTGAGAAGGAGGAGGAGAGAGAGGGGGAGAGAGGGAAGGGAGGTCATATGGCCATAAATTATTCACAGCTTATGGTCCAGGTACAGCAAGTGACCATTTCCGATTTGAACGGCAGATCAGATCGATAGGAGAGATATCTTATCGGTAAGTACCACAGTATCCATTCTTACAGCCGAAATTCTCTTACCAACGAATGCAGAATTCTTTGCTCAAGAACGACTACTTTAAAATTCTTATAGCTTCAATTGAAGATAGGAGGAACGTTTAGACTTGTCGATTCGTATACTTTTCCCTGTAAAGTACAGATGTGTCTCTACAGTACTTCAATTCATATCGACTAGGCACTGTCATGCAAACTTGTCCCTGATGTACAGTAATCTAGCAATTAGTTTGCGATCGATCACCGATCTCTCATCTTATCTCATATCTCATTCCTCTCTCGCTTCTTCTTCTCTCAGAGTCTTCGGATGTTGCGATAAATGTTTATGACTTGTGTTACAATGAGAGTGGGAAGAAGAAGAAGTGAGGGAATGAGAAGCAATAAAAGGAAGATGGGAGTAGATGGACGAGATTTGATGATGAGAGATGAGATGAGGAGAGGATACGGTAGGAGATATCAAATGGGGTTCTGAGAGGAAAAAAACGATGAGAATTTGCAGTGCGCACAGCTTGACGTTTTAAAAATTTCGCTAACTATTTTTTAATAATAAAATCGGATAGTGTCCTTGAACTATTTATTGAAGGAGGATGTTTTAAGCGCTCGAGAGCTATTTTGGAATACGAAGAAGATGGAGAAATGTGGACTATTTTATGAGACTGGAGAACACACACACGACAAATTGTATCTGTGTGCACTATAGTTCACACCAGATTTGTGCCAAATCTGACCAGTTAGTAAATTTCATAATACGTCTTATGTGGCGAAATTGTACTTCGTGAATGAGAAATAGCGAGTTGTTGTATGATATGAAAGAAGAATGAGACAAATTGGAATGAGATGACGGGGATCAAGGAATATTAGTAATAGTCGGAGAGGGGGAGGACTCAAAAGGAGGAGAGAGAGAGACAAAGAGAGAGAGAGAGAGAGAGAGAGAGAGAGAGAGAGAGAGAGAGAGAGAGAGAGAATGTCCATTTACTAATAATGAATGGCAGATAGATTAATGAGACGAGAAGAGAAATGGTGAGGAGAAAAAATATCATAATGGAAAAAGGGAAAGAAGAAAGAGAAGACAGCGAATTCCATACAAGAAAAGAGAGAAATGAAAAAGCGGAAGATGGAAAAGAATGGAAATATGCAATATTCACCCTGCACCATAGCATACCTATAACAAAATGTTGGAAAAGGCCATTCTGTTTCTTAACTGACCCAATCTTTGTTCCGTCTTTTCTGGCCCATTGTTCAAAACATTTCGGAATTGCCTTTCCGAAAAAAATTCTTACTCTTTGGGGGGTGCTGCCTAGTAGGGATGTCTAAACGGAATTCATTCCGTAATTCCGAATCGATTTTCCCTCTCATTTTCACTTTCGCGGCATTCCGTAAACCGGTCAGCCCTCATTCGGTTTTCCGAATGATTACGGAATTCCGTAATCAAAATCGTACTTTTGAGGATATAAGATCAATTTTTCATGAAATCGGAAGATGTCAACTCATCGTCACTCATCTATTTATATTATTTAGTAAAAACCAACCTTTTAAAAACAATTTACGTGGATGAAATTTTTTTATTTTTCCTCTATTTTATAGCTCTTCTTAAGATAGCAACACGCTATGTTTTAACTGCCTTCCATTGTACTCAAGTACGGTCGATTATATTTTAAACTACGGTAATCTGCCGCGCGTTTTGTGAGAAAATGGCAAAAGTTTAGTTTGTAGCGAGGCATTGAATTCCGTATTCCGTTTAGACATCCCTACTGCCTAGTTACGGTTTTTTTTGCGCTACAATTGTACAAGTGAGCGTTTCCGGTAAAAGCGGCAAAACGCGTGCTCATAATAGAACTAAAACGGTAGCAGACGCGATTGTAAACGTGCCCCCTTTGAAGTTTACAGTACTAATTAGAGGAAGTGAGGAGAAGAAGAAGAAGAAGGAAGAAGGAGAAAGAAGACAGATTGAGACTGGGAAACGACCAGACAATCTACCAACATCACCAGGGTGATGGCTCGTTGAGGAAATTCCGTTTTGGAATCCTATAAAGCAATTCCATGATTTGTTAGGATTCGGAGCATTTAGAAATATTATTTCTAGCAGATATGGGGGGAAGTGTCAAAAGGAAAAGTGGAGAAACGTTTCTATTCGGTTGGTATCCAATTGAGAGATTGAGGGAAGGGGCAGAATTAGATGCACGTGTGTCACAATTAGACAGGGGATTAGCAACAAAACTGACAGAGCTCAGCTCATTTGTCGATTGAACAAGGGGTGGGGGGGTACAGAAAAGGCAACATCGGATTCCAAGACGTCAGATATCACAAGGAACTTTAGGAGTTTAAAATTCCATATGTAAATATGAGCGAGAGTATAATATTCTAATCTGCGAGACACGGAAACAAGAGATTAGCTCTCTCACTTTTGCACGCTCTCTAACATATTAGAATTTGAAACACTCGCTCTGGGCAAATCAAGATTAGAGGCGTTTTTGTTCGTGAGATCACCAAAATGAAAACGACGACGAAGTTGGACGAGGAAATATGAAAGTTGTCTATTGACACAAATGAGACACGAGGACGAATTGGCGCCATTTCAAAAGGTGGATGAGACAGTCGAGAGTTATGAATGAGGGGGAAGGACTGTCTCTCTCTCTCTTTAGAGAAGCAAGGCATCTCTCTTTCCTCTCTTTTGAATGATTTCATCCCCCTTCTCTTCTCTCTTTCTAATGAATTATTGATCGTTGAGTGGTGCAATAATCGACTCCATTCATTCTCATCATGCGATTTGCTCTTTGTTGCCTGGAGAGAAGAGAGGACTGTGAAACATAAATGGACCCCTTCCTACCCTCTCTCTCTCTCGGCCTCTCTCTCTCTCTCTCTCGGCCTCTCTCTCCCTTGTACAATAAGTGCCCGTGAGCAGATGTACAGTTGAAACATCGAAGATTGGTTGACAAGTAAAGTGATTGAAGTCCATCTCAATCCATGGTTGTTTTCCTCAACCGAATAAAGAAGTCAGTTAGTGATGATTCCCCCAATTCGACGGAAATGCGACATTTGTATACGGTCGTTGATTCTCTCAATCATAGTGAGAGACTAGACTCCTCCACTCTCTCGTCTTCTCACACTCTCTCGTCGATCAGAGAAGACGAGAGAGTAAGCGGAATAGAGAGAGACAGAGATATCATCGGAAAGAGAGGAAATTCAATGCTCGTGTGATGAGTGGATGATTCTCATCGCAAAATGGAAGGAGAGAAGGAGAGATTTAGGGAGGGACTTAAAAATTTACATGATAGATACCACAAAGAATTGTGCTCCCACCCAACCTCACGTTTGAAATGGGGTGACAGGGCGTCATGGAACTGCCGTTTAGGAATTATCACCATATTTCCCATCATTTATTTGGGATGCGATTCAGAACATTTGGAAACTTTTTTTCATTTTCGGGTTCCTAAAAGTGCCACCGTAGAGAATTGTATGAATTCCTCGCCCTTCCTACCGTATTCTCCCTTTCGTCTCTCTCTTCTTCTCTCACATAACTACTCTATCTCATATGCATCTGGGGTCTCTCTCTCTGTCTCTCTCTCTCTCTCTATTCTCGAATCTCCCTCCCCAATCTTCTCTTCTCTCTCATAAAACACATCAGAGATTGTTGCAAAGCAGATGGATTGAATACGGATGGTCGATAGAAATAGAGAGACAAGAAGAATGAGGGATCGGGATCTAGCTGATAAGTAGGACAATGAAAACAAATGAGATAATTGGATACGGTAGACAATGAGGAACTACGATACGTTGATTCAACACAGAAAAAAATCTAAAGCTGATTATTAGGCTTTCCCCATTCAGATCAGAGACTACTCTTGATTAATGTGTTTAAATCCAAATAACCATTTAGCTTAGATCAATGTGATAATATAGAACATGGAGGGACAAAAATACGGTAATCAAATGAGGGATTACGATATCACAAATTTACGGGATACGGTAGTCAGCGGGGCACTATATGTGAAAGAAGTGAGAAACGGAATAGAGACGACAGCTGATTAGATATTGGGACTCGATCGGTCATCTCTCCCAAAAGGGAGATTCCGTCTCTCTCTCTCTCCTCCCCCTTCACAACTTCTGAATGGTCGTAAATATCAGTGAATAGAAGCTGTCCCCTTAGGGTCACCGCCTCCTTCCTCCCCTCTCTCTCTCACCTCCCTCCTCCTTTCCTCCTTCCTCCCCTCTCTCTCACCTCCCCCCCCCTTCCTCCCCTCTCTCTCCCTCTACCCATGTTCTCCTCTGCTCCCAGCTAATTCTTCATAAGTTACAACTAATTCCCACTCTAATCCTAGTGTGAGAGTCTGCTCGGGTCATTCTTCTCATTTTTCCACTGCGTGTCTTTCGTTGTGCGTCGAGTGCGAATGCATCATTCTGTACTTTATCATATCTCTCTAGATACACACACAACACACCTTTCATACAATACAACAGTGAGTGAGTAGTTACTGCCGGACCGAATTTACAAAGTAGGAAAGAAAGAGAGCAGGGGAGACAACTACAGAGACACTCGTCGATTAAGGAATTACGGAATAAGAAAGAGATTACGGTAGTTCAAGATACAGTACCTCCTCACAATCCACACCGGAATCCTCCCATTCTGGCTACGGTATCTGATCACAGTACAATACAATGAAGCGATACTCGGAAGCGGAAGAAATAGAATGTATTTACGGATTCAGAAGACAAGACTCAAGGCAGAACAAATATTACTGTAACCAATCAATAGTACGGGATTACCGTATCCTCTCCTCAAGATACAGTACTACTCAGTCAGTGATCGGCGATGAAAGAGTGCGCATAATGGAAACAGGGCGGACTTTGATACATTCACTTCTCGTCTAATCGCCCATACAATTGGTGTACGGTACGAGTGAGGTAAGAGAACGGTACGGTAATCAAAAGTGATCGATAATCTACCGTATATACGATCAGGTTCTTGACTGGAAAGGGAGGAAGAAGATAGTGATACGCGGAATCTCAACTAATCGATAATAGGGTTGAATGAAAATAGAACAACACAGCCAGAGAAATAAGATAGGACACAATATAATAAGTTATCGCAAGAGGAGGAGGAGAAACGCATCTATCGATCGATTTAATTATCGATTGATTGATTGTTAATTGATCATGACAATTACAGACTGCGTATCTCGGTTCTGGCGACTATGTGCGATAATAAGTGGAATGGAAATGTGGACGAGATTACGGTAGGTTCAGGGGGTCAATAGAGTCACTCAATTACCGTATCCCTTGATTAGCGCTGCAGGAGCCTCTCGATGGCCATATTGACGTCACCGAAGCAAGCGGCAAGGGCTGTAATGGCAGATGATTACAAAATTGAAATTTCATTCTCAAACCCGCAATAATTATATTATTGATCGCACCCTGAACATCGCAGATTCACTAAACTATTTACTATTGTTATTTTGAATAAGAAGTGATTGGAAGTGACCTATTGTATTCTCAGCTGTTAAAATAATATCTCCCCTCCACATACCAGCCAGATTCTCGGCCACATTGCTGAATCCCATTCCCTGCAGCTGCTCCAACTGTCCTGCATACTGCAGCTGCAGTTGGGCGGGGTCGACCGGACGATTGAGAGGAGCTGCAGCACCACCCGGCTGCAACGAAGGAGAGAGCTATTAGGGACGACTCACACCATTTCTTCTCCTCGCTCGATGTTATTCCCTCGTAGGCTCGGCCAAATTGTCAATCAAATCAAGGAATATATTAAATGCGTGGTAAGAATAATCGCTATTTGTATACGTCTTCAAAAAAAGAGTCAAAACCATCGTCTAAAATGTACGGACTATCAGAGGTATTCTTTGCGTAGCCCGCTGTTTCACCCACTCTTTGGTATGATATTCGACATGAAAGAGTAACCCATCCAATGCATTTCCCATTCATCAATTCACTCTGCTGGTATACTGAGAGGGAGACAGGGAGAGGGGGACAAGAGATACTCCGATCAAAAGACGACTTCCGAATGACAAATCACCCCTTCCTCCTCTCTCCCCCCCCCTCTTTTGCTATCCCACCCACCGTCTCTCTCACAATATTCAACCAGTTGATCATGAATCGAGGGACTCAATTGAGCAAGGGTTGGTGTTGGGATGTAAAACTAGGGAGGGTCGGAGGTAAACCTGGAGAATTTGAGGAAAAAGCAGGAGGGCCAGATCCAAAACAGTAACGGATCAAACCGAAATGGGTTTGTGGCAAAAAGCGAAAGGGTACTGTTGCTGCCTCACCCTAGCCCATGTGTGACGCATTCCTGCAAGCTAATGAATTATGCAATCTAATCTCCGTAGCCTATCTCCACATCCTCTTAACTCTTCACACAAAAAGCGTTCTTATCATCTCTCTCCATCGCATTGTCATCAATCATGGTCATAACGCCTATCTTCCTTTCTCTGACTCTCTCCATTTCTTACATTCTCTCGTCTTCTCTGTTCACAAGAGTCTCTCTGATTTCCTCCTCGTGTCATCTCATTTGGCCTCGCTCTTCCATGCTTATTGTGATGCCCTCTCTCAATAATGAGACAAACGGAGGGGGAGAGATTGAAGACATCACGACTAAATGAGGGCAACCACCACATTATGGAGGAGAGGGGAGGAGAGAGAGAGAGAGAGAGAGAGAGAGAGAGAGAGAGAGAGATAAGGGGGAGGGGAGAGGAGGGGGGACAAAATGAGATGAATCCCGTGTGTTGTCTCCGTCCATCAAACAATCCATTACTGCCACCCGATTATGTATCTCCCCCCCCTCCTCTCCTCATCCCAAAATGGGGGACCCAAGGGAAGAAGGGAAAATAACAAATTACGGATATTCATGCACCACGGAATCATGTGACCATCAATGGGTGCTCGTTCTTTTGGCTAAGATATAGGTGTGTTCCATTAAATCACCAAGTTTTCCCCCTTCCTAATTGGACTTCTCGTATGTTCACACACTTGCTGACACTTCCTTCTCCGATGAATTCCATCACTGGCAGCTGCACACCATCAACATCATCATCCAAAGGACCAGCCGACACTTTTCACCCCCCCCCCTCTCTCTCTCTCTCTCTCACTTTTCATTCCTCCATTCACACGCCGACATTGACACTCTCTCCCTTTCATCTACTCTCTACAAATGTTATCGGAAGCACCCTCTCTAATTTATCGTCCGTTACCCACTGCTTTTAGTAATACCGATGTCCGTCTATTAAAGCTGCTCTGATCGAGGGACCGTCATACAGACAAAGAAAATATCGTGGACCATCTACTGACACGACCATAAGGCCCGATGCCGTAATCTATCTGCACTCGTCTAATCAATAATTAATAACATCTCATGATCTCACCATCTGCATATTTCCAAAGAGAGCCTGGAGGGCGTTGAGGGGATTCTGACCAGCGGCGCCTGACAATACAAATTTATGAATGATGTATTCATGAATATTTCAGAAAATAAAAAAGATTTTTATAAAACTTCATACAAAAAAGAGTAAATACTTTTTTTAAAAAATAAAAAGTATATATTTTGATGGAGATTGCACAAACCTGCTGCAGTTCCATCGGCTGCTGCACCAGCTGCAGCTCCGCCCCTTGCTGCAGCCAAGGCGTCCATCATGGCTGCAGACTGACCGAACATCTGTAATGTCAACAGGTATCGCAGTTGAAAGTGGGTATTATATATTTGAGGGTTCTATGACCAAACAATCACAACTCTCTATCTCTCTCTATACAATGTAGTATACATGTGATACGGCTGCAACAACAGTCCACCATTCACATAGACTAAAAGGTATGTTCCAGAGAACATACGCTGGCAGCATTTGGATTTTATTTGTTGAGGTAAAATATCGAATATTTCAGGAACACAAGGTCTGAAAATTGAACAATCAAACAGCATTTTCGATTTTTTGTAAATACCCCTTTGTTCTATGATCATACAATAACTAATTTATGTTGATAGTCTATAATACCGTACATCTCTGGCCAGATCGGGTGCTTCCGTTCGAATAATTTCCATTCCATTCTGTATCTGCATCATGGCTTCGATCACACGAGGATTTCCCATTGCAGTGAGGGCAGAGGGAGGAATTCCACCCTGAGGCAACACTAATTATGTGCTACGCTACTTATTACCATTTATTAAACTAAAAATATATGGTAGATCTCTTTTTTTTTGCTATCGAAAACACAAGGTAGGAGAATTTGGACCGTCAGCTGACGGTACCTCTTAATCTTTGATTATAAGGAAAAATAAATTATTTTTAATATATATATATATATATAAACTAGCCGGGATGTATTGAGGTTAAATGCACTACGCTCTATGCATAGTTCATCGCAGGTTCGAATCAGGGGGAGTTTGAAAGCCGGCTCCAGGTTTGGCCCAAGGGGACTCGGTGGCCGGCTTCAGGTTCGGTCCAGGGGACCGAACCTGGAGCCTTCTTTTTTATTGCGAATTATTTTTTCCTGTGACCTCCGAGACTCCCCGATTTGTTTGGCAAATATTCGAAAATTTCGATTTTTTTAAAGTTAGAACGAGCTCGAACATGTTCAGACACGTTTCCGTAATCATAAATCACTTTTCCTGTGATCCCCTGCGCTCTCTGAATCATTTTGGAACTTTTCGAAATTTTCGATTTTTCAAGTTAGAACGAGTTAGAACACGTTCAGACATGTTTCTGACATGGGAAAACACTTTTCCTGTGATCCACGACACTCACCGGTGCGTTTGAAGAAAGTTCGAAAATTTCGATTTTTCAAGTTAAAACTCGGCAAAACAGGTGAAAACGTGTTTCAAGGTAGTCAAAAACGTGCCAGGATCACTTGCTACACTTTCGAAAAATGCGGCAACAGATTTGCCCGCGGCGGGGGTCGAACCTGCGTCGGTCGGATTTGAATGTCGCGCGCTTTAACCACTTGGTTATGGATTTGGTGATTTAAATTTTATAACATTTTAAAGTAATTCTGGTCTGTTATCATATGCAAAAGGTTCTGTGATTTTGAAGCGAAATATAAGGAAAATGAGAAAAAAGTGTGACCGGACGGAAGGAAAAATAAAAAAAACGGACAAACAAACAGACAGACAGACATACGTTAGCATTTTCTAATATATAGTAAAAACATACCAGCAAACCGGCCGTTTCGGGATTTCCAGCGAGTCCCTGTGCCATCTGGGCTGCCTGCAATTATCCGTATTTAAAGACAAAAGGATGGAGAAGCATCGCTTGCAAACATTCCCTTATTATTTCATGACTCATCGAAACACGAAAGCTCCCTGTTTTCGAAATTCATTATTTAATTTTAAAATAATATTACTGACCATCTGCCTCATGGCGGGATTGTTCATCATTCCCATGATGTCATTGGGCATCGCTCCTCCTCCGATACCACCAGCTCCACCTACACACAAAAACGTGATTAACAGGTTTTAAGTCTACTAGGTAATGTGACAATCAATGATACATTCTAAGGAATTTCCATTATATGCCTGTCCACTTATATGTGAAATCTGAACGGTTTATAAATTTCGAAATAAGCGTTATTGTCCATGGGTTGAAAATGTATTACTATAACCGACCTCCCATCATTCCCTGCATCATATGTTCCATCATGGCGTTCATTCCTCCATTGCCACCACGAGGAGTTCCACCTGAATAGATGGAGGTAACAGTTGACAATAATTGATCGTCTCTTGTAGTCATGAGATCATCGTCTGCTCATACATCAAACTGCATATTCCCTATTTTAAATACCAAGTCAAAACGACTTCCCCTGAACTATCGATCAAGACAGTCATTGATTAAAGTAGTCGGCAAAAAATATACAGAAAGTCTATTCAAAATGTGACGCATTTTTAATGTACAAAACCCATCTCAATTTAAGTTTTACGTAGAGTAATTGCGAGAGCTTGCTTGAAAGTTCTATGTTTACTTTTGGAACTGTTCGTTTAAACTTCTCGAACGACAGCCGTCTCTCTCTCTCTCTCTCTCTCTCTCTCTCCTCCATCAATCATCTCACTCTGTTCACACCTTCCCACTCGCCCATTCCTCCATCTGCCCTATCTCGAGATCAAAGGCCTTACAAATAAGGCCACTCCATCAAATCTGACGGGTCTCTCATAATAGATCGAGTGGCTATCACACCACTTCTTTCGACTCGCTCTCACTGTGGATTATGGACGAAATTGATAGTCAATCCATAAAAGCCTATCCGTAGTTTCAATTTTTGCTCTATTCCAAAAGTAAACACAAAAAAAACGTAAAACTAAGCTTCACAAGCTAGGATATTCGCTTTTGCATGGATCTGCCAAGGCATCCTGGATCCGTGGACAGACCAAATAGACAATCAAAATTTCCGTGTTTCAAAACATTAGTAGGCGAAATTTATACCCAAAATTTCCGACATATTTATCGGAAAATCACGAAATTCGGCTCGAGATTTTGAGTATTACGGTAACAAAATATTGTTAAACAACGTCATAATCTTTCGACCTATGGCCTAACCCAATTATCTCCCTTTCCTACCTGCATTCGCCTGCTGTCCTCCCTGTGCCCCTCCTCCCCATGGATTGGGAAGTGCCTCAGCATTCTCAACTCCCGCATTCTGACTGCGAGACGCTGCAATCAAAATATTTATTCGTGAGATAAATTAGAGTAAATTTGACCCTTGGGGCAGCCTCATTTGAAAGCACCAATGGGAACCGCACTGACATAATTTACGACAAGTAATTTAATTTTGTTTCCAGAAAATAAAGGGAAAATACGGTAATCCGTTCGTATAGCTTTCAATTTTTCTCTTTAATCGAGGGAACCCGATGAAAACATCTCCGAAATTGAAAAAGATAATCGTAAAGTTTAAAGGGGTTTTTTTTCTCCAGTTGGTCAACTAAAACAACCTAGCCAGTTGGCATTCCAGGTGTACTGGAGAGCTTTTAAAAGTTCAATCCTGGATGGAGGGGATATTTTTCCTTGAAAATCTAGATAGAAAAAAATGACAACTGACTAGCAGAGTTGGCATTGTTGGAGAGTGCAGCGAAGGGATTTCCAGTGAGAGAAGAAGTGGCAGAATTCAGTAGAGGCTCTTGTACCTGATTGTGGGGTTATTGAGGACTTTTATAGAAACGATATACTAAAAATACTGTGGAATTAAAACCCATGAATAAACGATAATTTAAAAATTAATACCTCCTGGTAGAGTCTCTGGAGTGCCGCCTCTCCACCAGGGATTCCCTGCAATGCGATTATATTTTTTATTATTGACAAACAATTGCAAATGGGATCTTTGTTCTCCATCAATATTATTAATTGACAATTACTTTTAAAAATTAGACATATTCATACCTGGAGATTTCTGATAGCCTGATCGTGGTTTCTCATCATCTCGTTAAACATGTTAGGGTTCCGGATCTGCAATAATAACACTGTATTTAACCACAATAGAAACCAAACCTCCGTAATGCATTTTTAAACCAAACAAAAAGCAAGGATATTGTTTCATATTAATAACATCAAATAATAGAGAATGCTAATAATAAGAAATAATAAAGAAACATACCATCTCCATGGTCTGTCTCATCATCTCGGGGTCGTTAAGAATGTGTCCAAGCTCGGGATTAGTCTGAATTTGCAATAATAGAAGGAGCGCTTACAAATACCATATAATCGAAAAGATAAGTGGGTGAGAATAGAACATTTTCTAGTATACTCACCTCGATTAGCTGTTGAATCTGGGGGTTGTCAGAGAGCATGCTGCGGAGAACCTGAAAAAGTACGCTAATTCGTGTTATACCATCCCCTCCAGAAGCGAATCATGCATTAAGTGTTGTATCTCACCTGAGGATTGCTCATAAGGCTTTGCATAATAGGAGAGTTCATCATCTGCTGCATCATTTCGGGATTCTGCATCATCTGCATCGGATTCATACCGCCGCCCTAAAAATAAACTTATCCAGGAATGTATTTTCAAAATATACAGTACTATACTATTTTGAATTTCTGGCTCAGGTGGACGTCAGGATCCAGGAGAACCCTGTATTAAGGAGGTCATTTGAGAGGGAATGTTGCGAAAAGCCAAAAAAATGTTTTTAGCAGTAATTTCCACAAAGTGGGTTACGGTAGCACCGTGAAACAACGCTTATATGCATGCTGTCCATCTATAATAACTCCCACTATTTTTTTAAAGCATTTATATTAAAACCATAACGTGTTGTCATTTTGCAACTAGAACAAGATCAATTAATGATAACTCTACATCTCCGATCAGAAAGGGTTTATCAACAGAGTCAGTGATCGATTTACTCAATGCGTTCTATCTAAAGCAAACCAGTTCCTCTATGTTCATTGCGAGTTCACAAGAACCATGGGAAAAGAACTGAATGATAACCGGAATAGATATTGCTTAGAGAAATGTGATAATCTGACCATGGCTCCCATTCCAGGAATTCCGAAGGGTGATCTCTGCTGTGGCTGAGATGGCTGAGAAGCCGAAGGAACCTGGGGAGTGGAGGGAGCAGAAGACGGCTGGAGAGATCGATAATTGAACGATGCAAGAATACCGTCAAATCCATTACTACAATGACGAACTGATTTTTTAAAAATCATTTATGAAGAAAAAAAAACTAAATAAACTAAATACCTGTGCAGCAGCAGGAGGGGCTGTGCGAATGACGAGATGGATGGCCATGCCATCCTTGATGGCTGAAATATGCATAGTGATAGTGAATCAGTCATAAAGAACTCAATAGATACCCGATTACGCCAAAATTATAGTCAGAAGAAGAAGAAACAAACAGTGTTGTGCAAGCGTGTCGGCATCCTTGAGAATCTTTCCGGAGAAAATAAGAGTGTGCTTCTCAACAGGGTTTCCAGTCTTCTCTACCAGAGCCTGTTTGACCTGAACGAATACTTCTCATACATACAAGCAAATTATACAAAAGACTCATATTTTAAAGCATTTCGCAATACAATGAAACGAGAAGTGCAACGTCATCACCAAAAGAAAGTTCGAGAAAAATGTTATAAACACTGTTCTTTCGCACAAATTCAGTATTTTGTGATATTATATAACATCACTCACCGCAGAAACAGTCGCTCCTTCGGGTACTTCAATGTCATACTGAATTGAAGTAGATTTAATCTTCAATGAAATCTTTCCAGAGTTGGATTCCGAGGATTCGGCCATTTCAGGTCCTGAGAACAAATATAACTATTAAGCATGTTGTGGAACAGACGAGCAGTGGAATTAGAATTTTTAAACCAAAAAATTGATGAGGAAATAGCTCAAAACGCGTGATAACAGGAAGTGCCTGATGACATAATTTTCTCGTTCCGAATGTGAAAGACCGATGTCGACTACTGTGCTAAACGCAGTAGTGATACCGTGACGCGCCCGCAACGCGCCACAGTAATTTGATGTGTAGGGCGTTTGAAGTTTCCACTCAAGAGTTGGTGCGTTGGAACTGGGCGGAGTCTCACTTTCAACCAATGAGCGTATGCCCTATCTCCACCAAGACGTGTGCTTAGGATACCCCCAGAAGGCATATATCAGACAGTTCAGTGCAGTAGGTGACTCGTCGAAAGATTGCTTATGTAATTTAGGACCTATATCCTCACTATGTTTGAAAAAATACGGGGAAATCCGAAATACCAGTGTTCCTAGCTAAATTTTTGGCCAAACCTGCGTTTCCTCCTTTTCTCCGCCCCATTTCGGCACTTTACTCTTCAAAATCTATGGGGGATGGTTGTGTTGGTGTTCTTGGCACACCTCCACTCCTTGTATTCTTAAAATATTCTTAATTTCGCCATAGAAAGCCACACAGTGGTTTTCTACTTATTTTTGCTTCTCGCAGCCTCCTGTCTGGTTGAACTGATTTTGAATTGTCTTGTATCGATTACCGCGATTGCAATCAATCGCGTCTGCGATATTGCATGCGTCGGTTTTACTCCCCCTTTACATTAGCTCATTTACAGGTATCTAAACTCGAATTGGGATGAGGAGCCTGTTCATCCTTGCGGCCGTCGTGGCCTCATCATTCGTCTTCGCGTCTGATGATGTCCTCGTTCTCACTGACGCCAACTTCGCAGAGGAGATCAAGTCCCTCGATGTCGCCCTTGTCAAGTTCTACGCCCCGTGGTGAGTATTTATTAAATAAAGTTTATTTCTCATCCTCAGCATATAGTCGATAAATATATCATGTTGGAATACACATTTTGGCAAGTGAGGAAGAGAATGCGTATTTGGTACTTCACATACGTTAAATAGGTTCTAGCTAGCGAAAGTAAGCCTTTCTGCTCTTCGTCCTATTTGAACCTATTTTTTCGACAATTTCGTCAACAAAAAAAGAATTTCGATCTTCGATTAGTGGCTTACCGCGTACACATGGGCTATCCCACCGCTGCAAGTCGAAGTTAGTAAACAAAAGAACGGATTGGCTGTTTATCGCAGTCTAGCGGAAAACAGCAAAAACGCATGTGCGATTACTCCAACATTTTCTATTGGCAATTTTCGGTCCAGTGGGGAAAACGCCTTTCCGAAAACCAAGTGGAAGATGTGTGTAGACTTCCATTAGCACTTCCAGGATGTCAATGGGAGTGTACCGCTAACCAATATGTCGGTGATTAGAATCCCCCCTCTCGTGCTACAGTTTATATTTGAGTGGATGAAGCTTGCGTGCGCGGAATTAGCTAATTTATCGCTTCATGAAAGGCACTTGCGCGAACACTGCTGAAGCAACTTCCGCGTAATTGATTTTTACGTGTTTGCCGAAGTGTCCGCGTAAGTACCGTTCCACTTTCCGAGCATTGCTCCTCTTGACACGGGCGGGTGGTGGTGTTACTATCCGCATCAGTTTAAAGATACCAGAAGACGATTTATCAGTAAAAATGGGTCAACAATGAATCATCAAGGTTAGCGAGAGTTGTTATCTCATGATTTGCTATATCACTTCTACAGGTGTGGACACTGCAAGAGGCTCGCTCCCGAGTTCGACAAGGCGGCACCCAAACTGAAGGCCAACGACCCTCCCATTGCTCTTGTCAAGGTGAGGATCTAAAAAAGTTAACCAATTTATATAAAGATGTATCGAAATCTAACATCGGAGATATATCCGAATATTCCTGATTGGAGTATCACAGTGTTCTCCTTGCGTCCTCTCTTTGTATTTGCACAGGCGAAGAGTTGACCTCGTCCATTGATATCTGCTATAGAGAGGGCGTTTTGTGTATTCAGCTACTTCCCTATGTACGGACTTTTCCATGGCAGCTCAACATCCCATGAATAGATGTAGCTATTTCAATATGCTCAGAATGCTAGCTTTCTGATCTTATTAGAAATTATTATTAGCAGACTTTTTTTTTTGTTGGAAATTCAGTGTTTCACATTTTCAAAATTAATTTCAAATCAATATGTAAGTAAATTACAGAATATCTATTTTAAATAAGGTATATCGTATTAAAGTCCACTTTCCAAACACATTGACGGTAAAGGTATAGATGACGCGCAGCCACAACAAATTCAACCATTGTTTTTGAACCTATTGATTTTTTGATGCGAAAAGATGCGATTTTTGTAGCTATATGAAATTGGCCTGCTTCAAACGTGGATACGATCACCTTTTACTTTCAGATCATTTGTATTTTCCAAACAAAATTATCCCTGGAAGATACCTTTTACAAGGTAGGTTTTTTTAGCTGGAAACCCTGGGGTTCCGGACCGGAATTGACCGAAAGGATTTTACTATTTTTCGCTAAAAATCGAAATGGTTCGATTTTTAATTTTTCAACCCTTGCAACTCAATGAAAATGCCTTCGTTATATAAGCCCTGGAACGTACCTTTTTGGATATGCTCGTCATCCTTTAAGTACACAGGGTGCATATCGTTAAAGAACGGAAGAGCGCTTCCCACTTTTTGATTGATAAATACTTAAAAAATCTAAATCAGACCACCGGGAACATGCAATGCTTTGCATCCATCAGGAAATAGCGAGAATTTGAGATGTGCCAAAAAATTTAGCACATTTTCTCAATTTCAATTTTGAAAAAAAGACAGCATGGTCTGAAAATTAAAAAAAAAATTTTCAACTTTTCTCTGCCAAAACACAGAAAGTAAAAAAAGAAACATTTTTGGCACATAATCGTGTTGGTCTATGCGCCCAGTTATTTTATCAGGCTATCCAGGCCATAAGGTATACACAATACAGAGGAGGGTAAATTAACTGGAACTGGATGACTAGGAAACATCGCCCTATCATCCCACGTCGATACAGTGGTATAATGTATACGATTACACACAAAACTTTCCGGTTTACTGGTTTAAAATCAAAGATTTGATTGTTTGGCCTATTTATTATTTTCAAGGTTCTAGATTTATATTACAGGAGCTTTATTAAAGCTTGATTATTAGAAAGTGGAAATTGTTTTTGAGAATCAATGTGGCGCCCTCGAGTATTTAAAAAAAACATAACATTGTAAAAGTTGGTCCGTTTTCCTATTGAAAATTCAAAAACTGTTCGAAAATATACTTCCAACTGAACTAACCATAAAGGGGGGGGGCAGCTCGGATTTCCTTAGTGAGGATATAGGTCCTAAACTACATAAGCAATCTTTCGACAAGTCACCTACTACACTGAACTATCTGATATATGCCTTCTGGGGATATCCTAAGCACACGTTTGAGATATCTTACGTCAATATTTCATTAAGAAACAAACTTTATTGAAGGCAGTAATACTTAATTTTTTTTCGCAATTTTCAACATATCCAATTACAACATAACATAACAACATAACAACATAACAAAAAAGAACAATATCCAATTCGTCGTTACAGGTTGACTGTACTATCGAGAAGGACACCTGCCAGCAATTCGGAGTCTCGGGGTACCCCACCCTCAAGATCTTCCGCAATGGCCAGCTTGCTCAGGTAATGAAAGCGGGAATAGATCTGAATATTTTGTTAATATGATTTGAAAACTCACATGGAAAAAACATTCCGATTTCACAAAAAAATGATAACTGCCGTGAATTAAAAACAAAATTAACTATTCTTTTTGAGGATTACGACGGACCTCGTGAGGCCGAGGGTATCATCAAGTACATGCGCGGACAGGCCGGTCCCTCTGCCAAGGAGATCACCTCGGTCAAGGAATACGAAAAGTTCGTCGCTCAGGATGACTCGGCCGTTCTCGGTTAGTTTTCTTCTTCCCAGACTTATTATATTTGTGCTTGGGTAAATATGATTGTTTGCTTTCCAGGTTTCTTCGAGACTGAGTCGAAGCTGAAGGATTCGTTCTTCAAGGTTGCCGACACTGAGCGTGATCGCTTCCGTTTCGGATACTCGTCCAACGCTGAAGTTCTTAAGAAGGCCGGATACACCGAGTATGTTTTACGAAATACATCTTTAACATTTTCTAATATTTTTTCTTCTTGCAGTGACATCGTCGTCTTCGCCCCTAAGAAGCTCCACAACAAGTTCGACCCTAACGAGTTCAAGTACGACGGCAACTACGACACGGACAAGATCAAGGCCTTCCTCGTTTCCGAGACGTAAGTTTCTTCATCCACTTCATTATTTACTACACATTACGTTTAATTAATCTTAACATTGTTCAGCAACGGCCTCGCCGGCATCCGTACCCAGGGCAACCAGTTCCAGTTCGAGGCTCGCCCCCTCGTTGTCGTCTACTACAACGTCGATTACGTCAAGGATCCCAAGGGTACGATATTAATTCATTATTATTTTTATTCTTTAAGTTTTTTTTTGAATTCTTTAAATATTTCAATTTTCCAGGTTCCAACTACTGGCGCAACAGAGTGCTCAAGGTTGCTCAGGAGCACAAGCGCAAGGTGTACTTCTCGGTTTCCAACAAGGAAGAATACGGAGGCGAGATCGAGCAGGCTGGACTTGGAGACAGAAAGGATTCGGACAAGCCCATCGTTGTCATGTACACCGATTCTGGAAAGTACCCCATGGACCAGGCATTCAGGTAATCGATATTTACTTGAAAATCAGTCAAGAATATTTCATGTGGAGTGTGTGATCACTTCCGATAATTAGTATTATTTTGAATTTCAAAATCACATCTCATGATGCCATATTTCTTGCAGCGTCGAGAATCTCCAGAAGTTCGTGCAGGATGTTCTCGCCGATAAGGTCGAGCCGTACATGAAGTCCGAGGATGTTCCTGCCGAACAGGGAGATGTCAAGGTACAGTAGAACACGTGTTTTGTTTTTTTTCTTCATACTTCACCGGAAATCAATATTTTGTGGATTACTGTATATTTTTACAGGTCCTCGTCGCCAAGAACTACAAGGAGTTGATCCTTGATTCGGACAAGGATGCTCTCATCGAATTCTACGCCCCCTGGTGCGGACACTGCAAGTCCCTTGCCCCCAAGTACGACGAGCTCGGAGCCAAGGTACGGTAAAATGTTATGGTGTTACATCAAATCAAATAATCGCACATGTATATTTCAATAATATTTTTCTTCAATTAGTTTATATCAGCTTGCCAATGAAGACGTCATCATTGCGAAGATGGACGCTACCGCCAACGACGTTCCCCCCAACTTCGAAGTCAAGGGGTGAGATTAATGTTTCGTTTGCGATTTAAAGTTTTTTTCTATTCCAAAATGAGTTTCATTATTAATCTGCAGCTACTCCAAAATGAATTGTTTCATTTAAAGATTTGCAGCTTCCCCACTCTCTTCTGGCTGCCTAAGGGAGACCGCAAGAACCCCATCCCCTACAACGCTGGCCGCGAGGTGAAGGACTTCATCAACTTCATCGCCAAGCACTCGACTGACGGACTCAAGGGTTACGACCGTTCCGGAAAGAAGCTGAAGAAGAAGAGCGAACTCTAAGTTGTCGATACGTTCCTCCCCATTCCCCTATTTATATAATGTAATTATTTATTTCACAGATTTTACAGAGATTCAGTGTAGTCCAAATGATGCATACTTTCAAATCAGATGACCCGTATCTGTAAACAACCTCAAAAGCGATTGTGATACTGTCTCAACGGCAGCTTGGCTCTTATTGTTTTGTTCGCCACAACGAAAATCAGTAGTGATAGGTGGTACCAGATGATGCATAGTGTTCATACGCTTGCATTTTCTTTTGATATCTTCACTACTGGTTTTAGTTGTTAATAATGTAACTTATTTGAAGCGGTTATCATCTTGTTTTAGATTTTTTTTCTGGTTTTAATGCTGTAGGTGATGCTGGTTCCCATGTTCCTAGACTCCCAAATGTTGTTCGATGCATACCTAACGGATTGATTACTTCATTATTGTTCTCTTCCGTGTTTGTAATGTGCCTTGGGTTGATTGAGTACCCTCAAACCATTCATCCACCTTTCAGCTTCCGCTTTTGTGTATTCGTTTTTTAGGTTTGCTGCAATAAATGTGTGGTATTCTTATGTTTTCGATCATTTGCAGTTCAATGGGACACATGAGAGAATGAGGGGATGTAGTCCAAGGGGTATACGGTCGAATTTGAACTAGCGGAGAATCGTGACGCGTCGCGGCTCGACCGCGTTGCGTCTATCCTCTCAAGAATCTTGCGCTAGTTTTGCTGAACTTGGGACATTGTTTGATCGATTAGCAAGTTGTACATCATATGTTTTAGCTTTAGTTTCTCTTTATATTGTGCTATTGAACACGGAGAATCTGTCTGAGGGGGTATTTAGCGTGGATGCGCTATAGTTCGCAATCTATTGGCCCGTGAAGTGCGCATTTCCTCTTCACTTTTTCTTCTTTCTAATTTCCCGTTTTTCTCGTTTTATTTCAAACCAATCGCTTTCAACGTTTATAATCTGTTGATAGGCCACGATTGCAATAACATATCCAAAAAATAGACAATTTCGATGAATTTTGACTTAGTTACAACACTTTGAATTTTTAAAATACACATATCGGCCTTGTGACCCTACCTTGCTTGTAATCTGCTTCATTGTTGCTCCTCAGTCAGAGTGAGGTCTATATTTGAACCCTATAACTTAAAAAAGCCAAAAAATTGCAGTCGATTCACGCAAATTAGATTTTTCGCGTTTTGGCATTTTGCCAAGTGTAGTTTGTAGCCCATTCAGTGTCTTGGAGCGCATAACGAACGCAGTGAATGTGGAACCCGGACAGCGACGAATCGAATTCGTCGTCGGGCAGTGGAGACGAGGCAGCCAACGAGGACTCGCGGGTGAGATTTACCTTCAGTTGGGGAATGGTTTGGCCATGGAGCAGAGGCCGCAGAGCAGATTCCGACTCACTTGCTTGACGTAGATCAACGCGTTTCGCTGCAGGATCCATTCGAGAAGACGACCGCTGAGGAATCGAAGGATGAGGAAACCAAAGATGGAGAAGAAGGAGAAGATCAGTCGAGTGACGAAAAGGGAGAGGCCGATTCAGATTATGAAGATGACGATAAAGGTGAATCAATCTTGTGATCTACCTTGCATTTCTCACATTTGCACCATTTAAACTGCTACCAATTCATGAATGAGTAATTTATGTAACGGGGATGATGAAATTTCGTGGTTGCATCAGATCCTTCATGTGGGATCATTACGGACGATCAGTCATTAATCAATTATTAGTTGTTAATTAAAACAAATTATCCGTTGCTTAAATCAATAATTTCTGTTTCAGCGGAAGCGTCGGTGAAGGGATCGAACGGATCGGAGGACGAAGATGAGAAAGACAGCGATGAGGAGGAGAATTCAGAGGAATCAGAGGACTCTGACGACAGTGGACCGAAGAGGAAGAAGGCGAGGAAGACCAACAGCAGGAAGATTGACGATAAGACGAGAAAGGTCAGTTTGTGATCGACCCTCTACAGTAATCTGATCGTTATCAAACTGCAGCTGCTCGAAGCGGAAAACTATCTGCGTCGCTCTGGTCGACAAAAGAGCGAGACGAAGCAGGCCAAATCCGAGGTATGACGTCATCCTTTCTGGTAGAAGGCATTGAATTATGATAAGATCATTGTACACTATTAAATAATGACTATAACGATGATGAAATAGTAAATAGTGACTATTTAATCATCGTGTATGATGTATCTCCTGTTCAACTAATTGATTGTAATCGAAATATCTGATTTTTCCAGTCTCGATCGTCGTCTCGTCGAACAAACAATCGGAAACGACGCATCTGCAGCGACGAAAGCGAAGAGGTATCGTAGTCGATTTGAGTTGCTACCGTACCCGTGTCTATCGACGATTGACTTTTATCCTTCCTAGGCGTCGTCGTCCTCTGAATGGTCGGATGAACCGAAGAGAAGCAGAAAAGTGACAAAGAAGACGAAGAAATCGACGGCATCGAAGGGAAAGAAGCCGAGTTATACGAGTGGAGGAAGGAAAAGAGTGGATTACAAGGAGGATTCCAGTGATGATGATGTAGGTGATGGAAGAAGGAGTGGGGGGAATGACAATACCAGTTGCGAATTGACGAAATGGACATACGTTAATAAGTAAATACGCGGTCTTCCGAATTTTATTCAATATTTTTCAATTTTTTTAAAAATGTGGACCGATGCTGTAGAATTTTCTGGACCAGTTGCTGATATCCCCGCTCGATATCGAATATCTAGCACAACTTTCATCAATACACGTGACATCTTTGGGTACTACTAAAAATGTACACACGACAGTATGTAGCTGCTAGATATTGATGAATTATGTTGATATTATTACTCATGTGAATTATCGATTAATTTATTAAATTGGCAGGTGAACGAGGAGGATGTGCTGGAGTGGAAAGAAGAGGAGCCGGAAGTGCACGAGAAGAGCACGGTCTCGAATGGAAGTCAGGGAGGAGGGGATACGGTAGAGAAGGTGGGTGGAATCGACCAGTGGCCTACTTATTTCAGATGTCAACTGTTGTTTTATCAAAAGCTTTCTCAGGTACTAAAGTTCCGTGTGGGATCATTGGGTGCGACGGGTCCGTCCACTACGTGCTACAATGTGGAGGAGAAGGGAGATCCGAATCAGGGAGAATCCGCCGAGAGACAATTCCTTGTCAAGTAAGCAATCTCTAACTATTAACATTTATCATAATAAAGTAAAGTGGCCTATTAAATTAAATAGTTAAAAATATTGTTGAATATTTTAGGACAACGTTTCAATATAGTGGTATCCGAATGTTTACTGGCACTTTGTGGAGTCGCGAAACTTCAAACATCCTAGTATAAAAATATTTGGATGTGACTGATTTTAAATGGCTCGGATGGTCTCATCTTCACTATTCAATATTTTAAATTGTGCTAGGGCATCGTTTCAACATACTGATATGCCCTGTGCATATTGAAATATTACAAGCGCATGAAACTTGAAACATCCTAGAATTTTATATTTTAATATAATTTAATTATCACGGCTCTATTTGTACCCCTGCTTGAAGATGGCTCGGCTGGTCTCATCTCCACAATACATGGGAGTCCGATGCATCTTTGGCTGCGGCAGGAGCGAAGGGAGAGAAGAAAGTTGCCAATTTTATGAAGAAGAAGAAGGAAATCGATGAGTGGTTAGTTAACTATGTTATGATATTTCAATTGCAATCTGCTCAGGAGTTATCAATGATCAAGTATTTTCCCGTAAACATATGACAGATGTGAAACACTAATATGGCTTGGTCCACTTCCTCCAAAACCCTATCTGTCTAATCTTGTTAAAGACGGTTTTCCCTTTCAGGCGTCGATACGCGGACAAGGAATACATTGAGTACTACGATTGTGAGCAAGCAATGGCAGAGGAATTGATGGAAGAATATAAGAAGGTGAGATGGGAAGAGAAATAAGAAAGAATCTACTACTGGGAGATTTGTGATTTTGAATGACTTGTGAAACACCGAATCGCCTTGTATTAAGAAACAAGTCGGAATGAGCAGTGCAGCAAGAGTTTATCAAGTACGACTTGTATGTGTTGAACACTGATTGGAGGAGGGACACTGGCTGATCAATCGATAGAGTGCTACTTCTATTATTCGCTCGATCGAGTACTGTAGTCTCACTGGGTGGGCGAGGGCACACTCGGCTGTGTCGGCTGCACTGCCGGAGACACGGTAGGAGCGGAACCTGCTGCTGCTGCGGGTGCTGCAGGCTTATCTTCCCCAGACGATGGCTGCATTTGCATACGGTTGTCCTGAAGAGGAATATCGATTGATTGACTGGCCTTGACTACAGTACCTTGTGTGATCGTCGTGGTGGTGTCTTCTCCGTCTTCTCCCTGCAATCTTCTTCAAAAGGATTCTCCTCTCCCTTCTTGGGGAAGAATCGTTCGGTCTGCAGAGGGATACTGTAGTTCAATTGGGTATATCACGGGGTCAGCTCACTCGCCTTCATGTCATACTGGGTGCTGTTCTCGGGCTTCTCTGGGTCTTCGAAGACTGGAATGTGGCCAGGCTTGTATTTCCTGCAATGGGTGATAGTTAATCGATGATGAGGGGCAGTACAGTACTTCTTGGCTTGAGTTCGAACAGAAGCGGGTTTGAAGCAAGTGAGGAGAAGAGGAATGAGAGTGAGGAAGAGGAGTAAAGGAATCATAGAGGAGACCAATCGATAAGAGGGAATGGGGATGGAATGAGGGGTGGGGGAGGAGGACGGAAAAGAAGGAGGGTGATGAGCTGCAAAATGGTGGCTGCATAATTGTAATAATCATTTTGCAGGTGGAACGAGTAGTCGCCCATCAAGTATCGAGGGACAAGAGGGAAGACGGCAGTGAACAAACTGGTATGTGCCATTCATTTTTATAGCTTCTCCAAGTAGTCAATACACAATAGAATGGTATTGATAAACAAATGAATCCGCTTTTTATTTAGTGATAATGAAGCGAGAACATGCCTGGTATTGTGGCAACTTTCGATTAGATTAGCCAATTGAACTCGTTTTGTGTTCAGAATATCTGATCAAATGGACGGGTCTACCGTACTCTGAGTGCACGTGGGAGGATCGACGACTGATTCCCCGACCGATGATTGAGGCTTACGAGGAGCGAATCGAGAATGCACGACTGCCCAGCAGACACGCACAGGTACGGTAGATGGGATAATCGATTTTGAGAATGACAGGAATAGTCGTGATGCAGATTCATTGTCATTGTCTCGTTCAGGTCTTGAAAAGACGTCCGAAATTTGTGAAGATGGATGAAATGCCCGATTTCCTGAAGAGAGGAGGAAAACAAAAGTAGGTTTTTAATTCTGGCGCTAGAGCCTCGTTGGGATTGAGCTATAGATTGAGTCGTAATCTCTTAATTCTCATCAGATTGCGTGACTACCAATTAGAGGGACTCAATTGGATGTTGGCTGCGTGGTGCAAGGGAAATTCATGGTTGGTTTGAAAGTGTTTATTCATAATTAGATTCATAAAACATTGAATTGGCAGATGTCTGGAAAATGAAATGTGCGACATATTTTTGAACACTTCGATTCGTCTACTACTTATCAAAATAATTGTTATTGCAACTGTTTTTGATTTCTCCTCGAAAGGAGTAATCACCATGGTACCTACCAGTTGTATCCTATTTCAGTATTCTTGCTGATGAGATGGGTCTGGGTAAGACGATTCAGTCGACGTCTCTTCTCTCTTCTCTCTCCTCCATTCACGATCTCCATGGTCCATTCCTCGTTGTCGTCCCTCTCTCAACAATGGCTGCATGGCAGAAGGCCAGTTAACCTCTACGATACGCATATTTAGATGGAGGCTCAAACGAAAATATGGGAGGTAATGCCTGATTTTGTGCTGGATAATGGGAAATTTCAATATGGAATCGAGATGTCCCGTAGTTTATGATATCCTATGCGCCTCGACTTATGATTTTCATTTCAGGAAATCGGTCAATGGGCGGGCAGTCTCAACATGGTCACTTACATGGGAGACATGTCGTCGAGGGAGTTTATCAGGCAGTACGAATGGTATGCAGCAGGAGGAAAGAAGATGAAGGTGAGACGAGTCTGGTGAGAAAAGGGAAGAAAAAGAAGAGTGATAGTGAGTGATGTGTGGAACAGGGGAATCTGTGTTGCACAATCAGTGTATATAGGAAAAATTAAATTGGTGTCTATGTTATTCCAGATTCGATTGATAAATATTAGCGTGATGTTGCAGATCAACATTTGCCTCACGACCTACGAGATTCTCATCAAGGACAAGGTGAATTCGGGGTTCATGAAGTATTTATCTACAATGCGTAACAACTGATATAGTACAGCATGGAACTGACAGTACAACATGCATTTCAATCTAACAATAATCGTTGCCCCTGCAGTCGTTCCTCGGGGGAGTCGATTGGGCGGCTCTGATGGTAGACGAGGCTCATCGATTGAAGAACGACGATTCACTCCTCTACAAGTGTCTATCCAATTTCCGCACCGATTTCAGGTCAGATTACTTCCTTTTCCATTTTTATGTAAATGTTAAGGAAAGCAGGTCAATTTCAGTTTCAGAATATGGTTTTGAATGAAACGGTTCGTAAATTTCCCTTATATACTCTAATCCGAGTCGCAATAATAATTGATGAATGACTGCCGAATGATATGCTTGCAGACTGCTCATAACGGGAACTCCTCTGCAGAATTCGATGAAGGAGCTGTGGGCGCTGCTGCATTTCATAATGCCCGACGAGTGAGTTTATCGATTTTATCCCCTGATTACAATCCTACTTTTCCTGAAGTAACGGACTATAATGCTTCGGTATTTCGTACTGATAGAATAATCCGATTCGTTTGCAGGTTTCCGTCATGGGAGGATTTCGACCGTGCTCATGCAGAGGTCGACCACAAGGGAATCTCGTCGTTGCACAAGAAACTCGAACCATATCTATTGAGGAGAGTGAAGAAAGATGTGGAGAAGAGTCTGCCACCCAAGGTGAATTGTTGCTACATGGGAACATGAACTTTGAAACTCTTCTGATAGTCTGAGGGAAACCATTTTAACCTACATTATTGAGAGCTAATAGTTAGTCAGTGATAGTTATTTAGTGTTCCTCTTTCAGCTGGAGCAAATCCTGCGAGTTGACATGACGAGAGAGCAGAAGCAGTTCTACAAGTGGATATTGACCAAGAACTACAAAGATCTCAGCAAGGGAGTCAAGGTACGTCTTATTCTCTATTTTATGGTCTGGCGCCCTTGTGTGACTGGTAAAATAATGAAACATGAATTATATTGTAATCATGAAACCATAAATCGCAGATTTCTAAAAATTGAATGCCTATTTGCATGCCACATGTACTGATCATTTTTTTGTTCGGCGAATCTCGGATTATCGCTAAAATATAGAAGCATGAATTCTAATGTAATCACGAAACCATGAATCACCGATCATTAAAAATTAAGTGCCCATTTTTATGTCGCAGGTATTGGTCACTGTAAATACTATTATTATTATTATTATTGTGTCTCTTACAGGGTTCGATCAACGGCTTCGTCAATCTCGTGATGGAGTTGAAGAAGTGCTGCAATCACGCGAGTCTCGTCAGACAATACGACGATTTCGTCAACGATCCCGCTGGAAGACTGCAGGTACGGTAGGTTTACGGTATAATGGGGGAAGGTTACGGTAATCGAAAATCATGAACCACTTCGGACAGATTGTTTGTGGACCCCACATGGTGACTTGGGGTTTCGGTTTGTAATGAATACGTTAATGATACGAACGGTATCAATACTCCTCTGACAAGATGTTTCATACATCATCCACAATTTCCTCACTTTTGCAGCAACTGCTAAAGTCGTCGGGGAAGTTGATTCTGCTGGACAAGTTGTTGTGTCGACTGCGAGACACTGGACATCGAGTACTCATCTTCTCACAGTTTGTAATGATGCTCGACATTCTGCAAGAGTACCTCAAACTCAGGAGATTCGCCACCCAGGTCAGAGGGGAATAAAGCGACGCAAGAGAGTAGTGTTGTTAGAAAGAATAATTATATTCCTGTGTTATTCGCGAATATGATTATTCGATCTAACAACACTACAAGAGAGTACACTCCTTTGATTGATGGGCAGGAAATTTGTGTCAAATTAAACGAAATTTTGAAAATATATATCAGTGCGTTCGCGTAAGGAGCGCACGTATTTCCCGAAATCCGTACAGCAAAAAGTGACTGCGTCTGTATTTCACATATTCTGATAGCCCTTGGTATGGTCTATCGATATCTGTTTGTGTCATTGCTTGATCTCTCTAATTTGCATAATTACAAGAGGTCAAAGTTGAGCTACTTTCACAGTTTTTGGACTGTAGCGTGACAAGGAGAAGAGATAGAGATTTTGTCGTAACAGCAATATTTACTGCCTTAAAGAGCTACATCTCGCTGTGTAATTTGTTTATGCTAATTTTCAATTATGCAAATTTCGTGAAATTTCAAGGTCGATTTTCTCGAAAACAAAGCAAAATATGTTTCCTATATTTTGATATGTTGTGACACTGTCCATTGCCTATCGAATAAACTCAATAAATCAAGGTTTGGAGTGTGGTAATTTACTCAAATCATCGAAATACAGATGATTCCTAATCGAGAGAAACCCCTCATTTCACTCCCATTCCACTCATTTGACGCGGACTGCGCGGTCTAAATTGATTCAAATGAGAGGAATGGGGAAAGGATCGGCTGAAAAGGATGTAGATTTGTCATTTTAGACCGCGCAATCCGCGTAGAATGGGTGGAATGAGGGTGAAATGAGAGGTTTCTCTCGATTAAGAACCATCCGTATTTCCATGATTTGAATAAATTACCACACTCCAAAACTTGATTTATTGAGTTCATTCGATAGGCAATGGACAGTGTCACAGCATATCAAAATATAGGAAACATATTTTCCTTTGTTTTCGAGAAAATCGACTTTGAAATTTCATGAAATTTGCATAATTGAAAATTTTGCATAAACAAATTACACAGCGAGATGTAGCTCTTTAAGGCAGTAAATATTGATGTTGCGACAAAATCTCTATCTCTTCTCCCTGTCAAGCTACAGTCCAAGAACTGTGAAAATAGCCGAACTTTGACCTCCTGTAATTATGCAAATTAGGGAGATCAAGCCATTATACAAACAGATATCGATAGACCATACCAAGGGCTATCAGAATATGTGAAATACAGAAGCAGTCACTTTTTGCTGTACGGAGGTATTGAAATCCTTACGCGAACGCACTGATATATAATTCTTCAGAGATTGGATGGATCAATGCGAGCTGATCTGAGAAAGCAAGCACTCGATCATTTCAATGCTGAAGGATCGACTGACTTCTGCTTCCTTCTGTCAACCAGAGCTGGAGGTGAGAAATAGAAGTTTCGGAAAACATTTTCAGCTTTTCGGCTGCATATTTTGGTTACCCGGTGAGTTGCGGTTCCATGAAAGAGTTAACCATTAGTGTCCGATCAAGTGGTAATAACTTTGCACATCAGGTCTGGGCATCAATCTCGCAACGGCGGACACTGTGATCATCTTCGACTCTGACTGGAATCCACAGAATGATCTGCAAGCAATGAGCAGAGCTCACAGAATTGGGCAGACCAAGACGGTGAGTGGGGGGGGGGGGGGGCAGGGCGGATTGGGGTTTCGAGAAGGACATATTATGGTCACGGGCGTCATGATTTCGATGCGTCGAACAAAATCTCTATTTGATTTAACTGTTAGATATGTTGACTAGATAGAAACTGCTAGAGGAGGGAGGGAAGGGAGAGGGGGGCAGGGTGGATCAGGGTTTCGATATGGGCATATTATGCTCTCTGGCATAATTCTTTAATACATCAGATGGTCGGCCTGTAAAACAAACTATTCGTTTGAACAAATAAGATAACTAATAGGAGATTAGGGGTTAGTTCTAGCTAACTAAATACACGTGATTAAATTCCTCAGGTGAATATCTATCGTCTGGTCACTCGTGGTTCAGTGGAGGAGGAAATTGTGGAGAGAGCGAAGAGGAAATTGGTGTTGGACCATTTGGTCATCCAGAGGATGGACACCACTGGAAGAACGGTCAGAATTGCTTTAATATATTTTCTACAAATTTATGGTATTTTTTTTTTATTTTTTGTATAAGGGTACTATCCTGTAACCTGGATAAATCAACGGCACTGTTGATTTTAGGTTGCAATCCATGATCAAGGTCAGATTCATGTGATGGAGACACTTTATTAAGATTGCATTTTAAATAATAATCAAAGCAGAAGTGTCACTGTATTGCTTGCAGGTTCTTCATAAGTCTGATCCCAAGGGTGGTGTTTCCTCTTCTCTTCCATTCGATAAACACGAACTCAACGATATTCTCAAGTTTGGCGCTCAAGAATTATTCAAGGAGGCCGATGGAGAGGAACAAGAACCAGAGGTGGGAGATTCAACAATTATTTAGTTTTTTTTTATCTCCATCTCCATCTGACAATGCGGAAAAAAATAACGAATGCCTTATATGAACACTTGGAAACTTGAATCGCGCGGGGCAACCTTTTGCTCCATATCTGTTTAAAAAAGTGGATTCCGTGTTTATTGTGTATGAAATAAGCATGGATGAGTGGGAGTGAGCTATTACAAGACTGTCTTCCACTTGTAATATTTATTAAAAAGAGAAGACAGTTATGTAATTATAGGTAGACATCGACAAGATTCTGCAAGTAGCAGAGACGAGAGATGCGGAAGAGGAGAAGGTGAGAGAGAGATACTTATGTATTTCAATTATTCGTTCATTGCATTCTCATTGTTACAGATTGCCCAACATTAAATTTTGACTGTCTCTGAAACGCGAATCACCATATTACATATGCACGAGTTTTTGTTGATTGCATCCATCTCAGGAGGACACTGGTAACGACCTCCTCAATGCCTTCAAATACGCCAATTTCGCGATCGACGAGGAGAAAGATGTGGCTATGGCAGGAGAGAGAAATGAATGGGAGACTATTATACCCGAAGAGAAGATTAAGAAGATGGAAGAGGAAGAGAGGGAAAAGGTAAGGAGAGGCAATTTATAAATATTGATAATATTTCCATCCATAATCAACCATTGTCATCAAACTTACCAGTACTATTTAATGTCATTCATGAAACCGGAAATTACATGTTACAAATAATATTTCCGCGACTACCACAATTCGTTGCAGGAACTTCGCGAGCTCGAGTTGGGACCCCGTGAGAGGAAGAAGATTCAAGAAGTGCCACCGGTCCCTGCAGGAAAGGAGAACAGAAGGGAGATTGTGGATGAGAGTGATGAGGTACGGTAGGAGAAGAGGAGGGAGTTATCGGAAACTGATTTTTCTTTATGTTTGTGCGGCTAGTCTATGTATTGGTACAATGTGTTCGTTTTATTCCTCTAAATTTAAAACTACCTCAAAAGTGATGATATTTAGAGCGACTCTGATTCTGGTGGAGGGAGAAAGAAGAGAAAGAAGGCATTCGGCGATTTCTCAACAAGCGAAATCAAACGATTTGTGAGATGCATCAGGAAATTCGCCCGACCGGTTGAAAGGTGAGGGATGTTTTTGTTATTTCGATTTAATCCATAATCCCCAACATTTGAAATTGATTCATAACTTTGAATAGCTTATTAATGTTGTTCAGACTCGATGCGATCGCTCAAGAGGCTGAGTTGGAAGAGCACGGAACGGGCGAATTGAAGAGACTCGTCGAAGCATTCCTGACGGGTGAGACACTATGAAGTTTCAATGAGAGAAGGGGGGCAATTCACACGAGAGGTGGGAGAGCGGGCGAGGGGATAGTTTGTTCTCTCTGCGTCCCTCCCATGAGCAGCTATGTCCGAGTGGTTAAGGAGATTGACTAGAAATCAATTGGGCTCTGCCCGCGTAGGTTCGAATCCTGCTGGCTGCGAATTTTTTTGCAACATTTTTCGCTTGTCGAATATGAACGAATTTTCCATTTTTATTTATTTAGAATATATTTTATTGATTTTTGCAGGATGTGACACGGCCACTAAAGAACATGAAGAGAAGGAGAAGCAGAATGAGGGAATGACTGAAGAGGAGAAGAAGAAAGACAAGGGACCCATGTTCAAGTACGTCTACTATTCAAATTATGTAAAATATTAATTGTTTAATTCATATTTTACACAAGTTACCCTGGCGCATTCACAATAATGCCCATTCAGGTTCGCGAATGTCGTCGATGTGAACGTGCGTCAGTTTACAAAGACCCAGACTGAGCTAGGTACGGTAGATGCAATTATCGATTTTGTGCTGTATTTATCGATCAAATCGCAAATCTAGATTCCTATTGATATGATAAAATCAATAAATATTTGCAGAGCCTCTCCATCTCGCACTGACCGCAGCCGAGGCAGAGGGGAAGTTGGCCAGTTGGAAACCCGCTATCAAGGTACTGTATTTTATTAGGCAATCAACACGGTAGATCAACGTTATTGTACTAACTTATTTTGACTAATCTTGACCTCCAATACTACGCTCGATCGATAATGATGCGATTAATTGAATCAATAAATGTCTTGTATTACAGCCTCGTCCTCAGAATGGATGGGAAGTCGCGTGGACGGCAGAAGATGATGCAGCCATTCTGAAGGGAATCCACAAATATGGAATAGGCAGTTGGGAGGCGATCAAGATGGATCCATCACTCGGATTGGCTGATAAGATACATCTCAAAGATAAGGTACGATATTTTGAATATAATAGTAGATGGAGAGTTTGAATCGATTACTAGGTGATTCCCAGTTGCGCGTGATGGTGTTGAGGATACGAAGCGAGTGAGCTATTGAATGGATCGAACTTTGTAATACAATTTTTTATTGACTAGAATAGCTTAATGATAGTTTTAATTGGCAGACGAAGAAGCCACAGCCGAAACACGTGCAGCAGAGGGCGGAATATCTGATGAAGTTGATGGGAGGAGGGACGGGAGGAAGGAAGAGAGAAGGAAAAGGAGGAGAGAAGAAGGGAGGAGGAGAGGGAGGGGTTAAGGTGAGGAGGAGAGGGGAGAGGAGATTGGTGTAATGTTTACCCTCTTGCTAGAAGATAACTTGAGATTGGGTAAAGGAGTTGATGTTTCACGCTAATTATTGAGTTAATTTGATGCTTATTTTGTAATTTACAAAGTTGTGGTTAAGGATCGAAAGCGCGCCCTGGAGAAGGATCGGGAGAGGAAGAAGAAGGAGAGAGATGAGAAGAAGAAGGAGAAGGATGGAGGAGGGGAGAAGGATGAGAAGGAAACTCCCAAGAAGGAAAAGGTGAATTGGTGTTGCAAGAATGTTATTAAGAATGAAAAATAGAGGGGTGTTTGATCCTCTTGTCTCTGCAAATTCGCAACGACTAAATTACAGAAGAAAGATGGAGTGAAGAAGGAGAAGACGGATCACCATCACCATAGAGAGAAGACAACTGCGAGAGATGAGAAGAGGGGAGAGAAGGACACAAAGGTCACATTATCAGTAATCAATTAAATAGGGCATCTCATTTTTTATTGATTTGTTTTCGGTCCCTTCTTGTAAGATTACATAAGACGGTGGCCGTAGCGCCAGTGATGTTCGTGTTTCATGGTGACTGTAAAAGATGAACATGGTGCGGTGCATCGCTGCCGTGTCCTTTTTCCCAGGTATAAAATAATAATCAATGATAAAATGTGATTGCAGGAAAGTGGCCTGGACACTCTTCTCAACGCCATCGTCATCAACATGGCGACGTACGGACCCGCACTCGAAGACAGCAAAGGGAAGATATTCACGGTGAGTACTGTAGGGGGTACGGTAGTTCTGTATGGATGATACGGTAGGACACCCGACGACGGAGCCTGACTAACCAGCTAGTTACGGGTTGCGACAGGTTCATGTAACGGAATGTGATAGATATATCTAGTAGTATTTTGGCGCTGACTTTTTGAAATGCATCTAGGTGGATTGATGGCGCGGTTCTTTCATGAGAGGCTTTTTAGTGGAACTATTGCGTTTTCTCTGCTGTGATCGCCATATGACGCTGTTTGCGTTAGGATCAACAAGGTCTCAACAGAGGTCTGGAACAGGTCAAAAATCGAATTCGCTCAAAAGTTGCTCCTAGGGGTAACTTTCGACGCTGAACACGCTGGTACCATCGATTTCGCAATAGGGCGCGTCTGGGCGCCGGTATGGCGCCGCGCCTTTTCGGCGGAAACATCTTCATCGATTAAAACTCCGCTAAGAATTTAAAAGCTCTATCAAATGGCTGTAATGGCATATCTTGATATTTTCTCGTTTTTGAGAAAAATCGATTTTTTGATCTAGCCAGCATCGCACGAGATCTCACCTGAAGTTGAAAGAGCATGTTCTCCTGATCATTTTGGTATATTGGATGTGGTGTTGTAGCCTGTGGAACATGGTTTTACATCGAATCTTAGATTTTTCACGCGCGCGGAACGCGTGTACATGCAATTTAACCTCCTACCAATATTGGTACTTTTCATGAAATCTTGAAAAAGTGATTTTTTCGATGAAAAAAAATTCGGCAAAAAACTTTGGTAACCGGTGGGAATCGAACCAATGACCTTCGGATTGAAGTTCTAGGCCACTACCACATCGACCATGCGGATGCCACGCATGTACACGCGTTCCGCGCGCGTGAAAAATCTAATATTCGATGTAAAACCATGTTCCACAGGCTACAACACCACATACCATAATGATCAGGAGAACATGCTCTTTCTCTTTTCAACTTCAGGTGAGATCTCGTGCGATGCTGGCTAGATCAAAAAATCGATTTTTCTCAAAAACGAGAAAATATCAAGATATGCCATTACAGCCATTTGATAGAGCTTCAAATTCTGTTCTAACTCGCGAGGTTTTCCGCCATTTTGATGAGTCTTAGCGGAGATTTAATCGATAAACATATTTTCCGCCGAAAAGGCGCGGCGCCATACCGGCGCCCAGACGCGCCCTATTGCGAAATCGATGGCACCAGCGTGTTCAGCCTCGAAAGTTACCCCTAGGAGCAACTTTTGAGCGAATTCGATTTTTGACCTGTTCCAGCGACTTGTTGATCTTAACACAAACAGCGTCATATATGTCAATATTTCGTACAGGATTGCGTGGCGATGATGCGACCGGTGCACAAGTACATCAAGAGATTGTCGAGTGAGGACACCAAGGTGAGTGGAGGGGGAGTTATTGATTGGGCGAAGAGACCTACTCGGCACAATGAAATAAAAAAGGTGAAACACACGGAACATTCAAACAAGGGAGATTGGGATTATTATAAGTACTGAAATGACATTTGAGCTCTACTGAAGCAGTTTTGAAAAGGTGGAATCGATGTTGAATATTGCAGGAGAAGGCGAAGTCAGTGCAGCGAATAGGAGAACACGCGAGGGAGGAGATGAGGAAATTGAAGAAACGGTAGGATATTATTGATTGATTAGTTCAAGGAGAATAGGAGTGACCATATCCTGAATAAATATATATCAATCTATAATATCATTGATTACAGTAAGCCCGAGATGAACATCAGCAAGTGGTACAACTACGTGTGGATCTTCATCGCCAAGTTCTGCTCCCAGGTTTGTTGCAAATTTTGTTTCTTCTGAAACTTGTGAGATTTGTGTTTTTCGTTTTGTTTATTTTCTACTCAACAATGATATTTCAATGCTCGTGAAAATGTTATTGAAAAATATTGCTGCTTAATAATAAATAATCATTTAGAATGGCAAAATAAATATTGTAGGAAGAGAAAGTTCTGTTCACAGGCTTGTCGCAATTTGTTTGATGAAAGTTGCGAGATTGATGTTTCGCGTACAGTATTTACTCTAGTCTAAGATGATGCTGCAATATACGAAAGATAGACCATATAAAATAACTGGTGAGGAACGATATTGTAGGAGCCGATGGATCTGCTGATCTCCTATCGATCGATTGAGAGCAAAACGAGCCATAAACACAAGGAGAAGAAAGATCATAAGAAGGATGGAAAGATAGGGACACCAAAAGCAGCAGAGAAGAAGGGGGAACGGTGAGGGGACACACTATTTATTTTATGCTCCCGCGAAAGGTGTGGCAGCCATTAGAGATGGCGAGCATAAGATAATCTAAATTAGGGTAAGGAATTAGGGGGATTAGAAAAAGAGAGAATATCATGTAGAGTTTATTACCCTTTCGTTTATGGTAATAGTGGTTGATCGTAATAATATTTACGAGAGTCGAGAGAGAAAAAAAACTTTGACAATGCTCACTTCATTGCAAATTGATGTTTCACTCTTGGCTCTAGTACGAATGTACAAGCAACAACGTGATAGGTAATTGACTTGTCTCTATATCTCTCAATTACAGTGACCATCACCATCACCACTCTCATCATCATCACACTCCTTCTTCCTCTTCTCGAGATCGTCGAGATCGGGACTCTCATCATTCCTCCTCCTCCCATCTCCGTCCTCCCTCCTCTTCCTCCTCTTCCCATCTCTCCCATCTTTCCCGTCCGCCTCTCCCACCAGGAGCGGAGTCTGTAGACTACCGTAGTCCCCTCAAACCGCCCACCACCATGGCCTCGACGGTCAATGGATGGAGGAGGTGATCTTTGATCTCTCTAGTGTCTAGTCAGGACTCGAAGTCCCCCTTCCCAATCACGTTCATCATGTTTATAGGTCAGAGTATCGATAGAAAGTATCTCAGTTTTTCTTGTTTGTCGGCAGTAATTAATCATCCTCCGGGTCTCGTTCGTTTCTATATTTCCACACATTTTTTGTCTCTTTTTCGTGTTTGCCCTCTCAAATTGCTCAATTTGATAATTGTTGTAAGTAAAATATAATTTCCCTTTGTCCCGTTATTTGGTAGCTTAGCTTCTTTTAGGATTCTTTCTCGTTCTTTGTCTTTGTTTCTCAGTTGACTGAAGATTCCTTCCCTCCCCCCAAGTAAGTCCAATCGATCAATACGGGTGTAGCATCATCGTATCGTAGAATAATTCATTTCCCACCCAATCTGCCTGTTTGATGATCTTGTGTATTACAGCAATCTTCTGGTGACTGCTTTTTTTCTATCCAGCTATTTGTCCACCTCGGTATCGATTGGTTCCTGAATTGCATCTTCTCATATCTTCGTTATCCCGGAATTTTTTTTACAGTAACCTCAAGTAGCCGCTCGATCAATAGTATGTCGACACCATATCGCCCCCGCTTCTCTCCTGTTCAGATTACGGTAGTATTGTTAAGAATTATGGATAGAATTATCTAGATTAAGAGTAATTTAAAAAGGATTTATTGACCCATTCGTTCGCCCCGTTGAGTAATTGAATCTAGTACCTCCCAGGCCTCTTTCATTTGTGATACAAGTCCTCAGTCGTTTACGGATCGATTGATTTTTTGTATGATAAAGTGATTTTTCAAATCATTTTTTCACTGCCAGAAATTTGATAGTACTCTAATTGTTGAACTTCTGATTAGATTGCTCACAGGGAAATAAGTCTACGAATTCATAAGTTTAATTAGGCCAAGGACGACTTCAAAGTCTAATAGGCGCGGAGATCGCGGAGTTTAGACTGTGAAAGTCGTCCCCAGTCCCCTTAGAGTTGTAGATTTATGTAGATTAGAGGTGTGAATTAAGAAGTGCGAACAAGTTGGAGGGGTGAAGAATGTTATGGAAGGGTGTGAGAGACTGACACGATTGAGTCCCTCTCATGAGTATTAGTGATAAGAAGAAGGGAATGATAAGAGGGGCGCGGCATTGAAAGAGAATGGAGAGAGAGAGAGAGAGAGTGAGTGAGTGAGTGAGAGAGAGAGAGGAAGGGAGGGAGGGGAGGAGGTTTGTCATCTGAGACCGACCTCCGTTACCATACTGCATTTGATTGCAACTCTGCGCCTATTCGTTGCATCCCGTGAAAACATGAAATCAGTCCACATTCTTACTAATTTTTGACCATTAATTGCATGTGTTGTCTATGACGTAATTTATTTCAGATTCCTTTTGTGAATTTCAAATCCAATTCGAGCACAAACGTCGAAAATCTCAAGGTAAATTTTATGTTTATTTTGCTTTTTTATTGCATGTTTGACATGATAAAAGTCACTGCGATAATTTTAAACCATTTTGATGTTTTATCAAATTGCCTGACCTCACCTTTTAGTGATGCTTGCCCATTGGATCGAGCAAGCTCAAGGAAAAGTGCCGATACTCGAGGATACCGTAGTCGATGTCGCTATTCTACAGCAGAGGGACCAGATTGTACTATGGATGAGTACGGTAAGAGCTATATTCTATAAGAATTGTTGATTTTTTATTCCATTTCAGCAGTACCAACTCTTCTCGCTGTTCCAGGTACGCATTTCTATGATCGAAATGAAAATTATTTATTCCTGAACTCTTGCTATCCATTGAGTGCAAAAGTAACGAATTTCTTGAATAATGTAGGGCGATCATGCAAAGTAGTTCGGTATTCGTATTACTGCCTGTTTGACGAGAGATCTGTATTATGGATGATGAGGCGAAGAGAATCGGAGAAAAAGAGACATACCCAATACCGAACAGGCATACCCATTGCAAAGCCTCTAAAACTCTTTGATGTGCAGGTACAAGTTCGAGTAGTAATGGATGACGATCGATCGATTGAAAGGGCAACTATGGAAGCTGTGAAGAAAGTTCTACCGAAGTCAGATTATTGGTTTACTTTTCAATTTATAATTTCCATTTGTCGATCATTTTTGAGAAATGTTATCTTTGACTGTCTGACTTGAACTTTTGAAATCTAGTGTACCCTGATCTTCGCACACGAACTTTTTTTTATCTCCAAGCCTGATCTTTGATCTTTGCTTCAGTCTCAATTGTCGCTTCGTTCTCGTCGTTCCTCGTGTGGATACTCCTCTCGTCTGTTTGACTCTTCCAAGTGAGTTGCATCACCGATACGTAATCCATAATATTTGGAGTGTCACGAAATCCGTGACCTCGAGTCTTTCTCCTAATTGGTGATAGGCGACCGAGATGCGCTGTTAGACGCGTTTTCCCAATTGGGAAAAAGGGGGGGGGTGATCGCATTAATGACAATCTTTCAGGCAGCGAAACACTGAGTTATCTGATTGCGTAACTCATTGTTGTGTTCAATATGATCTTTGATCTCTCTCAGGAGAAGCTTCTCTATCAAATTTCCCTTTCGCTCCACTGTCTTTCAATCGAATAAAGGACGATTGCCAACTACCTTCGAAAGAGTGGAAGAAATTCTACACTGAATCAGGATTAACCGGCGCAGTCAGTCTTATCAAGTAGGCAATTATCGATCCAATTTATTTATTAATTAATTTAAAAATGATTCAAAATTTGAGAAAACAATAAGCATTGTATTTAGATGGCTCAAGCAGAGAAGGGACGTGGACGCCGAATTTATGCGTCGCATTTTCACTTCAAAGATAAGGTAAATAGGAGTGAAAACAAATTAAAAGATCAAAGATCAAGAACTTCAGAATAATCACATCGTGTGCGCACAACCCGGGCCTGCTCCCCCATCACTGCATTCGAAATGCCGTTGGGCAGGAGATAACGGCCGATGTGAGCTCTCCCTTCACATCTCTGGTAATATAGTGGTTAGTATCCGCGCCTGTCACGTGCGAGACCCGGGTTCAATTCCCGGCCAGAGAGAACTTTTGATTAGCTTAGATATTAATTTAATTTTTACATTAATTATTACAAAAAGTTCCTTTGAGGAACGCCCTCCGTTTCAGAACATTTTATCATCCTTTCACGTCCTTTGAAAGGGGACGTGAAAGACAAAACCCGAATCACACGTCATCCGGGGGAAAAAGAAAAACGAAAGAATGTGCATGAATGACGATGTATTTGCAATATCAACGAATATTTTTGCAGCAAAAATCGAATGCTGACCGTGCGTCGTTGAAGCTGAACAAAGTTTGTTCGAAGCCGCTCGTCTTTTTCAATCCTCTCTTCAACACCGATTTCAACTATACTGGAAAAGCCGCCGTACGTTCACGTTTATTTCCTCATTTCAGAAGTGAGGGAATATTGTAGAATAATAAAAAATATCCAATCAGGTATATGACGCATTGTGGACAGATGTATAGGACACGATTCAGTCACAGTATTATGGAACGGGTATATTATGAAGCTCGAACATATATTAATCTATATTAATCAGTGAGCACTTCTACAACGATTTTTGGTATATTGCAACAAGCTCACTACCAGTGCCCATAGGAAATTGCAGGCCTTCGTTTCAATATAAATGGGATGAGCAAATGTGAACAGTATCCTATCTACGCGATAGTTTCTTCAGCGATGATCGATGGGTTCGATCCCCGATCCATTCATCTTTTCTTGATGATGTGCAAAAGGGCTGCAATTTTTATTTGTTTAATGCCTAATTCTGTGGAATCATTTATTAATCACTCTTTTGGACAATTTTTATTTTTTCAGTGCATAATACTGCGGAAGAATCATGTATTAATCATTCTTTTCAGTTAAAAAATAGTTATTCAGTGCATAATACTGTGTAATCATTTATTAATAATTCTCTAGGGTGTTATATAATGCACATTTTTGGTAAAGACATAATATACGTCTTATGGCAATGAATCAACGGGGGAAGGGAGAATGAAGGTAGATAACGTGCAGATAGAAGCATTCCCTTTTCTTCCCTATTTTCCCGATGTCGACCGTTCTTGGAAGTGTCGGAACTGGCGTTTAGAGAACCCTCAACATATGTTTCCAGGAATTATTTGGGATTTGAGAGCATTTAATTATTTATATAATTTCGAGTTCCTAAACGGTATTTCCAAAAAGTACCCATCGATTGTTGTCTAATTCTGTGGACCTTCAGGCGGGGACACTTCGATACATTGCAATTGACAATAAAATGGAGAAAGGACACACATCAAGACACGAAATGCACAAAGCAGCGAAGGAAAATGATGGACGGAAGATAAGGTTTGTCGTACCTATTTTATCCTATCGATACTTCAAAGATGTATCGATAGGATTAAATGAATGCAATGGAGAACTTTGTGTGATGATTTGAAACGTCCGCTTGCCAACCTTTTTCACCTCAGTTTCAGTCATCAAAAGTAAAAATGAAAAAAAATCAATAATTTTGAGTGAGTTGTTCTCTGCGGGATTCGATCTCAATCAGAAGGACGACAGTGGATGGGCGCCCATCCATTATGCTGCTTTCCTGGTTTGATCTACAATTACTTTATTTTACTTATTATAACTTCATACCGAGTTACCCACACGCAGTTTAAAATGAGTATCAATTTATGCAGAGACTAAAAGCTGTCTTATCACAAATTCAACCGCTCCCATTTAATTCACAGTTCAAATAGTTTTATCTCAGCACTTGCTATGATTATTGAAATGATAATTACAGGGAAACGTGAAAGCCCTCGTTACGCTGCTTCACTGCGGTTGTGATGTAAGCGATGTTTGCTTAATCTTTTTTTTTCTCTTTTTCATTTCTCTGCTTAATCTTTGATCTTTGAGGTCAATCTCGTCAATAACTCTGGTAGTTCGTCTCTCCATCAGGCGGTGATGGGAGTGCAGCCTTACATAGTGGAACTGCTGCTGTTGCATCCAAAGATAAGCAGAGTGAGTGGAGAGAATTGAAATGTTCATTGAACTACCAAAATTGAAAAGCGTTGAATAAAAATAAGTTCAATAATAGAAAATATTATGATTCGGTAGTAATTATTTGTATAAAGAAATTAGGAAATGTAGAAAATAGAATCGGCTCTACTGGGTAAACCAAAAAAATGAGAGGGCCCATTGTTTTTGTGTTTCATTGACTGTACTTCTTGATAGATAGTCTCAGATTATTTCAGACGATCGTCGACAGCAAAGGATGCACTCCACAGGATCTCGGTATGAGGAAAAGCGCAGTGAGTTCTCAGAACTAAAATTTACAATAAAACATTTTTCATTCAATAGGGATGCAATCACATCAAAGAAGGTCCACAGATTTTTTATCCATATTTTTTTTTCTATTTGTATCTTTGAAATCTGTGCAGAATTCTGTCGGCGAAGAGCTTGGAAAGCTTCTCTACCTACTCGAATTTCTGGAACAATCTCCCAAGATTCTCGTACGTTTCACACTTCTTTCATCTACTAGATAATAAGAAACACTGTAACTTTAGACAATTTTAATAAAATAAAGTGCTGCCGCCGTACCAAGCTCGAAATTTCACATTTACTCGAAAATGTTGAGAAAAAACATTCCTCATGCTATTTTGCACCGTTCCCCGGGAATCCTCGAAATAGACCTTATCACTGGCGCCTTTTTTTCGGTAGATCACCGCGATATCTATGAGATGAGAAGGGGTGTTCAATTTCGAATCTTGGTGTAAATTCAGTCGACGTTTGAGATTCTCTTCCTTCAGGTCACTTATGCCGATGGAACTTCTGCGATGATGAAGATGAAATCGAGGAAAGACACGAAGGCAGACGAATTATTGATGGAAGTGCTGAAGACGGGACTGAATGCGAGTACGAAGACAGCGACTCAAGTGAGAAGGAGTTAGAATTAGTTACATTTCATAAATCTTGGATCATTGGCCGGCGTGAGTTTACAATTGAGTGAGGAGAAGAGAGAGAAAAGAGAGAGAGAGAGATGTTGGATTGGCCGAATTTGATAAAGAGAGAAATATTTCAGTTGATGTCTCTCTTCGCAATTTGGATTGTGAGTGGAGACAAAGGTTTGGAATTTATTTATCACTTTTGATCTATTTATTTTGGCGGGCAACATCTCAAATTATGATGATGTTAACCGAAATACCATTCTCGAGCGTTATTTTCAGTTGTTTTCATCAATGGAATTTTGATGTGGTCATACTTCTTGTCGATATTTTTGCAGGAATTCAATTGACGGGGAGTGAAATGCCAGGGAGATTGAGTGGAACTTGGGAGAGAATGAATGGAGAAAGGACGAATATTGAAATGAGAAGAAATGAAATGATATCGAGGAGAGAAGAAACTAAGGTGAGAACAGAAAGGGACAAGTTTGTAAAAAGGAGAGAAAGATAAGGTGTTTACATGACTCAAGATGGAATTATTAGCCATAGAATTAACTTTCAATATTTTCCAACAGTTATGTTAGATGGGTGAAACACATTGCGTTCGGTCCAAATGAATTCGTTGAATCGGAAATTCCTCTGAACATAATAAGAGTCAAATAATAATACTTTATCGCAACTTTAAATGGCAGAAAATCGAGGTATTTTGTGATAGAGATGATCACATAATTAATACTTTCTATTGGAGCAAAGGGATTGGGAGAGAAGGGAGAGGTAAGGAGATCACCCGTTTGATCGATAATTCTCGCTCTCTCTGATCTACCCACTCTCTCGTCGAGTAGACAAAGCGAGAGAACAGGGGAAATTGAGAGAGGCAGAGAGGAAAAGAAAGTGAGATGATAGTGAATGAAAGGACAGTTGCAACCGGTCTGAGAGCGAGATCCGTATCGAGGGGGCGGGGTTTGTCAATACGGTAAGAGTACTGTAGACTACGGTAGATTATAGGGTACGGTAGATGGTGAGGATGAGAAGAAGAGCGAGAGAAAGAGAAGAAGAGGAGTTAATGCACGCTCCCTCAGGACACGAAAGGGAGCACACCTGAAACAGACTAATTACAATTTTAATTGCTATGATTTTGGATATGTTTCAAGACCGATTGAATTGTCTTGTGTAGGGAGTCACTATGTTTGCATTGGTGCCTCATACCAAATATATAATATTAATAAAATAATAAACTAGCAGGGTGTGTTGAGGTTAAACTACGTTATGGTAGGGTGCGCACTACGTTTTCAAAGTATGGTTCAGGGGGGCGTTCAGTTGCAGGGCACAGTTCGGTCCAGGGGGAGCTTTGCAGCCGACTCCAGGCTCGGTCCAGGGGGGAGCTCTGTAGCCGGCTCCAAATTCGGTCCAGGGGGAGCTCGGTAGCCGGCTCCAAGATCGGTCCAGGGGGAGCTTTGCAGCCGGCCGAAGGTTCGGTCCAGGGGAAGCTCGGTATCAGGCTCCAAGTTCGGTCCAGGGGGTTTTTAGCCGGCTCCAAGTTCGGTCCAGGGGAAGCTCGGTAGCAGGCTCCAAGTTCGGTCCAGGGGTTTTTAGCCGGCTCCAAGTTCGGTCCAGCGGGAGCTCGATAGCCGGCCCCAGGTGACATTGAAGCTCGACTTATGTTGGGGAGTGTTAATGTGCAAAGAGTACTGGCTTATTCCGTTGCAAAATGCTCGTGAGGCTGAGAGCGATCGAAAAAAGTTGCCACTACGCCACTTCGTGGCTCCGTGGCAACTTTTTTCGATCGCTCTCAGCCTCACGAGCCTTTCACAACGGAAACGCAGGATACAGTGCGTTCAGAACTTTTAGAGCAATTTCGGAAACGTTTTCTATGATCCCCTACGCTCTCTGAATCATTTTGGAACTTTTTGAAATTTTCGATTTTTCACGTTAGAACGTGTTAGAACACGTTCAGACACGTTTCTGACATCGCAAAATACTTTTCCTGTGATCCCCTACGCTCTCTGAATCATTTTGGAACTTTTTGAAATTTTCGATTTTTCACGTTAGAACGTGTTAGAACACGTTCAGACACGTTTCTGACATCGCAAAACACTTTTCCTGTGATCCCCTACGCTCTCTGAATCATTTTGGAACTTTTCGAAATTTTCGATTTTTCACGTTAAAACTCGGCAAAACAGGTGAAAACGTGTTTCACGGTACTCAAAACCGTGTTAGAACAGTTTCTGGCACTTGCGAAAAATGCGGCAAAAGGTTTGCCCGCGGCGGGGATCGAACCTGGGGGTCTCGGATTCAAAGTTTGGCTCGTAACCCACTTGGCTATGGATTTCGTTAATTAAATTTTGTAAAATTTGAAAGGTATTCTGGTCGGGAATCATATGCAAAAGGATTTGGAAAGATAGCGCAATTTTGAAGCGAAATATAAGGAAAATGCGAAAAACGTGACCGCCGGACACACAGACAGACACACACACAACGTTTGGACACGTTAGAACGCGTTGGCATATGCTATAACACGTCTTGTACTACGCAGCATGTGTATCGCGCGATTCTTCACATCCTACGCCTATTTCCTAGAAATTTCGACAATTCCGTCGAAAAATGATCTGAAATAATAGTCTTTAGGAATATAATCCAAACCTCGACATAGCTTGCGATGGTTCTTCTCGCCGGTTTCTTGCTGCTCCCATCGGTTGTAATGAGATGACGAAGCTAAAAATATTTATTTCTAAAATAAATTTAAATATAAAAATTGGAGGAAGATGGTGGAATTAAATGTTCGAATGTTTCAATTCCAACCTTTCTCTTCTGATCATCTCCCGTAGTCTTCGTGTTGTACATCGTACATCCAGTCTCATCAGCGGCAGTTCCACACTTGCGAGAAGTGACCACTCGGGCTGACAAACCACTCATTTGATTACAAACCAAAAATAATATTTACAAGTTTCGTAACATTTTTTCATTGTAACACTGGCCTAGCAACCCAGTAAGAACACTTTTTCCTTTACATTTTCTTTTAACACATTTTTGATCGGAAATTTTGTTAGATATCAGGGAAGGCCTTATCCCTTGCTTCATTTTCCCCTCTTCCCTCTCATCATTTCTCATGGGTGTACTTTTCTTCTCTTCTCTTCACACTCGATTATCACTCTCTCTCTCTCTCTCTCTCTCTCTCTCTCATATCTCGTTCACTTTCTTCCCTTCCTTCACTAAGTGTGGTCAATCTCCCATGGGACGAAGACCACGTCTCAACAATACGAAAAACGGCAAAACGAGTGACACAAAGATGTTTTCAGAAAAGAGTCATCCCGATTTTAGAATATTCTTAGAACAAGAAAATGCAGGGAACTCTATCAAGTTGACTAGACCTTTTCTGGTGAAACAATAGTTTGATTGTGAAGTGGTCTCACTTCAGTTCTAAGTGTCCCCCCCCTAAGTATCTCTCTCCTCTCCCTTGTAACAACTCTCCTTCCATATGTTCGATCCTTGATTGGAGGGTAGCTCAGACTGAGCATTTGAAGGTGGTAGCAAGGCCCGTGGGAAAGTGACTAATTATGCTGCTCATTAGGGAAAGCCCCCGGTGTCACAATTCGATTCTACAAAATCGTACACTAATCGATAAATGGTCTTGGAAAGATAGTTACCGTACCCTATCAACATACCGTTTTCTCCCGATCTGAATGAGTCGACGATACAATGAGTGTGAGTCTTGTTAGTGCACAGAGTCGGCTCCATTAGACCCAAATTGCAACTGAAATCAATATTAATATTAATATTAATTAATTGTTTTCACCATAAAATGCTCGAATTATTAAAAGAGGGTGATCGTTTCTACTCTTGAGCCAATTGCGAAACATATCTCAATTTACCAAATGAACGATGTCTCCAAAAATATAACAGTAACAGCATTCTTTCCTCCTTCCATCCATTCATTATCTCTCTCTCTCTCTCTCTCTCTCTCTCCTTCATTCCAATCATTCTCTGCATTTGACATCCTCCCTCTCATCTTTCTTACTCATCTTCGTATTCAGTATATTTTGCCCGAGGGCACAAATTCCCCCGTTCGGCAGTAAATGCTTCCGCTTTCCCAAAATATGAGCGAAACGCGTGCATTTTTTACTTGGCAACTTGCCAAGAACTTAAACACTCACATCTCGGTTCTCTTCTTGTTCATTTCCTGATCGAACCATCCCTCGTTACGGTCGCACTGTAGACATTTGAGGGCGACGGATACTGTAACACGCGCACCGTTGATTGAGTTTTTTTTTAATAAAAGAGTTCCGAAACTTACCAGAAAAACTGATTGACAGGAGCAAAATCGCACGAGAGATCATTTTTGGTCAAACCTGAAATATCGATTTTTAATTGTTGTTTTGCAGATAATTCTGAACGAGTCGTCAAATAGCATGCTGCTGCGGGAAATTGAACAACATTTCAAGTAAGCAATTTGAAACTATGAGAGATCACACATAATTCCAAACGTACAGACCAGGGTTAGAGCGAGAGAGTGTGCAAAAGTGAGAGAGTCCCTCACGATTTCAAACGCTCTCTCACTCTAAAGGCCTTTCTGTAAGCTCGACGGGCCTGTGGAATGATGTGATCAGAGGAAATTGAGAGAATATTAATAGTAATGGTATTAGATTGAATATTTTTATTAGCGAATAAGAGTGCTCGATCTAACAGGGAAGGATGGCTGGAGATGAAGAGAGAAGACGCCATCTTCATGACTGTCTGTCTCCCACCACGAATGGGACAAAAGTACGGTATCGATCGACTACTACAGTATTCCACTTCGTGCCAAAAGTCTTTCGGAATTCGTGGTCGGAATAGGAAAGAAGGAGGGGGAAGGACTCCTATCATTGGTTATTATTGGAGAGGGAATAGAAAGAGTGGAGGAGAGTCCATCCTGAGGGGATTCTCTATTGAGAGAGAGAGAGAGAGAAACGGAGGGGCGGGGAGGTGACCACTTTGGGGGCATATCAAGATGAGAAGTTATAGGAATGAGAGGTGTAGTCCTACTTCTCCTTGAATAGATACTTCAAAATGACCGGTTGTCACTCTATCTTCTCAGTGTTCACAGAGGGACTTTACCTGTTTAGAACTTATCGAGTGTCCCAAAATGATAATGGCACGTTTAGGATCCCGAAAATAACAAAATCTAAATGCTCTGAAACGTATCCCGAGCAAATCCTGGAAAAATATGTCGAGGGTTCCTAAACGACACACCCCCAAAATTATTTTCCTACGATTTCCAATAACCAGAATTTTTCTCTAAAGCTTCTAAAATGGTTGACCCCAGTTTCGTGGGTCATTCGGGGGGTCAACTTCGTGACTTCCAAGTGACAGCACTGAGTATTCCCTCTACTCTCTCCCCTAATCCTCGACCGCTTTCCGAAACACTCAGAGGGTGTGAGAAAACTCGAAAGGATTCAGAATCAGAATGAGATGGAAGAGAGAGAGAGAGAGAAGCAGGTAGATCACACGCAAATAGTCACAGAATCGCTTTCGAGGACGAATATAGGCTAATTAAAGTGTGGCTTCTTGAGGGTAGATGACCGCATCCTCCCCTATCTCGCCTCCCCTCCATCTCTCTCTCTCTCTCTCTCTCTCTCTCTCTCTCTCTCTTCGAAGATCCCTCCGATGGCATCCTACGATAGAGAAACAATTGAGAGAAAGGGCGAGGAGAGCCAGGACTTCAAATTAGAAATGAGCAGAGGGAGGAGAGAGGAGGAGAGAGAGGGGGAGAGGAAACAATACCGTCCTAAGGCACTTCATATGCCTTGAGTGGGTTAGCGGAGAGAGGAATCACAAAGTATCTAGAATGGAGAAATAAGAAAGGGAGGGGGTGGAAAGGAGACTCGGAGGTGGTATCTAATCAATCTAGTGATGATACAGTATCTAATCAGGAAGGGGGCGATAAATCAATCGAGATACGGTATCAATGGTTACTCATAGAGAAGAAAGAGACAAGGGACTGTTTTTGAGTGGAATACAGGGGAGGGATGAGACTGTCCACAAAGATGACAACATGGGAGGAGGAGGGAGGAGAGAAGGGGAGGGGAGGAGAGAGAAGGGGCAGAGTGAGAGAGGGGGGAGGTGGGAGGAAATCAGAGCCCTTTCCATACAATCTGGACATGGATCGTCGTCATTCGATCCGTTATTAGCTTCGATTGAGACGGCGACAGGATGTGTGATAGACATGAGAGAGAGAGAAAGAGAGATAGAGAGAGAGGAGGTGATTCTATCAAATGATGAATGAACTTCGTGCTATCAAATCCGCTGCATCAATCACAAGCGATCACTCATCGGCTGGTAGGAAGAGAGAATTGAGGGAAGAAGATCTCTCTCTCTCTCTCTCTCTCTCTCTCTCTCTGCCGTGGGGAGAGAAGTGGTCAAGGAATGTCCAACCATATGGGAATATGAGGGAAACGATGATCAATCGGAGAGAGGACTCAAGATGGGAAGAATTGCATACAAAAAGTAGAAGACGCGGTGCAGCTGCGAGGAGGACATCTGTGGGTGGAGGGGGGGGGGGAAGGGGAGGTGGGAGGAGAGATTGGGGGAGGTGGGAGAGATGAGAGGAGGAGGGAGGACAGGGGGAGGAGAGAGGAAGGGAGGTGGGAGGCAAGGATAGGCAAGGGGAGGAGAGGAGAAGAGATCAGGGGAGGTGGTAAAGGGATGTTAGAGAAGGAAGAAGGTGATAATGAATCAGCGTGTGTTCACAGATGGCAGACATGAGATAAGAAATTGAAGATGGAGAAGAAAGATTATCCTTTATTAAATGATACGGTAGACTCGAGATACCGTAGTCTACCGTATGCCCGGCTTCCTCTAATATGCGTTGATCTCTCTCTCTCTCTCGGGCGGGTTTACCTCACTGGCGTCTCTCCTCCAATTGCAGTCTTCGATGGTTTTCAAGTGGAAATCTGATCTGCGAGTCAAGAGGAGGACCCTATTTAGAGCCCCCGAGGAGAGAATTATGGGAGCTGCAAATACCGAAGAAGAATTAGAGGAGGGAGGAGGAGAGGGAGGAGGAGAGGGGGGAGGAGAGGGAGGAGGAGAGGGGGGGGAGGAGAGGGAGGAGGAGAGGGGGGAGGAGAGGGAGGAGGAGAGGGGGGAGGAGAGGGAGGAGGAGAGGGGGGAGGAGAGGGAGGAGGAGAGGGGGGAGGAGAGGGAGGAGGAGAGGGGGAGGAGAGGGAGGAGGAGAGGGGGGAGGAGAGGGAGGAGGAGAGGGGGCAGGCTGAGGTGCTGGGTGCAATGATTGAACTTGTACAACACCGGTGTGCAACCCCCGCAAGTTGTGCGCGAAAATCATGTTGGTACCAAGCTACCCGTTACCCAAGTGACCCCAAGTTGCCAAATTGACCTAATCTTGATACCTACGTTGGGAAGGAATTGATAAATACAAAGTTGGAGAAGCAAAGGAAGAGAAAATGAATGAATCGGATACCGAAATCTGGCAAGACTTGGAGTGAAGTTGACAAGATTGAGAGGGAAGGAACAGTGATGGAGATGATGATGGATGGAATTTGGAGGAGAGAGAGAGAGAGAGAGAGAGAGAGAGAGACATCTCGAAACAATTGGATGTACTATGCAATGATACCAGTCTAGTTCTCTAGCTCCCTGCCCCTTGATGGATTGCTATGCCGGAAGAGGAGACAAGGGGAGGAGAGAGAGGGGGAGGAAGGAGGGGAGGAGGTGGTGAGTAGGGGGAGAGGAGGAGAGGGGGGAGAGCATACCACGAATGAGCCACAAGCAACTGCAGAAAACAAGTAGCAGAGAATTAACTGAGCGGAATTAGGAACAATTTGTAGCGTGAGTTGAGTTTCATCGATGGAATAATAGAATGCGAATCATAGGGAGAATTTGATTATGATTCAGTTGCATCATTATCAAATATCATACTTCGCCTGACAAACTTGCCAGAAATTCGGCAAACAATCATAAATCGGTGGCAATAATGAGGGGCGCTAATAATGAAAGTGAGGGAGAGGGTGAGACATCTCGCATACATTTGCATCAACGATAGCCAGATCCTGAGGGGAGGTGGGAGGAGGGGAGGAGAGAGGGAGAGAGAGAGAGGAGGAGGAGGGGAGGTGGGAGGAGGGGAGGAGAGAGGGAGAGAGAGGAGGGGAGGTGGGAGGGAGAGAGAGGAGGGGAGGTGGGAGGGAGAGAGAGAGAAAGAGACTTCAATGATGAGTAGGGGGCGATTCAGTAGTGGATGAATGAATAAGGAGTGGCGACTCTCTCTCTCTCTCTCTCTCTCGAATGGAAGAAGTCTTACTATGGATGACCACTCCAAATAAGGCCTTTCCTCCCCGTTCCAATGACTTATTCTACATGATAAGATATAACTTGGAAGGGAGGTACGACCTCTTTTACATGCCGCTTCTCTATAGATAAGATACTTCATGGGAGGGGCTGACTCTAATGGGAGTCTCGTCCCTCATGGGAGAGAGAGAGGTGAGCGCGTTTCCGTCAATTAGGCAGCTCTACATCAAACATGAATATTCGTCTGATCCTCATCTGAGGCTGGCAAAAGGATTCGCAGCGGGCAGGATTCGAACCTACGCGGGCAGAGCCCATTTGATTTCGAGTCAAACTCCTTAACCACTCGGACACCGCTGCACATGGGATGCCCTCGCCTCGGGTCAACTCTATCGCTTATCAGCTCAGCACTCGGGAATATCGAGATTGGGGGAGTAGTGATAGAGTTTGATAACAGGATTAAGAGGACTGAAGTGTGTGCAAAGATGTTCCATGAGTCTAATGCAAACAATCGAGAGACGTCATTGCATCATTGCTACGTAATGGGGGTTGATCTACAGGGAAAAAGAAGTCATCGAGTATAAACCTATCGGTGACTAGAGGGGATAGACAGAGATTTGTGTTGATGCGGGATGGTTCTCTCTCTCCATTGGAAGGGTCGAAGATAATCTCGTATCCAATTACGATATGCACCCCTTTGGGGACTCTCTTTTGAGGGAGCGGAGAGATCAGAGACGACTGTCTGTATGGAACGGAAGTATGTGTGGAGAGAGAGAGAGAGAAGAGAAGAGAGAGAGAGAGAGAGAGAGAGAGAGAGAAGAGAAGAGAGAGAGAGAGAGAGAGAGAGAGAGAGAGAGAAAGAAAGGGTGTCGGCATAATTAGTTGAGACCATACGACGGCGCTAAATAGAGAGGAGGTACTACAATACTGCAAGTTAGTACGGACTCGGATTGCATAGTAATAACGTAATATTTAGGGGACTTGGCCGTTTCCTTAAGACTTCGCAGTGTTTTTGAGAGTACTCAGCGGGTGAAAGACGGGATCGGAGTTTATTACCCTGAGAGTACATCAGAGTGAAATGGAGAGAGAGAGAGACCTGAGTAGGCAGGAAATGGGAAGGATTCGTTGACCTACGAAACGAGAAGAGATGCGGGCACATGATTCCAAACATACTAATATGAGTCCCTCTCAATTTTACACACTCTCTCACTCCAAACCCCTCTCTGGTTGACCGGCCTGTGGAATGATGTGAGATATCTCATCTACGGTAGATATTGATTATGAATACTCACATCGCACTGGTAAACTCTCCAGAAAGGGGTCAGAAAGGGAAAGAGGAGGGAGGAATGGAGTAGATAGTAAATTACTCCAATTGAGTAGAATCTGAATGTGTGTAGTGGCTGCCAGCTGATTGTTGTGCCGGAAATCAGTTAGAGAAAAGAGGAGAAACTGCAGTGAAATGACCAGTTCTCCCAGTTCCAATTGGGAGGCAATTCCAGGCTGCATGGGAAAAAAGCCAGATATTGCTACTCCACGCACAGAAAAAAAGGTACATAATGGTAACTGTGTGCTTTTCGAGACCTACCACGCATGCTATGATTTTTTTGTTTGAAACTCATGAATATATTTTTTATAGCCTGAGAAAGTCAGAAGGGAGCAAATGAGAGATATTTAGCAGCCCAACGGCTTTGTTTTGATATTCCGGAAGTTTAAATAGGCTAAGCTCGAAGTGCGGGGAAAATTGATAAGTTTAGAGCGGAAGTTTACGATACTCTGCAATATTGGAAGAGATCTGGAGAAAAAAGAGTGCGGTTATGGTCGCAGTAAAGATAAAATGAGAGAAGAAGTCTCTCGTGTCTCTCTCTTTGCACACTCTCTCACCCTCTCTGATCGAGGAGAGAGTGGACAGAAGTGAGAGAGTTAGAGTGAGGGACACTTGAGAGTTCATTTATGGAAGTATTTTATGTTGAGAGGGTCGACAAACTCGTGAAATATAGAAGAAAATGAGGAAAAAAGAAGGGAAAGAAACTATTGAGAAGATTGGATGAAGATGAAGAAGGACTCAGACCCTTTTTGAAGTAGAGATGGGGGAGGAGAGATGGGGGGAGGTGGTATGAGTGGAGGAGACATAGAGAGAGAGGAAGAGAGGGGAGGTAGGAGGAGGGAAGGAGAGAGAGAGAGGAGGGGAGGTGGTAGGAGGGGAGGAGAGGAAGAGAGGGGAGGTGGGAATTGGAGAGAGAGGGCGAGGGATTCCACCGAATCCGCCGTGAGAAATCTGCCCGATTTATGAATTAATTATAGTCGTGTGTGGCAAAATAAATGACTTCTTGGACTACGAAGCATGAGAGAAATGAGAAGATTCAGTGACTGAAAATATGCGATTTTGGATCCTTCCACCGCTGGTTCGGAAATCATAGTGGAACCCTAGTATTTCTCCTTGTAGGATTCTACTGTAAAATCCTACTAGGAGAAATACTAGGGTTCCACTATGATTTCCGTACCAGAGAGGGGCGAATGGGAGAGAGTATGTAAGAATGAGAGGTACTCTCCTACTCTCTCATCCAGACCCCCGCGTGATCATGAAAGTCGTTGAGAAATTCTGCACATTTTTCACGTTTTGTCCTAGAATTGTGCAAAAGAGCGTGCGTATCTCCGTGTGTAGTAATGAAGAAAAGCTCGCTCTCGCTCTCTCGTTATTGCCTCTCTTTCTACGTCGAAAGACACAATGGACACTTTAGTTGATGAAAAGAGGAAGAGAGAATTCAGAGAGGCCCTTCACTGTTTCACGCACAATTCAGTCAACCGCGAAAATCGGAAAGTTCGCATTTGAAAAGCGGAAGCAAATTTATGACGGGGGAGGAAAATTGAGCCGATTTCTATTGGGCCGAGCAAAAAATGAAAGCAATTTGCTCATGAAAGTGTGGATTAATAAAGTGGAATGGAGAGGAAAGAGGACAAATTGAATGGAGAGAGAGAGGAGATTTGTAGGAGGGAAGGAGAGATGTTATTCCATGTAGATTGAGGGCCCGAAATGAAACTTTCACGTCATTTTTGTTATATTGCACTAGAAGTGGAAAAAATCAGATCGCGATTATAATTTGATCGATAAATTACAGTCTCTCCGACACTCTCGATCGATTGCCTCATCGACTGAGAAAACTCGCAAAACGATCGGCAGAAGAAAGAAATCGACTGGTGAAGGAAATTGAGAGAGAGGTACGGTTGCCAGACTATCGATAGCTGATATGAGATCACGAACTGATTGTATTCCAGGTTTCTCTTCTCGATCCAAATCTTTCATTCACCGATCGTGAGATTAAATTCCTCGGAAAAGCTCGTAAATCGAAGACCTACGGATGCCGACCGTACTCCTGTATTGTAGAGTATATTATGGTGAGAACGGGTATCGATTATTATGTTACAGTATCCAAAATTGAGTAACAGGATTATAAAAGGTAATCTAGAGGGTTGGAGATGCAGTAAGTTTACGAAACCACTAGTCTTTCTAAGCTGGAAAGTGACGGAATTCAAAATCTAATTTCATCGCTCCTATTACACGTCGAAATCGCCGCTATAAAACTTGCAACTTATGATTTCGTAGGCTTACGTTTTGCCTCTGACGAATGTCATGCACAAAAAAGGGTAGTGAGTGTTGTACTAATAGGAAGAGGAGAGTGTACGTACATGGTCACTTTGTATCCAAGTGACCACAGAAAAGACGCTAATAAACGAAAAGAGAAGATCTGAGGAAACGAGAGAGTGTGGGGAATGAAGAGAGTTATGTTGCCTAGGATGAATGTCGTGTAACGAGGTAGGAATCGTCGTCGCACGGGGAAAGTGACGGAAGTGGGAAGAGTTGGCAAACGTCGGCCACCTGGTGGTGGGAGACACACCATCATCACCGGAAATGGCCAGATTGAGTGGGGGAGGAGAGTGCGCGAGAACGGATGGTTATGTTTATGAGTGGATTAGAAGGGGGAGAGAGAGAGAGAGAGAGAGAGATCATGAGAATGTCGGGAACTCCCCTTTGGAAGCTGCTTCTTCCCATTCATTCAGCCACAGTCAATAGACAGTCCGAGGCAATGACCCGTTGAGAGAAGAAAAGAGAGAGAGAATCTGGCACTAAGAGAGAGAGAGAGATCAAGAGAGAGAGAGAGATCAAGAGAGAGAGAGAGAGAGAGAGAGAGAGAGAGAGTCTCGATTTCAATGGAATAGAACAGGTGTACATGAGAATCAGTGGGAGGAAATGGATGGAACGAGGCATTCAATGCCCTTTTGGATGAAATAACGAGATCCAATTCATCGTTGGACCGGCACCAAAAAATCTGCCAAAATGGTATGGAGTGAGGCTGAGCGACTCATTTTGTATGAGTCATTTAGCCTCACTCAATACCATTTTCTGTAGGATCCACTGGCCTTTAGAATGATAGTAGAAATATCGGTTTGGTAATCGCTTTTTACGACTTTTGTGTGAGAGATCGGTAATACGGCTGATGAGGAGAAGAGGATTAGATGAAAAAAGAGCCTGCCAGAGGGTTGCGTACGACATCGAACCGGCTTCCCTCGGTGGTCACAAAATGGAACAAAACTCCTTCGGAGCGACGAAAACGGGCACGTAAGTGAATTGGGAGACTATCAGAGAAGAAATGAGAAAAAGGAGGGAAAGGAAAGAGATACAAATTGGGAGATGGCAATTTGTGAACGCCCCTTCCAATTTTCCTTTCAAAATTGTCACAGAACCGTATTTACACAAAGCCGTTTTGAACAGTTGGGACGATGTTTCGTTTTGGGATATGCGATTATGAACCAGAAAGAATCGATGATTGATTTATTTGGAAACGTTTCCTTTTTTCGGATTTCTCAGCTTGAGTAACAAATGTTTAAAAAAAATTTAAAAGTATCTATTATGTACATAATGACTTTATATTTTGTTGTGATTGTCGGAAAAGAATGGAAAATCCACTAAGAATTGAAGGGCAGATTCAACAATTGAGAGAGAGGACAACAATGATCGTCAATTGTCTACCCTCAGGTGTGGAAATCGAGACTGAGAGGGAGAGATAATGGGAGGGTATCGAGAGAGAGAGAGAGAGAGAGATCTCATAAGTGAGAGCATCATTAGAACCCCCAGATTATAGCTCCAATCCAAACAGGTGATGAGTAGAGGGAAGAGGAGAAGAGTCATGGTCGAGAGTCGGACAAAGTTGGGTAATTCAGGGTTTGGAATCTTGTAAAAGGAGCGAATTTGGTGCACCGGTGTTCATCCCCAAATTGGCTTCAAGTTAGCGAAGATCAAGTTGGATTGAAGCTTCCCGTTCCCAAGTTACTCCAATCTCGATACCAACTTGGGAATGCACATCGGTGGGGAAAGAGGCCTTATCTGTGGTCTCTCTCAAACTTAAAAGATGGATCGGTCTCTCAAATCTCCTCTTGCTATTCAAAGTGGGTTAGTGTGGAGTCGTGCTGAGAAAGAAGAAGAAGAGGAAGAACATATTGACCCCCTGCAATCATCGCTACTTTTTGTCTCGAGTGTTGGTTGTTGTTCTTAGAAGTGGATGAGTCCCCATTCAATCCAGTCTCTGGAAGGAAGGAACTCTTGAGAGGGCGAAGAGAGGGGAAAAGACAATGGAAATATAGGAAAAGGGCAACTGAGACATCTGGCAACGTGCCGTTATATCAATTAGATATTTGGAAAATATGGAAAAACGCCGCTTTTCTTGATGTCGTGAGGTGACATTGTATTGGAGGGACTAAATAATCAAGGAACATCGATTTCTCCAAAATAGTGCCCAACATGTTTCTAATTATGGACTGATCAATTCGGTCGAGGATATTTCTAGAGAGCAATTTTGATCAATTTATTAAAATTCACCTAATTGAATATTGCAGCCTCCCTCAGAGAATTGTGGATATCTGGGAGTAAACGAGGACGGAGTCCACGTGTACACATTCGATAAGGTCACCATTCATTTTAATTTAAGTTAATAAGAAAATAGATATGAATTGAACAGTCTAATTAAATATTGCCGTGCATTAAAACGAAGTCAATATTTTTCTCATAAACAAAGTTCCACGATCTAATGAAAATTAGTTGCGCAATTGTATTTGTGGGAACTTTGAAACATAATTGACATAATTTCATTCAACGAACCTCTAACTGCAGGACTATTCGTGTTCCTACTCATGGGATAATTTCTCGTTCGTTTCAACTCAATCTTATGATGGAAGTACAATAATTCAATTCGATCAATACGCTCATGAAGTGACATTCACAGCACTTATCGATGACTCGGTCAGATTTATTTTATTTTAAAATGTTTTTTTTTAAATCGAATATGTTTCACAGTTGATGTAAGATTTTGTGTAGACTGATTTGATTGATTTTTCGAGGTGACTTCGAATCAAATATTAAAAATTTCAGTTGGTTGCTGCTTCGATTCTTCGACTTTGCGATCATTTCTCCAATAAAAGCCGGGGATTACATCAATAATAATCAATAAAATCATTTATCGATTGGTCGATTGACTCGTTGTTTCCAACCCGTTTCCTTCATCACTCGCACCCGTTTTGTGTGCTTCAATGTCTTTGGTCTTCGAAGATAAACAATCAATTATTGGCTATAAAGTCTTGGTTTCCACTGCCATATAAGGAACGAGATACCGGAACCAGTACTGAAATCAATAATAGTAAGAAACATTATTTTAACAAGTAATTAGAGATCTAGAAAAAATCGATAACTCACAGTAACATTGAAGATAACGAAGAATAGGGGGAACATTACTCGAGAGATCAAATCAATTCGTCGAGAATGTTCACGATATTTAACCTGGAATTATTTATTTTCAAAATTTTCTCATTATTATCATTCACTGTGTACATCAACCAATTGGTATCATTAAAAGAATCTCTCGTTGTCTGACCCTCTCAATCCCCACGCTCTCTCGTCGTTCTCACCTTTCGTGGTGTTACCGTATCCAATCCTCACCTGCCACAATGATCCCCACCACGATAATCCCACTCTCGCAGCTCCCATTTGAGTGAGAGCGAGGGGATTCGAAAGGAGATGATTCCCGATCACAACGTGATTCGAAGTTGTGTGAGTGTTGTTGTTCATTCGAGGAGGCTCCATCCGAATTGCCTGAAAAGTCAACTACTTTACATAACTTTTGAAAAAAAGTCCAACAGATCTAACAAGGAATTCGGCTTCGAGGTATTATTCAATATTTAATCAAACCGTGTAATTTCCATTGGTGAAATGCCCATTCGCATAGTGCCCATTGTAAGCAGCGTGACTATTCGCGTCGTTTTGTCTGCAATTGTATTCTTTTCATTTGAAATGTCGATCGATAACTGACAATCGATAGAGCATGTTCGTCTGATGTCGTGTTCTGTATTGATTCCGTACGATGTCCTGTCTCGCCGCCCAATTGACGAGAGCAAATTCAAGAAGAGCACCGAAGATGAAGGCTGCAGTACATTTTTTACAGTTATTTTATTTTAATATAAATAAATATTTCCTGGATAAAATAGTGGTAAATAGTTAACCGATAGTGAAAGAAACAGACCGAGACAGACTCCGATCCAGATATCAATCGCTTTGGTGTAACTAACGGGCGGCAGATTGGCATTCACTCCAGAGGCCTGGAAGAGACAACTTCTTTCTCAGAATGATGAAACAACGTGAACAACAAGTGATCAGGAGAGTATAGTGGAGAGAGAGGGCTCAAAATAGAGAGACGATAGGGAAGTTTTCCTCCCCCTTCACACCCTCCAATGACGTCTCTGAATACCTGAGTTGTCATAGTGAGAAGAGTCGTCACTCCAAGCGTCACTCGAGCCGGCACTGAATCCTTATCCAACCTTCAACAATTTATATACTTTTAAACATAGAAATATAAACATAATTATAACCTAATTTAAACTATATTTGTGGTGACTGCAACTGGCATACTAACAATCGAAACTCTCATAGAGCCTATGATCCTTTTGTGAAACACAACTTGTCGGTTAGTGTAAAAACTACAATTCGAAAGAGCTCTCGATGAATTAAGAATGAAACATACCAGAATGAAACCCAAGATACGGCTACGAGCATGAAAGAAGGGATGTACAATTGGAGGAGATAATATGAGAACTCCCGCTTCAATTCAATCTCCGTACGAAGACACGAATAGACTCCTGCAAGAATTCAACGTTTAAGAAAAGTCACGAGGATTATAACGAAAACGTTTATCTGCCTCCTTTTCTCGTAGCATTAGTATACTTCGTATACGACGTTAAATATTGGATTACATTGAACACAGAACGATCACTCATAATGTGGTGTTAGTTTTCGGAAGAAGGGAATGGAAAAAGGCCAAGATTTGAATTCCCGCAATTTCTTATTTCGGTTCTCCGTGGAGCAATCGACTCAAAAATTCGTTTATATGTGTAAAAGGGTCGAAAAATGTTATACTCGAAGTTTTGAGTCGATTGCTCCACGGAGAACCGAGATAAGTAATTGCGGGAATTCAAATGTTGTCCTTTTTCCATTTCCTTTTTCCGAAAACTAACACCACATTACTCGATGGATCATTTGATGTACTGTTGCTCCTTACCAGTATTGGTGACAGAAGTGCAGCTGTTCGTCCTTACATCACTCAGAATAAACGAGGGAAGAGATTCTCTGATTCCATCTTTGATTTGGATCGGCTTCTGATCTTTCCAGTGGTACTCTACAAAGATATAAATTCATTATTCAGCAATTATAAGAACAGCCTATTAATAATCGTTCGCCTCATTGTTATTGAGCCTTTGCGTGACCTACCGATGTCTTTGGTGGTGTAAGCATACGAGGCGAAGTCGAGGAAACAAGTTTGGACGTCGAGTGGATAGTCAACGAGTCGCATTGGACATGAGAGAGTCAGAGTCAATCTGAGAGGAAAATGAGAAATTGATTTGGCAGAACCGCCAGTGGTCGTATATGTTTCATGGATAATACAAAGGGAACTCGAATTTGATATTAGAGAAAGTGGACGTAAAGTATAAGAGTACCTGCACGAGTATAGAATTCTCCCTGTTCCATTGTACACTCGAATGAGTACATTCGGCTTGTCAATCATGTGCTTCTTCCCGTCTTTCTCGTTTTGGAAGAATGTGTCCGGCGCCTGCAAATTTGAAATTTCCTCTAAAAATGTTAAGAAAATATCAAATCGGTAAACGAAATAGTGGCGGACCCAAATCTTCTGCTCCGGCGATAGAACAATGTGTTGGAGTGAGGGAGAATTGAAGTACAGTCGTTCATCTACCCATTCCTCAACAAGAACAGTTCAAAGCAATTACATGCCTTTTGATTATAATTATCAACGGTAGAGGATGCACCCTCAGTCACATGTTATCGGATGCATCAGACGTTGACGCACATGTTAGAAGGGACGTCAAGCTGTTGCATCCGATGGAAAGGGACTGAGAGTTCCTCCGCATCCGTTGATGAATGTAGTAAACAAGTAATGGTCTTACCTCTCGGAAGGTGAAGTGCAGTGAATATTCCATGTTGACATCGTCCACTTTCGAGATACTCCTGAATGACGAAGATCAATCGATAATTAAATAGAGTAGATCATACCTCAAGTACATGTTCGCATGGACGTCGACGGCCGTTGCATCTGATGACACGGGACTCAGCGTTCCTCTGTAATTTAGTTTATTGCAATTAAGTGATTTTTTAGAATCGGTATGAATGATGAAACAATCACGAACGGATCGGTTCTGCAAAACAAATAACCACGTTGAAACATCAATGCTGCCTTCATAGTCCATCATCCCTCATTTTGAAGGGTCACTTTGCTGCCGCAAAACTATTCATAGTCGGAAAAAAGTAGACCCCCCAATTTGACCCCTCATTTTTTTCGACTATGAATACTGTTTTACAACCGCAAAACAACCCGCAAAATGAGGGATGATTGTCTATGAAGGGAGCATAACTCACCTCGGTCTCACTCGATAATCATAATCAGATTCTCGTGAGATCAATCTGTTGATCAACGCTTGCTCGTCCATTAACTTCTCATACCTGCAAAGACCATTTTTACAAATTATTTTTAAAAATATATTGTTTACAAATAATAATCGATCGATTACCCCGTGTCTCGGAACTTCTCTCCATTCGTTTGGACGACACTTTGTTGCACGAGCAAGAGGATGTGGAAGAACATTACTCGCGACGAGGCCGCTACAGCATCCTGCAACGATTGCACGATTACGGTAGCGCAGCGTATTATTGATTTTCAACAGAACAAATGCAACGTATTGTACAATTTCGAACTGGGAAATTGGAGACATTTCGTGACTAGTAGGGGAAGGGACTTTTCAGTATTTAGAGGGTGGAGGAGAGAGGGAAGAAGGGAAGTCAGGGACTAATCAATAATTCATTCTTCTTTGAGGAGGAGATTTTGCTTCTCTGTGCCGACCGACGACAACTGCATGGAATACATTGCAGATTGGAGACAAAACACGGTCATTGACTACTGAGAGAGAGAGAGAGAGAGAGAGAGAGAGAGAGAGAGAGCAATTGAGACCAGAGAGAGACTTTCTCGATGGAGTGTAGGCGGGAGGGAGAATGGATGATCGCGTGAGGAACAAAAGGAAGAAAGTCGAGACGAAAGAGAGGAGGTCAATGGCTTCAGCGTGAAAAGGTGAAAGGTCAGTCTATACTCTCTAATCGACCGGTCGGTGAAATCCGTGGAATTGAATTTTCACCCATACAAATAATAAAGCATCGACAATGAATGCAGCATTATGGGGTGAATATCTGAGAGAAGTGAGAAGATACGTTGAAGAGACTACGAAGACGCGGATTTCTAATGAACAGTGAACAGATGTGTAGAGAGAAGAGAAGAAGGGAATGAATAATGGAGTAGAGAGAGAGAGAGAGAGAGAGAGAGAGAGAGAGAAGAGGAATGCGGGAAACGACCATTCACCTGCTATTGCAATTTTCGAGAGACAATGCAGCTAGAAACATGATTTACAGGGCATAGATACTCCAAAAAGGGGTCGTAAGATTCTTTGCAGATTTTAGTTGTTTTTTCTCTTTGATCCTTCCTCGAAGTGATCGAAAGCATGTATGTGCAGCACCCAACCATGCGGTTTTCCAACGACACGCTAGTGTCAGAATTGGAAAGTACCGCAGTGCTCTCCCTCCATTGTTAGTAGGGTATCTCTGCACCCATGGACCCATCTCTCAACGAACTCACTGGGAAAGAAGTCTAGGACTCCAGAAGTCTAGGCTGCCGACGAACGACTTTAAAAGTCTAAAGGTCCGCCGAAGGGATTAGGCTTTGAAAATCGTCACTCGGTAAATAGCTTAGACTTCCGGAATCGTAGACTGTTTTCCCTGTGAGAAATGTGGGTACCTCTTACTTTAACACACTCTCTCCCCCTGACCCCATTCTGGTGGTTTCTGACAGCGAAAAAAACCATTGACCTAAATAGATTGTAATTGTCGAGATCGAAGGCTGTAAGAAAAAATTATTTAGATGGAATAAATACTCCAGAAAGGGGACATGAGATGATTGATAATCTCAGATTGAGCAGTATGAATTGTGTGATTTCATTCTAGAAGTACTTCGATATGTGCAGTGGAAAGAAGAGAGGAGAAGAGAGAGAGAGAGAGAGAGAGAAGCAGAGATCCAAATTGCTTGAGGGTATTTTGATGATGAGAGACGACGACAATATTACGCATGTAATATATTTCATGCGGGAAGGAAGAGACGATTTAGTTCACTCACATCTAAGTCTAAAAGCGCCGTGACAATTAGAGATTGGAACGACTAAAAATGATTGTATGATATAATTAGGAGATATTAGGGTATGGATTAGACAGATAGTGATGGGGAACTATTGGAGAAGGATAGAAAGTATAGGAAAAAGGAGAGAGGAGAGAGGAGAAAGGCGAATCGAGAAAGAACCTCGAAATATTATCGACACTGGGGGATTCTGTTGCATTCCTCTCACAAACAACGAGTTTCATCAATGGTTTGTGAGACTTGGAAACATTGGAGAAGAGGATCACAAGGTGTTGAGAGAAAGGAAAGAGAGAGAGAGAGAGAGAGAGAGAGAGAGAGAGAGAGAGAGAGAGAGAGTTGTCAAGGGGAGAAGAAGGGAAGAAGTGATCAATGAAGATTGAGACATTGAATGAATGGAGGAATGAACTATGAGCATGATTACTACGGTACATTGTTAAGAACCATTTTTAGTCACGGACAAAGATTTGAAGATTTACAAAACAATTCAATCAAATCATTGACATATTTTGCCGCGGCCTTTTCTAGGATACATATGCAAAATAAATCCGCAGGCCGGACAACATTACGGAAATTGCTCTTGGGAGAGAGCGTGTAAAATCGAGAAAAGGCTCTCTCACTTTTGCATACTCTCTCGCCTTGATCCTCTTCCGTAGGTTTGGAATCATGCGACATACGGTGGATTGACTAGGCGTTGAACTAAAGAGGAACCGGCTGGGAAAGAAAATCGGAGGAAACGAAGCGTGGAAAAGTTCAATGAGATTCAAAGGTCTTTCTTCTTCGGAAAGGTCTCAGGCAGATCAGGAATCGTGCTTACGTAAGAGATGTTATTGTGAATGAAGAGAAGATCGGTTCCGATTTCAAATCCTTCTCGATTCGTCTCCCTTTTCTCTTCTATTTCAGTGCTAATCCAAGGCAGTCAAAGGGACATTTCAATATGACGACGCCATTGAGAAAAGAAGCGAACTTTCACACGAAACTCGACTCGAATGATGACTTTTTCCGCGCGCTGCGAAACTCATTTCAAAAAGGACTCCGAACTTCGAATGACGACGAAAAAGTGTCGAGATGAGGAACGAATTGAGTGAGAAGAGAGGAGATTTGAGTGTGTGTCAACTAGCGTCATGGAGACTTCTTTGAGACTAGCTCGCACCACTATCCATTGTGTTGAGCATCTCACACTGTTTCAGAGAGAGAAGAGGTGAAACGAGAGAATCCAGACAACGAAAGACTTTTCGCACGAAACGAATTCATATGTTCGCAATAATACAAATCCTAAATTGCCTCTTGTTTCTAAAGTAGATGCACGAAATATGTATGGATAGATAGAGAAAATATGGGAATTGATGCCTCAGACACGAATATCTCTGTTTACAGTGGGGAAGTAGTGGAAAACGCCATTATTACAGAGTATTTGTGGAAACGTGGAGAGATTAACGAAATATCAATGGAGATGAGAGACTGATGCAATACCATGTGGTCATCAGCACAATATTCTACGAATATTTTTAGGGAAAAAACCATGAAATCTAGATAACAAATTATTGAATGAAAGAGATGGAAAAAGTCTAGTTGGATCTCTCTCGTCTCGTCTGAAGATTGTTGCAGAGGACTTGCAATTTTGGACACTAAAGGAAGTTGTTTGAGAGGGAGGAAAAGAAGGAAGAGAGGTCACTCTACTAGATTAGAAGGAAGACACGACAAGTCTCAGAATCAAATGGTTTGAAGTGGCTGCACTTTCTCTTCTCATCCAAATTGAAAGGGAAAGTCGATCGAAAACAGTTGATCCGTAACCTCTGACTGGATATCCATTGACCCTTTCACACCGCAAGCTTTTCACTTTATCCTCAATTTGTTCCTCTTCTCTTCCACTCTTTTTGCCCTGATATCCCCGTCGCTCCCCATCCCATACTATACTCATAATAATCTTTATTTTCTTTTACCCTTGCGGTGTAATATAAATTGTTAATTTTAAAAATGATATTTTTGTTGAATCACTTACCATGAGTCGACTTCTCTCCTCGATTCTTCTTCTTCTTCTTGTCGATTCGACTGATTCTACTCAACTCTGGCGAAGATTTCCCATTCGATACGCTGTGAATAGTGGATGTGAGTGCATTTAACGAATAAGGAAGATTCGAGCAATTGTCTGGCTCTCTCCATTTCGCATGATCTCTCTCCTCGTCTGACCAATGAGAGAACGTGCAGAATGGAGAGGACGATTCGGGGAACGGACAAAGTAGTACCCATTTAAGTGATATGCGAAACCAATTTAGAGTGAGCGGTAGGTAGATCGAATCTTTCTATTTCGGGAGGCGACTAATTCGTTCTTTCTAGTGAACGAAGGAGTGATTGAGTCTGTTCTAGAGGAATGGATGGACAGAACTTGCGTCACTTTCGAAAGAACCACAGAGGAAACGGCCAATCTCACTTTCGTCAGGGCAGAAAGGTACGCTACTCTCTATGGAAGTCAAATTGCAAGAAAGGGGAACGGCCCCGGGTCTCTCTCTCTCTCTCTCTCTCTCTCTCTCTCTCTCTCTACAAAAAAAGAGTGACGTTTGTATCAGCAAGAGAGCGAGAAGAGGTTCAGTCAAAAGAGACCAGCGAGGAACTGTCAGTCTATGTATGAAAAGAAGGAAGAAGGAGAGGAAGAGAGAGAGAGAGAGAGAGAGAGAGAGATGGACAAATTTGATTCGACCAACGGTGATTTTTCCGATCGAGGAAAGGTTGGACTGAAGCAAACTCTCTTCGTTTAGTGCACTCTCTCGTCGGTCAGAGAGTACGAGAGTACGTGCAAAATTGAGAGAGACCAGACCAATCTGAGCTCTTGTTTTGCGGGTTTTGGGAGTCTGGGAGATAAATAGGCGAAGGGCACGCAACGACTGGGCACTTTTGACTTGTTTTCGAGAATTGTTTCGAGAACAGACGAAGGATTTCAGAGGAGAGGAGCGTGAGAGAGAATATATCGGAGAGTTTGGAGGAGAAGATTGAAATACGGGAGAGTGGGAATGAAATGGAGAGAGAGAGAGAGAGAGACAGAGAGAGATGAGTATATTCACGTGTGTCTCGGAGATTGTTCCCGAGAGATGAAAATATAGGCGATATTCAAGAGATGAAAGCGTGGTCGAAATGTGGTCGAAACTTGGGAAGGAAAGGCGAGATTCAGTGTGAAAAGAAGAGAAAAAGAAGAAGGACGATTGCGGAAATTATGAATTGAATAAAGGAAATAAAGAGGGGGAGGGGGAAGACTACTTGAGTGGCTACTCCATTCTTTGATCCAATGGAAAGACTAATGGAATTCCCCCCAATGGGACAAGTTGAGAAGATCAGGAATGAATGGAAATTAACTGTGAGAGAAAGATTGATTACGAGGAAGGACAAGTCATGGATACTTTAGAAGTAGAAGAAAGTTGCCTAGTGATGACGCAACTTCCAATCTCCTTTGATTAGGCTGCCTTTTACGAGAGAGTCCCATATGTGTTATGGTCAGGAGTCGCAGATTGAATTAGATTGAAGGGAGAGACGAGAGGGGCTAAGAGTAAGGTCGATAGAATAGGAAACTGATTAGAATATTTTATTTATTGCACATTACAAAGGCAATAGATGATGGTCGAACACAAGAAAAAATATTTTTTTTTAATAATAAGGGGTGGGAAAATAAGATGGGGAATGTAGTAGACTAGTATACCTCCATTCCATTTGTACTACCCATCTTTACTCCCTTCGTCTCTTTCTGTTCATTCTAACTGGGAAAAGAGGACTTCTTTTGTCTCAGACGAACTTAGAGAAAGAGAGGCCACAACCACCAATTAGGCTCTTTCCGAGGTAGTTTTGATGGATATGGAACGGAACATTGAATTCACGTGAGATAATGGGAAGAAAGGAAGAAAAGCGAGAAGTTGAAAACATGTTTATTACCTCCCATTACACATTTATGCACTGCCAATAAATCCCAGGAATCAATTCGATTTTAGAGCAGAAATGGAGATAATTCTAATTGAGAGACGCGTGAAATGCTGCAGAAACGAACAAAACGATGTGATTTATTCATGAACAGAGACGAATTGAAAGGAGACGCTGGCAAATCTGTAAATAGCCTAAGGCTAAACTCTTTTGAGACCACGCCTACTCTAATTATGAGTGGAGAGAAAAGACTCAGTGACGGTTAGAAATATGGAAATTGGGGGGCAGTCAATCAAGGTTTTCTTCTCTCGAGTTGTTTGTGGTCGAAAAGGTGTTTGATTGAATAAATTGTCCCCTGTCTCGACTATTTCGAAGAAGAGAAGAAAGAGGGGAAAACACACGACAATTTTCCGTGTAAGGCGGATGTGAAGAGCAATTGGGAGAGTTTCCCCGCCAGACAATGACAAGAATATTTATAGTAGGGTTTCTGGTTACAAACGAAATCACATAATAAGGCAACAACCTATCGATAAAGTGACACAAAACCCATTTCATTATTGGAGCCGCACCGCTTTGTTGTGTGCGAAAAAAGAAAAATGATAATCCTGAGGTTTCAGTTTGACCGCTGAAAACCCCGTAAGTCAAATTTATAGCTGTTTCGCGCACATCGGAAAAGTTTCTTCGGAATCGAGCCAAATTGTCGGAGTGCATGCAGCTTGTGAAATAAAAGGAGTGCTGCTGCATGAGATTGGTACTACTCGATATTGCATCATCCCTAGTCAATCTACCTTCACAGGACACACTCTCGGCTTGCATCACACTCATACACGAAGAGATCGCGATCGATTTGTGGTCTTGAAGATGGAGAATGTACGGTAGGTGGGAATACTGTAGACAGATAGTATCGATTGGCAGATCGCCTGCGTACACTGCTGACTTCGTACGACGAGTGAGGAGGGGAGTCCTGGACGGAGTTCCGTATGACATCGGAAGCATCATGCACTATTCGGTTACGGTAGGTTGTCTCGATCGATTGCGAATTGATACCGTAATCAGACATTCGCTCGATCTCCGTCTTCATTCACTCTTCTACCGAGAGATTCTATCTATGCTCAAACATTAGGACAGAGATCCCGATTATCATTTTACGATGTTCAAGCGGTGAATAATGCATACTGTAGAGGTACCGTAGTCCTGGGAAATAATGATCTACCGTATCCTTCCAGATTCCTGCCCACAGACGATCGATAACTGCCAGAACGGAGGTTATCCACATCCTACTCAATGCAGTTCTTGCGTTTGTCCTGATGGTTGATCTACGGTCGATCGATATCAAGTCCATTACCGTAATCTTGCAGGATTCTCTGGCAGGCAATGCACAGAATTGGCTAACGATGAAAGTTGCCCGACGGATGTCTATCGTGTAGCATCCGTTGAATGGTCGATGATTCACCACGCACACAACGGCATCGATTGTGTGTGGGGTGTGGAGGTGAGGACGACGAATCTCAGATGGATACGGTATCTCACTTCCAGGCGCCTATCGGTTATGTCGTAGAGTTCCAATTGGATGAAGTACGAGTACCAGTTATTCCTGGCACTGTAAGTTACAATTTTCTTTCAATTTACAGGGAGCGCCCATATTCATTCAATGGAGAAACGCTCGAAAAAGATCTAGGTTTATTTTATTACATTTTTTGAAATCAATTGTCTGGTCTTATATTTATCTACAATAGTCATATGCTGGTCATAATCTCATGAGAATTAAATACACGATTAAATGTAAAACTTTAAAAAAAACTCATTTTTTGCAGGTTTGCTCTGCAGATTTCGTGGAGATAAAGTTCAGAGAAGATCTCAGACTAACGGGAGCACGATTTTGTCATTTTGGAATGAGTAAGATATATTTCTGTGGAATATTCTAATCTAATTTTACAGAGCATCCACGGAAATCGGAATCGACCACAGTTTTGGTATTGTTAAAATCTTCCCAAGAAATTGATCTGCAATCAGAGTTCACACTGAAGTATCGAGCTGTGAAGAATCTTTAGTGTCACTTGTTATTTATAGTCTGACTAGTTACGAGTAACCAATGATTAAAACACGGGTAAACAAAATAAATATTAAATTAATATTTCCCAGAAATGTGCTTCACAAATCACGAGCATGCCCCCTCGAACTGACGCGTCGCGTGCTAAATACGAGACGCGCGCGTGTTAGAGAGTTTCAGGCCTTTTGGCGGCATTCTTCTTTGAATGGTCCTATTCTGCCCTGAGGGCTCACTCTTTCTCTATCTGCCTACTCCCATCTATCACCCCTAACTCCCTCTACTCGTCCAACTCGCAGTCAATTGCCAGTTCATCATGTTTTCTTGACTTCTTCCGCGTTTTATCTTCTCTCTTTTGAATCGCCGAGCTGTTTTTTGCCAAGAATTTGTCGTTTCATGGTTATTTTGTTGCTCATTTCGGCTATCCGTTCACTAATTTCAAATGTCAGAGGCGGCCCTTTGAGCAGGTATAGTTCAAATAGTTAGCGCTGCTTTGATCTCGCCGCCCTTTCGTTCAGTTCAAATGAGACAATAGGGAAAGGGCGGGTCGACTGTGAATTCGACCCGACGATTCATTCAAATTTGAATTGTTCACTCAAGTTCTCATGATTCTCTTGCTGAACCAGCGATTAGATGCGCTCGTATTCATGTTGTCTGCGTGAGAACATTTGACCCCTCGTCTCTCTGCCTCTCTTCAATCCGTGTTATCTCTCGTCCTCTTTCTCTCTGATCCCTCCTCCGTTCCCACACTCTCTCGCCGATGCTCCATCGAACACCCGTTGAGTAGTCGGTCGGTTCCTTTGATGGATCTTTGGGCGGGATAGAGTGGGAGCCTAGCACCCGACCCATTCCCAGATCCATCTCTCCGACTGTCTCTCTTCGATGATAGTGCCCCTTTATGCCCGCGGCGCGATTCACTCTGTTCGCTCATTAGGGAATAGCGGCTGTTTGTGAGTGAGAAGAGAGGATTACACTCGGATTGGGATGGATTGCATCTGTGAGATGCCACTTCAAGGCGTTCCGAGACTGAGAGAGAGAAATGAGACCTTACGTTCCTCTCGACTCCTAGATGCAATCTAATCTCGTACTCTTCCGTGTATTACTATCAGTGTTCCTTATCATCGATCAGTGGCTATCAATCTCATCGATTCCTCCCATTTCCTCAGTGGTCGCTGCTTCTTTCTGAATCACTCGCCTCTTTCGTCTGTCATAGTCACTCTCACTGAGTTATAGCTATTCCATACTAAAGGTTGCGCTCTTTGAATCTTCCGCTTTCACCATTTTATGTCCTCCTCCACTCACTTTCTCAATGCGCCTATCACAGACTGAAGTCCAGTCTACTTTATCCGTATTTCATAATTATGATCATAATCTCTCGATGATTTGTGTGGGTAACCTGATTACATATGAGTATTACACAGTTATTATACATAGTTTCTCTCTGAGATGTGACTTCTGAGTAATAGTAACTGTAATATGTATAGCATGTATATGAAAAAGTCAACTATAGAAACATTCTATCTCTAAAAGTACCAATTGCCCATTGATTGCTGCAGTATCAGCCATTCAATCGATGCGGGGTCCAGGAGGGAATGGGTGGAAGTGGAGGGTACGGTACGGGATGATGGAATGCCTCCGAATGGAATGGGGGATCCTGTGATAAGGGAAGGATGGAGGAGAGATTGAGGGATGGGGAGGAAGGAAGAGGAGGGAGAATGGTGGATGCTGCACGAAGTTGAGATGGGATGAGGGGTAGTAGAAGAAGTGGAGGGAAGATCGAGATCTTGATGAGATGAAGATGAAGATGGTTCTGAAATGAATGGTTTTAGAAAGGTCTCCTGATATCTCGAACTGTTTCTATTGAGCCCATACGTGGGCAGCACTTATCCGAGGCCTTTTACAGCTAGCCCCCGATCGCCTACTGCGTTTGCACACAGTTCCCGAGCCGTACTTTTACAAGAAAAAATCAATGAAATAAGCTCTACTTTTCACTATTTTTCTTTTGCACTGAGCCCCGAAAAATCCCAGCCCACATTCGCACAGTGCCCCTGCCCCCTGCTGCCCATGTGTGATTGAGCCCTCAATAAGCCTTGCATATCAACTGCATTGTTTGCATGAGTGACTCTTAGTGTGTGGTCTGGTCGGTGCAAGATCAGAGACTATATGGGGTAATATTTGTCCACTGATCAGCTCCCAAACCCACAAGGTCATCGCTTCTATCAATCGGGGGAATGGCTAATGCCTTCTTTGTCTCACTTCGTAACATGTGTTGCGACTGATCCTCTGTCCCCTCCCTTTTACCCCTCTCTCCTCATATTAATCGTGGATTCATATCTCTCCTCTCTTTCCTCCGAATAGACTCCCTAATTAGTAGTGTCACTCTATCGATGGTTCACAAAGGGTCGGCGGAAGTCTCTCTCGTAATCCATATCCGTCACCGATCCTAATCCTCCTTCCATCTACGCGTGTCACTACTAGAATTTGCCCATTTGCTCATTTTTTTCCCGTCATGTATCCACATGTTCCTGTCGGTTAGCTCCTACTAGCCCATACATACACTAGGTTGTGGCCAGCAACTATGTCCTCCCCCTTTTGCCACAAACCCACCTGATTTCGACTCACGCCATCAAGGGTTTTTTTCTCGATCAGACCCTCCCTCTTTTTTTACTCAAATTCACTATGTTTTTTCTCCGAACCTCCCGCTTTTGACCTACAAGCAACAACCCTTTCTAATCTATGTACTACCCATATAAAGATTGTATGACACATTAGAGGTTAGATAACTAACTGGAATCTGCGGCTGTGTTGGGAGTAGTGATGACGTTGAATCTCTTCTTGAAATTGTGCAGCCAATGTTCGGAGAAGAGAGATCGGCCTTGTCGATTTGCCTCTTCAAGTGCATCGGGGCAGACAGAAGAGGCGATGTCACGGGCCTCATCCTTTAATATTTAGCTATTAGTAAACACGCAATTAGAAAAAAAAATGTAATTTTTGAAAGATTTAGGATTTAGTTTTGCACTCTAAAATATGAATAGCGTAGTAGGAACCTGCAGCCATTTGTTGTTGATCTTGAATCCAAGCTTGATTCGATTCTGCAGTCGCTCATTCAGAATCTGCAGTTCGATATTGAACCTCAATATTTTGATGATTATATCTTACCTCTTCCACCTTGGGAAATTGTACTTTTCTTCCTCTCTTGGAAGGATCGGGTGAAGTCGATCGAGTGGATGGACCCGCTTTCTTCTTGCATAGACTGCAACAAAAATGTCTAGCTATTTATTTGTTTCAAATTTGACAAGCTAGAATGTTAGAATTTAGAATTCAGTTAGAATTTACATGACTTGGAAATAGACTCACCTGGGAAATCGGTCGTAGAACGATTGAATAGGCAATTGATCCGAGTTTGCGAGCAATTCAGATGCGAGTTCGTCTGTGTTGAAGAGAACGGAATCAGAAATAATTGAAGTAGATGATTTCTCGTATGGTTCGAAGGCGGGAATAGTGGTGGAAGAGGAAGGAGTTGAACGGGGATCGGTTCCTAAACACGATGTTATGTTCCGATTAATTCGTTGCATTGCACTACCTTCATCATCTCTTATTGATCTCTGTACAGTATCCGTTCGTGATCCTAGTTCGGCCGATAGCTCTTCGATTGTTTTCTCCCTGGGCACTGGTTGGCTGAAATTATTTTGTACGAGATGCATCCACGTTTCACTCTCCATTTTTTCTTGATTTTGCATGCGCTTGTCAATCCAAGATAATACTGCATTATTTTACGGCTTCACTTTTTCAACCGTTCACCTAATCGTAACCTTAGTTGTGGCAAAAAAAACGTAGGTGGGAGAGAGGAATGGAGGCGGGATCTATCTCATGGGTATGAAGGGGGATTCGAAAGAGGAATGGAGGTCATCGAACCGGCACTAAGACTCAATGATTGCATGATCTACTCACCACTCCTTTCCTATCGGAATACTGAATCGTTTCTTGAAGTTGGAAAGCCATCGTTCGGAGAATTGGCAGTTGAGTAGATCAATGGATGCCTGAGAACCATCAGCTCGATCTAGAGCCAATTGACGAGCACGATCACGAATCCACTTGTTACCCGGCTGAAAAGAATCGATACGAGTGAGAATGGCACTGTGGGCTGATGATGGATTTATCGATTGATTGATTGAACGGTACCTTGATCCCCGTGGCAGTAACTTCATTCTCGTATTCGATGTACAGATGTTTCTCAATATCGGGAAACTGTGGTTTCCGACCGCTCCTTCCCGATTTGAGTGAACCCGGTCGAGATTCGCGGATTTTATCCACTTTACTGATCCATCCATTCAGCATCGACTGAAAGTTGACTCATAAGAATGGACAAGAGATGTAATTTCACCTACCTTGGTAATGGAGAATCGCTTGCAAGTTCTGTACTTGTTGCGGCCATTGTTGTTGAAGTAATCAACGACGACTAATTTGAACTCTCGAGGATAACTCATTCGAGGAGGATTCGATGTTGACGTTGATGGAGCAGTTGTCGACGATGATGTAGATGCTGTGGCTGACGTCATAGATGCTCTGAAATCGATAAGATTTTGGTCACAGCAGATACAATGAATTGTGGTAATGGGTGACTGAGCTGACCCTGGTTCCATGTCTAGCATGGGGGCGACTGTGGCTGCAGCGGGACCGAAGGAGGCAACCTTGGGTGCCAATTGATCTGCCAGCCATTGGGCAGAAGGAATGGGATTGGAGCAAGTGGGAAGGATGGAGGAGGAAGTGGAGGGAAGGCAATCGAATGATGATGGATCTGGAAAAGGAAGAAGAGATGAGAAGAGGAACCCGATAGTGAGATCATACTCGAGTGTCAACTTTGGACGACCTCAACGTCATTGTTTTTGTTGCCATCGAAAGTGCGCAGCAAAGGTTGAGTGAGTGGGAGTACCTGAGTGAATGGGAGGATGGATGACGGAAGATCGAGAGGGAAGGGAAAGATCAAGAGGAGTATCGTCTCTCTGAAGATCAAAATGGAATGGAAGAGAGGGTCGAACTGCAGTTGGTCGATGAAGAGTGAAAGAAGAAGAAGGAGGAGGAGAGGAGGAGGATGCCATCGATAGTGAGAGGATAGCTGCCTCAAGGGGGGACGGATGATGCTCCTCTCACTCTCAGTTGGAATGGGGGAGGGGCACTGTATTCACAGCGACTCTCTCTCTTTCTCAGACCGAATCTCGCTCGCTTTCCCTTCTCTCTTCTCACTCTCTTTCACTCTCGCAAAGGTCGCTGCTGCTAGGGGAGAAGGAGCGATCGGAGGAGGGAGAGGAAGGTCACCCTCTCCTACCTCCCAATGACCATACGAATTCCCCCCTCCTCCTTGGTATCTCGAAGGAGTTCGCACGAGACCTTGAGTCCCCCCCCCTCCCGACTCTTGACCATGGCCCATTTCGAGTGAAGGGAGGCAGGGGGGGGGGGCTTGTCCGTCCGATCGAAAGGAGAAGGGGCGATCCCAATGATGAGATCGAGTGTGAAAGCAAGGAGGAGAAAGTACGAGAGAGATGAAGAGAAGACGGTAGAAAGTGAGGTGAACTCGGGTGTGAGATCATGTGCAGATAGATACGGTAGACGTCGATTCCTCACTATGTGCCGTTCCTTCCATTATGCAGTGGACAGTGCAGATGGGAGGGTTGTACTATCCATCTTGTTACTGCCGGGTGCCATACTATGTGTGTTCCATGGCAGAGAAGTCACTGGGATGGCAGAGTGAGAACACATTGTCGTGTAATGTACCTTATTCCATCGCTGGCAGAGTTCAAATGTGGATACACACGGACGTTGTGAACCGATGCAGAAAATGAATTGGAGATGTTTTCATCGAATCTCCCCGACTGTTTGATTTCCTTTCGCATATTGTTCTTCCACAACGACTACGGTATGTACTCACGATTGGTCTATGAGTGAGATCTCTCGAGAATGATTCACGTGATGTTGTTATTGTGGTTGGAGATGCAAGCTGGTTCGGCGCAGATCAAGATCATCTAGTTTGATCGTACTCTGAACGCGCTCAATTCTCGATGGGATACGGTAGCTACCACACGGTTACGGTAGTTGTTCCATTCGATCGGGTGGGAGTAATGAAGGAATTGCAAAAGGGACGGGGAACGACAATTGAATGGCGTTGAACGGCCTCCAAATTGGGGTGAAGAGATTCCCCTAAAAAAGCGCTACCCCTAGTCTTCCCTCTGACTGTCTGACTCTCTCGATCCGCCCACTCTCTCTCTTCTATTCCACTTATCTCATCCCTCTCCAAATGGAACGAACTCTCTCACCCTCCGTTCTACTCTTGAACGGGAGTTCGACTCGTTTTTATGCGAACCCTGCATCTTTTTGCCCACAGTTGGGGACTAAGGGTGGAACTTTTTTCGCCCTTTCTCTTTCTAATTCTCATTACTGAACTCTCTCTATCTCTCTATAACCTCTTCCGCTCTTGAAGAGGGGGGGGGGAAAGAGAGAGAGTTGCAAGAAAGGGAGAATTATGTGGGAAGAATCGGTTTTGATCTCACTCTGTTCGAGATTAGCAAAGTGAAAGGGAAACCAAACGAGGGGTTAGGCATCGAATTGTTTGTGGATTACGGTGTCACACTACATTCCATGGGTAAGCATGTATTGATCGGTAGATCAGCCCATCAAAGAGAAGGTCGTAAAACAGTCAGACCGGGGCCTAGCAAGGGCATTGTCCAATTATGAATGATTACGCAGTCCTCTCATCTCTCTCGTTAGCCCCATTCATCAAAGATGGCCATTCACAGTGCTTTTATGGCAGAGGAGAGGAGAAGATTGTGATAATTGCTGTCTGACCATTGCATCCACAGACGGTAGGCATACAGAGGGAGAAGAGAGAGAGAGAGAGAGAGAGAGAGAGAGAGAGAGGGCGGCATGCCCTAGCTTGCGTCCTAAGGACCTTTCCTCTCCCTCCCCCTCACTCACTCACTCTCTCTCTCTTCCCGTTCTCTCCTCCTCTCCCTCTCTACTCTGACTCTGTTGCCACTGTTCGGTCCACGGCGCTTACAAGCGATATCATAATCTTTGTTTACATATAAACATTTTCGAAAATGTGCAGATTGTTTAATCACAAATGCGTTATAATTCGAGGAGTATTGGGTGTCTTGCTTTCTAGAACTTGCGAAGCTAGAAATCGGCCGGATTTGCATTATTATTATGTGAGATTAAAATGTCGATGCTCGAGTTTTAACTGCCGACGTTCTTTTTCTCTTCTATCTGTTGTATGCCCCCTTTCCCAGTCCTTTCTCCTCTCCTCCTTCTCTTCCCCCTTTGCTCTTCTAATGGACATGCAATAGGGGGTCGCCCCTTCTCTTTCGTAAGCCAGCTCTTTTTTGTCGTCTTGTCCCATGCTGCGTGAATATTTCAAATTGCATTTGTTCTTTCTCTTCCCCATTTTCCTTGTCTTCTTTCGATTGCTGTCTTCTCTTCTTTCTCGTGAATTACAGCTAATCAAGTGCAGTAATCATCATGTCCAAACTCTCTCTTCAGAATCCGTCCCAATCGAGTAGAAGTAGTAGGAGGAGAAGGAAGACTCCGAGTTTGATCTTTGATCTCTGGGATCACCGTACATGTCCTGTCGAGCCAGTCACACCAGCGGAAGCGTCGACAGTGAAAGGGTCAGTCCAGTAAACGATTTCGTCATAATTAGCAGGGGAATTTGATTTGGATCCAGGTGATGTCGTTCTCTGGAATCACTTTTGTTATGGGGGTCTTCGTTGTTTTCTTTTTCATAATGGTTTTAAATTTAAAAAAAAATATTGGTGCCTGAGAGTAGTGTGGTTAGATCGAATATTTCTGTTCTCGAATAAACTCGTTCGATCTAGCAACACTAGTGGAGAGATGGATGGTTCGATAGGTGGGTGCACTTCTCGTAGAGAGCAGAGGAAACGGAGGAATGGAAGTCAATTTAGTATGGAGAGAGAAATAAGGGATTGGATTCTGGTGAAAGAAGGAGAAGAGAAAAGATAAGAAGGATGGAAGAGAAGGAGAGGCGCCTTTTGTTTCCTCGTTTAGTGAAATGGCTGACTAGGTGGTTTGAGGCTGCAGTGGGAGGTTGAAAGGAGAGTGGTGGGCGAGTTGACGATTGAACTCTATTGCTTTCGAATTTCAAAATTATCGTTTCAAGTTTTTTTTCTTTGACGTATTCATCTCGTAATGATATCACTTGCAGATGTCAATAGAGGATGCCATCGCAGCTCATCTCCACGATCTCAATCTCGCAGAATCGAGGTTTCTTTACAACTTTAAATTGTTATTAAAATCTGTTCTTTTATTCCATAAAAAAAACTTGCTTTCTAAACAGATTGCGAATGTCAACCATTGTTCATTTCCGCTCACAATATTTTCTAAATTGTAGTGTTTTTATTAAATTTATTGATTGATTGCAGAGAACGAGAAGTGGACGATCGGGACCACTACGAGATGGAGATGGTACACGATCAACTGACGAACATGATTGCAAATGATCGTGATGAGAGCAGGTACGGTAGTGGAGAAAGGGTCGATCGATATGGGATACGGTAGCAAGGGCGGATAAAAACGTGGTCACGAGAATTAGATGTTCTTAATACGGTATAATGCCTTGTATCAATGCAATAGTAAGCAATGAGAATGGACGTTGTCGTGACCATACTGTCGTCATTTCCATTGTAGAGAATCGGGAGTGTTGCGCTCCCGTGGGTAGGAGGAAATTAATAGAGTTCTTTCAGACGAAATCTACTGCAGGAGCTCTTCAACGAGTCAGTAATGATGAGACAACTCGTTAGTTGTTTTCTTATTTTATTTTATTCACGACTATGCATGCGACGACAAAAATATGTGTCTTCGTTATTAAAATTTTAAAAGAATACATTCATGAAATGGAATACTGGTGGTCCCCTCTGCTTCTATACCTCGGCGTGTCTCTTGCTTTGCCATTCTCTCTCACAGTCGTATTTGTTGTTTAGGAGCGGAACGTTTTATTTTTTTTGTGACGAGTGTTTGTAAATTTACAACATTGTGCGTAAATTTTCCGTTCCGTCAATAACGAAACTACTGTGCAAAAAGTCGGCGAAATGCTAACTCGCCATATCATTATTTCCATGATTTTATTATGTGATTCCAATAGCAGTGGAATGCACGTTTTATGAAATAGGAATGAAATAATTTTAGAGAAGGTGTCTGCCTTAGTAGCATAGGTCGAAAGGTACGTAAAACACGACGAAGCCAACCCGCATTTTTTAGATTGTTTTGGTGAAAAAATGAAAACCCAACCCGCATTTTCGCTTTTTCATGCCCATTTTTGAGAAAACCATCCCACTTTTTCGGTTCACATTCCCATTTTTGAAAAAAACCAACCCGCAAAAAAACCAACATCGACTTGCCGCAACGCACCCTTTCGAAATATGCTTAGTAGGGAATATAATGTTCCGAAAGATGGACTAATTAACACTAACGACCGTATCGCGAAAGTGGGCGGAGACTGCTAATTTTTTGAACTGCACAATAAGTACATGAACTAAAATTTCGGAAAACTGTTAATTGCTTTAATATCCAAACTCGATAATTGAGTATTCTCTCTCTTCTCAGATTCTCCACCTCCGACCACAGAAAGACGGTGCGCGTCCTCCTGCGAGGTACTACGACAACGCCATGGATGCTCTCTCGTCGGTGAGTACGGTAGTGTATCGTACAATGACGGATACGGTATAGAAGATGTCTAATGAATTACAGTAGAAAAGACAATCCTCATAGACTTTTTAGTATGTGTAATATATAATGATTACTGATCGCATTCAGGTGACAGAGAAGACGTATCATGCCCACTATCGAAAGGCTGCAATCACGCTCGGTGAGTTGGGGTTTCAGAATGGGGATATGCATAATGTCGAGGACTGGTAGATAATTGATAGGTCGCATTGCCAAGTTGCAATAATTTACATATTGTCAGTGATATGTTCGAGATATGTAGAGAACGGTTAGTAAAAAATATATTAAATCAATATAATAATTAATAATTCTTATTGATGTGTCAGGTGTTGTGGAGGCGGGTGCGGAGTTGCTCGTGTTGGAAGTGAGAGTATGGGGCCCGACTGCATCGATCCAACCAGAGTACACGAATGGAATGGGAAGGAATGAGAGGAGAGATGTCAGGAAACAGATTGGTTAGTTGAAATACATCTTATCTATTTCATACATTTTTGTTTAACCGAGATTATCGGTATGTGACCAGTTTGTAAATTTCCAAAATATGATTTCTAGACAGATCTACAGGACGAAAATGTAGATTTGATTTTATTCTTTCTAATTATTTTCATAGAACATCCTCGTGAGTTACGACGCATTCGTTTCTGCCCACAGCTATTGATTAATTGTTTTTCTTGTGTTTTTTTAAAAATAAGAATAATTTGTACAGCATCGGTGCTGACGAATCTGACGTTTGGAAGTGCATCGATGAAGAGACTTCTGGCGGAATACGATCAATTCATTGCTGTCGTCATCCAAATCATCCAACACGCACCCAATCTCGTCCCGGTTAGTACAATGTTAGATGTACATTTTATGATTTTGATTTCCTTGAGATTTGTGGTGTCATAGTCTGAAAACAATGGCGGATTGATCCTGCTATCATTACTCTAGTCTTGTCCCATAATATTCTTGTTGCAGCCGTTCTCCAATCTCCTCCGTAACGTGAGTTGGCCGTCGTGCAAGGAAATGCACTCACTATTCACTGCCACCCCTGCACTGGCACGAGCTGCAGTCGAGGCACACATGAGAGGTACGGTAATCAGGGAGATATCAATTGGGTCGGAGTGGGAAAATTGATTGAGCTACAGTAAACATTTGTGTTTTCTTACTTAGTATAGTTAAATGTGGGAGGTATTACCCCTCCCCCCTTTATTTAACTCCTTCTTGTTTAGACGACGATAAATCGGTGAAATCGACGTTGTCTGCCCTCTGGAATATCGTAGGAAGTGGAGAGGACGAATGTGTGAGGAGAGTAGTTGAGGTCAGAATAAACTTTTTCAATTTTACAAAAAAATGTTCATTTTAATTTTACTTTTTAAAAAAATTAGTGGTAATTTGTAACTAAATGGTGTTTTCTTGCAGGAGGGAGGATGTGTCGAAGTTCTGGTTGGACTACTGACCCCGGACGCCAGTAGAACTGTGAGTACATTTTTTTTTAATTAATGATATTTCCTAACTGATGTTTTCGTGTTTCGGGAGCGTTATATTTGAAAGTATGACTGTTGTCCGTCGATAAATCCTTTTCTTGTTAAGTATAATTATATTTAGTATTAATGTGTCAATCACAGACTGTCGTCGAATACGCAACGGGCATTCTGAAGCACGCTGCAGCGGAATTAGTGAGAGATGACAAGATGAGATATTGTGTCAGTTATTCCAATTTATTTTTTTGAACATTTTTCTACTTTTTGGAGAATTTATTATTAATATATTTTGTAAACTGATTGATTGTAAAATGTACACACTTTTCTAGCTAGAAATGGAGATTTTGATGCAAAGGAGAAAGTTATGTGATATTCGAATGTTAGATTATCGGTTGACCGGTCTATTCATATATCCAATTGTTGCCATATTTGCAGTCCGAAGTTCGCGCTCGTCTCATCTCTTCTCTCTTCCCTCTCCTTCGTAGTTCATCTCTCACCATCGTCAAGAATTCTCTCTCTGCAGTCAATGAAATTGCCGCCAAAGACCCGGCTACTGTAGCTGTCAGTTATTGCACATTGATTATTTATTTATTTATTCGATGTTGGTCGCAGCAAAGAAGTTTCCAATACAAAAGAGTATGTAGAAGAGGTGTAGCTTGGAAGTGGTTGGATGTTATTCAAATTCGGAGTTGATTCCCGCAAATTAAAATGAACAGTTACTAAAGACTATTATTTCAGAACGTCTGTCTGTCTGTCTGTCTGTGTGTGTGTCCGGCGGTCACGTTTTTCGCATTTTCCTTATATTTCGCTTCAAAATTGCGCTATCTTTCCAAATCCTTTTGCATATGATTCCCGACCAGAATACCTTTCAAATTTTACAAAATTTAATTAACGAAATCCATAGCCAAGTGGGTTACGAGCCAAACTTTGAATCCGAGACCCCCAGGTTCGATCCCCGCCGCGGGCAAACCTTTTGCCGCATTTTTCGCAAGTGCCAGAAACTGCTCTAACACGGTTTTGAGTACCGTGAAACACGTTTTCACCTGTTTTGCCGAATTTTAACGAGTGTCGGGGATCATAGGAAAAGTATTTTGCTATGTCAGAAACGTGTTTGAACGTGTTCTAACACGTTCTAACGTGAAAAATCGAAAATTTCGAAAAGTTCCAAAATGATTCAGAGAGCGTAGGGGATCACAGGAAAAGTGTTTTGCGATGTCAGAAACGTGTCTGAACGTGTTCTAACACGTTCTAACGTGAAAAATCGAAAATTTCAAAAAGTTCCAAAATGATTCAGAGAGCGTAGGGGATCACAGGAAAAGTATTTTGCGATGTCAGAAACGTGTCTGAACGTGTTCTAACACGTTCTAACGTGATAAATCGAAAATTTCAAAAAGTTCCAAAATGATTCAGAGAGCGTAGGGGATCATAGAAAACGTTTCCGAAATTGCTCTAAAAGTTCTGAACGCACTGTATCCTGCGTTTCCGTTGTGAAAGGCTCGTGAGGCTGAGAGCGATCGAAAAAAGTTGCCACGGAGCCACGAAGTGGCGTAGTGGCAACTTTTTTCGATCGCTCTCAGCCTCACGAGCCTTTTGCAACGGAATAAGCCAGTACTCTTTGTAGAGATTCCCCAACACATTCCCCAACAAGTCGAGCTTCAATGTCACCTGGGGCTGGCTATCGAGCTCCCGCTGGACCGAACTTGGAGCCGGCTATCGAGCTTCCCCTGGACCGAACTTGGAGCCTGCAAAAAACCCCTGGACCGAACTTGGAGCCTGCTACCGAGCTTCCCCTGGACCGAACCTTCGGCCGGCTGCAAAGCTCCCCCTGGACCGATCTTGGAGCCGGCTACCGAGCTCCCCCTGGACCGAATTTGGAGCCGGCTACAGAGCTCCCCCCTGGACCGAGCCTGGAGTCGGCTGCAAAGCTCCCCCTGGACCGAACTGTGCCCTGCAACTGAACGCCCCCTTGAACCATACTTTGAAAACGTAGTGCGCACCTACCATAACGTAGTTTAACCTCAACACACCCTGCTAGTTTCACTACTAATACGATCATGATCTCTTTTAATTAGTTGAAAACAAATAGGTGCAATTGTGATTGCAGAAGTGGATGTCCTCACATGGAATGGACGCCCTGGAGAGATTGCAGAGATCGAATGACAATGACATGAGGAGACCGGCAAAGGTGAGAAGAAGAGAATATTTTTTAATAAGAAATAAATCGAACTTTTATATTCTTATGGCCATTACTCAGTTACTTGATGGAATATACGGACTATAGACCCTCTTGTTGCAAATCGAATGTGTATTTTCGAAGAAAAAAATGTGCAATCTTTGCAGTCGATTCTCTCTCACATCGGCGCGGGAGACGGGATGTCTGTGATGAGCAGGAGTGCGCATGTTGGAAATGGACGAGGTACGGTAGAGGAAGGATATTGATTGAATGAATGAGATGGTTACGGCAGACGGACCTGGTTAGATGTTTGTTTGATTAGAGTTAACAATTCCAGCTATTACTTTGTTCGAAATAGTCAGAGGTCAAAAAGTAAAGTAGCATGGAATATCTGGACTGGCAGGTTTTCGATTTTTTAATAGTCTACCGGGCAGGTTTCTACATTTCTGGGTTGATTTCGGAGACTCTGTCGGGCAGGTTTCGTTTTCAGGGGTCAATTTGATCAGGCATTTATTTTTCGCGTTTAGTACAATCAATTGAGATCCGACCAGTTTTATGAGACGTACACTATCGTTTTGGCAATTTGTATTCGAAATCTGACCAGATTATATATTTCGCAAATAATCCGTGTTTTATGTGGGACGTAAATGTATTATTGTAGAAATGTCATCATCTCATCGTTCCGATCGTCTTCTCCCTCGTCGAAGTCCCTTCTGCTCACCCGCCATTGGAGGAGCTCTTGTACCCAATGGTTAGTTATTAGAAAGACAAAAAAGACCCGAATTGTACTTGATACTTGATGGAAGCAATAACAAACTGCTGAAAGTGGGATGTGGAGGGTGATCAATGCGGAACAAACCTAGGGGGACAATGGGTTGCAGTATCCTAAATTCGTTTAACAAAAATAGGCAATCACTGAAAAAATATGAGTAATGCAGCTTATGATTTCACCATGTTTTTTTTAGAAAGAATTGATTGAGCAGGTCGCTTGATTGGAATTGACCAAGATGCCGTCTCACTATCAATTAGTAATCTTCGTTCGATTGATTGGATGCAGGTCTTCCTCCCTCGATGCTTTCCTCTATGGAAGGTCCTTCTTCTTCTTCCAATCGTGCCTCTTCTCTTCCTCGTCATTTCACTCCTTCTCATGCAGGAGGAGAGGGACCAATGAGTAGTAGTGGATATGGAGGAGGAGGAGGAGGAGGAGGGCAGTACATGTGAGTAGGCTAAATGTTTATTGATTCATTGTAGCGTATTACTGAGTAGTCCAAATCTACAAAGAGGGATTGTCACAATGGAATCGGAGATTTCTATTACAATTTGAAAATTACACGTTGTTGAAATGGACTCGTGCATGTACTCGATTTCTCTACGTAGACGTGTCTCTTGCGTTATCATGCTCTTTCGCATATTATTTCTATGTTTAGCAACAGAAGGTTGTATTTTTGGACGAGTATTTGTTAATTTTCAGTAGCAACACGAGTAAATATAAATATAAGTGATCCCTCTGCAGGATGGGTTCGCCCTCTCCTCTCTACGGCAACATGGACACGATTCGTGCAGCACAGCAGCAACAACAGCAACGTCGTCAGCTGCAGTCGATCCCTCCTCACTTTCCCTCTGCTGCTCCTCCCGGTGCTCCACTTGGATTCATGACGTCATTCGCCCCTCCCCCTGGCACTTCCTCCTCTGATCAGTCATCTTCCACTCCTGCCCCTCCTCCTTCCTTCCCCTCGGCCACCTTCCCTCCTCCATCCTCTTCCACTCCCTTTGCCCCTCATCCCTCTTCTTCTTCTTCCCATCAATTGCGAGTTCCCCCTGGATTCCCCACTGGAGCAGCCAATGGACCGCCCACGCTGCAGTTTGAAGACGCTGGAGGAGAGATTGATGAGAGCTACGCGGATGATGATGATGATTTGAGCACGCAGGTGAGATAGAGTTATCGATTGATGGAATATTTTGATACGGGGTACGGTAGTCGGACGAGGAAGATTATCGATTGATGGCTGTCCTTCTTGCAGGTGACTCGTGCAGGCAGCGTGCTGAGTATTGGGGATGAGACACACTCACAGGTCAAATATAATTAAGTTCATTTTGGGTTTTTTTGTTTTATTATAATGCAGAGGAATATTCTTTGCAAGCCATAGTTGTTTTATGTCGATTGTGAAACTAGGATGGTCATGGTGGATAGACAGATATGCGAGGAAGTATCCACAAAGTGTTGCGAATGTTGATTGTTTTACTTCTTTATTTATTGACCTTGTCCATCTACCGTATCTCAATATCTCGTTGCAGGACGTCTCCGGCTTCCATTCGACGGTCGAGACAGCCAATAATTCAGCTCGTCTCTCTCCCGTTTCCTACTCTGATCTACCCGATTCTCCCACCCAATGTGCAGCACTCAGAGATGCGACTCTAAGAGATCAGGCAATACAGGTACGGTAGTATCGATTATGATTGCACTACGGCAGTAGTTTGAGCAATAAGAACTCTATGCGACTGTTTGCAATTTTTTACGTGATTGTATCCTACCAGCAAGATTGACGTTTCGAGTCTTGATTATGCCTACCGAAACTTGAAGCTGAGTTAGTATTACCTTCACTCTATCGATATTACCAATGTATGAATGTATATCGTTTCAGTTGAATCTTCCGTCTTTCCATCATCCCTCAATGCCTCCCTCCGGTCCCTTCTCAATCGCCCCCTCTGGAGGAAGTGGATCGACTTCCTCCGATGGTCTCTCCTCTTCACAAACTCACTCCTCCCACACCACTCCACACGCAACGAGTGCAGAGCAGACGCCGACCTTTGCCACCATGAACGCGCAGTACTGCCCGAAATACGGTAGGCAGATATGAGACACCATCGAGTACTGATTGTATTCAATATGAGAGTGATCCCTGCTGGAAATGTTGATAATGTTAATTTTTCGTTTTAGAAGAGGCGTAGCGCGTGTATTAATAATAATATTTCTCTGATCTTGAAATGTGATCTCTTGACTAATTGTGAACTGTCGAATGCATAATTACGTCTAGTCGTATGCTGTGATAAATTGATATTGACTACTGTTGTGTGTGGTGTGGTTGGTGCAGTGCGTGTGAAGTGAGAGGGCGAGATTTAGCAACCTAGAATTCTCCGGTTTTTCAGCGCAGCTTGTGCGCGCGATCTGTGTAGGGTAAGACGCGGCATGCGCCGCACCTTACACCAATCGGGCGCACATCGCGCGTTCTATTGAAAGGTCCCGAACGGAAAAGCCAGGTCCGGCAAAAAGTCCGGCGCGCGCCTTGTAGAATCCCGAGCGCAGCTTGTGGAATTGGAATCGCGCGCACAAGCTGCGCTGAAAAACCGGAGAACTCGGACTTTTCAACGCACGATGTGCGCCCGATTTCACAAGCTGCGCGCCGGATTCTGCAAGCTGCGCGCCTTTTCAGGCTTTTCCGTTCGGGACCTTTCAACAGAACGCGCGATGTGCGCCCGATTTCACAAGACGCGCGACGGATGGGTGTATGGTTCGGCGCATCGCGCGTCGAACCATACACCCATCCCGCGCACATCGTGCGTTGAAAAGTCCGAGAAGGCAAACACTCCGGTTTTTCAGCGCAGCTTGTGCGCGCGATTCCAATTGCACAAGCTGCGCGCGGGATTGTACAAGACGCGCGCCGGACTTTTGCCGGACCTGGCTTGTTCCGTTCGAGACCTTCAAAGGGAACGCGCGATTTGTGTAAGGTGCGGCGCATGCCGCGTCTTACCCTACACAAATCGCGAGCGCAAGCTGCGCTGAAAAACCGGAGTTGTATCGGAGACACACTATCTGCTAACTACGCTACCACTATTAATGCAAGAGGGACTAGGTGATTTGGTATTTCGGCTAGTCTGTATGATACTAAATACGTTCAATAATGCGATGAGTCGTTCGTGTCTTTTGTTAAGAAACAACATTGTAGATACCCCTCGAGCTGACGTACCACAATTCGCTGCTTTAGAAGCCTCAAGCTCCGCCCCTTCGACCAGTGCCGGTAAGGATCACTGTAGGGAGGTAGATGAGAGAGATATCGTATTAAATTTCATAGTAATTAGAAATTCCCAAAATGAACATAGTGGCTGTGTTCATTTTTAGAGAAAATCAGAAGTGGATGCATCATACTGTATCTATCAGTTATGGCCCGATTTTCAGGATCTGCAGTGGCTCTCGAGGCGAAAAGAGAGGAGGATGAGGATGATGATTACGGTGTCTATGGAGAGGATGATCTACTCGATCGATCGATAGAAGAGGCACTCCCGAGGAGAGTGGAGGAGAAGAGAGAGGTCAGTTACTGTAGATGAAATACGGTAGGAGACGTAATGTGTCTGACGGGCAGAGACGGTATGCATAGACAGTACAAGTCATATTTTATAAAGGCATAGAAGGTCGCAAGAATCGAAACGAATTGAAGCCAGGGCATATTCCAAGATGGTGTAACTGGAATGTGCACGGTTGAAGTTCACTTCTGCCTCGATATTTGATGTGATGGTTTCTATTGAGAGAATGGAATCGTTTGCGTTGGATTCTTCTTCTCTTCCTCCCAATCGATCGCCATCTTCCAAGGGAAACAGTCGATATTCGACCAGTAGCACACTCAAGGAAGGTTTGTGAGATGAAGGATTGGAGGGGAGACGGGGCTCAACAAATCCCTACCAGGGGGCTGTATAATCTGTCAAAACTTCACCAAAAACTATTCCAAGTTTTCACTGACATCGTTCAAAACTTCACCAAGTTTTCACTGACATCGTTCAAAACTTGACCAAGTTTTCTTTAGAAATCAGCCATCTACGTCATCAGCCTGTTTACATTTTTGTTTCTGTTGTTTATACTCGTTTAGTATTAATATTTTTGGCAATTTCTAATGTAATCACTATTGATTAACTGGCAGGATCATTCCATTTCATCCATTGCTTCACTTACAAGCACAAAATCAAAGTCTCTACAAAGAAAACAATTCAGTTCGCGTTATAATGCAGTGTTATATAAGAAAATGGGCTTCACAAGACGATAAGAGCATTGCGGATGTAGTTGTACGATTAAAAGGAGCGAAAAAACTAAACAAACCATGCAAAATTGCAAAAATAAAGAAAAATGCGAAATTCGAATAAAACGTTCCGATGATTCAGACATTTACACATGACCGATTTTTAAACTCTACTTTCAACCCAATTTGTTGCGTTGATTTAGAATTTGCTGGAATTTCATTATGAAAACAAGGATGCAACAGACCATCAGCACCCAACAATGCCAAAATTGGAATTTTAGCGTTCACTTCATTGCGCCTCAAATTCCCCCCTAAAAAAGGCTCACATACATGCATACTTTTCCCTCTCTCGATTTGCGTGCTATTTCTCTTTCTCTAACCAAACTTGGCCAAGTTCCGTTTAGAACTTCACCAAGTTTTCTCGCACATTTCCGATTGAAATTTGGTTAGAGTGACGAAAATAGCATGCTAAATTGAGAGAATTAGAGAAAAATCTGCCATGTTTTGAGCGATGTTTTTTTGCCATATTTTTCTCGCACATTTCTGAAGATTATACAGCCCCCAGAGAAATAAACAGTGCACGGTCACGACCGAAAAGCGTCAACTTTACTTACATAATACGGTAAATATTTCCTATGAAACTTGTGGATTGCATAAGGCATTATACCGTATTAAGTACAGTTTATTCTCGTGACCACTTTTTACCGCCTTTGAGACCCGTGAGGAGAAAGGGGCGGAGTCTATATCAGTCGAAGAGAAACAAAATTTACTCCCTTTGCAGAAGATATTCTCGCTGCAGCCATCGAATCTGCAATGCCCAAGGTGAGTGGAGAATACGGTAGAAAGCTACAGTAGATTCACGGTTACTGTATCGAATCGATCGATAACTGATCTCTCTTGCACAGGTCGGCTCTCTTTCTTCTCCTCGTGGAACTCTTCCAAAAAACGGGGTAGCCCGGTGGTCTGAGGAGGGCAAGACGACCACTGAAGGGCTTACTAAGAATGATGGAAATGAAGAGGAGGAGGAGAGCGATGAGGTGGGCGGAGCTTCGATGGGAGGGGCGGGGCTTGACGGAGTACTGTAACTAATGGATGGATTGCAGAGTGACTCGGAGTATTCGGGCGGTCGAATGAGTGAATCGATCGTTGGAATGATGCCAAGAGACGTTGAAGAAGAGGTCGAAGCTGAGAGAATCGCCATTGATTGCAGCAGTTTGAGGAGGTGGGCTCCTTTTTCAGTCGATCGACCGATTACCATTCGGTCCACGGATACAGTCATACATTTTAAAAATACAAAATTTGAAGAAGGAGGCTGTTTTGACACTCGAAACCTATATTGAAATATGTGACCAGTTTATGGGATTTGAACAATAGTTGTGACTAGTTTTATGCGAAATCTGGCCAGTTTATAAATTGCGCTGTAAATCGTATTGTCCGTGGGACGAAAATGTATGGATACAGTACTCTCTTCGTTGCAGGAAACCTCGTCCTCCCCGTTCCTCTCATCTTCCTCGACATCAGTCCTCTCTGACTACGCCCACGTCCACTAGAATAGCACGACAGACCACGCCCACTTCCGGTTCCGCCTCCTCCAATGGGAGGCCGTCGCCCCGCCCCCTCACTTCCACGCCCACTCAATCGAAAGCCGGACTGAACAAGTGAGTTTCAGAGGGGAATTAGCATGAAATGAAGATGAAATTGGATAATACAATCCATACTTGTGGCACCAAATGTGCTATAATAGTTTATGCCTCAAGTTTGCTTTTTGTTTCGAAAAAGCTTGCGATGGGTTGAAAGTCAATGGAATTGTGTGTGATTTCATGAGATTAGAGTGAATATTTAATTTCTTTTCAGATTCCGGCCCACCCCTCGTGTCTCTGCCATCTCCGTGGCCGGCACTCCCAATGGAAATTCGAATCATCAGAGGGAGACCACGCCCCCTTCCGGTCTCTCATCGAACAATGGCCGTCCGACTCCGCCCTCCACTGGCTCCGCCCCTATCCAGGCCACGCCCACTTCGACGTCATCACTGAGTAGATTGAAGAAGCCAACGGCGTCTGCTGTTGTCCCACCCTACAACTATCAGAGTCCAACGGTGAGGAGGAAGTTATTTCTAAGATATCCCCTAAATTAATCGATATTGCTAACAATTCCTCTTTTTTATATTCGAAAAACACATAAAATAAGGATAAATAGCATTTTACGCAGTAGACCGTGGAATGAATTGGGTTTTGATTCGTTTCGTCTGTTTTTAGTGATAGGTGAAACATTGATGTGAATAGTGGATTGTGATCAATTAATTGTATTACAGACGACTTCTCGTGATGATCGAAAAGTGAATTCTGCGAAGGAGAAAAAAGAGGTGGACGAAAAGAAAGCGAACGGCCAAATTCTCGTAACCACTGTTTAGAACTTTATTTCTTCATTTTCCGATTTCTAAAATCCCAGTGTTATCTCAAATGTAATTCCGAGATAACTTACTCATATTTGGCCCAAAAAATGATTTCTTAATTTGTAATTACGCTCGATTTTAGTAGTTTGCATTTTTCCCATGCATGCACTCTTTCCTTGGTAGCGGCAGAATGTTTAGTTGTCGATATCACTCCCCCATTGCGAAATACAGTGTACCATTTCACATCGATTGCTTTTCCATTGCCTTTTGATCTAGGTGCTAATTATTGATTCACCCACAAGACTATGCTCACAATTTCTTCATACTTTGCTCACACAAACCTTCTACACGAGTTACAATTTGACTAAAATAAGGCGCTAATAAAGTTTTCTAAACTGCCAATCTATGAGAATCTCGTGTTTCACACAATTGAATCAATGAAAGAAAATGTGAAATTGAACCCCTTCTGAGTCTACATTACTAAGTATTTCTGACGAGAGAGAGGGGGGGAGGTTCACGTCCAAACTCCGCCCCCTCTTTCCCATCTCGTCTCTCTCACTTCACCTCCCTTCTCTCTATTTCTCTCTGTTTGTGAATGATGCCTATGGCACTCTGAAGTCGACTCAGCTCCAAATCGACAATCTATTCTACTTCTGTTGCCGATAGCCACCAAATCAATCGATAATGCGATACCGTATCCCAATAGCGATGGCACGACTAGTGGCCGTGCTACAAGTAGTCAGTCCTACTAAAGGTGAGAATTACTTTTATTGTTCATCGCTTTCACATTTAAATGTTGCTTTTGATTTTTGAAAGGGGAATTCGTGTTTCACAATTATTTAATACAGCAGCTCGTCTCCTTTATTCAAATCTCGATGTATCTCTCTATTCCTTGTATTACTAGTGTTCCACCTTCAGACCTTCTTCCTCTCTTGCCTCTCTAATCGTAATAGATTGAGTATACATACACCACCCTCTACTAATGGCGTTTCTGCATTAGCAGAGTTCACTTCTCGATACTTGAGACTGCGAATTAGGAAGGAACCTCTCACTCTCTTGAACTACTTTAGTCGATCGATCAATCGTTCGCTGATGAATCCTGTCCGAACTTCCGTTCAGGAATCCCAAACTGAAAGATTCAAAATCCTCTGAAGAAACTGAAATCCTGGAAAAAATAGTTACGTGTTCCTGCACGTACAACAACCTATTGTTGATGAAGTGATCACTGGATATGGGAGATTTCCATGCTGATCAATGATAGCGTCCCGAATATTAATCACTCATAACAGAGTTGGAATACACAACATCGAGTTGGCGCCTGCCAAGAACCTCTTTCGTTGTCTGACTCTCTCGTTTCGCACACTCTCTCGATGATCGCCTCTTTCTTTCGCCGTTACTCATTCGGATGCTGTGGCATAGTGAGAAAGGAGAGATGAAACGAATCTTCTGTGTTGCAATTTCCCTCGATTCAGTGTTTATCACAAATTTGAGTCACCATTTCTTTCGTTTCCACAGCTGTTGCTGGTTGTTCATTCATTCTCAAAGGGAAGAATGGGGAGGAAACATATTGCACGGTGGCTGGTACTGTTAGAGAAGGAAGGAGGAGCAGGTGTCTAGTAGAAAGCGGGTCCAGAGAAGGGAGATTGACACCCATAAGTGACCCCCTCTCTCTCTCTCTTTCTCTCTCTCTCTCTCTCTCTCTCTCTCTTTCTCTCTCTCTCTCTCTCTCTCTCTCTCTCTCTTTCTCGAAGGTCATGATAGTTTTGCACCGCCTGGGGATAGTTAGGGAGCTCAAATGAGGGATGGAAGATTAAGGATTGAAAGAGTGAGAGTGAGAGAGAGGGGATCTTAGAACGAGAGTGTCCTGACGGACTACCCGAACAATGGGGCACTGGTGTACCACAGGATTCAATGGAGAGAAGGGTGAGATGGGGTAATTAGGAATTGAGAAAAGAGAGAGAGAAATTGGAGAGAGGAGAATACTTGAACTCAATTCACACCTGCGAGTGATTCCATGAAGAAAAGTAAGTAATCGATTCAAGTTGTGGAATCGGGAGTGAGATCTCAATTGAATAGAAGTTTGAGACGAATATTATGACGATGGTTCTTAGATAACCGTACGAGACCTTCTAGGTCTGTACACCCTTAATATTACGCCCCTCATTTCTCCTTCGCAGGCAATGCAAAACTATCATAAGATTAGCACAAAAGTGTTGTTCGATGCACTGCAAGAGTGGCAGGAAATCCTGAAATCTTATACCGTACACGTTCGCAAGCTCAATGTTTGTTGTTATTGCGTAGAAGAAGTTTGGAGTGATGCTTTGTGTGTCCAACCTTCACCCGAACCCCCCTTGTCCCCCCCCCTCAACTCTGAGTAGTTCGATAACCCATCCACATCCCGAATGTGTAAACGGGGTCATAACATCTCTCTCTCTCTCTCTCTCTCTCTCTCTCTCTCCTCATTTCGAGGTTAAGTAAATAGATCCAGTCAATAACTCTCCCCCTTGCACTCTTTTGATCTACCTGAGAGCAACTAGTTCAGGCAACCCCGTAGAATCTGCGAGTAATCAGGTTACGCACAATTGTTTGATGTCTCGAAGTGCAAAGTTCACTCCCCCCTGTACCTCTCTCGTATCACAACCTCCCCCCCATGAACCCCGTCTGCTTTTGTAATCCGATTTGTCCCAGTCAACTACTTTCCTCATATCACACACTCTCTCGTCGGTCAGAGTGAGCGAGAGAGCGGGTGAATCAGAGAGAGCGCAGAGCTTCAGATCACAAAAGGCAACGGCGATTGATTGAATGCTCCCTGCTGGGGTGTTGACTGGTAGAAGGAGTGATATCACAGAGAGAGAGAGAGAGAGAGAGAGAGAGAGTTGTCGAGAGAATATTGCCTGAGGGGGGCTTATTCAGTTGGGTGCAAGGAAGGGAGACTAGCAGTACAGTTCTGACTCCTCTCTTTCATTTCGTCACTCAGAGTGCTAACACATGAGAATACACGCAAGTGTGCACACAAAATAGGAGATGATCGAGATGAGCAAAAGATGAGGAGGGGGCAGGAGGGATCGAACCTGGAAGGAAGAATAAAGAGAGATTGCAGGACCGACACGGGCTGTGCCAGTATGTGGAGCGGAGTTTGAATTGATAGACAATAATAGTCACATTCGAAGTCAGGTAATGTCTAGTTGCATCCATTAATAACTGATGCAGCTATATTATCTAAAAAGAAAAAAAATAGTTTCAATCGATATCAAATACAGTATCCTATCTCTCTTGCAGTCGTCTCGAGACCACATTGCTGCACTGCCATCGATCGGAGATTCCCTAGCCGTATCACTACCGTACAATAAGTCATCAGGTACAGAGTGTATGGTAGCCTTCCTCGATCTACAACTGGGATTTCATCTACTTTACCTTACCTTTATCTTATTACATCATCTCTATGCAATCTCAGGTGAATCTCTCCGTTGTTCTCTCCTCATTCAATCGTGTCCCTCGTGTCTCATCTCCATTGATCTTGCTTCCAATCTCACTACACTCACGAAGAATCAACCAGTCCCGGTTAGTTGTTTCATCTAAATATGCAATTTCAATTATTCGAAATTTTTGAGGAAAATGAAGAAAATTTGGAAACGTTTCCGACAATCCTACGAAAATCTTTTTTCGTCGTTTTGTGTACAGACACTGAGTCAGCGTTTCGACAGAAAGACAAAAGATATACGTGTATCTACACCCCATTCGTATTTCCATTCTGCATGCACAATGGGATTGCAAGTTCATTCAGTTAAATGTGCAACAACAAAAACAAGTGAATCGTTCCTCTTTTCTTTCCGTGAATTCACCCTCTTATTCCTCGATATTTGCTCCCCTCCTTCGAGTTTTTCATGAGCTGGCAATGCGGAAAAAGTTTCTGCCCTCCACTTATGGCAGAGATACGAGAGACAAGGCGGAATGGAGAGAGTGCAGAGAGGGCAGAGAGACGAGAGAATGTGGAGAAGTGAGAGAGCAGGAGGATGTTTGTCAAGTTACTACTCAGTGGGAGAGTGTGGGGTGGTAACGTGATCCTCCCCCAAAGAGAGGAGAGAGCAGATAGGGAGCTGAGTATCGATCGATAAAAGGAGTACGGTAGACGGAATGGAAATATCTACGGTATAGATACCGACACCGACGAATATGTTTAGTCTGTTCTGTCGAAACAGTAGACATTGTCTCAGTCTTCTATTCTACAAACAAAAGTGACGAAAGAAAAAAAAGAACTCATTGATTGACTAAAACAATTCCTTTTTTTGAAACATTGAATCAATAATGTCTTTTCAGCCCCCAGCGTGTCTCGATTCGCATATCGACGACGCTTGTTTTGCACTCAATTTCATCGAAGATTCAGCTGATTCCCCGTCTTCCTTTTATCGATCGATTGCCATCTGGAGCATAATCAATAACGACGAGACAAAGGTAGGTCATCTAAGGAGGCCTATGGTAGTCACGATGGGTGGTCCTGATATTACGATGCGGTAGGTATTCTTTTTTTTAATTTTCAGTTTCTCTCCTCTGGAAGTTCAATCAGAATCGTCGTTGAATTGTGGTCGATCGAAAACGACAAAAGTCTCCAGAAATTTATAAAAGTAAGTGAAAATACGATATATTAATTATTTTTGAAATCATTTCATCAAAACAACGGAAGGTCGTCATTTGAGTGGCGAGATCTACCGTGTTCACACTAGTTTACATTTCTCGGTGATATTGAGTTTCTCGGCGGGTTCGAAAACGACCGATGAAACAATTCAACGTTTTCAACACGAAGGATTAGGAAAAAAACAAATAGAATTGAATTCCATCGTTTCAGAGCGTGTTCCCACTGCGAATCAATATTGTGGACAATGGAGAGAAGAGAGAAGGAATGAAGAAAGTGATGAATCTAACGACGACTAATGATTACATTCAATCACCAAGGTGAGTAATACTCACTGAGTATTCCACAGACAACTCTTCATCAGAGATATTCACACTAATCAAACATTTACTTTGACTAATTGGTGGTTCCCGAACTGCCTGGAATTTTCGATTAACCGAATTGTCGATTCTAGGGTTCTCTTGTTGGAAAAATTGGGCTATTGGAAATGATTTTTCTCCCCTCTCACTTCCAATAACCCTCATTAAGGGAGCGGTCGGCTATTGGAAATAGTTTGTTATTGGAATTCCAATAAGAATTGGATTTCCATTAACAGAAACAGCCTCCAACGCCGTCGAAACACATGATGTTGATAAAGTATTTCATGAAGTGGTCTCTGTCGCACCTAAGATCATGCTCACTATCAGAAATAAACCAATTTCCAAGATTACACGATGGATGCGGCAGTTCCACACGTGACGAGTCCGACTTTCCTACGAATAAGCTTATTTGCCACCGGTTTGATTCAGTCTAGTGTAAAATCATATGCTACTGGTTCCATTTGAATTTGGAAAAGATCTTTTCTCACATTCAGCAAAAAAATACAATCAAAAGGATAATAGCGGATTCGAACCAACCACCTTCCAATAGGAAAGCGACCGCTTACCCAGTTGAGCCACGATTGAGATATGGGAGAATAAGCGCGGGATGCGTGAACTACGCAGGGGAAAAGGAGAATTATCTTTATTTTCCCTTCCTCACTTTTCAGTACACTTCTCTTCTAACTAGAGGTCTCTGATGTCAAATGTAGTCTTTTCGAGTACATGTCACATTGAAATGATCAACGAAAATGGTCTTCTTGTGAAATCTGTTATATCTAAACATGTTTTACTCTGTGAAAATCAAAATAACAGCCAGAAACAAAATTAAAAAGCGCGAGGCGACTAAGTATAACTGGTAGAACACTTTATAACAGCAATATTACAAAATCTCTCTTAAATAACCTCAAACTAGGACTCTTCCTTATTGGAATTCCAATAAGAAATGGAATTCCATTCACCGCGCACTGTGTCTTATTGGAAGTAATGGAAAACAATGACGCCATTGTTCACTCTTTTTGGAATTCCGGAATCATTTCCAACAAGAGAACCCTAGTCGATTCTGTTTTCTAGAAGACTTTTGTCAATCATTGGTTCTCCAATTCAATCAATAATCGTCCCTTCCAGATTCCCTTCTGCGTATCCTCGAGATATCGAGAAGAAATACACACTAAGCAACGCCGATCCAAGTGGTTTCGTTCGAATTTCATTCGATGATTTCCATATCGACAGTCAATCCGAATTGGAGGTACGAATTCAAATTCTTTAATACTCGAGAAGCTACAGTATTTTACTGTCATAGCTTTCTAACAATGAGTGTTATGCATGGGATAGTCTGAATTTTTCACAGTGATTATTGACTCATTCCTCGAAGATGCGAGCTGTCAAATTGACTCTCTTTTGAGGAGCCATTTTTATGCATCTCTATTACAGGTGCTAGATTCTGATGGAAGTTCTCTGTTTACTTCGATCTCAGACTTTCGTCGACCTCCTGCAATGAAGAGTAGGGGAAGAGAAATGACTGTGAATATGAGAGGAAACGGAGGAACTAAAGAGGTACGACAAGATGAAGTACACTTGGGGGAAAGTACAAGTTGGATCATCGGGGCAAGCCAACTTGATACTGCGCGCCGGTATGGATAAAGCTGCGGTTTAATCAATTTTCAATCTCTATTTTATTGATTGACTCATATTTTCAGATCGGATTTCGTGCCAAATTCGACTTCGTGAACGACACTCAATGGCCAGAGATGCCAAGTGACGAATGTTAGTGATTTGATTTCTTTATGATCATGTCAGTGCGAGCTATCGAAGTGCTCAGTACCTGGTCCTTATGTGTCACCGGTGAAACACGACACCACCCAGTGAATCTAAAATGTGAAGAGAGACAGACGGGAAACTTGTGGTTTCTGATGCTTTCTGGGAGTGTCTTGCATCATTCTGGAAGCATTAATAATATATTTAAATAAAGTTGTTTATCGATTGGATTCAGTGTGCGATCTGACTGTGGATGGATACGGTGGAGAGATAACTCTGAATGGAAAGACTGAATTGATCGACAAGAACATCGACTGCATATTCGTCATTCAGAGGAGAAATTCAATCGTTGGACGAAGTTACGACAGGATTTTCATGAGGGTGAGCACTAGTTCACGAACTATTCATTCTGTAGTGGTAGCACCATTTCACCAACCTCCAGAAAGGGGTCAGGATTAATATAATTTTAACAATCTCACATTTTGTTTCTTACCCCTTCTTGGACCCTTTGTGATTACAGTAGATTGAAAATGATTTATAAGCAAGCTTTTTTTGCTTTCACTATCATTTCTTAATGAGGCACACAATTCAAATAACCCGGCCCTTTCCCGTAACACCGAATCTTTAGAAATTCGGATACACCGCTATCGGTGGTACATGGATAATAAATAGTTGGTTCCACCAAATATCTGATATAAGCTAACAAAGTTTCGATTACGGTAGTCAGAAGTATCTAGCGAAAATTAGAACGATAAAAAATGGATTTTAATTGCAGATTGAAGACTTTCGTCTACGAGGTGACAATCTTCGATTGGAAGTGAGAGAAGGAGCTTATTCAACGGGAGATTCACTCATTTCACTATTCGATGCACAACAAACTGACGAATTACTCGCTAAACAACCAAAGTTAGAACTTTTTTAAAAATATTTTTACTACGTGAAATTCTAAAATTGGATCATTTGAAAAGTCACTTCGATCTGTTTAGAGCAGGAAAGGAGCGAATCAGGGAATCTTTCCGAAAGAAAATCAAATGAGGAGGGTTGTAGATGAATGGTTAGCACTAATGGCCAATAATTAAGATTGGATGCTAAATAATGAATGACATAAAAATAAATGAACAAATAAAACTATAACAGGAATGGCTTCACCGTCTCATCTGACGAGCCCGCATTCTACATTCGATTGAGGGGACACCTCAAATCGACGTATGTTTCAATCTCATTTTGCCTATCGAGAGCTGCTGAACGAGCTGATTAGAAACTAAACTAAATCGACGAAATTCTTTGTTGAAGTACCGATATTGTTTGAGTGAAATATTGCAGTGCCGGCCTCCACATCGCCTACACTCTCTTCTATCGATGGGCTGGTCCAATCTGTCCTGGATCGGCAGAATTTAGATGCGCCAATCAGAGATGCATCAAGGTTGGTTCTTTCAACATTTATTGTCTTATATAATGTAGTCTGTTTCGAGATTTTTTGTACATACTCATTTCATGGGTTTGTAATGAGAAGAAATTTCGATGAAAGAGACAATTATTTGCAGGCATCCCTTCGCTGTGATGGAATCGACAACTGTGGAGACAAATCTGATGAGGTTTTATCATTTCTTTTTGAAACTCATTCAATTTACTTGTAGTGAATGTCGAGATAAAATAAAACTGTACGAGTTCTTGGTAGTCAAAGGTCTGTACTCTTGCTAGGTCTGAGATGAGGGAATTACTGAAATAGTGGGCTAAATGTTTAATTTTCTTAAAGGAATGCGATGGGTCGACATCGATTTCCGATCTCTCAGCAATGATTGGAGGACTGCCAGCAGTCAATCAACCACAGTTAGTTGGACATTTTACATTTATCATTTGGTGGGGACATCATGATACGCACTACTGAAACGGCGTATCCGAGCTTCTCTAAAATAAATGTGGCGAGGAAGTGACAGGTTGTTTGAGATGCGCCTCACTTACAATTAGAGATTGACAATGCTGAGGTAAGTCAGAGTTATCCACACTTTACTCTTGTTTAGTAATTTAAAATTTAATTAAGTATTTGAGTAATTGTCTCGATTTCAGGCCGGAATCGGACATCTCCGCTCTTCTCGCTCTCGTTCTTGGAATTTGTGGAGTCGTCGTTCTTCTCTTGGTCACTGTCACTGTTGTACTCAAGGTATATAGAACAGAGCAGTTTCGATTCGAATCTTCATCATGATTCCAAACCCACAGAGCTCTAGAAAGAGGCCAGGATGAGAGAGCCCCTCCAGATTTCACACGTTATATCACTCCAGACCTCTTTCATTAGGGTTAACCAGTGAGTGGGGTTTTCTGGGACAAAATTGATTGTGTTAAGGTATACGACAGACGTCGTCAACGAGGTCGACGAGTGCCGACGGTCGATGCAAGTGGAGGTATGCAATGGTATAGGGATTGATCTCACTGGCACAGTTCAAATAGTATAGATGCGAAACAAAAGTATGTGCAACTAAGAGAGCTAACTTACTATGAAGTTGTCCAATAATTTTAACAGATTATGCACATATTTGAAGAAGGGTAAAAAACATTCAGAGTAAAAGTCCAGTTCCTCATATTCATCAAAAGTTCAAAGACCAAAATTTATTTTTTTTTCTGATATTCTTCTTATTCTATTTTCATTGTCAGCGTCTCTTCCCCATCACAACGAAGTTTCACCATCCATTCAAACAGTGGGAGAACGTCGATTCTACGTTCTTCCTGAGACTCAAATCTCTGTGATCGAAGCTCCTCCTTGCTATGATGATGCACTCAAACATCCTACGGTCAGTTCACATTCCATTCCGTTCTTTTAATCGATAAGAGAAATGTTACCGTACATTATTCGTTTGCAGGTTCCAACAGGCAACTCAGCATCGTACACCAACGGAGCCTTCGTGGGAGGTCCCCCACCGGTCAGTTTGAATCGCATCATCAAATTATCATCCCTTTCGAGAACTCTCCAAGGTTTCGTTTCTTAGAAAATGGATGGTTCACCGAACTCTACACACTCGGTTTGGTGTGCTTCGGTGTGAGAGAGCACGTGGAACAAGGAACTGATTGCTAAGAAAGGAAGCCTTGGAGAACAGTTCTCCTAGCAAATTTGCGATCAGTGTACCTAGTAAAACGCAAAGAGAGTGTGTGATTTCGTGTCACTCTCAAAAAAAAGAAATTTCCTTCATTTGTTTTCTTCAGGACATTTCATCAGTGGACTCAACTGCTCGTGTGGACACTCCCGTTCCTTCGTTCGATGAGAATTTAGAAGAGATCAAAGATCATCGACCATCTCAATCATCTCTCAATGGAGCAAATGAAGAGGATCGTCCTTCCTCATCTACGGGATCACCCTCAAGACCACCCAGAAAGATCGATAATGAATGATCTTCACATCATAATAATTATAGATTCCAGCCACTCAGTATCCTGATCTCAGTATGAATTCCTCCAGGTTTCCTCGGGTTTTTTATCCAATTTCCGTAGCTTTGAATTGTCTTTGGTCGGTTTGCATGACTAATTCTCAACGGGTTCGCAGTCTATGCCACATTTGTTTTACGCATATAAAAATATAAAGTGTTGTGAACATTAATTCTATTCGTATTGAACCAGTCAATTAAAAAAAAGAATGACGAGGTAGAGAAGGTAAATGTGAAATGGCAATGTTGGTTACTGTAGCTGCAGAGGATAGAGAGACGAATATCCATGAAACCGGACTCATAACCAATCGGAGAGAAAGGAGATATGTGCTTTGATTATAGGATAGGTGATGGATTGAAGGAATTGGAAGGGGAGAAAGAAGAGGAAGAAGAAGAGAAGGAAGAGATCTATGGTTTGGACGAATGGAAAGGTAGCAGAGAATACAGAGATCTGTTGAGGAATGGAGAAAAGAGGAGGAGGCAGAGAGAGAGAGAGAGAGAGAGAAAGAGAGAGAAAGAGAGAGAAAGCGACCATTCACTGAAGAAGAGACTACCAGTGCATTGGTTGGACTTAGGGCGTCACTCTTTGGTGATTTCCGTCAATTCCATTGGAACAGCTATCAGTTAATTTGCTGTGACACCATTGCAACAGGCTAGAAAGTGTGCAAAAGTAAGAGAATCCCTCTCTATTCACTCTCCAAATCCCTTTCTGTTGTGCTTACCGGCCGCGAGTGATGTGGTATTACTCATTTTAAACTTGTGCACATATCAGCATCCGGCTTTCTCGATAGGTTCTCTTCACAGTGTTTTACACTTCCAGAGAGGGATCAGGGACAGATAGTGTGCGAAAGTGAGAGAGCACTCTCATTTTCACGCAATCTCTCGCATCTAACTCCTATCCTCAGATTTTATTGTGATGTGTTGAAGTATTCCATTCACAAAAAAAACGTTGCCAGTTTGTTTTTTTAGTTTTCCTTCTAATTACATTTCTCCTTTTCATTAAATGATACTTATCATCAACCGATCTCTTCCTTCATCCCAGACAAATCCTTTTGTCATCAAGAGATCATTCTCACTATCAATCATTCCGTCCAATATCCTCCCCTTCCCTTTCTCGATTCACGCCCAGTGGCTGTTTTTCTCGGAAATGGACCAGATCCTTCAGTGCATTGTTGGTGACACACAGAGTGCTTAAAATGTGCTCGAACTCCAACATTTAGTGATTGTTTTAGTGAATCTCAATCTAGTCCATCAACAATCTTCTTCCCCAAAAATTAGTTGGCACAGTGTTCCGGAAAAAAAAGATTGAAGATTGAATTGCTGGTGAGACTAACGGAATTCGTGGTACACCCCAACCCTTTTTTTAAATGATCTGTTTTCGCATAGTTCATAGGAACATGGATTGTTTCAGTGCACTCAACAAGAGATCTAAGATCTTCTCAGTCCCATCCCTCCCCTTCCTTCCCTTTTATCTCGTTCTCCTCTTGTTCTCTCTTCTATTTTGTGGTCGTCCAATCATCATTGCATGAATTCCCTTGCAATTCTCACGTAGTCAATAGTCATCCTGAGATAAAAGCAGGGAGATAAGTGGGAACTTCCCGATCCCATCGACACTTATAAAGGCTGCGCCAGTGCTCATCTACAATAAACCCCTTCTTCATTCCTCTCACCATCTACCGTAAGTCCACTCATTGGTATACTGTAGTCCCTCGATCAGTGTACTGTAGTGCTCAGAGGGGGGATATGTCTGCAACTATAAGGGGGCTGTGGACGACTGTCGCAGCGATCCCCGCGCCTATAAGAATTTGAAGTCGTCCCTGCCCCCTTAGAATGAATTTGTAGACTTATTTCCCTGTGAGCGATATCCGATCCCAAATCGGTCGCTGTCTGCACTAATTCGAGCCCATCACCTCTTCCGCCTTCTTTGATCTCTCTTTCTTTCCCATTCTTAACTGATCTTCGATAGTTATTTGTCTCCCCCTATTGCTTTCTTCCATTCAAAAGTCCAATCTAGCGTGAGATCAAGAGATGGAAGATCAACAACAAGGGAGGGAGGAGAGAGAGAGAGAGAGAGAGAGAGAGAGAGACCTCCTCCCTCACTTGTCAGGTTCAATCTTTAGAGATTACGACTAGGATGGAAGGGAGGTTTCCATAACTCGTCTCACCTCCCCTCCCCACCCCTCCCCTTTCACCCTCCAGTCACTTTCAAAAGGACCTCAGTCGTGTTGCACTTTTTCAAAGGCCGAAAATCCACCTAATCCTATTTCACTCTTTTTCAACTCTACATCGAATTAGAAAGATCAGCTCCATTTTGGGATTGCGGGCTCTCAATTGATCTCACGTAAATCCGTCAGTTCACACATTTCTCCATTCGTTCCCTTGCTTTCCCAGGTGAGCGTGAGACAATTCCCTCATGTTCCTATTACATATCTTGTCTGAGCGAAGCTTATTTTTTTTCAATTATTATATAATATTTTTAATCGAGTTGATCTTATCCAATACCTGTTTCAGGTGTGCGAGTGAGGATGTTATGCAACTTCAAAAGTCCCTCTCTCTTCCCCCTTCTCTTACAGTATCCAATCGATAATCTCTCCCCTCCCATATAGTATCCAATCGATTATCTCCCCCCTCCCATATAGTATCCAATCGATAATCTCTCCCCTCCCATATAGTATCCAATCGATTATCTCCCCCCTCCCATATAGTACCAATCGATAATCTCTCTCCTCCCCCTACAGTATCCAATCGATTATCTCCCCCCTCCCCCTACAGTATCCAATCGATAATCTCTCCCCTCCCCCTACAGTATCCAATCGATAATCTCTCTCCTCCCCCTACAGTATCCAATCGATTATCTCCCCCCTCCCCCTACAGTATCCAATCGATAATCTCTCCCCTCCCCCTACAGTATCCAATCGATAATCTCTCCCCTCCCCCTACAGTATCCAATCGATAATCTCTCCCCTCCCCCTACAGTATCCAATCGATAATCTCTCCCCTCCCCCTACAGTATCCAATCGATAATCTCTCCCCTCCCCCTACAGTATCCAATCGATAATCTCTCCCCTCCCCCTACAGTATCCAATCGATAATCTCTCCCCTCCCCCTACAGTATCCAATCGATAATCTCTCCCCTCCCCCTACAGTATCCAATCGATAATCTCTCCCCTCCCCCTACAGTATCCAATCGATAATCTCTCCCCTCCCCCTACAGTATCCAATCGATAATCTCATCTCGGGCCGTTCCGTCAGTCAAACCCATTCATTTGTGACGTCGGTTGACAGCCGAACGACTCCAGTGGAGATTCGATTCCCTCACTTTCCCTTTCCCTCCTCGTATCGATCGGTCGCCCCGCATCGCTGACTCCGCCCATCGATCGATTATGAGTAATGTGACTACCGTACACACGGATCGACACATCGGATACTTTATCGGAATTGAGGTGAGATTACGGTAGGTTAGCGTTTTCACGAGGTTATTGAAAGTGAAAAGATTTATTGTATTTATTTCTAATATTAAGTGAAATTAATTGAGATTCTGTTCCTCCTTGCATACATTGCGACACTGTTGGCAGTCTGGTTCAAGCGAGTATTCAAGGTGTGCCACCCCCCCCCCTTCCCAGATGTGATCTTTGATCTCTGTAGACAGACGATGATGCAATCACTCACCACCACGTAGTCCATCAGAAAAATCTAAAGGAACAACAAGAAGCAGCGATGCAGGGAATGCTCAAGGTACCACTCATTGATGACATAGTATTCTATGGCTCAGAAATCCTACTAGGAAAAAAATGAGTAGGTTTCCAATAGGATACCAGTAGGAAAATGCACAAACATACACAATCCCTTGTTGGTCAACATGTTTGTTTATTTTCCTAGTGGGATTCTACTCACATTCCTAAATAGTAGAACTCTATAGTAGAATCCTAGCAAGGCTTCTGAACTTGAACATACTGTAATTTTGCTCTCGGGAGATCCCCCGCAGAGCTGCCCAAAAACTGTTGGTTCTCTAACACAGAGATTGACCTGGTCAGAAGCCCAAGCGTACCTTGAGATACTGGGTATAAACCAACTGAAGAGTCAAAGTGAGCTCTCATAGCCTGCGCGCTCGTTACACGAGACGGGGTTGACAGCGGTGAGAGAGGGAGACAAAGGGGGCGGAGTCTCGCGCGTTGATTGCATCTCTCACTCTCGTTTATGACACCTACTCTCACTTTCTTTTTGACCTGCAATAGTGTTCATATGAAAAAGGGAATCTAAATGAATCCATAATTTTTCTCTGTTTGCAGGAAAACTATGTGCAAGCTCCATCGACGAGCTAGCGATACAAGGAATGACCTACCAATCGATCGATTGATCTACTCTCTCATATCAGCACTACTCGATAGCATCATTACTCTTACTCGATAAAAATACTTGTCGCGATTTAAATATAAACTGGTTCTTGTAAAGGTTGAGTTCGATTTCTGGTGCAGAGAAATCAGAGAGAAATATTCAATTACATACTAAAATAGCCCTTCGACTAGAGTGAATTTTAGTTTACGATAAGTATAAATGCAAATTCAGTAATTGATCACTCTTTAAAAACAGCTCTGACCACTATGGGATATCGATTGATCGAGATCATTCGATCGAATCAATTCATCTCTCGAACCATCACGGATAAGGTGCGAAAATCCAACTTCCTGCTTGGTAAAACATTCTAGTCCGGAAAAGGGGTAAACCCTCGCCGAAATGAGGAATACTCACATAGTTTATCGAAAAGAGAAGGGAGGGAGGGAGAGTGGAGAATATTCACACGCAGCACTCAATCGTTGCCCTAGGGCTGCATTCTAATTCATCTCTGAGTTGCCAGTTTTAAAAAAATCAATTTAATAGTTTCGAATGATTAGAGTCGATTGAGTGATAATTGATCATCGATGGGAGCTTTTCCATTCTCGAGGGAGTTTGACTCTTTCTCCCTCTTTTCCAATGTCCCACTTTCTCCTCCCTTTTCGTCGACTGCCGCTTTCATTCTCATTTTCACGAGTTTGCGAACGGTTTCGTTGTCAATTTATATCATTTTTTGTTCATATCGTCAATTGTCTTTTCAGAATGCGATTACTGCTGAGGTTACTGCTGCCTACCGTAACCCTCGCTTGCATGCGAACCTCAACTCCCACAACGTCGAACAGAGCAAGCAGAGTTCCCGGTTGGCCATTCCTCTCAATCAATCAATATTAATCGATCGATTACAGTAGTCCAAGATTCAGCTCAGTCTCGATTGGCACAACGTGCACCACCTTCACAATGTACTGTGACTCCTCTCAAATTGTGCCTCGAAGGATGGATGTAAGCAGTTTTATCCGGAAAAACAAATCAGAAGTGAATTGAAAAGTATCAAATTAATGAATTAAGTTGTGATTCTTCTTCAATTTCTGTCTCTGGTGGACAACTGCACTGTACAGATGGATCAGCCATTCTAGTCAAGGTATGTCATCCCTATGCAATCCATCTCACAAAGAAATAACTCTAATCTTGAAGTACCCAGAGCGGGAAAATTAATTATATTGTTAGACTATAATGTTAGAGAGTGTGCGAAAGAGAGCTGATCTCTTGCTGTCGTTCAATCTTCCCTCACATCGTCTCTTTGCAGGAAAGAGATTCGATGATTCTCGTGAGTCAATCAGAATGCAAATCTGAAGTATGGCAGCTAAATAACAGACCCTTTCCAAAAGAGGTACGATTTTTATTGGGAATTTGGAACAATTATCCTCCGAGTCCTATCCAAATGCGCCGTTTTTTAGGTGGAAGGAACTTGCGGATCGACAGTTCCACAAGTGCGAAATCTAAGAAGAGACGGAATTAATTCACAACCCGGTCAGATCGAAGTGAGATAAAAAATGTATCAAGAAAGAATTACCATTGCACTTGCAGAGAAAGGATCAATCGACAAGTGTAATCGATGATGCAACGTCGAGTATTCAGCATCCAGAAGGTAGATGGGAATTGAGAATGAAGGAGATACAGGTAAGAGAGACAGTGACTAACAAATTAACAGCATTCAATCGATAAATGTCGCAAATTTAGGAGCGTTCTCGTGAGAATGATACCGTCCGTCGACGATTATTCACTACACTCAAAGAATTGTTGCAGAGAGGAGGAAAAGATAGAGAGAACATTCAGAGAATAAGGGCACGTTTTGATATCCACACTATATATTTCGAGACGTTTTTGCGAAATGCACCACTGCTATGTCCATTTCTATGAAAAAGAAGAAAATGAAAAAAAACAGTTTAATATAATTTATATTGCAGCAGGAAATCACGGGACATTCACTATTGAGACGTGAATTGAACCGATTGATGGAGAATTTGAAGAATGAGAAAGAGAGCGAAAGAAAGAATAGAAACACAACTCTGCAAAGATTGCCTGTTAATTTTTCGGTTTATCTATTGAATAATCGTAACTTGAGACTTACATGATCTTTGATCTCTCAGATTCTTCTCCCTGATTCTCTCTCATCTCTTTCCCACGTCCCTTCATATGCTGAACTTCTCGGTGTGCAAGGATACGAAGCGATGCCACAAGTGAGATGAGAAATCTATCAAGAGTTTCACATCATTCCACTGTCCAGTTACAACTCCATAAAGGGGTCATGGCCGAGTTAGAGTGCTAAATTGAGAGGGTATCTCAATCTCTTTCACACACAATGACCCATGCCTTGAATTTTGCATTCATTAGTTGTCAGAGACGTGCGAAACTTGAACAAAAGAAAAATAATGAGAACAAAGGTTGTGAGGGATAACGTCAATAATAGTAGATGTATTCCCGTTCGTCTCATCTCTCTTCCCCTCCTCCTAATCCATTCGATGCTTCTCTTTCAACATTCAATCAATTACTTCCATCCACTAACTTCAACACTCTCAAACCAAACACTTCATACAGAAGATGCGGAAGGTTAGTCCAACACTTTTGTGTAACATTTCTTCAGAATATTTGATTTCAACAAAAAAAATTACTAACGAAATTCCAGAGTCCGCCAATCCACTGCCGACTGTCCCGATGGTCGAATTTGTTCTTCATACAAACACTTGGGAGAACATCGAATCACCTGTCCACATGGACACATTGCAGTCGAGGTCAGAGAACAATATTCGCTAAATTTGGTTGGCTAACATCCAATCGTAGGCATTAAATTAGCTCTTCTATTTGATGTAGTGAAATCGGTAGTTTTATGCAATGAGATATTTCTGTTCATTGTTTAGTACTTTCAGTTACCGGATGGTCATCTTGAGTTGATGATGTCATCTCTCGTTTGCCCCGAGGGAATTTCTGAATGGACAGCAGAGAATTCGAATGGCGATCTCGGACAGAGAGTGGGAAGTGATGTCACTATCACTTGCATACAGGGTAAGTACAATTCTAATGAAATAGTCTGAAGCAGTCTCGTTTTGGTAGTAAAGCATGGTCAGTTTCGTACGCAATTCTTGTCAGTCAGTAAAAATCGTTTGAGCAGGGAGGTAAAAGAAGATGATGCTCATTCAGAATGTGACTGTCCTCCTCTCTCAGCTTCGTCCGTCTGTCCACCCTCACACGTAGGTCGAATTGAAAGAGAAGGACTCATTTGCCCGATCGATATCAAATCAATTGCAGGGAATGCGGGGGAAAGACCAATTTGTCCAATTGCAGACTTGTTCTCCTGCTTCATTCCTCGTGGATATGGATGATCAGTGCATGTTGTACGAGTGTGAGGAGGGAAAGACGCTTTTTGTGAGTCGAGAGATCAAAGATCACTTAAGATCGCGTACCCTCCAATCGATCGATTCCCCCTCCTAAATACCGTAATCTCTTAGGTTCGGTCTCGCTATGGCTGGCAGCCATCTTCTCATCTCGTTTGTGGACCAGGAGGAGAATATCTGGCAGAAGGTAATCGATATTATGTGGGTCAATCAATAATAAGTTCCTGATCAGGGAAGGACAACGTGGGAACTACTCCTACCGTAACCTGCGTGATCGAAGGAGAGTCTCTTTATGCACAACATCAGAGACGACGAGCTCACAGAAGGAAATTCTACAGTAACTGAGATGATACTCAGTGAAACTACGCAGTCAATTTACCGGTAGATCCTTCCAGCCAATTCCCACGTGTCCCATTACCATATCTGTACATATTTGATAACTTGTAATAAACATATTCATTATGAAAGAGAATTTATTACTATATTTACATGCAAGCAGAATTCGTATCACAAGCGAAGGAATGACATGATGTTAGTGGACGGAAATACTTTGAGAATAAATATAGAAGCTATGCGAAATCATTTCTGAAATTATTTACAACTGAATCTGGAATATTAATATTACCGAATGATTTCTAATTAGAAACTCCGAAAAATATGGTGAAACGCGAGTAAATACGAGATATATATAAATACCATAACCCTCATTAGAAATTGGATTTCAAACTGATCTACAGTATGATCTGGTTGGTGTGGCTCTGGGTGAGTTCCTTGTAGGGAAGGACGACGACATTGAGAAGGATAGTCTCGGGTGCGACAGTGACGTCACTTCCGAGGATAGTCACAGAGGGGGTGAGACGACCATCCAGAAGGAAGAGAGGACGATTCTGAAAAAGGGACGAGATATCACGCCACTCACGAGAGGCTCGGTTTGAAAGTGGCAGAGACCAAGATTTTCGCAATCGAGTTTTCGCTGGTTTCGGGTTCTATTGGGTCCAACTAAGATAACTGTGAGGTATTACGCCACAAAAGTCATTCATCGACGAGATGCTGCTACTGTTAGGTGCAGCCCGCGAACTTTGAGCACCTTTTCGCGTGTTCAACGGAATTTCTGTGAAAACTTTTTGCTTGGAGCTAGGCTTAATTTTCAATGATCTTTCAATCTATCAATTTGGTTTGTTAGGTTTCATAAATTATTTGCATAATATCGTATTTTGTTGATTTTCAAGAAAAATGTTCGAAAAGCAGATGTTCTGATTGCATGAGAGTCTGAGGGAGGTCACAAGGATTCGAATGATATGTTTATGCTCCCATAACTCGGGAGTTGAGATAGTGCCGCATGCAGAAACGTGGAAAATAGAGAGCCACCATTCAATTCTCTGCTTTCATCCTTTGTTCTTCACCGGTTCATTCGCCGCTCTCACGACGAATGATTACGAATTTCGCCTATTTTAAGCGTTTTCCCCTATTCTACGATGTTTATGCATGCGGCACTATCTCAACTCCCGAGTTATGGGAGCATAGACATATCATTCGAATCCTTGTGACCTCCCGCAGACTCTCATGCAATCAGAACATCTGCTTTCCGAACAGTTTTCTTGAAAATCAACAAAATACGATATTATGCACATAATTTATGAAACCTAACAAACCAAATTGATAGATTGAAAGATCGTTGAAAATTAAGCCTAGCTCCAAGCAAAAAGTTTTCACAGAAACTCCGATGAACACGCGAAAAAGGTGCTCAAAGTTCGCGGGCTGCACCTAACAGTAGCAGCATCTCGTCGAGGAATGACTTTTGTGACACAATACCTCACAGGTATCTTTGTTGGACCCAATAGAACCCGAAACCAGCGAAAACTCGATTACGAAAATCTTGGTCTCTGCCGGAATTATGTCATTCTGTGTCGAGCCTCTCGTGAGTGGCGTGATATGGAGAGATAAACTGATGAAGAAGAAAGCTCAAAAATGGGCCTGTTGACTTGATGTTTCAAGAGAGACATTAGTCTAGCCCTATCTCCATTCTACAATATTTGCGTGAGTGCGTACAACTAATTTAACAACACGCCATTATTCAACAATTTCTGGCATCTAGTGGTCTTGAGACGTAAAATGAAAATATAATTAATCGTACTCACTTCCATCTTGGCGAATGGTACATTGGGATTGGGAGCGAGAGGAACACCTTCCACGTGAGACCATTCTCCGATCTGGAATCAAAGATATCGGGAGTGGTCAACAACACGATACAAAACTATACATCCAACACTAAATGGTTATCATCAGTTACTACGGAGAAGTTGTCCATTCACATTCAAATTTAAGGATTCTCTAATAAGCCCTTTTCACGTTACAAACTTGATGAATCTGACCGAGAAAATCTAGGTAAATCAATAGATAAGACGTACGACTGATCTCCATCCGATGACCGAATGCATGATGCACGCGTGTTTGTGAACTACGGTATCTGCCAGAATGATCGATTCCTGCAATCACACGGAATTGAACTCATTGATGGCAGAAACTTTTTGGCATAATATTTTAAATCGTACATTTTCATCCCATGTTTTAAATCATACATTTTCGTCCCACGCACAATACGGCTTATTGCGAAATAAATAAACTGGCCAGAAATCGCTATAAACTGCCCAGATCTATAGTGCAAGTCCCATAAAACTGGCCAGATTTGAATTGATTCTTACTAAACTCATCCTTCCGCGTATTTATAGATAGGTTACGAGGGTCAAAACTGCCTCCTTCAAAAATTTGTTCACGCACATTGTCCGTGTTGTAAAATGTATGATTTTAAATATAAAAATAATAAAAACATATGATAATAAAATTTTTAAAAAGAGAATCAAAAATTTAGGTACCTTAATTCTGACTCCCTTTCCAATCTTGGCATTGGGTCCAATGCTCACATTCGGCCCGATTTTGGCAGTTGGATCGACCTGCAATCAATAGATTCCAATGACTTTCGTGTTGCATCACACAATGAAGAATGAAGATTGACGTTATCATAACTACTTGGACATCAGTGGTAACAATACAAATGAATTGCAATCCCCTCTCAACCTACCTGTGCACTGGGATCGATGAATACTTCTCCGATAATCTGAGCTCTGTCGACACAGAGACGAGCTGCATATCGAGATCGATAGAGACGGAGATACGCACGATTTGCATACAGAACTGCACTGAAATGAGCAAGGATTGAAAAGGATTGAACTCGGTGGAATAGAGTTTTTACTTATCCGTAAATTAGATATTCTAGTTTAGAATCGCATATCATCACAGTGGTGCTTGGATGTTCATCAAGAATAAGATAATATTCAGTGGTTATTCACTATTGCAAATTCGTTATCACTTTCACGTTGTCCTATGAGTGCATTTGCACTTTCTCCACGTTCCACCCATGCATCAATCCAAGTGTCAACTCTAACACAGATCCGTTCTCTTTTTAGTAATTGACATTACTCTAAAATAATTTTAAAAAGAAAAAAATGACGACATACGCAGCAGTCTTAGTCTGACTCCACCACTTCTTCGTGTTGTGGGCGTAGAGAGTTCCCTTGTGAGTCATGTGAGGGAAGACATCGGTCTCGAACCACGATGAACCCTCTGATGAATCTAACGACTGAATAGAGGGAGGATTGGAGGAGAGTGGAAGGAAGTGACACAACAAAGTCATACCAGATCAATTACCCTTCTTCATTTATATCAAGATAGAGTTGGAATCTTTTTTTCATTCTGATGATTATTTTCTACAATAGTTACAGTAGCCGCTAATATTGTGTCACCTCTGCATTTTTTGAAATATCTTTGTTCAAACTTATCGAATCGTTCTATTTTTTTTGAGAGTGATTGTGATTTATGATTGCCGATGATATTGTATAGTAGAGGTCGGTCAAATATAAGCGTGCGACCACTTGCTGCATACCCGAATTTTCAGTTTTCCCTTTGGCTAACAAGGGGAGACCGCATATTCGATATGGAGTTTTTCGAATGAGACCTAGTGGGATCGATTACTCTCATAAAAGTAAGAAATAATCCGTGGTTTAAAACTGCTAAATAAGCTCCACCTTTTCTGCACCCTTAGTGGAATTGGCTAATTTTCCGGACATAGTCGCAATTTTAACCACTTCCCCACAGAGAGTGCAAATATCACAAGATCTCTTTAGCAGTTTTCAACCACTGATTATTTCTTACTTTTATGACAGTAATCGATCCCACTAGCACAGTCTCACGGGAGTGCAATAAAAGCAGCATTTGAGAAATAGTACTGAAACTCCGCCCACTCATTTGAATTGCTGAAAATCGTGGTGAATTTTCTCCCACACAGAATTTTAGCGTACTGTAGCTATTACTCCCCCAGTGTCTAGAGGAATCCACTGAGCGGCGATTCCGCGAGAATGGGGCGAGCTAAGTTGATCAGTGCAACATCGGCCTACTTGGCTCAGAGGTAAGTTTCTACAGCATCAATCTAGGGGACGGGGGTTCGACCCCCGCCCCATGCACCTTCTCTTGCTGATTTTTGGGGAGACTGCCTTTGTTTCAATCATTCTTTCGCGCATACGGTAGATAGGCACACCACGCGTGCATGGAGTGCATTTTCTTCAAATGCAGTGGCCATGATACTGTGCTAGGTCTCATTCGGAAACTCCATATCAGTGCGTTCGCGTAAGGAGCGCAGAAATTACGAAAACTCCGTACAGCAAAAAGTGACTCCTCCAGTTTTTCACATATTCTGATAGCCCTTGGTATGGTCTATCGATTTATGTTAATCTCATGACCTATGCACGACCTAATTATGACCTAATTATGCAAATTCGAGAGATCAGGTCATGAGACTAACATAAATCGATAGACCATACCAAGGGCTATCAGAATATGTGAAAAACTGGAGGAGTCACTTTTTGCTGTACGGATGAGGCGAAATCCTTACGCGAACGCACTGATATCGACTACGCGGTCTCCCCTTGTAAGTTCCAAATGGCTGGCTATATTTGAATAGGTATGATGGTCAAATACAGAAACATTAGGGCTTCTCAAAACACTACTTGGATAGGATCTCAACTGCCTCTCCAGTCGAGCTGCATGTGCTGCAAATGGTACTGTTCTGAAAACGTTTTCGAGTATAATTCTCTTCCTGATGAAGGAATCAAGCTCAGACGTAGCGATTATTATTGGCTAGTGAGTAGTCATGCACTGTGCTAGTATGGACGGGATCCGCCTCTCTTTGGAACTTGCAGCAAGATGACGTCACTTTTGCAGCTAGTGTTTTTGTCATGCAGCACACTTTCTGCATACTCTTTTCTCATGCGTAAAACGATAAGCGAATGTTATTGGAGGCCTAAATAATATATCTTGAATTTATCAGAGTGATAGGACTTATGAGAAGTATATGGATCAAGGAACCATTGCGAACAAAGTAATGGGCCATCACATCTGAAAGAAAGTTGCACTTTTCGTTAATTTTTGTTCAAAAGTGCTGTTTTGAACAGGTTTTCCCCAGTTTCCAACTATTTCAGCGAGCCGGCAAAGTGCTCCAAAATTACAATACTTGAGTTATGAGAAATATATGGATCAAGGAACCATCACTTTTCATTTTACGCTGCATTACAAAAACACTAGCTGCAAAAGTGACGTCATCTTGCTGCAAGTTCCAAAGAGAGGCGAATCCCGTCCATACTAGCACAGTGCATGACTACTCACTAGCCAATAATAATCGCCACGTCTGAGCTTGATTCCTTCATCAGGAAGAGAATTATACTCGAAAACGTTTTCAGAACAGTACCATTTGCAGCACTAATGTTCGTCTAATTGACCTTTTTGGAATTTAACCAACGGGAAAACTGAAAATTCGGATTTGCAGCAAGTAAAGGAGTATGCAGCAAGTGGACGCACGCTTATATTTGACCGACGCTTATATTTGATCTACTATACAATATCATCGGCAATCATAAATCCCAATCACTCTCAAAAAATTAGAACGAATCGATAAGTTTGAACAAAAATATATTCAAAAAATGTAGAGGTGACACAATATTTGCGGCTAATGTACCATCCATGTTTATAAAAAATCCCAAGGGCATCAAGTCTTCCTACACGAGACAAACGTATATTTTTACTTTTTTTTGGGAATGTATACCTTGATGAGAGATGGTCTCATGAGATAGACTCCACACGAGATGTTCACAGAGATGAACGTCGTTGGCTTATCCACGTAGTGGAGAACCTTGTTTTGAGGTCCTGAAAAGAGGAAGTGATGGTGGGTGATATCAGATGCAATCACACACTACTGATAACAACTGATCCTCTGATCCACCATACTCTTTTTCTCTCTCATTCAGCACGTGTTACCATCGCGTCAGTTTTTACTCGCGATTTTCATTCGAATGATTTCATCTGCAAGAGTGATCGAGTGACGTTATCCACAAGATATCCACTCTAAGCACGTCTATCAATACACAACTATTCTGATACTAACCATTGATTAGTGACCAATATCCAAGAATCTTCGATAGTTATTAAGTTAGTGAAACAACGAGACCTATTCCAAAAAACGACTGGTCGTTTATCAAAAAATCATAAATCTCGTCATTTCATTCATTTTCTTCTCAATTCACCAATGGCGACACATCCAAAGTTCGTGCTCTGCTCTCTCGTTGCATCCGTCGTGAGAAGAATGCATTCCGCCTATAATTATTATTTATATTAAACGTTGTATAGTATCTAGAGTATTGCCTAGATATTTTCGCTTTTTTTCAACCAAAAAAAAGATTTAATAAGATAAAAGAATAAGATTAAAAAAGATATAAAGACATTTTGGACTTTTTCGTATCAAGCGTTGGCAGAGTCAACTGGCTCATTCCAAGAGCGTCAAAGGCAACAGACGCTCTTGGAACGAGCCATTAGAAATGACATTGTTCTGTGACTTCTGTCGATAATTCTGGGCTTTATCAGAAGTGTCCTCTACCGTACCTCTGGCTGTTCATTCATCTGATCGACCATTTCATGCACTGGCAGATCTCCACACACATCGGCATTCATGACGAATATGCCCTCGGGCAATCCCTTGAGAAGTTCCTCCTTCAGACGGGCGATTCCACCTGCTGTACCTGTAGACGAAACATTTTGTTCCCGAACAACACATCTCATTGTGTGCAGGTTTGGTCTCTCTATGATTCTTGGCTCTGAATATCGTTTTAAATGATTCACTAACTGACTCCTGTTTGCTCTTTACTCGACCACTCTTTTTCTAATCTCTCGGCCATTTCTGTTTCCTGTTCTGGCTTTAACATCTCAAATCACTAATAGACCCACCAATGGGCGGCTCCTCTCTTTCACTATATCTCTAATGTTGGGCTAGATAATATTCTTGTACCGGGGGGTCCGCAACAATCTCAGAAAAGTTCACACCGGCGGTCCGTATTTCTAGTTTTTTCACTTTAGGAATGTTACACAAAAGGTAGAGGTCCGCAGTTTTGAAAATCTCTGAAAGAGTGTCGGCGATCTTCGATAGTCTGTTTTCGATAGTCTTCGAAATTCTTAGCTCACCACTACCTCTCTTTCTCTTTTGGGTGCGTTCGCCCTTCTTACAAAAATGAGAGGGAGGATATTTCGAACGTCAAAGGCAATTCAAATCTCAATTGAGATGGCGCCATTCAATAGGAGCTGTAAACCATTCCTCCCGACTGGTTTTCTTGAATAGATGTTCTCGACAAGTAATCGATTCTACCGTACCTTGGGGTCCCTTCTCCTGCACGTATCGAATGGGAATACGGTACTGCTGCTGGCATCGCTCACAGAAATCGGCAAATTCCTCTGCAGGATAGAACCCGAGGAGGATAACCTCGGAGAGAGCCGGCAACTGGAAAATCGAAATTAGAAAGAGCAGAGAAACGAGTTTGGCATTCTCAGACACGAAAACTATTGTAAATGGCAGTAAAATGAAGAATCAACTTGAGATAATACAACTTCTTCCGCGTTCTCTTCTTTCTCACAAGTCAATGCAAAGAGTTCCAAAGTCCAGTTTGTCTCAGCTGAGTGGATGGGATAGTTCAAGAAAGGGAAAGTATTTCTCCTCCTTCCAAATCTTCCCCTGAGTTCGTTCACTTTTCTCGTTCATTCATCGACCAGTCCGATTAAGATCGTCCATTTGAGTGGGAGACCAGTCCGTATACCAGTTGACTCACACCACACCCACGCTCATTACAAGGCAAAAAAAGTTTGAGGAGTGCATGTTTAGTGTGTCAATCGACTGACCTTGTTCTCTTTCTCTTTCCTGCCCCCTTTCCCCTTTATCCGACCCATTATACACGCTCTCACGGATGAAAGAGAGCATACAAATGACCAGTCTCAGGTCCCCATGCGAAAGCCACCGTGTTATCGATTAATCGTTCTAGAGGCATACGGTATTCATATTTATCACCACAGTGCGAGTGCGAGTGCAGGATTTGGAAGAGGGCAACACCGGAAGGGGTACGGTAGGGAGAACGACGATAGTGTGGCAAGGGAAAGATAACCTGAGCTAGCTGATCGATGTGGTGTTCAACGAGAGGCACACCGGCAATAGGAAACAGAGGCTTCGGCAGTTGGAGAGACAGAGGACGAAAGCGGGTTCCTGCAACGATCACCATAAATCTGACTTTTGTAGAGAATCCCCGTCTCAAGTAACACTTGAATCTACAGTATAACTACGGTTACCGTACCTCAGAGAGCTAGGGGGAAGTTGTGAAGGGCGAATGCAATCATTAGAACGGGCAGCAACAGGAAGACAAAGTAGAGAGAGAGAAGAGCACCAATTGCCATCACCATTTTAGAGGATATCGGAGATGTATATCAAAGGGTCCGAAAGCAACCAACACGGGGCGTGCTCACACAAGAAAGTGGGCGGAGCTATTCAACCATCTCTTCTCTGCTCTGTCCACCTGTTCCCATAGAGCCAGTGAAACCATCCTATACACTGTGAAAAGGTAAGGACACCAAGAAACTAATAAATGCAAACCGAAGAATATGATATTTAAATTAACAAACCTTTCTGTGCACCGCCAACGAGGATCGTCGCTTTGAAGACCATGACAGTGTGAGCTGTGATCAGAAATGATCGAGAGAGTGCTCTACAGTTCCTATAGAAGAGAGAATTAGGACAAATGAAATGATGAAATAAAACATAAAAGAAAAGAAAAGAAGCACGTTAAGGAACATTGATAGAAATACGTGTAAAAATTCTAGTCATTCGGACTCTCATGCGGAATTGCCTCCAAGGTCACTGGACAACCGTAATCTCTTTCTCGATGAAAGCGAAAAATGAATTCGATAAATTCGTAGTTTTCTCTTCAGTGTTCAGTGGGAATCTTCAATTTTCATCGCTACCAGAACCAGCGTAATCGGTTCTACCAACTTCATCCGCACAGGTTAGTTTTGTCTTTTCTTCCCCCGAGAAATACATGGTTTTTCTGACTTGTTTAATTTGATGGATTTATCGTTTTCGTGCGTTTTCTTGAACAAGTGAAGTGGGGTGCAGTGTACTCTGTCTGCTACTTCTCTAGTGGTGAAATCGAACAACGGGGAAACAGTATTGCCTCCTTTTCTGAGTATCTGGAGAATCACCGAACTGTTTCTGCTATTGAACACTATTTCAACTGCTAGAGCTTACTATCTTCTAATTTACATCTGAATTGGCTAGGTTGGAACTAAGTGGTGGTGTTGGCATACGAATAAGCGAAGGGAACAGGCAGTAAGGAAATGCGAGAAATCAGAAGTATGTACAGGACAATGAGTGGTAATCAGTAAGGGGAGAATGAGAACGTCAATTGGTTACTGAGGTCAGGGGTGATAGTTGACGGAGATTCACGCGGAAACAGTGTAGGTAATGGCGGTAGGTTCAGGGCAATAGGGAGAAGGCGGAGGTGACGGGAAGCCACTCTGCGTGGTCTCTTCCGTAAACTGCACGAGCTGGTCTCTGATGCGATAACGCTCACGAAGGATGGAACGAACATCGACGCATCCCTGAATCACTCGATTGATTCGCATTCTGGGTTAGTCGATATTCGTACCTGCTTGCTGACATCTTCCAGAAAAGGAATAAGTTTCAGCAGTTCAGTGTCGTCTCTTTCATGAAACCAGCTTTCTATGGGAATTCCGTTATCTATCTGATACGAGAAGGACTGGGGTGCGTTGTCGATTATGATCGTCTTGGACAGATCGCGTCCAATAATAGTCAGATCCTTTAACGAATTTGAATATTAATGCATTCCGTTTGCGACAATTACTTTGATATAATTTCCAAAGACGTTAACACAGTGCTCTCGGAAGAGGCGATATCTTACAAACTTCTTTCCTGGATCGAGCAGATTCTGAACGAGATTTTCATTTGATTTTCGACTATTTTAGTGCCTCACCATAAGCTTATCAGCATATATTCGTTTGCTCGCTGTGAATAGAATAAGTTCGTAGCATTGAGACATTCTCTCGAGAAACTCGTGCAAATGAGGTCGTAACCGTACATATACCTGCAAATATGTACATGTCATATTGATCCAATTTCCATGCAAAACCTGATATGTCGTATTCTGGAAATGAACGGGAAATATCAGAGCCGCATCTTGCAATGGTGTCAAGCTGCAGTGGACGAGCGTTTCATCCTGAAAATGCGGAATAAAGTCGTTCCTTCGCTTGTTTTTGAAATTTTCCCTAAAATTTGGTTCATTAGCTTACTAAATCAAGAACAAGTGAGAATTCTGGAGTAGATCTCGTGCGCAGCGGTAGAGCGGGGCATCGATATCGCATTTCGTCGGTGAGGGGAGGCACGTTTGCCATCATGTATATTCTGCAAAGGAATACGCTTGTGATATGACACACTAGCTTGTTTGGCGACACCCAGTGTTGAATAGGAACATCTAGTATTTCAGCTCTGTTGAATAGATAAGAGCCGTGCCAACTGGCAGGAAATAGGTGCTCTGTTTTCTTGACAAAGTGTCATTGCAAGAGTGGGGTAAGACGGCGAAAGAGAGAGGGTGGGGGGAGGGAGACTGCGAAGAGTGCAAGTATTGATCAGACTGGAGGGTTGCAGTAGAAATATTGTGAAAGGTGCACCTGCTGAATCGAAAAGAAAGCCAATCTAATCGAGAGAACGAGAAAGAAGCTGTTATGAAAGCATCCATTATGGAGTAGCTGGTGTAGGAGAGGGATAGTGGACAGAGAAGAGACGAGGGAGTGGAAATATCGACCACCCCGGGGAGAAAGAGGTAGACCTTGTCTATGCGAAACAAACGAGGGTTCTTTTATTTTTCTTTGGAGGTTTTCTCTCACTTTCGTGTATCGCTCTCTCTTGGCAGTAGTGTACTCTGGAAGGATAAACACAGCGACCAGCAATTTCCTCCTCTTCTCTCTTACTCGATACTCTCTCACTCTTGCCCATCTCATCCAATGGTATTATTGAGTGAGGAGTGATAGAAAGGAGTGGCACAGTGTTAACAGAACTGCAGGGAGGAGGGAAAAAGAGAGGTATAAGTAGGGAACCGGTTGAAATGCTCAGCGTGTGTTGCAGCATGGCTAAATCAATCGAGAGACAAGCGAGAAGGAACATGGTAATGGTTGTTCGAGTAAGGAATGAGTGGAAGAAAGGTGTGACTCACGAGTCATAGTCAATAGCAGCGGAAGAGTGATCGGGAGGAGATGAATCAGTGGAGTCTTCATTGACCTGCCAGATTATAGACTCGTCCTGTACTGGTCGAGTAGTGGATGGAGACTGGAGGGAGGGACGGGACTCCTTGGTTGGCCTGATGCCCCCTGGACTCTTGTCCCTGCTACCTCGTTTGCGACGCATCGAGGAAGGAAGAAGAGACGGGGGGGGAAGACAGACCACTCGTTGGCTACGAGCCAAGTCGAGTGAGAGAGATGGAGAGAGGAGGAGAGACAGCGACCAGCCGTCCCCTCTCCCCCCTTTTCCCTTCCTATCTCACCCTTCTCGCGATCGATCGGAGAGACGAGGGGAGCACTACACTCCCTCTCCTCTCTCTTCGCTCGCAGTCCTCTGCATCTCTGTCTCTCGCGAATGGCTATCCGGTCTCTCTGTCGCTCTCGCCGCGACTCTGCTGAGTCACTGGGGGAAGCGAGGGAGCGCATTAATGAGTGTGCATGCAAGGAGAATCGCGCGGGAAAGACAGGCGAGGGAAGGAAAGCCTATTGTCTCAGGAAGAAGAATTGTCGCGACGCTTATTCCTCTCTCTCACTCTGTCTTGCATGTTTCTACTGCCTATTTTCAAGGACATTAGCTGAAGCGTCAGTTGCATACGCGCCCCGTTAGAACTTGCGTCAAGGTTACTGTAGGTAGGGAATTTTTTTGAAAATCGTGTAGGACATATGACGTTTTCTCTTTTTTCAGCTTATTTTGTTATATTTATCCATCTTTAAATATACCTTTTGATTTTTTTCAGATATGGTGAATACCCGATCTCGGGGCGAAACGGTGGCTGCACAGAAAGCGAACGTGACCACTGAGACGAGGTCCACGCGAGGGAGGAATGTGAGTACAGTCGTCATACATTTTTTTCCCGAACGAAAGTCGCTGATCAGGGCAGCTCCCCGCAAACTAGCCTTTAGGATCTTGCGCAATACTATTAATATAGTCAGTACTTGCTGAAGAATGGAATCCACACGTGAGCAGCAAATTATAGATATTTTTTGCAGAGTGCTCCCGACCCGGTTTCACTCGATTTTATAGTGCCCCCAGCATTGGCCAATTTGCTAACACGTTAACTTCTCATATCTTTAACTTTTGCATAGTGCCCCTACACCAGGTTTCGCGAAAATGCAGAGTGCTCCCGGGTGACCGTGCCCACGTATGATGGAATCAGAGGTCAAAAAGTAAAGTAGAGGTCAAAAAGTAAAAAATGGAAAACTCGTCGGGCAGGTTTCCGATTTTTTGATGGTCTACCGGGCACGTTTCTACATTTCGGGGGTGTTCAAGCATACCCTGGCGGGCAGGTTTCGTTTTTAGGGGTCTAATTGATCAGGCATTTATTTTTCGCGCCCGCCTTCGGCGGGCACGTTATTTCGAAACCTACCTACTTTTTGACCTATGAATGGAATAAATTGAAAAAAATTAAACTAATAAGTATTTAAAAAAAAAAGCCTTTACTCGAAAAGAAATGAAAGATAGTTGATTCAATGTTCCCATTGCCTTTAAGAGGTCTGAAATTTCGCTACAAACTTGCGTATTTGTTTCCGTAATTGTCAAAAACTGCATAGTGAACGATAAAATCATTTTTTTCCATCATTTTGTTGCAGGCAGTGAAGAAGGAGAAAACGCCGATCAAGAAGGTCGATTCGGCCATTAGCAAGAAGGTTTCACCCACGAAGAAGTCGCCAATCAAGAAACTTGTATTCACTGCTGTGAGTTGGCCCATTTATGGATTCCAACTTGTTTCGATATAGTGGCATTTATTTGAATACATTATGCATATTTCGATTAAATAGTTTGCTGAAAATTAAAACTCGGAATTGCATTGAAAATTGCAAATTCGTATTGATAAATGAGTATCATTCAGTCTCCCGGCCGTACTACATACTCCTCCCGTCAAAAAACTCCGACCAGGAAAGAGAAGATTGAGAAAGGAGATGATGGAGTGGAAAGAATCACAAGGAATATGAAAAGAGCTGTGTTGGAGGTCAGTTTCTTCTGCATGTTTTGGAAATAAGAAGACTACGAGCGATGTGTGGTGCAATCACACCTTCTTAAATTTTGCAGGATTCGCCTCCCTCTTCCTCTAAGGACTCGGCCATTTCTTCGTCTGAATCCATCTCCAATTCAATCTCACCTATGCCGTCTCTATCGGACTGTGAAAGAGATGAAGGTGAGCATTATCAAATAACAAATAATTAATATTTAATAAATTTAATTGTTGTTGTATCGCTAACTATGAGCGATGAATCCTGATTCGTATTCATTGTTGATTGTGCATGTTTCAGTAATGGCTCCTCCCCCCGATGATTGCATGGCTCCTTCTCCTTCCACTCTTGTCACTCCCGTCGTTCCTCTGAGAGGGAGAGAAAAGGAGTTCAATCAGTTGATTTCTCTGATTGACGCCTCTGTCGAGAAGAGAGATCCACTCACCGTGTATATATCCGGCACTCCAGGAACTGGTGAGTGGAGAATGCTTAAAGGAACAGTAAAGGCACCGTTCAATTCCCGCAAATTTCAAAGGTCTCGTCGGGAATTCCGGCGCGTGTGAAGAAATAAAGCAAAAGACATGCATAGGATGGGCGTTGAACCCACGACGTTACACGATGAAGCAAGCGTTTTACCATACCTCTATCTCTACGTCGGTTGGGGAACGTGGATCAATTGAGACAGATTTTTTTTGTATTTACTGTCCCTTTAAAAAATCCAAAGGCAAACAACAAAAAAAGATTTACTTTTCGTAATGTAGATATAATTATATGGTAAATAGGTATACATTCATTGATGAGTTCAAATTTAGGCAAGTCTGCAACGACAAGACTCGTCCTTCAGCTATTGGAGCAGGCACCGCGCAAAATAAAAGTACTATTTATTTTACTGAATGATTCAAAAGTCGAAATATTTTATAGTGATCGTCAAAGCTTTGGAGTTGTTGTGAAAATCATGATAATATCTTGTGCATTCTACAGACATGCATGGTGAACTGCACCAGCGTCCGATCGGGTGATGATATGTGTGCTGCTGTGATGAGGAGTATAGACAAGGTTAGTGATATAATATTTCTAAAGATTAAATACCGTACCAATCCCGAGCAAAATATTAAAAACACAGACGATACATGTGATTGAAAATCATGTGGCAGGGTTCTTTTATTAATTATTTGTCCAATAAATTCATGCTAGACTTTCGTTTAACAATAAAACACAAGTCAGGATATTTTGTGCCGTCAGCTTAGTGAATTTGTGATTATTTCCGCCGAGTCTCAGGATTCTATGAGTGGCAATTTCGTGATGCTGTATAAACATATGCATGATCTGTCCACTTTCAGCCATGCCCAGCAAGCACATCGCAGTCAAAGTTTAAAGAATACGTTAGTGCACTCAAGAAGACATTCGTACTTGTATTGGATGAGGTACGATAGTTTCTCCAATGCCGCTTTAACTAGGAAAACGTAGTATTTATTTTTTTCTGATTAAACATCTTAATCTTCTAAATTATCCTATTGTAGGCTGATTTTGTGTCGAAGGATGCACTCACATCGATTTTCACCATGCCCGTCTCCGTCTCTTCCCATTTGATTGTCGTTGGTATGTCATCACTACATCCTCCTCATTATATATTTGTCGAATGATTTTCAATTCATTATTCTAACTTCAGGTATCGCCAATACCATAGACTTCACTGAACGCGTTCTGAGGAAGATCAAGTACGTGTCATTTTTTGTCCTTCAATTTGCGTATTTGTACATCATCCTAATATTTTAAACACTTCCTTAAAATATTTGGAAATACCATTCCTCTCTTTTAATTATTTTTTGTTGTTGAAAATATCCAATATGGCGAATTTGAATTATTTGTAACATGTGTTTTTACAGGCTGAAGAAGGACCCGGTGCTGATGGTGTTCGGAAGATACTCGAAGGCTGAATTGACTCTGATTCTCAGTCACAAAATGAGGGAGGGGAAGGGGGAGAATACTCTGGACGACACTGCTGTCGCATTGTGTGCAGGAAAGGTGAGATGCAGTGAGGAATAAATTGAATCAACATGGCTTCAGCTGTAGTGCCGACCAAAAGAGTTACCTTTCCCTTGACACTATAGTATTGTGCAGTTCAAAAACTTAGCAGTCTCCGCCCACTTTAGCGATACGGTCGTTAGTGCGAATTAGTCCATCTTTCGGAACATTATATTCCCTACTAAGGGAGACATCTTCTCTAAAATTATTTCATTCCTATTTCATAAAACGTGCATTGCACTGCTATTGAAACCACATAATAAAATCACGGAAATATTGATATGGCGTGTTAGCATTTCGCCGACTTTTTGCACAGTAGTTTCGTTATTGACGGAACGGAAAATTTACGCACAATATCGATTCGAATATTTTCAATCTTCGATACTTTAGTATTTTGCTTAAATTAAAATATTCAGGTGGCAGCTCTCTCGGGAGATATCCGTATGGCAATGGATCTGATGAGACAGAGTACCAGGAAGATCCTAAGGGAGGAAGAGGAGGAACAAAAGATGGACGTCGAGAATGCAGCACAAAGCAACGGTATGTTCATTTTTTAATGCAAAAATACGTATTATTTTCGAAAAATAAATATCGATGTTGTATTTGGTATAATTCGTCATGTATTTCAGTTGTTTCTTCCTCCTCTTCCGTTGCTCCTCCCTCCACTCCCATCGCTGGTCGCAAGACATGCCATCAATTGCGTGCCATCAACGACACTTTCCGTGGAGTGTATTCCTCTCCTCTCGCTCGTGCTCGTCTCCCTCTGCAACCAAGTGTACTACTCGCTGTCTGTCTCAAGCTCAGTGCAGGAAAGAAGGTAATCAATACATCATGATTAATCACAATTTCTGAAGCTCATCAGAAACAATAAATAATCAATAATTATTACAGAAGGCGTTGACTCGTAATCAACTATTTTCTTCCTACCAACGTGCTTGCAATTTGACTGGCTGGCCGATGGCATTGGGTGAAGATCTCGAGGTTGCATTCGATCTCATCGTCTCCCAGAGCTTCATAGCCATCAATGGACAGCAGATTAGAATGCAGGTATGATTTGGCGAATATTAACAAAACAAATAGTATCTTATTGAAAAAAAAATTAACTGCTTTGAAGTTTAAAAATTTTAACGTATTGCACTGTTTAAAAGTATCACGTTCGCCCCCAATATTTTTTGTCAGGTTGACTCGGCAACCGCTCGGTCTGTATTCGACAACGATGTGTTGAGAAGGATTGACGATCTCAAGCTGTAAATAGTTATTTATTCTAACTTTATTCTTCTAATCTATATCCGTCAACACATTGCATGCTCTCGGTATGTATCCCTCAAAACTCTGTGATTCGTCCATCAATCTTGTGATCTTTTGTAATTGTAGTGATTTGACGAGTAACAACTGTAAAATATCACATGCTAATCTATTGACTTCCCTATGCAATGATTTTTGTATTTCACAATCGTTGTATGAACTGAAGCAGGTTCTCGCATTTACGTTAATTGATCTCTATGGCTGGAAGCCTCTGACCTCATTATTTATCATATCAAATCCCCCTCTCACCCTTGATATCATGCTGAAATGTCTGTAAATTGCTAAGCTACCGATAAAATGCGTTCCATATTTTTGTCTGTCTTTGCAGTTTCGAAACTTCCGTTTCTATCGGATTGATGTATCTATGCATTGAAATATACAGTAGTATGCCAAATGTGTCTCAATTTTTATCGATGCCTTTCTTAGATGCGTCCGTTGACTGAGGAAGAGCAGCAATCGGTGTTCGGCAAACTTGCCAAGTACATCGGAGATAATGTCACCCATCTTATTGAGGTTGGTTGAGAGAGACGGATGTGCTATCACTTGGGTATAATATGCCACTTCTGTTTTTTTTCATGACACGTTTTAAAAATATATACTGCTTATTATTTAAATGTTGCTGATGTAATGCATTATGGAGCACGTTGAGAAATGAGTCAAATATTATAGAGGGCGGATGGCGACTACGTCTTCCGTCTGCACAAGGAGAGAGTGTACTACTGCAGTGAGAATCTACTCAAGATGGTGAGTGGCAATTTCATCTTTTGAAATGGGAAAAATTGTTGATTAAAGAAGGAGTATAACGAATCTCCTGCTCCCTCATTCCTCATCTCATATGTTTCAATGGCGCGGTCGCTTTCTCCTCATTCCCCCTTATCCCTCCCTATCATTTTTGAATCCCTGCATTCAGGGTCAGTTTGGCACAGAGCCAAACTCGAATAACTTTGTTCAAACTTATCGACTGAACATGCGGTTTGCGGGGCTCTTATCTGGAAACCGATTACCATAACCCGACAGTGAGAACTCAGTTGACCAAAAGTTCGTGGGACACCACCTTTAAATACAGCTCAATTTAGTATAAAATTGCTCGTCTTTTAAATAAGTTGTAAAAGTAGTTTCTATCAACTTATTCATTTCCTATGTGCAGGCAGCGTGCATCTCCCGTGACTTGCTCCTCTCCTTCGGAACTTGTCTCGGCAAGTTCACCAAGTCCCGCAAGTTCCTCCTCCACATCACCGCCCTCGACTACATCGCGCCTTATGCCAAGGCGAGTAAAGTAAAGTAAAGGTGTTAGGTCTTCTACAGGCGGTCTCGACCACCCCTATGCCTGAGGGGCAACTAGAGCCTGTCCTGAGATGATCAGCGGCCTGTTGCGAGGCTATTCTCGTGTTGTGTGCACGTGAATCGGGGACCCCTTTCGAGGCATGTGAGTATGTGATGACGGAAAATGGGGAGAATGCAGTGTGAGGCGATACGAAACCAGAAATTACGTGATATTATCCTGGCTTCTGCAAGTTTTTGTATAACAAGAATCGAATTTTAAGTGCCGCATCTGGCTGAAGCCGAACGCGGAGCAGCAGTTCCTCTATGGAAACAACGTGCTCAAGTCGGGAGTGCTGAGAATGAGTGAGGGAGCAGATAGAGCAGAGGGAGTCGTCGTCTACTCAAGCACTGATACTCCTCTCGGGTACGATCACTTCATTTATTGTTATTTTAATGTCGTTTTAAGTTTTTTATGCTGTGAAAAAAATTAATCGGGGGAAATTTCCCAATAAACGGGGGGGGGGGGGAATTTCCCGGCCCAAAGGGGAATATTCGTGTAACCCAGCTCAAACTGAACAAAATATCTCCAATCAGAATAGGGACCACCATCCGCAAGAACCAAATTGACAACTAGGATATGAAACAACATATCAATTAACATATGCAGAATCACTTTTCTGAAGAGAAAAAGTAATATAAACGTTTTTATGCAAATTACGAATTTTGAAAATCTCGCTCCAGCAAATTATAGATAGTTTTTACATAGTGATCCCACCCCTGTTTCACTCGATCTCACAATGCCCCCAGCATTGACCAAGTGTCGAAACCATTAAATGTTCTCTTCTTGAACGTTTGCATAGTGCCCCTCCACCAGGCTTCCCGACAATGCAGAGTGCCCCCGGGTGACCGTGCCCACGTATGGCGGGGACACAAACGGAATCGCGTAATTTTTGGATATGTTATGAGGGATACCTACTCTATCAGTTATAACTTTTAAAACTTTTAAAAGTTTAAAACTTTTAAAAGTTATAACTGATAGAGTAGGTATCCCTCATAACATATCCAAAAATTACGCGATTCCGTTTGTGTCCCCGCCATACGTGGGCACGGTCACCCGGGGGCACTCTGCATTGTCGGGAAGCCTGGTGGAGGGGCACTATGCAAACGTTCAAGAAGAGAACATTTAATGGTTTCGACACTTGGTCAATGCTGGGGGCATTGTGAGATCGAGTAATTTTTGGATATGTTATGAGGGATACCTACTCTATCAGTTATAACTTTTAAAAGTTATAACTGATAGAGTAGGTATCCCTCATAACATATCCAAAAATTACGCGATTCCGTTTGTGTCCCCGCCATACGTGGGCACGGTCACCCGGGGGCACTCTGCATTGTCGGGAAGCCTGGTGGAGGGGCACTATGCAAACGTTCAAGAAGAGAACATTTAATGGTTTCGACACTTGGTCAATGCTGGGGGCATTGTGAGATCGAGTAATTTTTGGATATGTTATGAGGGATACCTACTCTATCAGTTATAACTTTTAAAAGTTATAACTGATAGAGTAGGTATCCCTCATAACATATCCAAAAATTACGCGATTCCGTTTGTGTCCCCGCCATACGTGGGCACGGTCACCCGGGGGCACTCTGCATTGTCGGGAAGCCTGGTGGAGGGGCACTATGCAAACGTTCAAGAAGAGAACATTTAATGGTTTCGACACTTGGTCAATGCTGGGGGCATTGTGAGATCGAGTGAAACAGGGGTGGGATCACTATGTAAAAACTATCTATAATTTGCTGCCCACGTGTGGCCCCCGCATTCTACAGTAGATCAAAGATTAAATGTTACGGTGAAATTTGATCTACTATAAAAACCGGGTTCACAAACAGAATTGTCTGATTTTCGGATATGTTATAGAGGGATGGCTACTTTATCACTAAAAACTTTCAAAAGTAGCGGCCCTCTTCTATAACGGATTGCAGAGCGCATTAAATGTGAATTATTTGTACGCACTTTTGAACTTCAACGCGCTATAGCATGTGGGGGCACAAGCAGATTTCTCTAAATTTAGCATATGAGTTAGTCATGATTTTCCAATAGATGACTGTGAAAACAGAACATGCGGCCCTCTCTCTTCCCGTGAGCTACAGGCTTTCGAATCGGACAAGTACTGTTTCCATGGGATGGTGGTCCCTACAATCAGAAAGGAAAATGTTTCAACGTGTTTTACCATCCCTGTATCAAGCGTGGAAGTTTTTAAAAAGGTTATGAAAAGGTGGGGAAAATTGAGGGGGTTCCCCCCATGAAATTTGCGCAGCATTAGTATGAAACTATATTTCTCTATATTAAAAATGAAAGACGGAAAAAATAAAATGTAATTGCAGATTCGGTGTGACAGCGAAGGGAACGTCAGACACGAAGAGATCTGATCCGACTGCTCTCGTTCTTCTCCATCAGGCTGATCTCGGAGAGTATCTTAGAAAGGAAGAGACTCTCACCTAAATATCATTCCGAGTTCTATGAACAAGTCATTTCTCTACTCTTTGATCACCGTAGAGAGTTTGAGCGTTGTCTTATTGATCACAAATTCTACCTTTCTTTCTCATTTGTTTGTAGACCTCGAACAATATTTCACCTTACAAAACATTCTCAATTGTTATGTTTCCCCTTCCTTCGTTACCGTTGTTACTTGTTGGAAAATTGTTGCATACTGAATGGAAATCGCAGATAAACCGAGTTTACTCTTACTAGATTAGTACTTTCGATGAGAAAACAAGACAAGACGAAGTTAGTAATGGATGAAGAAACCCGCGGTGAGTGACAGACATGGGGAATACGGTGTGTTCTGATTCAAGACCAATCGATCAACCCGGAATGCACAAATGGAGGTGATAAGGCTGGTAATGTGATCACGTCTAACAAGAAAGACGATAAATCTCTAAAACAGAACAACGGGAAGTTTCTAAAACTATCTGATTCACAAGTTAGCAATCTAACAAACGGGGAGGGGGAAGAGGTTAGAGACGAGTGACAAGGAGATTCTTGGTGACTGGATGAGAAAAGACTGAATCAAGGAGTGATCGATCCGTCCTTCTCTCTATCTCCTTTACCATTCAATTCCGTCCTCTCATCCACTGTCGAGGTCGTCTTCAGATCGAGTTCCACGCACAACAATCGCTTGACAACCAGATTGACGACGTCTGAAAGTGGGAGTCACACTATCTCCCTCTCTATCCCTCATATTATCTCTCTCTCTTTGACCCACCACTCATTTTATCGTAGAGGCCTCCACACGTGCAGAGACCAAAGCGAAGTGCAACGAAGTAGACAACGAGAGCAATCGCGATCACGCCACAACCGATGAGTGTTATCTGTAGAGAGAATAGCGCGCTCCTCCCATGTGCAGCGGTGTCCGAGTGGTTAAGGAGTTTGACTCGAAATCAAATGGGCTCTGCCCGCGTAGGTTCGAATCCTGCCCGCTGCGAATCTTTTTTGCCACATTTTTCTCTACTTCCTATTGAGTTTTAGACCCCATTTTCAATATAGTAAACACATTTTTGTTACATACCGTGAGGTCCTGGACGAATGGAATGGCGACGAGTGCTATTGAGACGAGAAGAAGAGCCCACGTGAGAACGAGAGGCACGCGAATCGCACCTGATCAATGCATTTAGATAGACTGTTCATCCAATTTCAAATGTCATTGCATAATATCATTATTACACGGACTTCACATAAGAAATAATGACGTCATCTCACCAGATTCGACTTGGACGTTCTTGTATCGTATGTAGAGGAGTGCAGCAGCAGTGATTCCCTTCTGCGCCCACATCACAAACGTCACCGCGTTCACAAGAGTATCCGTCGGCACGAAGCACATTATCGCTGCCAGAATAGCCTGAGAGGGGGGTACTGTAAATTACGGTAAGAGAAGCAGGCCAATCGATACTACAGTACCTGGGCGAGAACGGCGGCGCGGGGCGAACCGGAAGCAGTGTGGAGACCAGAGAGGAAAGAGGGCAATTGAGATTCACGAGCTGCCGCGTGCATCATTCTGGGATGGAGGAGATCTTTCTAGATATATCTGATGGATGGAAGGGAGAGCTTACTTTATCGGACCATGAGAGGCGACAACTAGATTCACACAGTGAGATGTCACGGCCCACCAAGGGTTAACCTGGTTTGTCTTGGTCCGGTAAAGTAAACTAGTGCCGAGAAGATAACACCTCATACCTGGATCCACAGAAGATGTTGCTGTTCAGAGTTCCCATCACAAGCACAGCTATCATTGCGGGAATGATATTAGCGAAACCATTTCCGATTGTTAGACGGGCAAAGTCCTAAACAGAGATTTCTCCCTCCGTTTCAACCACAATTTTTATCCCGCTCTTCCGAGGGGATTCCAAAAAATGAGTGATACTCATAGTTTGATCCTCTGCACGGAAATCTTTAGTAAAAGGCGAAAGATTTTCTCGGACAAATGCAGAGGATCCAGAGCTGAGGAGAGGATAGAGGGAGGGCAGACATAGGGGAGACGCTCTTTATGCGAGCCGGGTATGAGAGGCGAGGGGGAGAGGAGATGAAAGGGGCGGAGTTTGCTCTAGGTGTGAGAGAGGGGGGAAGGTTTCTCACATCTCCAATCGCTGTCGAATTCTGCACTTCTGCCAAAGTCATGACGGAGAAGAAAGAGACGTTGATGAGAATATATGCAGATGCCACAACTCCCAGTCCAATGAACAGTGAAAGTGGCATAGTGCTGGAAAGAGAGGAGAACTCAGTCAGAGTGTGTGGACACAAGAGAGAAGGAGTTGACGCCTATGGATGGTTTATCTCGCTCTCCCACGAGCATCGGTGGTTCAGTGGTAGAATGCTCGCCTGCCACGCGGGCGGCCCGGGTTCGATTCCCGGCCGATGCAATCTTTTTTTGCCTCATTTTTCTCACTAACCTTCTGGGATTCTTGATCTCCGGTGTACCGTAGTTGAGAATATCCCAACCAGCATAACTCCTGGAATCAATTGTTAGAGTAATAATCATCGTGTTTCTTCTCACCATAGTCCACCGTATACTGCCATGGTCATCGATCCAATGTCCCATTTAGACCCTTCGAACATGTTTGCGAAGTTCTGTGTCTCACCTGGAAAGATACCGTAACACGCAGCCACAAAATGTGCGATACCTTGGAATACAAGAAAGTAGAATCCGATGAGGATGATGGCTGCGACGGACAACATCTTGCACACGGAGACGACGTTCTGGAATCAATCGATAATGATACTGTACTCTCGATATCGATTACCTGGAATGTGCTGGCAAACTTATCGAGTGAGAAGAAGTTGAGAATGGTGAGGGAGGCTGCAAGGGTTGATTGATCAATCAATCGATTGAGGGGAGAGAGGGGGTAGATCACAGGAGAGACACTGACCGAGCAGAAGCATAGCGAGCACAATGACTAGCCATTCACTCGAAGTTCCATCTGGAGCTGAATCGAAGGCTGAGACTGAAATAGAAGAAATGAGAGATAGAAAGAGAGATAGAAGGGATTAGATTAAACACCATGTCTAATGAGAAAAAGTTCGTCGAAAGGGCACTAGGTCGGATGAGAACCATTTTTTGCTGAAAAAATGCTATCTCATAGGCTTTATTCCATAAACTCAAATTGGAAACTTATTGTAAGATGAATTGTTTTCAACAAAAGAAATGATTCTCATCTCATCCGCCCTAATGGTTCTCATACGCCCTAACGCCGTCAAAAAAATAAGAATATTAGATAATTTAATTTCAATATATTTCAAACAGAACAGAATAAATAAACTTACAGAACTTGGCGAGATACTGTCCGAATGTTATCGATTGGACAGCTGCAGAAGCAGGGAATGTGATGACAACCTGCATGAATCGATATTGGAATCGAAGTTCAGTTGAGAGACATCAATTCAAATGAGAAAGGAACACTAATCTCACCACTAATGCGTCTTTTTATGAGACTTCTTTTCCCTGGTCGATTCCTCGCATAATACCGTACTATTCTCCCGTTTGCCCAATCTTACCGTACTCTGATATCTTCCCTACTCACCGATACAAGCATGAATGCAAAAGCGAGTGCTTTCCATCCAATTCTCATTGCATATGCGTAGTCTGCGCCCGGATCAGGAATGGAAGTAGCCAATTCGATGTACACAAGAGCTCCTGCAAATTAACCAGTCTATGGCATGACGACGTCATTATTAAGCAATACACATGAAGCTACCGTATACTTCTCTATTCGATAGATAGTAATGAAGCAATCGTACCGAGAAAAGATATGGCAGCACAGATGGCCCATATGAGAAGAGTGAGTCCGACTGAATTTGTCTCCGAAGCTACGGAATTGGCTGTGATGAAGATACCCGAACCGATTATGTTGCCTGAGAAGGAGAGGAGAGATTGGGTAAGGATGATCACATCCAAAATAATAAGATATTTTTATCTACAAAATTATTTTTTGTATCGGTCAATCTTCTGAGAACCCTCTCCAATATTACAAATAATGCATTGATGTTGTCTCCTCACCAATGACATAGCTGGAACAGCTGAACAGTCTCATTTTGTGTTCATTCTTAGTGGACGTCGTTCCACTCTCGTGATGACCTTCTGATGATGGCATCTAAAAGAGGAACAGACATAGTCAACCAGAGACGAACGCATTATACCATATACCGCTCCCAATTTGTCTTGCAGTGAAATAACCGAAATTGAGTTTCATACGGTAACTCTTCGATTTTCGATAATTAATAATTCTAACGGAGTATCGCAAACAAAGGTAAAGTAGAGTGATACCTTCACACTGTAGTGCCCTTTAGAGGAAAGTCGTGTTGATCGACCCCTCGTCGGCGGTTACCCTGAAGGGAAATGAATGAAATCAATCGATAGATGGGTGGGCATTATCGATCGAACAATTGGAACATCCTAGCTCTTTCTCAAAATGTCACGAAAAGAGAGGAAAATGAGCGAGTGTTCAAACACCTCGCAGATTTCACAGATTGCTCTAGACTTTTGAGAGGAACTAATACAGAGTAGGATGGTTCGATAACAATCTTGGAGCGAAAACGAATGGGCAGAGTAAATGGACAGAGGAAAGAGTAAGAGGATTGAACACACACCGAAAAAAGGCAAACTTGAAAAGAGTTACGATAGATCTTGCAAGGAGATCGAAGAACCACCACATCTACAGCACATTGCTACTTTTTATTATTCGAAACGCTCTGTCTGTCTGTCTGTCTGTGTGTGTGTTTGTCCGTGCGTGCGCCACAACCGAATATCTCTAAAACGGAACAACCTATCAAAGAAGTAGGTTACTTCTTTGGATATAGTGGCTGACTTCGAAAAAAAATCTACCGTAAGATACAGTACCCTCCAGAAGAGTACTGTATCGTGCGCGCGCTCTCGTGATAAGAGGTAGCGCGTATTCGGGGGAAGACAGAGGGCGAATAGATAGCTGATAAGCAGTGATAAGAGGTTATGAGAAGGGAAGAGAAGAGAAAGGAGATCAGAGGATGACAGGGGGGTACACCGATTTATCAAAGTGAGCACCGTGTAAGACTATTGGAGCTGTCACGTCAATTCTATTCAAAATGACAACTTTGGAAGGTGAACACGTCATTCCACAGATCAGTCACCTTTACAGAAAGGAGTTAGGAGTGAGAGAGCATGTCAAATCGAGAGGCACCCTCTCACATTTGCACTTTCTCTCATCCTGACCCCTTTTCGTAGCTCTGGAGTCATGTGGTCGATTCCATTCAAACAGACAACTTCGGAAGGTGAAAAATTAAGCAAAAAAAGTCGGAGAATAAACAATATGGAATGATATAAAGTGTGAGATGCCTTGTAGTCGACTACTGACCATTCAGTTGCCCATCGCCACTGTACAAACACTCCCTACTCTCTATACTTTCCTCTCTTCATCTCTCCCTTTTCTACCATTCTCTCCCTCTATAATAGCTGGTCTATCTCGCAGAGAAATCAACATAACTATCGAACGAATTCAAATGTTCAGTCGAGGAAAAGGGAGAGATAACAGTGATGGAAGATGGGTGATTTCCAATGAAACAAGTGTTCCAAGAGATAATCATAAGTTGGACTGGGAGAGTGATGCAAGAGATTGCACCATCTGTGTAATAATAGAAAGAAATCAGCGGGTGGTCAGAGAAATCGAATGATTTCGTGCACTAAATATACACATCATCTATCCGCTTCTCATAGAGTTTGAAATTCGGGTAAATAATCACATTAACACTCTTCATTTAGCACACTGTCGAAATTGTGAGAGCGTGTGCGAAATGAAGAGATCTACTCCACTTATTCAACCGAATTTAAAACTCTAGTGTCTCATAAAGGTATAGCTACAGATCAGTGATCCCAATTAGGAAATGCAATTAATCCATCTCCCAATAACAAATTCAGTTAGTTAAATCTCACTATGAATCATTCAGCCAACCAAACTGACGGATGTGGGAAAAATGGATGATGGAGCAAAAAAAAGAGAAGGGAGGGAGTGTTTCGGCTCAATCGTCGTTTCTCTCTCTCTCTCTCTCTCTCTTCTTATCACGTGATCTAACACTTGGACTCCTTACACCTCGAGAGTGCTAGTCTACAACCTTTGATCTGTAACCACTCAAAATCAGCTACCCCCGCGAGACGAGCCGGTTAAATTTAGCCGTGGGATGAGAACTTGTTCTGATTACTGTAAATCACACCACTGCCCTATGATAGGGAGCCTATCATATGGTACAGAATTCCATAGGGCGGTTAACCCTACAGAAAGGGGTGGAAGTGAGAGTGTGTAAACTCGCGAGGGGCTCTCTCACTTTTGCACAATCCCTCACCCTGACCCCTTGCAATATTTTATGAATAATGTGATGGTAGGCATGCGATACCACGAGGGCTCAATGGCGGATAAAAAAGCGGTCCGCGAATAAGCTGCACTTACTACGGTATAATGCTTGATGTAGTCCACAATTTTCTTCGCAATACCGTAGTAAGCAATGGAAATTTTACGCATTGCGCCATTATCTGTTCATTTCTCTTGTAGAGGATCTGAATTTTTGAGCCCCCGTGGATACGCGGATCAATTCACAATAAGCTCACACTCATGTTCTGGTAAAAGTATTCTGGCAACGATCAATTTACGATTCGTCATATAGGAAAATCGGAGGAGTTACAGTAATCTTTATCGATCGTTTCGATGCGAACTTGATTTGGGTTAGCACAGGGCGACGATAGTAATAAGAAAACTCGTTGGAAGATAGCTAATTGTAAGCAGGAATTATGAGTGCGTGTGTATAATCTACAGTGAATAGGAAGAGAGACTACCGGACTACCGTACAGTTGAAAGTGATCACAAATGGGCTGGAATATGCAATGGGCTCTTGCTATGTCACATTTTCTAGATAATCATAAATACAACATACATATATTCAACATACTCTTTCGATCTCTTACTTACATGAACAAGTCGGTGGATAACTTACGAGTGTACGATATGTATTGTCAAATTGAATAATCCTACTCACGAATAATAATGCATCATTCGCGAATAGAATTTTTCGATCTAACAACGCTAGCGAATGGGAATGTGCATTTAGGACACCATAATGTGTTAGGTACCGTAATCTCTGTGAGATACCGTAATCTACTTCGTCTTCCAAAATGGATCGAGTTGATTGAGTGGGTCGGAAGGGTCGAGAGCGGGCGGAGTTCCGTCTCCTCTATTGGCTGCATGCAGCTGCTTCTTAGCCAATCGAGTCGCGTCTCCCTCTCCGATCGAGAAAGTGGAGGGAGAGAGAAGAGAGGAGAGGGAGGACTGAAACGAAGACAACGATAATCACATGTACACAATACAAAATCATAGTGCATGATCATTTCCTTGTTGTAATTAGCCGATATCACAACACGATATCAATTCGTCTAATCACTCTCCCTTCTTCTCTCTCTCCATTCCCCCTCTTCTCTCTCTCTCTCTCTCCATTCCCCCTCTTCTCTCTCTCCATTCCCCCTCTTCTCTCTCTCTCCATTCCCCCTCTTCTCTCTCTCTCTCTCCATTCCCCCTCTTCTCTCTCTCCATTCCTCCTCTTCTCTCTCTCTCCATTCCCCCTCTTCTCTCTCCTCTCACCTGAGTCGTCTTCTCTCCTCCATTTGCAACTGGTGCATATCCAACGGAAGTTGTACCAGATATCGACAGCATCTAAATGAAGTATAATTTTTAAAAAATTTCGTAATTTCAGCCCTCCGTCATGTAATTAACATTCCCTCCAACTCTTGACAGATGTAACCCCCTACCAAATTTATGAAACATTCATGTATACCTCATCGACATCTGCTGTTCTCTCTCCACTACCGTACCCCTCTCTCCTCTCGCACCTGTTCTTCTCCCTGTCCTCCTCCTTGCTGCACAACACTCGTCTGCTGCATGGGCATCACTGCAGCAGCTGGTCGAACGACTGGTGCAGCTGCTGCAGCCATCGATGCGCGACCAGACTCTGACTCCTCCGTATTCACAGATACCGTACTCATGGCTACCGTAGTCTGCTGGGGCACTGGTGGCACACCAACGGCCGTCATTGGAGCGTGTGTTGTGTGCACTGCAAATGGTAGAATTTACAATCAATAATTGAGACGAGATACAATTTTTTTTAATTTGGCTACCGTACCCTGATGTTCCTTGGGTACGACTCCGGTCGGTAGCAGCGGTGCAGGACCAGTTGTCGGTCCAGAGGAGAAGAGATCACTCAGAAGATCCTGCAATTGACAACATACTTAGCATCCGCAGTCTCCGCCCACTTTTCCTTGAAGGAGAAAGCACAGAAACGCCATGGAGTAGCACAAGCTTAGTTCTAAACCGTATGAATTGAGTTAAATCTTGTCTTTTAGCTAGTAAATTGCTCTATCGAATGCGCTTTGGGCAAAGTTGGTCGCTCCACGGCAATTTGGCTAAAATGCAGTTACAAAAAATAAAAGTTCTTGTTTTTATGCTTCCAGTGATGCTCCATGTTTTGCCCAAGAAGATTTTGAATCTCATGATGTTATCAGTGACATCTAAACAAAAAATAAGACGTAATTCTAGAATCCTGAATTGTGCTACCCTTTTGAAATATTTCAGTACGGAAATGACTGTGGCATGGCGACTTGTGCTGGTTAGCGGCACTGGAGAGAGAGCGCCGTCACGGCACTTTTTTCTCCGACAGCCCGTTATAGATCTATGGTAAGGATTTGTCAAGAATACTGCAGCTCTTGAACCAAATATTACAGCTGTTAACCATAGGAATTTCAAGTTTACGATGTTTAGCGACGACGTTCGTGGCGCTTTTTACCGGATTGTGTTATGGCTTTCTTGACTTATTTTTGTATTTCTATTCAATTTTCGTTCTCTATTTATTTAGCGTTGTTTTTATTACTTAGTTTTCTTTAAATATATTTGTCAAACCCTTTTCTATCCTCCAATGTAGATTTCTTGTCGTAATGACTCTCTAATAGCCAATATTTTTATTAAAAGTTCCTAAAACTGTTTTTTTCCGAAGCAGTTCACCTCTACACTAGAGGTATAGTATGAATTGAACCATTGTTTTGTCACAGTAGCAAATGAAGTTTCATTGGAGTGTATTTTAAATCAACTCTACGAATAAATGCCATGTACATTGTGGAGATACCATGCGATTTACGTGCCAACGTGAATACAGCACAAATAAAGAGAGAACGTATAAAATAAATAAAGAAAAAATATAAAAAATCGTCATCAAAAAAATTAAAATAGTAAGATAAAATCGATAAAATTGGACGAAAACCGTAATTTTTTTCAAAAACTACAAAAGCGTATACCGTACTCAGGCAAATCAGGCACATGGGCGGCGTAAATTTAGCTCGTGTAGCTGACCATTTTTTCCCATGTGGTGTCGGAGAAAAAAGTGCCGTGCGCCGTCTCTGACGCGGGAGCGAGAGAGGCGAGAGAGCGTGCACTTTTGAGAGCGCAGATAGGGACGTTTGAACTCATGCAAATCCCTCCCTATCGAGGGAGAGGAGAGGGGAGCGCTCTCTCCATTTCATATACTCTCTCGCTCACCGTCTGACCGATGAGAGAGCGTGGGAAATGGAGAGGGCCTGACCAGAGGGGTGAAAGAAGACTCCGCCCCTTTCTCTCCTCTCCCCGGTTTGATGCTTCTCCCACTAGCGATTCGCGTGCAGATTTCGAGGTGTATCTCGGCTCAGAGGCAAGATATCGACAAACGGCAAAAAGTATTGTCTAAATGGGACCATGAGGCATCTATTCTATATGATTTCCACCCTCACATCGAAAATCGGCAATCCACGTTGTGGCCCCTAAACATACTCAGTCAATCAATACAACTTTATACCATAGACAGGACATATCACTCACGATGGTCTCGTTTCTCGGTTGCTGCATCGGATGTGGTGGTGGGGGCTGCACGGGCTGCACAGATGGAGGAGCAGCAGGGGGAGGTTGCTGCTGCATGGAAGGAGGGGGCGGGGCCGAGTAGGGATGAGGAGGGGCTGAAGCTGCTGCAGACTGGCCCTGCTGTGGCTGCATCCATGGCCATGTCTACAAGATCGTTATTTGCAATTGATTGGTTAATTTCCACAAAGAATCTAATAATAAATTGTATTATAATTAATTGTAATTATAATAATTGTAATTGTAAAAGATGAATCTACAACGAAATCGCACGAAACCCTTAATCCTGGAGAAATAAATATTTGTAATTGTATTAAAGGGACCTGGTATTGCAAAATAAGTTATTTTAATTTTAAAGAAAATGCTTTTCTGATTAGAATTCAAAAACCGCATATTTTTACGATTTTTTTGAAAGGAGTTATGATTTTTCAAAGTTCAGAATTTGTGTTGATGTACCGGGCGCTACGGTGTTTACCGCGCTAAACACAGTAATGCCCGGTACGCGAGTACCTTTAAAAAAATCATAACTCCTTTCAAAAAAATCGTAAAAATATGCGGTTTTTTGCATTCTTTTTTTTAATCAGAAAAGAATTTTCTTTAAAATAAAAATAACTTGTTTAGCAGTGCCAGGTCCCTCTAACTGAAATATCGATTTTCTATCCCTCAAATTGAAATTTAATCATAGGTCGAAAGGGTGCGTTGCGGCAAGTCGATAATGCGGCTTGGGTTTGTCAAAAATGGGCATGAAAACCCGAAAATACGGGTTGGGTTTGGCAAAAATGGGTATGAAAAATCGAGCATGCGGGTTGGGTTTTCATTTTTTTAACCAAACATTCTCAAAATGCGGGTTGGCTTCGTGGTTTTTTATGTACCTTTCGACCTATGAATTTAATCAATTTCCTCACCTGCTGCCCTCCTCCTCCATATCCCATTCCTCCTCCCGCCAGTCCTCGATGCCATGGGGACGCCCCTTCTCCTCCTTGCTGCATGGGAGGCGGAGCTGCAGCAGATGCTGCACGCAATTGAGCCCCGAGATCGGAGAGAGACGGCAACTTGGCCGGAGCTGCTGCAGGAATCGACGGGGGCTGCAAAATCGATGGTTAGATGTAGGAAAACTTTTGAAGATAAGTCGTAGTCCCCTCTCCACTCACCATGTTCGCACTCGGCTGCACATTCGAAGTGGGAGGTCTCATCACAGCAGAAGGGGGCGGTGCCTGCAGTTTCAGATATTAAATTATGTCTAACCGGAAGTGGAAGACCAGAGGTACTAATTATTATGTCCAATCAATAATATGTATCTAGCACTCATCTCCTACCATCATTCCACTCTGTCGTCTCACCTGATTCATCGTATTCAGTGCTGCAGGTTGGTAATTCCTCGCCGTCGCTCCTCCCTGCATCCACGGCGATGCAGCAGACGGAAGAGTCGGTGCAGCAAAGGGAGACACTGCAGTTGCTGCAGGCATCGAAGGAGGGAACTGACCGAAGGAGGCGGTAGGAGGAGAATAGTGAATTGGAGGTCGAATCATAGGAGGAGGTACGGTAGTCGAGGGAGGAGGGAGTACTGTAGGTGTCGGTGTGGGAGTCGATGGGGAAACGGGTGAGACATGCGGAGGAATCACACCTCCTCCGTATCCACTTGCAGCAGGAATTGTGTAGTTGCTGTTCATTGGTTGCTGCAGTTGTTGAGGGGGCGGGGCGAAGGGGGCGGAGACTGGAGGGAATCCATGGATAGAAGTTGGAGGAGGGACGAAGTGGGCGGAGTTTGGCATCGACTGTTGAGGCATTGGAGTCGTGTAGCCTGGTTGCTGCATCTGCTGAGGAGGCAACTGACTCGGCTGGTTACCGTATCCTCCATATGTCTGTCCGGGTTGGGGATACCTCGGGAACCCCTGCTGCATGGGTGCGGGATACGACTGCTGCTGCTGCAGAGGAGCCTGCGGGGGCGGGGCATAAGAGAGATTGGATACGGTAGAGGGGGCGGGGGAGGGCGCACCACTGCTCTCTGGATAGCCTGCAGCAGGTTGCTGCATGGGCTGCATTGAGAGGGGATCGAGGGGCGGGCCTGGCTGGACGGGATGGTGAGAGTGGGCATAGGGGAGGGGATGATGGGAGGGAGGATGAGAAGAAGGAGAGGGAGAGGGGAGACCACCTCCTCCCATCTTATCCCTGTAGTACTGCATGTAGTCACCCAGTCGACGACGACCGCCCACAGCGTCTGAGAGAGAGTACTGTATTACAGTAGTGGGCACTACTGCTGTGTGTGGGACCAGCCAACCAAGATTGATATCTGCAGTTCCCATCCCTTTAGTTTCTGGTCTACTCGTTCATTCTTTGCATTCAGAGGTTGGCAGATCCCAAACACTGCAGTAGTGCCCAGTAGTGAAAGGGATCGATTAGTTGTTTTGATTGGTGTACAGTATACCATCTCTGAGAGAGTACTGTCTTACAGTATGAATGGAGCGAAACGCATCGATTAGTTCGTGATTCGTGATTGGTGTACAGTATACCTGCAGTTCTTCTCACTCCAGTTGGTGGTTGAATGGGAGAGATGGAGGGGAAGGATGGCATGGAGAAGTCTTCCATTGCAGCAGCTGCGTCCAAAGCTGCTCGTTTCTCGGCCTTCTGCAACCACGATCCATTTCGTAGTAATAAATAAGCAAACAAACTAAATAATATAAATAAACTAAATTATTACTGATGAGAGTTCTACGACATATTAAGAGATTCCCAAATTATGCTAACAATGCGCCAAATTTCATCAAAAACTCTGGTTTGTGTACCTTTCTCTCAGCCGATGCGAGTGCCGCGTTACGCTTGTTGAAGAAATCAGAGACTGCAAAATATTATGATAAGAAAATAACGGTGTGTGAATCGAACAAATAATGCGCATCAAGTGAACTTACAAGTACTCTCAATTGTTTCAACTGCTTGATTAATCTTCTTCGATCTCTCCTCCAACTTGCCGTAGAACGAAGCTGCTTGCTCTAGCTGCAATACCAAAAGAGAATAAATTGTGAGATGCTCTCTTCTCCCCGCCTCCCCCCCCATTAAATCGTCAGCCTACCTCTGCAATCACTCTGAAGTATTCATCCGAGGCAGACACCAATTCGAGGATTCGCATGTTTCGCCTGAAACAATCAAATGCTCTTCGTACCATGCACTTTCTAACGATTAACATGAAATCAACTAACTTTTCCGCTTGCTCTCTCAATTCCTTTCCAATTTCAGCAAAATCAGCGTTTGCCTCCAGAAGAGCATTCAGAATCCTGTGCTGTGCACCCAGATTCTGCTCCAGTAGGTTGAGAAGCTGGAAAGTACAAAATAAAAATACGGCAAAACATTTCGCAGCCAGCAGGATTCGAACCTACGCGGGCAGAGCCCAATTGATTTCTAGTCAATCTCCTTAACCACTCGGACATAGCTGCTCATGGAAGGGATCGGCCAAGGGGAGTATTGGGACAGGTGCGCTCTTTCTACCCCACGCAAAGAGAAAATCGCGGGTGAAATTGCATCTTCATTATAATTGCCAACCAGGAGCTTTAAATTATAAACACTGAAGATAACGAGGTAACCCACATTGTCGTGCTTCTTTAGCTCCTTCTCGAATAGTTCCTTGTGATCAGTGTCTCTTTCGATGAGCAGCTTCCCGTTGATATTGTCTTTCCTGAATAACTCATTCAGCGCTCGTTCTACTTTCGATTCAATAATACAAATAAATTACAACTCACAGGAATTCTTCGTGCATCTTATCGAGTAAACTCTTCCTCTGTCTCTTCATCTCTTCCACTTTCTCTCCCAATTGAAGCATTCGTGCACCCTCCGATGTCGATGCTGAAAAAAACATACGAAATATCGGATGCCGTAACATAATATCACCGTAATCATACATATTAACATATCGCATGGGATTATACCATAGGTTAAAAGTCAGATCGGGTTTCTCGGCTCTAGGGCTTGTACCCGAATCTGTCAGCTTGAATTTAACCCGCTTTTTGAGCAATGTACAGTGATCGCCACACCACATCTACAGTATTCCCTAAACAAATCGATAAACGGCATACCGTAATCCTTCTGTTCCGTAGGTGCAAGTGAAGCAACGAGTTCCTCCAGACTCATTCCGAGTGTCTGAATTGCCTCCATTCTCTCGTCGAGAGCCAATCTCAGGTTCATATTCGTGCCCCTGCAATTTAATCAATGTCATCGATCGATATCGTACTTTACAGCATCAATATGCCCAATATCCAATAATCAATGCGGATGGAAGACACTTACTTTGCTTTTGAACTGGCCTCGAGTAGTTTAGCACACTCGTCCTTTATCACTCTCACGCCTTCTGCGCTTTCTTTGTTGGGCTGAAATCAATCGATAAAGTAGACCATAGTTTTTTTGGAACGGATAAATGCAAATACACTGGAAATAAATATAATAAGACGATACAGTACTCCTATTATGGATTGCTCACCAACTCATCGACATGAATAGCATCCAATCTCACGACGAGTCCAGTCAGCACTGAATCCGTGGCACGAGCCTTCTCTCCCACCACTGCAACAACATTTTCTCACTCTTTTTATGATTTATTATTTCTTGTTGACGTTGAACTTCAGGCAATTCCCAACAAGACTTTCTCAGGATAAATTGTACGATTATGGACTTAATTTCTTTCGCTTGAATTGATGCTGCTCACCTCTCAACTGCTCGAGTACATCAGGTACAGCTTCTCTATTCTGAACAGAGAAGAAAGAATTTGCAGCCAGAAGTTCCTCCGGGAGATGGAGAGAAGACGACTGAAGGAATGGAAATATTGCAGATGCCAAGAACTCGTATATACTTCAATACCTATCCAACACTTTCGTCATTATATCTTTTAACGCCTTTAATTCCGTTTTAACTTATGATTTTTTTAGTATTTCAGTATTGTTTTGTTCGCAATTGTCCTACCCTCCGAATTACAATAACTAACCTGCACATCAGTTCTCGATCCGTATGGATTGCTGATTATCTTCGTGAGTCTCGTGAGATCGATTCGCTCCACGAATTGCCTAGAATCTAAACGTCACGCGAATTGAAACCTGGAACTACTAGTCTCCCGGAAATATCCGGCTAGCGAGTTTCGAGTATATTCTATTCTTTGAGAAAAAAACATTTGTGGAATTCAAATGCCATGCAAGTCTACATTTTGCACTAGACAAATGTATATGTAATTGAAATACTGCTACAAGTACTTGAACTATACTCACATCAATTCGATATCGAATGCTTCCACTTTCTCCATTACACTCCTCTTGAGAGCGGCCTTTTTCTCATCGTATTGTGACGATGCTTTGATCACTGTCGGAGGAACGAGACCATTGAACAGCTGGGCTCCTGAACATAAGACATGGTTACGGTAAAAAGGCAAAGGAAGTCCCGTCTTCAGCGTTCTAAAAGCATGTTCTAAAAGCGCGGAATATTGCGCTTTTCAGTTTGCACAGCAGATACGGCATAATCAGACACTCATTGTCAGAAAAAAGTTATGACAATCGACTGAAACTCAAGAATGACAGAAGTACTATACCTGCGACGCTGGGATCGAGTGGATTGAAGCTGTATGCACAAGCCATCGCCAGTGGCTGCAAATACAATATTGATGTTGCGCAAATTTCATGGGTGGGATTCTACCCTCGAAGGGGGGAAAACTCGTGTAACTCACGTCAGCTCAAACTGAACGAAATCTCTCTCCTCAAAAAGAAAAATGGTCCAAACGCATTTTACCATCACTGCGTCTTACAGGAAGTTGCAGCTTTACTAGGGAAAAAGTTATGGAAAAAGCTATCTGCGCTGAAACTACAGTACTCCTACCCGATGTTACCGTACCTCAGCCATCGTAATGTCCTCTGGCTTCGGGATCCTTGCGTGGTAAATGAAGTCGTTTTCCTTCTTCGCGTTTTGATGCCTATGAAGAACGTTACTTATTTTTATTTATTCCCATTGAATCATCGTTTCGCAAAGTGATAATAATAGGGAGAGGTCTGATGATTTCGATCAACACCAAAGGCAGTTGTAGTATTCCCAACAAAATTAGCCACTACTATTGTATCACATTCATTGGACTATATAGATACAATAGAGGGTCTAATAAATTGGAAATTGACATGTGCCTCACTTGAATACAATGACGTCATCGACGAAAGCGACAGTCTCCAGATACGCCCTTCTCGTCTCTTTTGCACAGTGACTACGAGCTGTCGTGATGTGTTGAAGGGCAGACTCGTAGAAGCCAAGTCTGCAAGATGAGTATGCATAAGACAATAAAACATATGAAAGGGCTACATTCGCAATCAATCATGAATATCAATCAATATGAAGCCGCTTATGTATAATACATCTAATTAGTGTTCTTCAGTAAATTCGATTTCCGAGTACTGGTTACCTCTCTCCAAACTGTTGGTTCTCCTCTGCCTCCATTCCTCTGTACAACATGGAGATTGCACCGTACACGCAGGACTTGATCGTGCACATTCGCACCCATTCCTGCAAGAGAACTGTGAATTACTGTACAACGATACGCCCAATTATGATTTAAACTATCTCATGGAAACGATATCTACAAACGAGCATCTTTTACCTTATACTTGGCGGAACTCATAACATCTCCGAGAGGCCCATGCACAAGGTGCTCTGCACATTTGCTGTACATATCCTGCAAAAGGCACACTTTCAATGGACATGGTGATGGTATTCGAATTAAATTACAGTAATTTACGAATTAGGTCTAAAGTATTTAATACAATATTGTTTCCTCACATGTAGATGGGAAGTCAATCTGGCGATCACAAGTGGTTTTCTGGATTCAACCAACGCCTTCTCAACCATGCATTCTTGTGCTTGGCCCTGAACACACATACCTCATCAATTAGTCCAGTCTCGTCAAAAAATAGAAAAATACAACATAAAAAATGGGATATCTTTTTACTTACCATGATCACATTGAGATACAATGAGATTGTGTCGCGGTCAAAGTCGAGGGTGTGGAATCTGTAAAGAAGTCGAGTGATAACATCATACATTTTCGTCCCACGCACAATACGGCTTATTGCGAAATATATAAACTAGCCAGAAATCGCTATAAACTGCCCAGATCTATAGTGCAAGTCCCATAAAACTGGCCAGATTTGAATTGATTCTTACTAAACTCATCCTTCCGCGTATTTATAGATAGGTTACGAGGGTCAAAACTGCCTCCTTCAAAAATTTGTTCACGCACATTGTCCGAGTTGTAAAATGCATGGATAACATGTAAGATTATATACAGACAATACTTCCTACTGTACAAATTTATATTTTATTTATTGTTCTTCATTTTTGTATTGATTTTCCTTTTGACACGCATACATATATGTAAATTATAAACGGGATCCTCACTGACCGGGTTGCATTCATCTCATCTCTGAGCACTTGAAGTGGATAGGCCGCGTATCCAAAGTGAGTGAACGCCTTTTTGATACCCTGCAACATAGACCAAAATCGTATGTTCCATGAATTATTTAGAATTTTATATTTTTAGTCTGTCACTCTTGAAACGGATCAATTATCACATTTTGGTGCTTGAAAACCCATCTTGCGCTCAACATGTGGAAATTTTTTTTAAATTTTATATTTTCAAAAATATTTTCGAAAATATGTTTTCTCAATTTTGTTTTTAGCTGAAAGCCCATGTCCGATTACATCAGAAAAATCTGCAGACGCTTGGTAAAAATCTGCAGCAGAGATATTAAACCAGGCGCAAATCCGAAATGATGTCAGGGTTTGTTCCCTGGAACATACCTTTTGGTCTATGCCCTGCAATAAGGAAATATAGAAGAATAATTTTAAAATAAAACAGAAGTGGAAAATTCAATATACATATAATTCACAATATAAACAATATATATAGATCCCAACCTCATCATTCTCCCTCGGAAGTTCTGCTCCTATCTGTGCATGAATACACGACAGATTGTACATGATATTGCATAGTTCGAACTGGACGTCGCTGATTATGAGCACGTTGTTAGGATCGTGCAATCGATCGGACCTGAAATAGGAATGGATCTAGAAATCTGGCGGAATAAAAAATGAATTGAAGATGAGGAAAGCACGATATCGACAAAGGTGAAGACACTAACCACTGCCATTCGCACGTGAGATCCGGATGTTTCCCATCCAATGGGAACTGATTGGACAACAGAAGAAGCTGCAATGAACTAATAAGGGTTAAATACCAAAAATGTGCTTACCTGAGCATAATACCGCTTCATATATGGGATGAGATCTTCTGATGGGTACGGCAAGAGGCAGTACTGCAAAGAGCACTTTGATATATCATCATCACCAACAATTCTCACATTTCTGATCTTATTGAGCTCTTCCATATCATCCTCAAATTCTTCAGGATCCTGTCCGTAGTGAGATCGAATGTACTGAAAAAGGATAAAACAGTAAGCAAGCAAATGTAAATCTCCGAAGAAACTTTGTGCATAAAAACAGTTGCGAAATAATGGCTCACATTGAACATCTTCTCTTGAAATCCATTTTCCTCCAATGAGTTGCAGCCCAACTTGAAGTCGGGCGCAAACATGGGGAAACGAGGCATCCCCTCCATCCTGACGATGAAGCACGAAGATACTGGATACCTCTCAAAGGAATGTTAGTAGCCTATTAGTTCAAAATCGGGTGAAATCAGAACGATAACCACAAACAGGTGTTCAGGAACACTATGAGCAATGTTAATCAGCAATCAATGCAGCCAAAACGATCCAAATGAAAGTGAAAAGTGCAACGATCAGTCTTTTTTTTCTTCAGAGAACTGTCTGGCAAAATTCCAAGAAATTGGTAAATTTAGAAATTCGGAAATGCATATACTCTCGTAGCGGTTTATTTAATTTTTTTTCTTCTTATTTTCGAGTTATATTTGTATATGATGAATTTTTATTCTGAATTTTCCGTTCAGACAATGTCCGAGACAGGGTCTTTGAGTGTCGAGTGTCTTCTATCGATCTCCGTGGTCGCTGTCCTCTGGGGCGCGACTAATCCTTTTCTTCGACGTGGAGTGAGGAGTAGCAACGAGGCCCCTCCGTTCCTGGGTACCTCAACTAACATCCCACGCATACATCTCTACTAGGAGGGGAGCTAGGGGACTAGTAGGGAGAAAATACCAGAGATCGTTATCTTTCCTTTGGTGGGGGAGGGGAAAGGAACGGGTCGAACGACAGACTCATTCTTCACATTTCTCAAACTTGATCTGACGTCTTTTTGTAGTTGGAGTTGATCTTTGATCTTTGTAGACCCGAACACTCATTTTCTCCTCCAGCCACTCGTTCGCCTTCTGAATCTTATCCTGAACTGGAAAGTCTTCCTTCCCCTCGCAATTAATCAATCCGCATCTGTGGGTTATTTGAATTTTCGGAATCTAAAGCTTTTTGAATAGGCATGGCATCTGCTAGATTCTCTATTGCAGGTTCTCTTCGTTGCTGTCACTGCTTCTTATCCCATCTCACTCGTCGTTCCAGTCGTCAATTCACTTCAACTTATTGTGACTACCGTAGTCGGTGCGATGCTGGGAGAGAAATTGACCCCCAAGTCACTCCTCGGGTGTCTTCTCATTGGAATGGGAATCACGTTGATGCTTATTGACGAGAATAGAGCAAGTTGAACTCTAATGCATTTAATGTATCATTCTATTGTTTGTGATCTACTTGCATGTAGGTATCTACGAAGCGTGTGTGTATAAAGAAACTGTGATATAAATACTTGAATTAGTTTTCTCCTCAGAGTGTTCATTGGTTTTATTTTAATAGGTAGGTAAAAATTATAATATTTCAGCAAAAACACCAACGCCACGAAACAAAGTAGTACGGTAGGTTCCAGAGCCGTCGTGTGGAACTGATAAGGTGGTGTGCCGTAATTCGGATATTACACCGCCAGTGAATTGTGAATTTGATTTGTTTGTTGCAACAATTTTATTCAAATTCCAGTTTGTTCTATTTACATTATTTCGAAGGGCCTTTCTTTTTGTATATTGCTTCCACAGCTCACTGCCAACTGCGCCCATAGCGGTTCATCTTTCGCCGACTCTCTCGCGCACTCCGAAACGTCCCAAATATGTGATACATATTGAAAACGATGTTCTAAATGAGTCAAGATAGATCTCACCGAGTGCTACAGATGGCTAAACGATTCTGAATGAGTAAAGTATATCCGTACTCTGCACCACGATCTCAAGCGCTGAGTCGCCCGGCGCACATTGGTGTACTTTGTACTTTGCCCCGCCCTCCTCATCTCGCTCGCTCTCTCGCACGTCTTATCCATTGACCTGATATTGCCATTCCATGGTCTCTGTACTTGTCCCCCGACTTCGACACGTTTCTATCGTTGAGTTGGATCCAGTAAACCCTAATCGATTAATTACTGCGCCCATCTCCTTGTTGTGATCAACTGCTATCGTGTTGTTTGTCGTCTCACATCAATTGTACTTTTCTTCAGGGTATCGGCCATGTTGAGCAGACTCTCCCAATGCCGCGTTTCACGTGAGTCCACGTATCATCAATCAAATCTCGCGAAATCTTGTTCTTAACTCATCTTAGCTCCTTTCAGATCTCGCTACTCCCTTCTCTAGACACATCTCAATGTCGCAGACGCTCTCTGCTGGTAAACACCTTCCTAAATACTGATTAAGCGGTCAGATTATCTGAATATCGATTTCGCAGGCTCGGTAGCCGTCGAGCGCAAGGGAGATGTCGCCGTTCTCAAGATGAACATCCAAGGCGCCAAGGTATCGCGTGTCGTTTATTCATCCCAATGAGATCGTTGATTGCAGGAAAACACACTCAACGAGCAGCTCTCGTCCGACCTCCGATCTGCCATCGAACAGGTACATATCATATCTCTAATTAGAGATCCGCTGACAAGCAAAAATTAGTTGACGACTCTGAGCAACTGATCCAAGTTCTGTGATTGTCGTCTCACATAAGGCCTTGTGATCTGTTTTTTCCTCCCTTGTTCTTATATCTCAGTTCCACATTCGCAGGTGGAAAAGGACGACTCCGTGAAAGCGGTGGTGCTCATGTCTGGCAAGCCCGGTTCGTTCGTTGCGGGAGCCGACATTGGCATGCTCAAGAAGGCCAAGACAGTCGAGGAGGCTGCCAAGCTCAGCAGGTAACGAGATATTCACAGTTGACTAATGAGTATAGAAAGGAAGAGATATGTAAACTTCACTGCTCACAAATCTCATTTTACAGAGAGGGTCAGCAGCAGTTCGATCGATTGGAGAAGCTGAAGAAGCCTGTGGTTGCTGCAGTGATGGGATCGTGCATGGGAGGAGGACTCGAATTGGCCATGGCCTGCCACTACAGAATCGCCGTCGCTGATAAGAAGACACAGATGGCACTACCTGAGGTGAGTTGATGTGCATATTGGAGGAGTAGTTGATTGAGACTCATGAATGACTGAGATTGAATAATGAATATCTATGATCTATTATCAGGTGATGCTGGGTCTGCTTCCTGGTGCCGGCGGTACCGTGCGTCTCCCCAAACTCGTCTCCGTCCCTAATGCACTCGACATGATGCTGACGGGCAAGAAAGTGAAGGCAGACAAGGCGAAGAAGATGGGACTCGTCAACCAGGTATCGTAGTTGCATTTACATGATAGGCGTTGTAAGATGGCGTGTGGAGAATGACTATCTTCATCTGCCATTCACTACCAATATTGCAAGCTTAATATTTTGAGGAAGAAAAATATTTAGTGAATATTGTTTATTTTAAGGTGATCCAGCCGCTCGGAGACGGATTGAAGCCCGCGAGTGAGGCGACCCATGAATACCTCGAGAAGGTGAGATGTTACTGTATTTGTAAGGTGTTCTGTAATGTATACTGACTGTATCACTGAGTATCATCCATGACAGTTGTTCTTTCCAGGTAGCGATCGATGCGGCTCGTGATCTTGCCTCTGGAAAGTTGAAGGCGACGAAGGAGAAGGGATTCATTGAGAAGGCGACGACTGCTCTCACTACCAATGCACTCATGCTTGACAATGTCATCCTCAAGATGGCCAAAGACAAGGCGAGTAATTCAATGTGATAAGGCGGACACTTGGAACTACTGAGGTGTTTAGGACCAGCCAACCTCGATTGACGGCAAATAGTGAATGAGTAGACCAGAAATGAGAAGGGTTTCTGGTCTACCCACTTATTCTCTCCCAAACACTGCAGCATTAACCAAACACATTGTGTACTGTCATTTGTTGGTTGCGGCGATTTATTTCAAATATTGACAGCAAACGAAACGTAATTTATTTCGATGAATATTGCAGGTTATGAAGATGAGCATGGGAAATTATCCCGCTCCTCTCAAGATTCTCGAAGTGATCAGAACGGGACTTGTGAAGGGACACGATGAGGGACTTCTGCATGAGAGCAAGGTGAGAATTATTGATTGAAGAGAATGTGGTGAATTTATCGAATGTGATTTGTTTGTCTCAAATAAGGCAAATACGTCGATTTGGGAATTTTCATCCGTAAATGTTAAAACTTGGTGATGCGATTATCATTTTTCGCAAAAGCTTATTGTAAGCCTGTTCAATTGCAGGCTTTCGGTGAGCTGTGCAAGCGCAACGAGACTGCCGCTCTGATGGGACTATTCAATGGATCGACTGAGTGCAAGAAGAACAAGTTCGGACAGGGCAAGGAAGTGAAGGAGATTGCAGTCATCGGAGCTGGATTGATGGGAGCCGGTACTGTAACAGAATTATATTCTATTGAGGGTGGAATATGACCACCCTTGTTGAAATGGGTGTTGCACGATTCCCCATGCTGAAATATATTGCTAATCTAGCTATTCTTGTTGTGGAACTTCCAGATTTTAACTGATTGTTTATTTGTGCAGGAATCGTGAACGTGTCGATCGACAAGGGCTACCGATCGGTGATGTTGGATACTAATGAGGCTGGAGTAGAGAGAGGAGTGGGACAGATTACGAGTCAGCTCAATGGAAGACACAAGAAGAAGAGACTGTCTCTTCTCGATAAGGAGAGGTCGGTTTTTTTCCTATACATAACAATGGGTATCGAAACTATTACTAGTTGTCATGACGATAATTATATCAGTTTAATTCCCACTATTTGTTCAGATTCATGTCTAACCTCGTGCCTACCACTGACTACGCCGACATTGCCAACTCTGATCTGGTTATCGAGGCAGTCTTCGAGGATATCGGAATCAAGCACAAGGTCATCCAGCAGATCGAGAGCGTCGTCAGACCTGTGAGTACACGTTTCATATTTTACTCATTTTTTTATTTACAAGTTTATCTTAATGTGACCTAATTTGCATGGTGAAAATTCTGGACTTGTGTGTTCAGGGCACAATCATTGCCACGAACACTTCCGCTCTTCCCATTTCTCAGATCGCGAAGGGATCCAAGAACCCCGAGCAGGTAATGAGGGAGAGATTATTAAATGGGGCAATTTCATTTTCTCTGTCGCCACCTTTAATATCGTTACGTATAATGTGTCTGAGTGCATCAATTAAGTAACCGCACTCTGTTGTTGTCATCTATTCAATCTCTCTGTCTCTCTCTAGATCATTGGTATGCACTACTTCTCCCCCGTGGACAAGATGCAGCTGCTGGAGATCATCACCCACGAGGGAACGAGCAAGGAAGCACTCGCGACTGCCACTGCTGTTGGACTCAAACAGGGCAAACTCGTTGTTGTCGTCAAGGTACGGTAGGGAGAGAAATCGAATCGGATATTGACTTTTTATAACGCATAAGGAGCGCCACGGCACTTTTTTCTCCGACAGCCCGTTATAGACAGTGATGCTCATGAGTCCCGAAATTCGGCAGCGCGGGGGGGTCCGCGAGGGGGGGGGGTCGACCCGCAACCCCCACTCGTGCGGGGGGATCCATAGTACATGTACCGGGGACATCAGCCATCACATTATTTTCGATCAAATCTATCGAAAACAGTATTATTTCCACATTTTTACCCTGCTCGGACCCCCCGCGCGCGGGGGGGTCGCCGAATTTAGGGACTATGAGCATCACTGGTTATAGATCTATGGTAAGGATTTGTCAAGAATACTGCAGCTCTTGAACCAAATATTACAGCTGTTAACCATAGGAATTTCAAGTTTACGATGTTTAGCGACGACGTTCGTGGCGCTTTTTACCGGATTGTGTTATGGCTTTCTTGACTTATTTTTGTATTTCTATTCAATTTTCGTTCTCTATTTATTTAGCGTTGTTTTTATTACTTAGTTTTCTTTAAATATATTTGTCAAACCCTTTTCTATCCTCCAATGTAGATTTCTTGTCGTAATGACTCTCTAATAGCCAATATTTTTATTAAAAGTTCCTAAAACTGTTTTTTTCCGAAGCAGTTCACCTCTACACTAGAGGTATAGTATGAATTGAACCATTGTTTTGTCACAGTAGCAAATGAAGTTTCATTGGAGTGTATTTTAAATCAACTCTACGAATAAATGCCATGTACATTGTGGAGATACCATGCGATTTACGTGCCAACGTGAATACAGCACAAATAAAGAGAGAACGTATAAAATAAATAAAGAAAAAATATAAAAAATCGTCATCAAAAAAATTAAAATAGTAAGATAAAATCGATAAAATTGGACGAAAACCGTAATTTTTTTCAAAAACTACAAAAGCGTATACCGTACTCAGGCAAATCAGGCACATGGGCGGCGTAAATTTAGCTCGTGTAGCTGACCATTTTTTCCCATGTGGTGTCGGAGAAAAAAGTGCCGTGGAGCGCATATATTTAGGGACCACCGCGTGAAATTGAAAATTGTTCCTAAAATTGCAAATTTCGTGCTTTCCGGGTAATGAGGGATGCAGAATCACGATAGCGTTTCCAGATTTATCAAATATAACCAGTTCAACGAGAATCAGGCAAGTTTCAAATCTCCGCCCGCCGTGGTGTAGTCGGCCCACCGAATTCGTGCGGCATCGTTGCGCCATGAGTTCGGTGGGGCAACGACTGTTAGTTAGGTCAGACATTTTCGTTTTGACAGTTTTTCTTGCTGTATTCTAGATTAATATAATATTTGCAGCAAGTATTCACTTCTAGCTGCTACTAGGAAGCCATGAATAAATAAAATTATATTTAATTTTCTGTTTTGTAAATAATAACTAGTTCATAATCAATAGCTACAGTGTTCAACTCGTAAAATTTGAAGCTGAAATAAATAAGGTTCGCTAGTACGGATTTTCCTTATTTTTCGTTCAAAGCTGCCCTGGTTATCATAGTATGAAAAAGTAATCAAATCTCAGAGCCACACCCCCTGAAACAATAGTTATTAAAGATAATATAAAATCAATGAAGTTCGTGTGCGAATTAAAACACATTCGCTAGTACCGATTTTTCTTATTTTCTCTCTGTCACTTGTCTGTCATCTCAATTTTATATTGAGCAAGAAAACTGAGAGCCGCACTCCTTAGAAACACAATTACAGCAAAAACAGCCTTTTCTGTGCAAATAGTCGTTTCTGTCTTTTCATACTTTTCCCCAGCTCTAATTTTGGAATTTCCGGTTCGGTGGGCCCTACACCCTACATATATTGCCAAAATTCCGTACAGCAAAAAGTGGCTCGTTGTTTTTTCACATATTCTGATAGCCCTTGGTATGCTCTATCAAAACATACTTCATTCATGACCTGATGTCTATAATTTGCATAATTACAGCAGGTCAAAGTTGAGCTATATTCACGGTTTTTGAAGTGTAGGTCGTCAGAGAGAAGAGATAGGGATTTGGTTGTTTCAGCAATATTAGCCGCCTTGACGTGCTGCATCGACGTGTGCAATTTATTTATGCTAATTTTCAATTCTAAAAAATCATGAAAAATTCTGTGAGGATGTTATCGAAAACAAAGCAAAAAAGGTTCCTATTTTTTGATATGTTGTGGTCATGGTCATTAGCTATCGAATAAGCACAATTACATACGTTTTGGAGGGCGGGTATTACAAATATAAAAATATACGAACATCGAAGAAGACCATTCAGTTAAAACACAGAAACATATTTCACGGCTCCGGTTCCGCTCTCATTCCGGTTCTGAGTTCGGTGCACACAGATGGAAGAGTTAAATTACAGAGTTAAATTTTTGCTTTTTCGATAGCCCACGATGCTCTGTACCGCCTTTTCAATTTGGATTTTAAAAATAATTGTTAAATTAGTCAAAAATAAGTGGTGTGCGCCTTTCTGTTGTTTCACCAAATTGTCCTCTTTGGCTACGCGCGTAACGGGATAATACGGTAGAACAACACCACTTATATTTATAATATACAGTCCTGGTTGTTTCCCCAATGAAAACTTTCCGGCCCGGCCGGGCCCAAGTGGGTCCAAGCTTTTTGTAGCTCGAGTAGTTAGAAATTCGAGACAAACTCTGTGCAGTTAACGAGCTTAAGTCATTGGTCATATAATGTTATTGATTGAAAATTAAATTATTTGCTTTATTACGTTTCATTTCGTTGAAAGAAATGATTGCAAGGAAATGACTTTCGATAGAGGTTGACGCAAAATATTACAGTATCTCTTGGACTCTTGCATTAACCACGAACTGATTTTTCATAGAACGAAATTTTCTAATGAATTTAAAATTACTAAAAAATAGTTATTTAAATTTCTGTTGACACTTACTGATGACGAATGACCTGAATTCTTTGACGGCACAGAGTTTGTCTCGAATTTATCTCTATTCGTGCCACAAATAGCGTGGACCCACTTGGGCCCGGCCGGGCCGGAAAGTTTTCATTGGGGAAACAACCAGGATTGTAGACTCAACTCATGGAAAAACGGATCGTTCCTAATGGAGAGAAACCCCTCATTTCGCCCTCATTCCACCCATTCGACGCGGATTGCGCGGTCTAAATAGATTCAAATGAGAGGAATCGGGCAGAATGCACGTAGATCTGCCATTTTAGACCGCGCAATCCGCGTCGAATGGGTGGAATGAGGGCGAAATGAGGGGTTCCTCTCGATTAGGAACGATCCGTTTTTCCATGATTTGAGTCTATACCCGCCCTCCAAAACGTATGTAATTGTGCTTATTCGATAGCTAATGACCATGACCACAACATATAAAAAATAGGAACCTTTTTTGCTTTGTTTTCGATAACATCCTCACAGAATTTTTCATGATTTTTTAGAATTGAAAATTAGCATAGATAAACTACACACGTCGATGCAGCTCGTCAAGGCGGATAATATTGCTGAAACAACCAAATCCCTATCTCTTCTCTCTGACGACCTACACTTCAAAAACCGTGAATATAGCTCAACTTTGACCTGCTGTAATTGTGCAAATTAGAGACATCAGGTCATGAATGAAGCATATTTTGATAGAGAATACCAGGGGCTATCAGAATATGTGAAATAAACAACTAGTCACTTTTTGCTGTATGGAGGTATTGAAATCCTTACGCGAACGCACTGATATGAGTTTTAAGATGTACATAAGATACTCTAAAATGTTTTTTACTTCTCTAAATATACCTTTCGAACCAAATCTAATGGCGTATTTTACATATTTTTGGTTTATTTTATTTGTTTATTAAATAACTTATTCCTAGGACTGCCCCGGTTTCTTCACCGTCCGTTGTCTCGGTCCCATGATGGCCGAGGCAGTCCGTCTCATGCAAGAGGGAGTCACTCCTGCTGAATTGGACAAACTCACCAAGGAGCATGGATGGCCCGTCGGAGCTGCCACTCTTGCTGATGAGGTGAACAATTTCGAAGCATACGCATTTTAAGAATTTTCGATGATAGTATTAAAAAGAAGAAGTCGAAATAAGCAGTTCAAAATCACCGGAAATGTGTGTGCTGAGTTGGTATGTGTATCTTCGTTGTACAGGTTGGAATCGACGTGGCTGCCCACGTGGCGACCTTCCTCGGTCAGTCATTCGGAGAGAGGATGAAGGGAGCTGATGGACTACTCAAGGAAATGATCGATGCTGGATTCAAGGTGAGGGAGAGAGAGAGGAGGGGAGATGGAGGGAGGGGAACAGTGATAATATGAATTGTACAGGGCCGCAAGACGGGTAAAGGAATCTTCGTGTACGGCAGTGGAAAGAAGGGAGAGAAGAAGGTGAGTAGAGAGATTATGAAATCGAGTTAATTTTTTTGTTAAATCATGATCACTGCCGGCAATTGTTTTGTTGAGTGTGGACTTGTGACACAAGACTTTTGCCGATTGAAATCTGGCTCTATGACGTATATTATAGGCGAACGAGGATTCGATCAAAATCCTCCAGAAGTACAAGCTCGCACCCAAGGCTTCCGTGTGAGTTTGATTATTGATTAGTTTTCTGGGAATTACTGTACTCGCTCATACGAGACCTATTGCCGATAAGGTCTCGTGTAGACCCAGTGCCGATAAGGTCTCGTATGAGCTAGTGTCCTCTCTCTGTCCTATTCTCTCTTCTCATTTCCCCCCTTTCAGTTCATCCAAATCCGATCGTCAACTCCGTATCATCTCTCGATTCGTGAACGAGGCCTTGATGTGTCTTGAGGAGGGAATCATTGCCTCTCCCTCCGACGGAGATATCGCCTCTGTCTTCGGCCTCGGATTCCCTCCCTTCTGGGGAGGTCCCTTCAGATTCGTCGACCTCTATGGAGCTGATAAACTCGTTGGCGATATGAACAGGTATATTAATGTTAGACTACAATCATTAGTGTTGACCACTCGAAAAGTCGAAACTAAAAAGAACAAAGCTTTCTACTCCGTTTCGGAACAGTTCTCTGTATCAAAGGTTATTTCGAGTGGTCAACACTAATAATCATGGTACAGTAGTCGGAGATAACCTTTCGTCGTTGTACAGATACGCTGCTGAGTACGGTATCGCATTCAAGCCCTGCAATCTCCTCGTACAGTACGCAAAGTCTGGAGAGAAGTTCTACAAATAGATGAATCAATAAGGACTACGGTAGAATAAATAGCTTGAATTACTTGATGACCTCACATATTGTACTTCCTTTGTTAGTTAGTAGTGTTTTGTCTCCACTCTTTTCTCTATCTTTAGTCATTTATTTATTGCGTACGAGTCGAGTCGAGACTGCGTGTAGAGTATTCCGATCGAGTCTCGTCACCCACTCATACTGTAGATATCAACGATTGATTGACTACAAAGCTATCATAAATTGAATACTGAGTATATTGTTCAACACACAATGCCACAGAATGTCAATGAGAATAGTAAAATCAATGAAGGGAAAGTGCTGAGACGTTACCGATAACAACATTCGTTCACAAACATCGTTGCTCTCGGGAGACCCCCCCCCTCGGAGTCACAGCGCCAAATAAACTTTTATAAAAAACTGAATAGCGGTATTGCGTGAACACCGAAAAATTTCAGTGCCCCCAGCAACTTTTCAAACCTTTAACTTATCACAAACCTTTAACTTGAGCATTTGCATAGTTCTTCTCAATCAGCATTCTCGAAAATGGCAGTGCCCCCCGGTGAGCGTGCCCACGTATCTTTTTTGTATACAATTATTTTTAAGCACTAATATAATTCATCGGTAATATGTGCATGGAGCAACATACATCAATAACATTTATTTATCACTTTCAATAAATATTTCTCTTTAGATACATCTGTGCATTATCAAAACGACCGATCATTCCTACAGATAAGGTGAAGTGGAAATGGTGTCAGATGATACAGGGTGCAAACAGAAAGAACTGCAAAACGAGTAGCCACCTAAAAGGGGCGACAATTGACATCAAGTACCGAATGGAACAGTGCTATTCAATCGGAGAATACGTACAATACTAATGGAGGGGTTTTCTTCTCGGATTAAACATTGCCAACCAATCAACAAATAGACTAGCGATCCATACCTATTCTCGATCTCTATTGGTGGTGGTAAGGGGATTGACGGTAGTCAGGGCGAGAGAAGGGATTGCCTCCCTGAGGTGCTCCACCCATAGGGGGAGCTCCCATCGGAGGAACACCCATGGGAGGGACTCCCATCGGGGGAGGAGCGTATCCTCCAGTCACAGGAGGGTATCCAGTAGGAGGGGCATTAGTGAAAGTGGGAGGAGGGGCAGCTCCGTATTGAGCAGAAGGAGCGGCGTATGAGGACGGAGGATACTGGGGAACTCCGGCAGGAGGGGCGAAGGAAGGAGGAGCACTCGGAGGAGCTCCCATCGAAGAGGGAGGGGGAGGAACTCCTCCAGGAGCGCCGTATTGAGGCTGAGGAGTCATCGAAGGGGGAGGAGGGGCATATGAAGATACGGGAGGAGCGAATGAGGCTGGAGGGGCACCGAAGTTGGAGGGAGGAGCGGAAGGAGGAGCACCTCCGAACTGAGTAGGAGGAGGAACTGCTCCGAACTGGGAAGGAGGAGCACCGAAGGAGGTGGGAGGAGGTGCGAACGATGCGGGAGGGGCGGCACCGTGTTGAGTAGGGGGAGGGCCGTACGAGGGATATTGGGGAATGGGCTGCTGCACGGAAGGAATGGTGGGGGCAGGAGAAGGCTGGGAAGGAGTGGAGGGAACGGGATCAGGCACTGCACACACTGGAGGAAGGGGAGCTTGTGCTTGAGGGAAAGAAGGGATAGAGGCGGGAGGGTACTCGCTGAAGACGGAAGCAGCCTCGCCTCCGAGATGGATCTCTTCCTCAATCGAAGTGGCGGAGGTATCGGGTCCGCGGGACTCGGTTACGTGCTCGTTGCGGGAGAGAGACTCGGATGTCACCTGTAAAGGTGGTGAGGTAATAACTATGATATCCCAATGGCATCATTTATTCCAATTACCAATAGATAGTCAATGTTAAGATGGAATCCAGCTAACAATAAGATCTCAAAATATCATAAATATAACCACGAGTGCAAAAAAATGTACGCAGTAGTACATGTGAGGCAACCAACTCTACGATACGGCATAGGCTAAAAACAAATGTGTTACCTGCTGATGCAAGGAAGGCTGGATGGTGGCCGGGGCAATCTCAGGAGGAGGTGAGATGGGAGCAGGAACGGGAGAGGGCACCTCGTGAACTGCCTAAATGAAAATCGATGATGAAATAAGTCTGGTTGGAATCATGAGAACAAAAATCATGAGACTATATGACGTAGAGAAAAAATCCTCGTCAACTTTGAATAGCTTTGGTCAAAAGATTTCAATGCTACAAACCGGCTCGGAATGAGGAGCAACAGTGGCTAGTCCTGCGAGATTGCGGGAGAGCTTCTCAATGCACGACTGAATGCATGCAATCTGCTTCTGAACTTCAGCAAGCTGTGCGGTCGATTCATTTGCCACCTACAATTGAATCACATTATTATCTATTCCGTTTTGGAATAAACTTAACGAACATTCTTTTTCAAAATCCTGATGGGAGAACTGGATTTTCATCATAAATGTAGTATTTAAATGAAGATAACTCACTGAAACTTCAACGAATAGTGAAGCCTCAGTTTGGAGAGCGATAAGGAGGTCGTTGTCGTCGTTTAGGGAGATAAAGTCTCCTTCTACAACAATGAATAATAATACGTAAAACCAACGTAAGCGCCTCACCGGAATCTTTGTATTTCAGTTGGATAGGCAGAGACGGTTTGATAGAGAAGATGCGCTGCACCATGAGAGCGAGATCGTTGAAGGTAACATCTTGATTATGCCTTAAAACAGTCTTCCTGATGTCGTTCAAGAACTTTGCCTTGACGATAGTGGTCTCAGCGGTACCGTTCGACACCATCTGCAATAAGGACATGAATACAAACAATAAAAATCGATAATTTCAACTAATTAAATAATTTAACCATTTTAGAAATCAAGTAAAAATGGGCGGGGCCTGGGATTCCACGTACACCCTTGTTTTACGCAATGAGGTGTGTGAAAAGATATGCTTATTTGATGCGTACCGTAAGAATGCGGGATTTCAAATTTGCCATTTCTTCAAGGTTAATTTTCAATTATTGAGTTTTACTCTTGAGGGTTCGCTTGTTTTGGCATACTGAATGTTCGCCTAACGTCTCAGCAATTGAGAATCATGGCAGTCGACATCTCAAACGAAGCTGCTGAGTCTGCGATGCGCCAGTTTGCCGAAATCACTGGAACAGACGAAATTCTCGCTCAAACAGTTTTGCAAGACGTTAATTGGAGCCTCGATGTAATCTTAGTTCTGTTTACTGAATAATGTTTTCAACCCTTTTCAGCGAGCTTTGGAGGTCTTCTACGGCGGTAACGTACGTAACGATGAAGACGGCTACATCGAAGTGGTCACTCCTCCACCCGCTATCACACAATCGCAATCGGGACCAGCTGAAGATGAGGCCTCCGGTGATATACGTGGATTTGAGATATCCCTCCTTTCGTGGAACATCGACGGTCTTGATGGAAGTAGTCTTGCTACACGCATGAAAGCTGTATACAAGATTGTGTCTAGGTAAGCATTTGCTTATTTTTTTCTTTTTTTAAAAAGTTTAAACGTTTTTTTCTTTCTTTCGCAGAATCAGCGCTGACTTCGTGTTCCTGCAAGAAGTCGTGGAGCGAGACATTGAGAGCTTGCTCAAACTGAAGAAGTTTTACAATGTACACTTTTCCAATCGAGAGTCGCTCTATTTCACTGCCATTCTCGTCAGTAACGCATTCAGGTACGGAAATTAGAACTTCTTCGAAATCCAATTAAGTATGTTCCCAGTGTTCGCAATCACGAGGTTGTGCACTTTCCAAATTCTGGAATGGATCGAACACTGCAGATTCTAGAAGTGAGTGTATAACTAGCAGGGATGTGTTGAGGTTAAATACACTACGCTGCTTGCTTCAGGTATAGTCCAGGGACCTCGGTAGCCGGTTCTAGGCAGGGAGAGCTTAGGATGTTTGGGGGATGTTAATCGCTACAAAGAGTACTGGCTGTTTCCGATGCAAAAGGCTCGTGAGGCTGAGAGCGATCGAAAAAAAGTTGCCACTACACCACTTCGTGGCTCCGTGGCAACTTTTTTCGATCGCTCTCAGCCTCACGAGCTTTTCTCAACGGAAACGCAGGATACCGTATGTTGATTTCCCTGGCGTGTCCGAACACGTGTCTGACATCGCAAAACACTTTTCCCGCGATTCTCCACGCTCCCCGGTTCATTTGAGAGCTTTTCGATTTTTCTCACGTTGAAACATGTTAGAACACGTTTCTGACATCGCAAAACGCTTTTCCTGTGATGCCCTACGCTCTGCGCATCAATTGGAAACTTTTCGAAATTTTCGATTTTTCACGTTAAAACATGTTAGAACACGTTCGGACACGTTTCTGACATCGCAAAACACTTTTTCCTGTGATCCCCTACGCTCTGCGCATCAATTGGAAACTTTTCGAAATTTTCGATTTTTCACGTTAAAACTCGGCAAAACAGGTGAAAACGTATTTCACGATACTCAAAAACGTGTCAGGGCGCTATCTGGCACTTGCGAAAAATGCGGCAAAAGATTTGCCCGCGGCGGGGGTCGAACCTGGGGGTCTCGGATTCAAAGTCTGGCGCGTTATCCACTTGGCTATGAAATTAGCGGATTTTTATATTAAAATTTCGAAAGGTTTTCTGAGCAGTTATCATATGCAAAAGGTTCTGAGAAGATTGCGCAAATTTGAAGCGAATTATGGCGAAAATGGGAAAATGTCCGTCACGCTGCAACAAAAAAACATACATACAGACAGACAGACAGACACAATCATTTCCTATAAGTGGAGGAACAGTGCGTTCGCGTAAGGATCGCACAATTTCCAAATTTTTCGGTACAGGGCAAAAACGCACTTTGGGTTTTTCACAGTTTCCGATAGCCCTATGGGTGGTCTATCGATTTCTGATAGTCTCATGTTCTGATTGAACTCATTTGCATAATTACAGCCTGTCAAAGTTCGGTTGTTTTTCAGTATTTTCAACGCCACTGAGATCAAAATAAAGATAATCACTCACATAGATTGTGAAAAATGATCAGCAAGGTGAGACTGACAACATGATGTCGTTCAATTTTTTTCCAAAATTTGCATATTTCATGAAATTTCAACCTCGTTTTTCTCGAAAACTAAGCAAAAAAACATAGCTGGATTTTTGATATGTTACGGATACGGATTTTACCTATCCGATAAGCCTATATTTGGTCAATTTCCAGGGGATCCTGGTAGTTAAATTCATGAAAAACTGATAATATTGTTCGAATCTCATTTCTCACCGCACGGGCGGGGTTGGATGGGTGGAATGAGACGAAATGAGGGTTTCCCCTCTATTAGATATTATCAGTTTTTCATGAATTTAACTACCAGGATCCCCTGGAAATTGACCAAATATGGGCTTATCGGATAGGTAAAATCCGTATCCGTAACATATCAAAAATCCAGCTATGTTTTTTTGCTTAGTTTTCGAGAAAAACGAGGTTGAAATTTCATGAAATATTCAAATTCTGGAAAACGCAAAATTGAACGACATCATGTTGTCAGTCTCATCTTGCTGATCATTTTTCACTATCTATGTGAGTGATTATCTTTATTTTGATCTCAGTGGCGTTGAAAATACTGAAAAACAACCGAACTTTGATTAGCTGTAATTATGCAAATGAGTTCAATCAGAACATGAGACTATCAGAAATCGATAGACCACCCATAGGGCTATTGGAAACTGTGAAAAAACGAGGATGTAATTTTGCTGTACCGTGAGGGGTGCCATTCTTACGCGAACGCACTGATAAATATTTCAGTTAATTCGCCTGTTATAATTATGATTTATTAATCGGCTTACAGGGCTCACTCGGCCCTTTCCAAGTTTTTCTACTGAATACCCATCTCGAGAGTATGGCTGAGCACTCTAACAAGAGGAGGGAGCAACTGGAGTGAGTTTTTATATGTGAATCAAAATTACCTAATAATAGATGAAATACCTTATTTTTTATGTTGTGCTTCAATCGCATCGCTTCGATTTCAAATGAGCATCCGGATGCGCTGATCTTTTTCGGAGGAGATCTAAATCTCAGAGATAAAGAGGTGATGGCAGTGGTAAATATGTACATACTGTATTATTAGCACAATTCTTAAACTTTGTCGTTACCTGGAGTAGAAATCGTAATAAGTTCCAGTGAAAGGCCGAATCATATAACTTTGATATCTATTGTGAAAAATCCTACTGCATCTTTCGTAGAAAAAAAAACCTGACGTATATGAGTAAATCTTTCCGCAGTACGTGTGAGAAAGAAATCCATTTTATTTTTATATATTGCGGTAGGAATTTAGTTAGTTTAGTTTATTTTTCGTGTCTCTCTCGAGTTAGCCTTGACGCTAATCATCTTACATATTATAATTCTTTTTCTCTGAAGTAGTTAAAGAGCAATGAACTTCACGATTTTCAAACCTTAATAACTTTTTAGTTCCGCAAGGTTCTTCTTAGCTTCTTTTTGCATATTTTTCTTAGCTTCTTTTTGCAACTAACTAAATTCCTACCGCAATATATAAAAAAATAAAATAGTGAAAAAGAGTACTTTCGTTCAGTTTGCAATAAAATAATAGCTGTGTGCCTGGCATACTTCACGGCCTCGGAACAAGAATGTCGGGTTGCCTGACGAGTTTCGGGACGAGTTGCTCGCTGACCGCACGAAAGTCGTCACGAAACTCGTCAAACAACTCGCAAATCGTGAAAATCGCGTGAAATTCAAATGTTTTATTTATTTTTTTGGGTGCGGCCTTGCCCGGTTTTTTCTTTCATTTCTTTCTTCATTCGTGTCATGTGTGTTTACAAGAACATGATCAACTGGTTTATTCAATGCAAAATACAGAACACCGCGTGCGAGAGCTTGAAATCGATGAACGCTGAATCCCCATGCACTCCCGTGTTGGTAGGCCTGAAGAAAATAATAAGCAATAAGAACGAAAAAGAGCTCACCGTTGGCCGATCAGAGCGTGAAGTGAGTAAAATTAATTGTTAAATATCGTCTTTGGCCGAATTCTGCGTTCCTGAAGTAAAGTCGATTGAATAAACGTTACGTACCTGCTCCCCTGACGTCTCCGATCAATTTAAGAGAGAACATAGTAAGTATATACATATTGGGAAGACGAATATATAAAAACAGTAAAAAAATAAAGCAGGAAAAAATTACTAAGTCGGACAACACGACGTAAAAGTCGTCAGACAACTCGTCAAAATATTGGTTTTGACCAGTTGTCCAGCAAGTCGGCACCAAACCCATAGGTCAAAAGCGTGCGTTAGGGAAAGTCGAACATGTGGGTTGGGTTTTTCAAAAATGGGCATACAACACTATAAATGTGGGCTGGTTTTTCAATTTTTCCCCTGAAAAACCAAAAATGTGGGTTGGATTTTTTTTCAAAAATTGGCTTTGAGATGTCAAAATGGGGGTTGGCTTCGTCGTTTTTTACGTACCTTTTGACCTATGACCAAACCCGTAAAAAAACAACCCGGCAAAAGTAAAGTCGTAGGAACTCGACGCGAAACTCGTAAAACAACACGGCACTCCGTTTCGGAGGCGTTTTCACAAGTGTTGAAAAGTGGGCGGAGACTGCGGTACCTAATTTTGGATGAGTGTTCGTGAATTTGTAATATATATATATATATATATATATATATATATATATATATATATATATATATATCACATTGAAATTGAACAATCTAACAAAGAGTATTATTAATATGTGCACCCGGAATTACAATATTTACCATTTTGCAGATTGAAAGTGTCCCTCGTGGGTTCGCGGATGCCTGGCTGGCTTCAGGAGCTCCCAAGAATGAAGAGTATACTTGGGACACGAGAACGAACACTAACAAGCAGACGTTTCATGGCGCTCGCTGCAGATTCGATCGATTGTTCTACAAGGCTCATCCACTCAACAAAGTATGTGAAATACCAAATTAATATACTTTTGATTCTGCATGAGTGCATACATATTTTCTTTTAAATTTAAAATTTTTTTTTTCGTCAGGGCTGTGCATTTTACGTTTTACGATTTTACGACTTTTTCCGTAAAAATTTTACGTCGTAAAATGTTACGAAATATTTTTTCCTAAAAATTTCCTGAGAAAAAAAGGTTACTTTATTGGCGAATAGCGCACTTCACTTGGTATTTTCTCAAAAAAAATTCATTCTTTAAAATCTCAGTGAAAAAGTGCAGGGTTTTTTTTGTTTTTTTTCCTAATTACTATTTTCCCCCGCAACAACACAGGCTGCGAATATGTGATTAGGTATCATTTCAAATAATCGAATTTCGAATCCCAGCGTTCGGTCTAGTTAAAACTTTGTTCAAAGAGCAAAATCAAGAAGTTGTGGGGCAATTTTCTGTAAATTATTTGATTTAGAACAATTTTCAAAATTTTACGAATTTTACGAAAAAAATTTCAAAAGTGCAAGTGTGCAATACCAAGGAAATTGCAAGACGTGACTTATTCGTGCTTTTCAGCGCTTTTAATAACATCTTTACACTTCCAGTCCACAAATGAGACGCCAGATCCAACGGAAGTCTCTCTCTCAAGTCACTTATCGGGCTAATAAATCATCTCCCAGACCGTCCCCCCCCCTCTCTCTCTCTCTCTCTTTCTCTCCCAGGGACAGTTCCCCTTCGAAATGAGAGTCGAACTGAGTCTCTATCTCACTCTTCCTGACGAGCAAATGACAGATCTCCGCTCTGAAATTGACGGTTCCCCCTCACATAATTCCGCAGGCCTTATTGCGAACCCCTCCAGAATGGGGACCGGATCGAGTAAAATCGGTAGGGACTCTGTCGTTTGAACATACTATCTCGCATATGTCCCCTTTTCTGGAATTTTCCTTATCGAAATCTCGATTTGATTTCCGGCTAGGAATGCAGATCACGTCTAGAAATTGATCCCAGAGCCTTTCTGGAAGTGCGGAATGTTGTGGCCTTGACGGGCAAATGACAGACCCGCCACACAGCAATTGACGATTTCGAAATCGGCTGAATAATCTGCCGCCGTCCCAATCCCACCTCGTTTGCCAGGCAGAGAACATGCTAGAGAGTGTGTGGGAGAAGAGAGGCAGAGAAAGATCTCTAGCAAACGAGCTCGTTTGGGAGAGGAAGGAGTTCGTTTGCCAGGCGAGAGAGAACCGTTATGTCAGAGAAAGCGAGACGAGCAGAGAGAAAAACTAAAAGTTCATTTGCCTCGTTTCCCTAGCCAAACGAGCTCATTTGTGCCCAGTGGGGAAATAGCGATAGCCACGGGGTGCGAAATGATCTACCCCCAGACAGCGAGACTCGAGGTGCCCTTGATCTACTCGATGTTTCGCGGGAAGGTGCAGTGCAGAGGGATATTGCAAATCATGGAAGTGTTTGGATGATCGCAATTAGTCGTATTATGATTTGTAAAAGTAGCTCTTCACTTCCGTTGCTCTCCCTATCTCTCTGTAATTTGCCTGTACACTCCCATACTCTCTCTAACAATCCCGACTCCTGTGATCTACCGATCCTCCCAGTCTGATCTTCTCTATCGATCGTCTCGAAAGGTTCATTTGCCTCGAGTATAGCAAAGGGGTTTGGTACGGCGGCTGGCAAGTTTGAAACGGGGCAAAAAAGGGGTGCAAAGCGAGCTGAAAAAAAAAAATTTACTTTTTACGAAAATTATTTTACGAAACGATGGATATATAAATTCATTTTTTTAGAAAGTTTTAAAAATTCAACGTTCAGGGATGCTGATCATCATGGTGATGTTTTCCGTATTTTTAATTTTTTTCCTCTACACTTTTGAGGTTGAATCGCCGCGACTCACATGGGAAACACACCACAACTCACATATCCCTTCTTTTTCTTGAAATTTTATGGTAGATCCATCATAAAATTTTAACCATGAAACTATTTTCAAAAATTGCCGAATGTTTTTTTTAAAAATTATTATTATTTATTTTAATAACTTTCTGAAAAAAATTAATTTAAAAGGATTTATGAATTTTCAAAAGATTGCAAAATGTAGGTATACGGTAGTTCTCGCATTCACGGACTTACACTCTTTAGCGGCTGTAGAATCTCAAAAGGGATGATGCCGTAATATTTTTGCGTTTCTTTCTTCTGATTCGCCCTCACGGATACTCGCCATTGTCGAATCAATTGCAAAAACACTCATGTTCACTTTGCTAAGGTCTATTTAAAATTGTGCAGCCGCTAAACATCGTAAGTTTTGTGGATGCAAGAGCTACAGTACCTTTGAAACGCGTTTTTTTTGTTGAAAATTCATAATTAATTAAATCGCCAAAATATGTTATTTTTACAGATGTTCTTAGAATTTTCAGCTCTTTTGAATAAACATAGAATTAAAGGAATATAAAATTATGATTTTTTGGCTGCAAACTCCATTAATACATTTATGGTAGGATTTGACTTCACAAGCAGACTGTATATTTAAATCGATATATTTAGAGTTTCTAATTTTGCTTATTTATTAATTAAATTAATAATTTGTTATGGATGACGAAATTTAAAAAAAAAAACATTCGGAAACTTTTGAAAACAGTTTCATGTTTAGAATTTTATGCTGAGTCTACCATAAAAATTTCAAAAAAGGGATATGTGAGTTGTGGCGTGTCCCATGTCGTCGTAAATGCTTTGTCATTACAGTTTTTTTTAATAGGGTGTCCCGAAAGTTCGTGCACTTTTTCAGGCTTTTTTGGTATTTCGCTTCGCATCCAATTTCGATGTGTCTTCATTATAGCTTAATCGTTAGAGCAAGACGTCTTCGTTATTTTCAGGTTTAAAGGGACCTGGCACTGCAAAATAAGTTATTTTTATTTAAAAGAAAATTCTTTTCCGATTAAAATGTAAAAAATCGCATATTTTTACGATTTTTTTGAAAGGAGTTATGATTTTTTAAAGGTGCTCGTGTACCGGGCATTACTGTGTTTAGCGCGCTAAACACCGTAGCGCCCGGTACATCAACGCAAATTCCGAACTTTGAAAAATCATAACTTCTTTCAAAAAAATCGCAAAAATATGCAATTTTTGAGTTCTAATCAGAAAAGAATTTTCTTTAAATTAAAAATAACATATTTTGCAGTGCCAGGTCCCTTTAATTTCGAGTGTAAATCACACCATACGAAATCGCTATTACTGTAAACATGCTGTACTCGGACCTCAAAAAACAAGTATTTCCTGAAATTTCACTGTGGAGTGGTCTTAAAATTACCATTTTTGCTGCAAATGAGTTCTACCAAGAAAACATGTGAGTTTGCAAGACAACAGAAAATTTCGTCATCCTTACGCAATTTTGGATTTCCCAATATAATCAGTAATTTTTAAAGAAAATCACCTGACTAACTATTACAAAAATTTTCTTTTAATTTATAATGAAAAATTATTCACATTATATCCCATGAATCCAAACAAAACTGTAAATATTTAAAAATTTTGAAAAATGCAACACTGCCACTTGGCGAGTTTTTGCTAGAAATTTTTATTTCATTAGTGGGTTATTGATTCAATATTTTTGTGATGGGAGTTGTAGTCAAACATCCACTCTATATCATCCTAATATAGGGCACCTATTGCTTTAACATTCGTCAAGATTTATGTGGTCGAAGATGCGTATGCCAAAATGCGATCGATTTACATTGGCCACTATTGCATTATTCATACCTCATAATGTGATGTCATATGAGAGGAATCGGGAGAAACTCGAGGATGGCAGGTCACTAGGAAAATTTTTGATTTTCGAATTTTCTGAAAAACTAATGCAAAGTACTACAACATCTCCTCTATCGAATAGCGTTTCCAGAATATTTTTAAAATTTTTAGTTTAGGCGTGAAACACAAACAAACCTGGTGACTTTGCAATTTTTTTCCAAAAAGTCAAAGTTTGAAAAATCATAACTCTCTTCAAAATAAAGAGACGGATTTGCGGTTTTGTTCATTAGATAGAGAAATACCTCGGCTACAAAGAAAATGTGATTTCGTCATTCGCGGCTCATGCGGCGATGCGGGGCGGTCGTTTTTGTAAATGTTGTTGTAATTTTCTTAAAAGTTAAAACTAAGAACCCCCTCCTAGCACATCATTGTGGTATGTATGGACCATAGGTCAAAAAGTCAAATCGACGGATTTAAATTATTTTTACCAGAATTTTTCCAGGAAGAAAAACGTGCCGGTCTTTAGCTTTTTCGATTCCTCTGACGGTCCTCTTTCTAACAAAAATATTGCTTACTGGGTCGCTGCACGGGAGGGCACGTTTTTTTCGCGAAATAAATTTGCACTAGGAAATGCATTTTTCACAGTCGGGCAGGTTTATTTCCGAGTGCCGCAGATTTTCACAATTCGCCTCAGGTTTTTAATTGATTGGGGCAATGGTTGCTACAAAACAGTGTGGGTATCTCGGCTCTAGGTAATCGCCTTATACCCGAATCTGTCAGGTCGAATTCAATCCACTTTTAGAGCTATGGTATGGACACTTGTTCCAACCGGAATATGGGCTTCGGGATAGGCTGTATTGTAAAGAGGGCGAAAATAATGTGGTGTAGCGCTAAAACAACAAATCGAAAACTAGAGCCAGCCAGTCTCATTTCTTTGTTAAATCGATGAAAATAATTTATTAAAAATATATAAATTTAATTAGCGACATTCCATTAGCTATTTTTTTGATTAAAAATTTTTGAAAATTTTAAGACATGAATTTTTGAGAATTTTTAATTCCCCTTGTTCCACATTCAAATAAATTCAGATCATCTTCAAATTGTTGGAATATATTTATGAACACAATTTTTTACGTATATTATGCTCTAGTCAACAGTTTTCGAATTTTACATTCGGAAGGAGTTAAATTTTTCTACATGAATTCAACCCCCCTAATCTTTGTCAATATTTCATCAGCTGTTTCCTCAAGATGCATACAACATTTGCCTTTTTGAAAATGAGTGTCTATCTCACGCTCTAACGACGCACGCTCTGCTTTCTCTAGCACTCTCTCATTTCCGCCCGCTCTCTAGCCTGGTTCGAACCCCGAGCCGGGCACGAATCTTTTGCCAGTACTCAATAAAGACATTTTAATCATATCCCTTGAATATTCAACTGCTTCCGATTTCACAATGCGCTGGCAAAAGACTCGTGCCCGGCTCGGGGTTCGAACCAGGCTAGAGAGCGGGCGGAAATGAGAGAGTGCTAGAGAAAGCAGAGCGTGCGTCGTTCGCCAGACACATGGCTTTCTTGAGCTTTTAACTCGTTTCTGCGAATAGATAGACACTCATTTTCAAAAAGGCAAATGTTGTATGCTTCTTGAGGAAACAGCTGATGAAGTATTGACAAAGATTATGGGGGTTGAATTCATGTAGAAAAATTTAACTCTTTCCGAATGTAAAATTCGAAAACTGTTGACTAGAGCATAATATACGTAAAAAATTGTGTTCATAAATATATTCCAACAATTTGAAGATGATCTGAATTTATTTGAATGTGGAACAAGGGAAATTAAAAATTCTCAAAAATTCATGTCTTAAAATTTTCAAAAATTTTTAATCAAAAAAATAGCTAATGGAATGTCGCTAATTAAATTTATATGTTTTTTAATAAATTATTTTCATCGATTTAACAAAGAAATGAGACTGGCTGGCTCTAGTTTTCGATTTGTTGTTTTAGCGCTACACCACATTATTTTCGCCCTCTTTACAATACAGCCTATCCCGAAGCCCATATTCCGGTTGGAACAAGTGTCCATACATACCACAATGATGTGCTAGGAGGGGGTTCTTAGTTTTAACTTTTAAGAAAATTACAACAACATTTACAAAAACGACAGCTCCGCATCGCCGCATGAGCCGCGAATGACGAAATCACATTTTATTTGTAGCCGAGGTATTTCTCTATCTAATGAACAAAACCGCAAATCCTTCCCTTTATTTTGAAGAGAGTTATGATTTTTCAAACTTTGACTTTTTCGAAAAAAAAAATTGCAAAGTCACCAGGTTTGTTTGTGTTTCACGCCTAAACTAAAAATTTTAAAAATATTCTGGAAACGCTATTCGATAGAGGAGACGTTGTAGTACTTTGCATTAGTTTTTCAGAAAATTCAAAAATCATAAATTTTCCTAGTGACCTGCCATCCCAAAAATGCTCGATTATCTCCCGATTCCTCTCATATATGTACTACTTGAAAGCCTATTGTTGTGTGATAATTGTCCGGTACAATATATAAAAGTAGTCCTAGCAGATTTCCAGAAATCTCGAAAAAACGAAAAGTGCACGAACTTTCGGGACACCCTAATATATCTGATTGAAGTTACTGACGAAGATCTAAATAAGTCTTAAAGGTAGTGTTGAATCAAACCATTGATATCTTTTTAAAATATTTCTCAATAGAACTATGACACAATTCTGAGAAGGAAGCAAAGTAATAAAAAAATCAATCAGTCAGTAAAAAAAATCTAAAAAAATCAGTAGTAAATTCCGGAAAGCGTGGTATTCCTAATTACTATAGGCCATATAGATTAAAAAAAAGAATTAGCGCAGTGCCATGGTCCAAAATGTGGTTGGGAGTAAACATAAAGTGGCATGCGGTAGCAATACGCTTTGATCAAGCATACAAAAACCGGATTTCTGAAATTGCGCAAATTTTGTTGTTGTTAGTTGCATTATATCGATTTCGAGCAGTAATTACCTGAAAGGCATTTCGTATTTCATCTATAGTATTCCATCCGGTATACACATTCATATACTTTACCCCTCCTATCTCTTAACTCATACAGTGTAGGGATACTGTAGGATGGTTACAGTATAACGCGTAGCATTGCTTCTCCGAGATTCAGCTTATAAAAACAGACTCCGTTTCAATGTTCGCGATATATTTTTGTCACACTGTAGCGCGATTACTGTAGAAGATGATATTGTCGAGATAATGTCCTGAGAAGTTGTTTACCCGAATTGAACCGGGGTTTATTGCACTTTTACATGATTCGTGGAGCAAAAATAGATATAACCTACAGTATATCAGAATGAGGCCCTTGCTTTCCTGAATTTATTAGGCTTTACGAGTTTTTTTAGAATTCCCCTTTCTTTTAAAATATGAAAAAAGAGTCAGTTTTTGGTTTACTACTAATTTTAATCGATCTCACTTGGAAAATAATATTTTGAAATATTCGCATTGAATATTCTAAACGATGTAGAGCTATTGCCTTACAATGTCTGAAGAACGTTATAAAAGGCGAATCACAATCATCTCTCGTTTTTCCTTCGAAAACATTTTCACTGTGTATCACCGGAGGCCTCATCTTCAGCTGGTCCCGATTGCGATTGTGTGATAGCGGGTGGAGGAGTGACCACTTCGATGTAGCCGTCTTCATCGTTACGTACGTTACCGCCGTAGAAGACCTCCAAAGCTCGCTGAAAAGGGTTGAAAACATTATTCAGTAAACAGAACTAAGATTACATCGAGGCTCCAATTAACGTCTTGCAAAACTGATTGAGCGAGAATTTCGTCTGTTCCAGTGATTTCGGCAAACTGGCGCATCGCAGACTCAGCAGCTTCGTTTGAGATGTCGACTGCCATGATTCTCAATTGCTGAGACGTTAGGCGAACATTCAGTATGCCAAAACAAGCGAACCATCAAGAGTAAAACTCAATAATTGAAAATTAACCTTGAAGAAATGGCAAATTTGAATTCCCGCATTCTTACGGTACGCATCAAATAAGCATATCTTTTCACACACCTCATTGCGTAAAACAAGGGTGTACGTGGAATCCCAGGCTCCGCCCATTTTTACTTGATTTCTAAAATGGTTAAATTATTTAATTCGTTGAAAAATTAAATTAATGACATATCCCAAATGGATTAGATGTTAAAAATTACCTATTAAGATAACTCAAAAGGTGTGTTCAAGGAAAAATATGCAGACGGATTTTTATAATGCTCATTTTTTCTATTGTATTCGTACATGGGCTTTCAGGTAAACATAAAATTGAAAAAAATCTTTCTAATTAAAAAACTTTCATATTGAGGGAGAAATAAATTCTGATTATTGACAGGTTTAAAGCTTTTAATCAGAACAAGTCAAGATTTTAGAATCTAATCCGAATTCATTTAGAATCTACTTTAGCCACGGATAGTGTTAAAATTACTCCAATTAGATTCCAAATGGTTTCTGATTAGATTCAAAACGAGTTGCCTGAGAGTGTGACCGACTGAAAATAACTCATTTTCATTTTTTTTTCGTGTAAGATAGTCTTGTGGTCTATTAGGGTATAAGCATAGGTCGAAAAGCGTTGCGGGAAATTCGGGTTGGGTTGTCATAAAGGGGCATGAAAAACCGAAAGTGCGGGTTGGTTTGTCAAAAATGGGAATGAAAAACCGAAAATGCGGGTTGAATTTTCATTTTTTTCATCAACAATTCTCAAAATGCGGATTGGCTTCGTTGTTTTTACGTACCTTTCGACCTATGGTCATAAGGGAACGTTTTTTGGTCTCAGGTTGATTTTACATTGAACGACCTCATATATTGTAGGTGACATTCACCCTGGAAGGCAAGCAGCTGATTCGGACTTGTCTTTGCTATCCATCCGATCACTGGGCCATCCACTCAGTTTTCTCTATCGCATGAGAGAAATTGCAGGTTCATTTATCAGTTCAAACGATATCTCAATAGCTAAGATCTCAGCATTGTTAGTATTTTTGTAAATACAATCGTACGGTAGAAATATTCTGTTTTATGCTCGGTTAATCAATAAAGACAACAAGCTATAATGGTTTACGAAAACCACTTGAAGTGGTGAAGCTGGATGCGGAAAGCATTTTGTGACGGATGATGGCAGTAGGAATGAAGAAATTGAGATAACCGATGAGGTGTCCGGGATAGGGTCTATCAATTATGGCTATATTTGGGACAAGACTATTAGAAGAGTCTCTTCTTGAATCGTCTTCGTAATTTTCGCAGCTTGAATCTCCTTCTTCTCTTGGCTCCCTTGCCCCATGCACCTACAAACAGACTCTTTGAGATTGTGTCCCTCGGGAGAGACCTCTTCTTGATAAGCAGTCTAATGCCACCAGATACTTCATCTCACTACTCTGAGCACTTGAGTCCTTCTCATCAAGATAATTTCAAATCTCACCCAATACGAAGCTCTCGATTTCACAGTGGTTCTCACCGCGAAGAATTCGGAAGAATCCCTGAATTTGAGTGATTTAGTTGTGAATTTAAATGGTCGCTCACATTTTCTCCCCACTGCGTCCCCCATGAATTTGCGCAGAGCCAGTACTTGACTGGTCTGCCTGTGGAGTGGTCGGTACCCCATCCAAGCACTCGCACAGAGTGGTAGCCCTGTCCCGTGAAGGAGTCGCCCTGAATATGAATGGTTCCATTTCTATGGTCGGAGTGATCTACCTTATCGGATGCGATGTGCGTGTGCTGGTAGACGCCATGTTTGTACATGAAGAAATCCTCGTGGACGACGAAAGTAGCCTGTCAATTGATTTCTTTGATTGATACTATGAGAAAGACTATTGGGTCTCCCTTTGTGGGAACAGATTAAATGTTACCTGTACTGGACCGTTGGAAATGATCTCAGTCATGATGTCCTCTTCTCGAGGAGACACCCGATAGGGAGGAGTCATCTTGTACACTTTTCTGACGGAAGAAATATCTAATGTATATGGTAGTGCAGATAACCTACCCCTTGGACTCGTTTTCATTGGGGCACGAGATAGGGAGATTGGCCTGGAAGAGAGTCTTGGGCAGGAGGCAGATTCCCGGCTCGCGACTGTTCCCAGACTCGTAGGGGTAGCAGGATTCCGAAACTACTCTGTAATAAATACGAGACTGTATCCGTAACTTGAGGATCCTTAAAACGACCTAATAGAGAAATACGGCGGTTCTTCTAATCCCGACCCTCTTTTATTCGAATAACCGATTTTATCCGAGATGGAGAGGAATGAAAGGAAAGGGGGAACTTACCCGATCTTCCTAATGTACCACCAAGCTCTATCAAGGTAGCCACCCTCACATCCCTTCTGACGGTGTTGATTACACGAGAGTAACTGCTGAGATGAGAGGGGAGAGTTCTGACGACCGTCGGTTATGATGGCCAATCTGAGAGAGAGATTAAAGAGATGGGTGAGGGCGAGTGTGGCTTACCGATCCTGTGAAGTGTCAGTAGTGGAAATTGCCCAACTTGAGGCGCAGTCTCCTTGGTCTCTTACTCCATGGATGAGTCCCGGCCATTTCTCACGAGCATCGAATACGTCTGGTAGTTCACGAGGCTTGATTACAATCTTAAATCAAACGATTTACTTGTCTCATTTTACCTTCTTTCATACCTCATTCATGTGCTGAACGGATTGCTCAGGGAACAGAGTGCCCAGTCGGAATTTGATGCCTTCTTCGAGAGTTCTACCCCAGAAGAACGAGTAGTTCGATCCAGCCCAACTGTAAGGGGGAAACTCCGATCAAATATAGTTCTCGTTGAAGATTACATTACTTTTTTCTCTCGATATTACATCGCTCATGAGAAGAGGTTTCCGTTGAAAATATCGGAAATTGGGAAAGTACTCGGACTGCTTGATATATTTCACCGGAAGCGAATTTCCCGTGTATGGCAATTGATAGTGGGGGCTAGATAGCGAAGTACGCGAAATGTAATGTGTTTAAAACTGCTGTAGAGCTTTTGAATGGGCAATAATACTATCAGTGAAAGGAGGATCTTTTGTGATCCTCTCGTCAAATCACTCGCATACTATTTTCCCTAATTACGGAACGCAGTGCGCTTCGGCTGGTTGTAATTGTCTGGATGCTACCTCATTCGTTCTTTTTATGAAGAGCAATTGAGAAGTGGGCGGAGGAGGAGGACTCACGTGTATCTGCCGTGTTCGATTTCACTGAGTAGATCATCCTGGATGAGGCACGTTTTACGATCACACGACCACACTCCACTCGAGCAAGTACTATAATGGAGTCTTGCTAAATTCCGAGAACGAGGGGGCGAACTATCTCTGCCCTTGATTGAGAAGATGCACTAGTATCGATGCTAGCAACTAAGATAACCTTGAAATGGTTACTCAATCAACGGTGAAAAGTGCGAAAATGGTTGATCGCATTCCGTACCATGTTTCGCAGTTGTTCTTTGTTGTCTCTCCCTCATCGTATCTCACTCCTTCCGCAGTACACTCTGGAAAGGAAAGTAGAAATAGTCAATAGGTTTCATCCCTCATGTTATCTAATTATGTGCGATCTCCCTGATAATAGCACGCTCAATGGGATAGAGAACGTATGAGTGAATGAGATATGATGAGTATGGACAACCTGATCACTATCGATTTCATCCTCATAAGGGAGGCAATTGGAATGGGAGGTGATCCCCCCGTAATTAGTCATGATCCCTCCTCTGTGATAGTGAGAGAGACCAGGTGGAGACAGTCGGGATGATCTACTTCAGGCTAAGACTGTCAGCTAAACCCTCCCGAGATGATCCCTCCCAAATTAACCCCTACAAGCTTACGTAAAAGAAAGATAGGAGGAGTTAGAGAAGCGAAATGGGAGTTGATGAGAGAATGAATCGATCATGACAAGCTAACGTAGTGAAAGAAGTGTGCAATGATTCCTGAACTGTCAGTAGAAAGAGAGATCGCGCGCTGAGCAAAAAGTTAGAAGTGGGGGGGGGGAATGCGAGTACTAACTGTGGGATAATCGACGCGAATTATGCAAATAATGACAACAGTGTGATAAATATATAATCAAGCAACATTAGGAATTAATCAATTATAAAGTTAGGAGCAGCATTTAATATTTCAATTTGATACCTCTCCCGGATAGTGAGAACTCTTGTGTATTGTCTCCTCGAACTCCTTTGCAAGTAGGCAGGAAATCGGGACAGCAATCGTTTCCACCGTCTGGTCCTGCACAACAATCAATTATGAAACTTAACAAGAACAAAAGCTATACTCTTTCATAGGTATCAACAGTTAGTATTACACTCTCACCTCTATCACAGAATACATCACAGTAGCAGAGATGATCTCCAAGAATGGGTGCAGTGCAATAATCGTCTCGATGCAAACAACAGGGAACCTCCCTTTTACTGCAGTATTCACCTGGGATACCTGCAAACTGGTGGATAGACAAATAAAATAAATGATATAACGATAAGGATAAGGATAGTAGATTACCTTTGAAGCCTCTGGCTACAGTCTGCCGTAATAGCAGACAGAGAAGAAGGGGGAGTCGCATCCTCCGCCTTCCCTTCTACTACACCTTTCACTCTTGCTCTATCTCTTTCCGTTTGAACCAATCGGAGCCACGCCCCCCTCGCCCTCTTCCGACTCTTCCCTTATAGAGAGCCGAAGAAGCCCCTGAGAGAAGAAGATACTCTCATAAGGACAGAGATATGATGCATCTGGTGAGATAGTGATATGATAAGGGCGAATCTTGAAGAGACATGTCCTTGCAAACGAACTCCCAATGTCTATTCACCCCCGTTGGTCCCCTTCCCATTTCTCATCCCGTCTTCTCCTTGCATTGATATGCACATCGGGGGGGGGGACATTCGACCCTTTTCATCACTTTCCCATTCTCATTTCACCTTTCCGTTTAGTACCCGGTAGGGTCATTGGACTTGAGGCCGAAGTGAGAGAATCGCAAGATTTTTTTAGCGATCTCATCGAGGATTCTGGGTTTTATAAAATTAGAATTGACCTTTTAAACTATTTCGACCATCGAAGATTGGTAGGTTCTAAATAGATAGATGAGCACGTCAGAAACTGCTACATTTTTATCACATTATCCATTAGGCGTTGCGATAGTCCGTCCAAGTCTCCCTTTCCAATCAGAACAATTTGGCATAGAAAAGCATGTTAGCATCCGCGGGAACATAAAGTCGTTACAAAATGTTTCAGGCTAGGAAACTTGGATGTGCTACGTAAAAATTTGGAGAAGTAAAGTTTTCCACCCTAGCGATTTGTGGGAACCTTAATGTTAGACAGAGACGTACTTGAGACGTTCAATTCAATTTAACGCTATGTTTTGTTGAATAATGAAAACACATTGTAATGGTGCTATATGCAGAGGTGGAATAGGTTTCAAAGTATCCCAAGTCTCCAAGGCTTCAACGCTGTTTTGGCAGGAAAACCAGGGATAACGAACGATTGGTAAATTTTTCTTTATAGAAATTGCAGGGCAATGTATTGGTGTGTAATATAGCAAATTCGCTTAATGAAATATGTATGCACGCGAATATATGTATTTGAATTGATATGATTGTCCTTCTTTGCGTACACACTGTTAGAGAACCATTTCATCTGTTGTGATATACCTATTTGTATGTGCTAAAAATGAAGAAGAATTATATATCGATGCCCTCGCTTGGAGATGGAATCGATTTCTCCCCATTCAATAATCCACTTCGTCGTCCTCATGTATTTTGATAATAAAGATATTGTGCATATCAATTGTTTGACTATCTTTTCAACGAGGTTCGATTCCTTGATGATTCCTCAATGCGGCCAGTTTTCGCTTGTCTACTTTATGTTTAGTCTGTTTCTTCTCTCGTGATTTATATATTCAACTTCTTTCGATGTTCTCAGCCTTGGTATCTTGCCTATCTCATGATCGATTGCATTATTTTTGTAGAAGGTCACTCGCTGTTTCAAATGTTGGTGAACTTTTACATTTTTATTATGCTAAATCAGTTTTTCCCCTAATGATTTGTTACGGGTATGAAAAATACTGATTCAATATGAATTGGAACGAATATTAATGATTTTGGAATATTTGTGAAATGGGTTACTGTAGTATTTCTATGTTCCGTTCATGTGATCCTAGACGGGGGACAATTTCCGGGTTTAGCAAATAGCGCTGCGTCTGTGTGCTGTCACTTCTCGTCCCTCCTCTTCTCTGTTCACTCTCACTCTGTAGTCATGCGTCGTTTTGTGTAGAGTGAATGGGAAGATGCCGCCCCCTCCTCAATCCTCATCCCAACCACTCATTACTTTGATTTGCATGAGTATTCCATCGATTTGCGTAAATACGTTTCTCTCTTGGCCGACTCCCCTTGTCTCTAGTTCGATCTTGGTCTATCGTCTCTCTTCTTTCAGGTGTACATACCCTAATATCGTTGAGTATCGTGGCTAGTGATGTGGAGTGGAGACGGGCCAAGCAGACATTGTGGATGTGGAGAGATGGACTGTGATGGAGAGAGATTGTGGGCAGACTTCGAGGTAAGTCAAGGGATTAGAGAGATACGGTTGATCAATCGAGAACTGACGATCATCGATTACTTGAGTGATTCACGAGATAGATAAGGAGGTTGTTCTCTCGAAATAGTTGGTAATTGGGCGGATCGATATCTGGAAGAGGATGGTATAATTTACAATGACTGATGAAATAGGAGAGTAGCCTCCATCGATTGTCAATTTTGATGTGTAGCGAGAGAGTAGAGAGACGCCTGCGAGAAGAGTTAGACAATTAGGAGATAAATTGGAGGATGGAGAAGAGAATTGATTGACATGAATACATGACAAAAAGAGAAATGCGACTACAATTAGTTTTGGAGAGTTTGAAATCTTTCAATTTACTGCATTGCTTTCCGTGCGAATAACGTTAGTTGTTATTAATTTGATGAGAGTGTAATTCCCATATTTTTGCCTTGATGTCCTCTTGATTGCAGCACTGCGCAGCATCCGTCACTCGTGTGTATCGTGAGTGTGACTGGCGTAGTCTGCAGACTGCTGCTGCAGCCACGACTCAGTTGTACAAGAGTGGACTGGACTGCCACAAGAAGGGATTCGACAAGGGATTCCAGGTTACTATCACTATTTTTATGATTAAACAATGATATGATTAGACATTGCATTTTATGAGAACGATATAATATCCTATTAAGTTTTGTTAAAAACTTAAACAAAAGTGTCCTCTTTCTTTTTATTAACTCACTGAAGAAGAAAACAAGTTGAGGGTAGAAGGTGAGAAACACTCCGTTATTTTAATGAGAAGTTTTCAATGAAGAGGTAGTTTATTGACATAATGTTCTGAATTGGATGATGGTTGATTGCAGGCGGGTCGACAAGCGCTTGCAAAGGAATTGTATGCACTGCAGGGACAGAAAATCGATGCGAACGTCCTTTTGGGAGTCAGTTTACATTTCGCTTTCCATTGAAGTAGCGGCCGTCACTTATTTATTCTGTTCACTCTTTGGAAGATTATTTTTGTAGGACATTTAAAATAGACAGCTTTCATAAACATGCACATGACTTTAAAAAAATTAAATTATAATTTCTTGTTTTTTTTTTTAAATTTGTGATCAAAGAATACTTCTCCAATACGCTTATGAGTAGAATATTTTTTGTTATAATTCGAATTGCTCATTCAACTGAAATAAGTATGTATAGTGCTTTCTTGAATTTCGTATCACGACGCAATGCTTCTTGTTTCGCATGATATGCTTCTATGTTCGTACTATTTGAGATGCTGGCAAAGTACGTGGGTGGGAGCGAGGATCTGAATCGTGGATCGAGAGTGGGCGGAGTCGAGGGAGATAATGAGGGAGGAGGAGATGGAACTGCACTTCATCTGTTCCAGCAGGTGAGACATCTAATCGATATTTGTAGAAACTCATCGTTATACTGTTGAGAGAAAACCAGGAACATTCGGTTTCTTTATTTATCGTACACAATATCGTACACAAGGTACTCCAACATTTACATAAATCGAATAAATGAGGAGAAAAAAATATTAGAGAGGAAGAAAAACGAATGTTTATTCGGTGCTGAATGAATGCGTCATTATTATATGGCGGATTGTCTTATTGGTATTTGTATCAGTAATGTCATAAAAGTGTAAATATATAGTGATAATTTGTTTGCAGGCCCTCATGCCGAATCCGTCGTCGTCCCCTCAGAGATCGCCTGAATTGAAGGAGTTTCTCGTTCATCAAGTGGCTCGCCATCGAAAGAGAGCTCGTTCCCCTTCCTCTCCTGCTTCTCTGCTCAAGAGAATGAGAAGGAACTAGACAACCCCCATCCACTACCAGATGAATGAATGAATTAATAGTCCTCCCTACCCTCCACTCCCTATAATATACTCCCTCCTCCTTAGTCGCTAGTGCAGTAGTTGGTGATCCTTCCTCCTCTCAGTTTACCGTGTCCCGTGGGTGTTTCTGGGGTTCTGTAATCGGAGTAGTTGACCCTTCATCGATCAATACTTGTCTCTTGTCTCCCTTATAGCGTGTTCCTTCTCTTCCCCTTCTCTTTCCTCTCACCCTATCTTTCCGGGTAGAGTAGAGTGATGTCGATTGGATGATTCAGATTCAGTCGTTGTTCATTCTGCTTCACTTGTGAGTACTGGTCCCCTCACCCCCCCCCCCTCCACCCTATATAGTATGTATTACCAGATAAGTTTGACCTACTATCTCCTATTCACACACCGATTTCTGTCGTCGCCCTGTCCATGCCATTGACATACGAACCATGTCTCCGTTCTACGATACACTCTCTACCTTTGGGAACTACCATTTAGGAACCCGAAAATGTACAAGTTTATAAATGTTCTGAAACGCACCCCAAAAAAAACCTGGAAAAAACTTTGAGGGTTCCTAAACGGCAGTTGCAAAACGTCCTATCACCCTTGTTCTCTCTCTTACAATGTACACAGTATCATCACATGTTCTACTCGTGCTCCCTTCCTCCATCCTCAGTTGTAACTATGCAACCCTCTCCCCGTACTTGATTCATACCCTTTAATAGCTTATAGCGAGCTTCTTCCAGTCCTCTCCATGTGCAGTCGCAAGTTGCTGTATAATGACTCTCGCCTTGACTTGGCAGTCTCGTCATTCTCTGTCTAAGTCTCTGCTAATACGCGGTCGCTGTCTGATAAAGAGTCGTTCCCCGGAAAGAAAGAAATATCGATTGAGTTTCTGCCAACAGTTGTCTAGCTGTGTGAAATATCTGTGGAGTTGTGTGCATGAGTTATATGTCAAATTGATCAATTCCATCTTAGAAATGGTGCGAAAACTCAAGTTTAATGAGCAGAAATTGCTCAAGAAGACGGATTTCATCTCATGGGAGGTGAGACTAATTTTCCCCGCTTGTAATTAAACGGCAATATATTTTTTTTCAAAATTAGTTATGATTGAGCCCCCGAATTTATAGTTTTAGAAGATTCGTTTGTTTCAAAGTTTGATTGCAGACCGACCAAAAGGGTCGTCAGAATGAGATGATGGCCAAATATGGAGTGAACAAGAGAGAACACTACGTACTCTACACCAAACTTGCTGCCAAGGTATGACAATGATGCATTATTCGAGAGATTTTGAAATGAAAAGATGTTGCTTTTCTATCTTCGTGTCTTTTTTTTCAATTTCCAATATGTTCAAATTGAAGTATAGGTAAGAGTGTGGCTTGTCTCCATATTCCAATCCTTCTCTTGTACAGACGCGAGAAGTAGCAGACAAACTGAAGGAACTGCCTCCGAATGACCCCTATAGAGTGAAGAAGTCGAGAGAACTCATCGGGAAGCTGTACTCACTCGGACTCATTGCCAGTGCTGATTCACTCGAGAGAGTCGGCAAGGTGAGGGAGTTAGTCAAGTTATTGATTGCTAGTTTTGTTTTTTTTTTTAAGAAAAAGGGGTGCTCGAAAGCACACATGTTTTGAAATGTTAGTTAGAAATTTTAGGTCAACGTTCCTGTGGATAATTCTAATGGGGGGATTCTGTGTTTAATTTGTATCTATTTCATTTAACCTCTATTCTCTATTCTTCTCTCATCAGATTTGTGGTTCGTCGTTTGCTCGCCGTCGTCTTCCCGTTGTGATGAAGAAGAGTGGAATGGTCACCAATGTCAACGTCGCTGCAGATTACGTCGATCAGGTTGGAATAAGGGAGAGAGTTTATAATCATCCTCATGGCTTCTATTTAGGAACCCTCTAGAAATAGCGGCATTTTTTTAGTATAAATGATGAAAACCTGCTGTGGGGATTCCTGCCCGACTGTCCAAAACACATTTCCTAGTGCTAATTTTTTGCCAAAAAAGTGCACGACGCAGGTCGTAAGTACTTTTTTTTATTTAAAAGATTATCATGAGCAAGGGTGTGCGGGAAAACTTTTCGGGAAACTTTCGGGAAAAATATTTTTCCCGGTCTGAAAACCGGGAAATATCGGGAAAACAGTAAACATTTTTTACGTTGTTACTTATCCGTTTAAAACTTGTTTAAAATGCTCAAAAATGATTACTGTTGTGTACAAAAATTTTTTTACTCCGCAATAATGTTTAGAAAATCAGCAAAAGACTATTCCGCGGGTGGAATCGAACTTGCGCCTGTCGGGTAGGAACGTGAAATGGAAGAGATGAACAGACAGAGAACAAATAAATATTGAAAAAGAATTTCCATTTATCAAGATTATCGATTTTCTGTGAATTAGCGCTCATTAAGTAAATTAAAGTTTTTCAACACTATTTTGGCCCTATTTTCTCCACTTTTCAAGGGAAAACAACAAGTGCAACATTTCCCGGATTTTTTCCGGGAAAATCGGGAAATGCATTTTCAAGAAAAATCCGGGAAAACCGTTCGGGAAATTTTGCACACCCTTGATCATGAGGGGAAGTGGGGTTATTTTTTTATTCGAGAATTTTTTTTTTCTGAACTATTGTGCCTCTAAACTTTATAGTTGCGGATGATGTTGTCAAAATCAACATCGTTGAAAAAACCCGTATTTGTTTTTTAGCATTAGGATCGAAGATATCCGAGTCGGAAGACAGTTCTCATTTTTGTTGTTGAAATTTTTGGTACTAGATTTCAACATCATCCGCAACTATAAAGTTGCGGATGATGTTGAAATACAATAATAAATACCCGTCTACCTATTGCGGCGATAGACGGGTATTTATTATTGTAGAACACCATCAACTATATTTATACCATGAACATTTACATTTTTGGGTTCCTTTACATTTCTGAAACGTGTTCACTCACACCTCTGCGTTGATTTAAACACACCTATTGCGGCATTTTTTTCATAAGCCATCGGACTGATGCCGTACATTTTCGATTTCTGATAGTATTAGTGATTGTTTCTGACGTTTTCTAACGAATGAGACAGTTTCAATGTCGAAACGAATCTAGGGGTACGCGGGAGGTTGAAATGAATAATCGTACCACTTTGTACCCGTTTCCTTCAACTTGCTGTATACATCGAAATTTCTGACCAATTATATATTTTAATATACTAGTTGGAAGAGTGTGTGTGAAACGAGAGATTACGTGCGAGATGAAAATCTATGACTGATGTTGCTTTCGTCTTTAAATTTTTCTTTGAAGGGTCACGTTCGAGTGGGCGTCAATCTTGTGAACGACCCTGCATTCCTCGTCACGAGAAACTACCAGGTGAGCCTGACTAGTGAGAGAAAAGAGAGATAGAAGCGAATGTATTTATTTGTTAGTCACACTGGTAATATTCAAATAGCAAGTAAATACTTTAATAATAGTAGCATACTCGTCTTAGTAGACTAACTGAGAGAAATAATTAGTTGAAAAGCAATGGCAGCTCCGTTTCTTTTTTTCGAATTTATACGGACCTCGATAGCTTCGGAAAAAATACTCAACATAACTAAGTAGTACGGAAATCGAATTGCCGTATAATTTTCTAAAAAAATGACAACGTGTCCACACACAATTCTGTAGGTAAGATATACTGAACTTATTGTCTTTCCACCCCAATCACCGATTCCGTCTTTATTATCTCTCCCCTCTATTCAGGATGCGATTACCTGGACGAGAGGCAGCAAGATCCGTGAGAAAGTTCTCGATTATAATGATGCCAGAGATGATTTCGATCTCGCTTGATCTACTCTCTCACAAGAGATCCACCCTTCCCCCCTCATTCACGGGTCATCGTTTCTTATATTGTTATTGTTGAGTTTCACACAATTTTGTTGCATTCTCGTTGTTGCTCTGTTTCAATTTATCTTTGCGAAAGGATATACATGTGATTTCAATGAAAGATTTGGATGTATACATGTAATGGATGACTAGGGAGACCACGAAGGTGATATGGGAAAGGAATATTGATTCCTAGAACAGATCTTTCCTCGAGAAAAACCAGAAGATGGAGAAGAAAGACAGATTCCCGTGCCATTAAGTGTAGAAGATGTTAGATTGAAGTCACGTCCGTTCCATCGAAGAAACTGTAAGAAGTACGATGGAATATCGATCGATTTCTACCGTACTCACCAGATCATTATTAGTTATTAGAATGAACTGGGCGTTGTAGTGAATACTGAAGGCGGGTGGATCGAGTCGGACGAAAGCTGCTTCGACTACCGTAACCTTGGAAGGGTCACGGACGGTTACGGTGGATTCCTGAATATTAATTTAGATATGTTTATGGACTTGATCTTACTCCATTAAGAGAGGAGAAAATGATGACGACTCGGATGTTATCCTGGCGAAGAATTAGATAGAGAGAACGGAGATTGTCAGCTGACGATCGAAGAATGAGTGTGAGACTGTAATGGAGATACTGTAGAATGTCGAGGATACTGTACATGCAAAGGAACAAATAGAATGTTAAGGTTTAGCTCTGTCAAATTCCAGAGTAATGAACACTAACTAATATCGATAGAGCGTGCTAAAACGAAAGAGTCACTCTCTTGTTTTCGCACATTCTCTAGCATAAGTGTTTCTAACCCTGGATTTTGGCATATGTAAAGTTAGGGTTTTTTATTCTTTCTATGTAGTGTACTATCTATAGATGACTGACCCAGTCCTGACAAGTAGATAGTAGTGGCAGGATGGTGCCATGATGAGTTCACCTCCCACTCCATTGATTGATTCTCGTTGTGAGTAGCAAGATACACTCTCATTCGTCTCGGTGCAATCACAAGTAATTCTTCCATTGAGACAAGTACACAGAGCAGACCGAGAACGCCATCGAGTCCCGTTCTCAAAATCAATCAATAACTATCACAATTATTTTTAAAGTATCGAAATCCCTCCCCCCAAACGCCGTTTGGAGAGGAGTCAGTCATTCCTACCTAGAAATTACACATCGTTGGGTTGATCTACCCTCTACGGTCTCACCAAAATTCTGTGTAATAAATATGTTGATAACTGACTCTTCGAATGGCCAATTTGCCATGATTATCAACTCTGCAATTCGATAGACAACACTGAGATGAAAGTGGAGAGGGAAGGAAGGAACACACGTGACGTCTGCAACAAGTTCACATTTTGAACATATATGTAGGGGCCACAACGTGGATAGCCGATTTTCGACGTGAGAGTGGAAATCACATAGAATAGATGCATTATGGTCCCATTAAGACAATATTTTTTGCCGTTTGTCAATATCTTGCCTCTGAGCCGAGATACACCTCGAAATCTGCACGCGAATCGCTAGTGGGAGAAGCATCAAACCGGGGAGAGGAGAGAAAGGGGCGGAGTCTTCTTTCACCCCTCTGGTCAGGCCCTCCCCATTTCCCACGCTCTCTCATCGGTCAGACGGTGAGCGAGAGAGTATATGAAATGGAGAGAGCGCTCCCCTCTCCTCTCCCTCGATAGGGAGGGATTTGCATGAGTTCAAACATCCCTATCTGCACTCTCAAAAGTGCACGCTCTCTCGCCTCTCTCTAGCCTCTCTCGCCCCCGCGTCCGAGACGGCGCTCTCTCTCCAGCGCCGCTAACCAGCACCATTCCACAGTCATTTCCGTACTGAAATATTTCAAAAGAGTAGCACAATTCACGATTAGATAATCACATGTTAATTTTTGTTGAAATGTCACTGATAGCATCATGAGAACCAAGATCTTCTTGGGTAAAACATGGAGCATCACTCGAAGCATAAAAAAAACACTTTTATTTTTTGTAACTGCATTTTAGCCACATTGCCGTGGACGGACTAACTTTGCCCAGGGCGCATTCGATAGAGCAAACCACTAGCTACAAGACAAGACCTAACTCAATTCAAACGGTTTAGAACTATGCTTGTGCTACTCCATGGCATTTCTTGCTTTCTCCTTTCAAGGAAAAGTGGGCGGAGCCTGCGGATGCTACATATATGAATTCGATCGATCAATAATCATTGTCTACAGTATCGCATGCCCTGATCGAATCAATGCGCATGAATGGATAGATCTTACAATGTACATAATTTCATTTGTCCCATTTTAAATCAATGCTAGGTTATCGCATCATATCTGACTGGAATAGACTTCCCGATAGAGTATTCGACCTTCCCGTTAAAAGTTTCTCGTCATATATAACTTACCACTCTTGACATCTCATGACCCCCCTCCCCTCCACACTTGCTAGTATTTGAACATCGAGCTACACGATTAGCCCTTTACCTCATTACACAGTAAACAACCATCTACCTATGCACTCCCACAAAGTTCCTATTATGTGTTGCTGAGATAAATGAATTGAATTGAATTAACCCTGCCGAAACTCTCTAAACCCCTTTAGAGTGAGAGAGCGTGTAGAATGGAGAGGGAATCTCTCACTTTAGCACACTCTCTCACTCTGCCTCCTTTCGTTATGGAATCATGTGGATAGTTGTATCGATCTATTCTCATTTATAAATACTTATACACTGCATTCATTAATATTTGTTATTATTATTATTATATTTATAAATACCTGCACTGTAATCCTCCTCTGATGCACACACATTGAGTGCAAGCATCGACTCGAAATTCGATGCCAATCTCGTGATTCGACCCTCGGAAGAAACATCCATTGTGGATAGAAGAAGGAGAAGAAAGAGACGGCCAAGTGGGCATCTCAATAACAGAACGATTACCATCATCCAAACGCCTCCAGAATGGGGTCAGAAACGATAGAATGAGCAATAGGGAGATGATTTTAATACTATCGCTCCCTACTAGATACTTTTGCTAGAGTAGGGTGTTGTTGACTAATTCAACATGCGTGTTTTAGTCTATAATTTCTGAAAATGAATAACATAAAATTTTGTGGTACCATCTCGGGATCGCAGATGGGGCAACAGTGATCGCCTCTCTTTAGTTGTTGATCTGGTAAACAATTGAGGACTGGACACGCATGACGAGAACAATCAAAAGATGAAGAGGAGAAGGGAAAGAGAGGAGAAGATGACGAATCTGAAGATGATCCACGATGAGAGATTCAAAGAGAATTTGTAAAACAGTTATCTATAAATATTAAAATTCGGGGGTTTTGAATTTTACTTCTTAATTTATTAAGGATGATTAAAATTTTAACCTTCTTTATTCCATTTGCACCTCGGTCCACTTCTATGACAGGGACATCCCACTCTGTATGACGTCACAATTCCATCCTGAAGTAGTCGATAATTATCGATTAACTACTAATTATATCTCACGTGGCAAATCAATCGTGAGCATGGATCATGGGGAGCTGGCCAGGCTGTTCCCTCGGTGTATGATCTACTCAAATATCGACACAAACAGGGAGATCTGTCACCGCATACTGTAGAATTACCCTAAATGGATACGGTGGGTCGTGAAAATTTAAAATTTGAGAAATATCATACTTAGCATTGAAAGTATTGTAATTTTTAAACTAAGAAATCAATTGGTATAGATGAAGTAGACTTTATTTTCTCACTTCACAATAACAGTAGACACATTCGGCTCCCACACGGTAAACTCGTTTTCCTGTGCACTCCGGCTCTAAAAGAAATATGAGATCAGCTATATTTGGCACACTCTAATCTAAATTTCTTCCACCACACTGCTAATCAGCGCAACTATCCACATCTACAGTTGCATATCTTACAACTCTAAATGGCCTACCGTATTCGCCAGTGAGTTGTTGGCGTGTGAGTTGGGACAGATTATGGAGCAGAAGGATGAGTCTCAGCATGCATGTCTGTGTCAGTCCTCTCACTTCTTCCCATCAAGCATTGTCCCTCCCCCCTCCTCTCTCTCCTTCCCCCTTTAACCTCTTTGATGAGTGATCTCGGACAGGTGACACTCTCTCGACACACTCAGTGTTGCAACTTTGAGAAGACATTTATTACGCGTCGTCGGTAGGGTCGAGAGAAGAGAATGAATTGGGAGAAGATTGAGTGGGAAAGAGTGTGGATGAGAGGGGGAAGGAGACTGGGCAGACAATGTCAACAAGTGTTCAAACACGGGATTAATAAGGACTACGAAATATATCAACGATCAATCATTATAAGTGAACAATAGCAAGGCAAAACAATCTCCATCTTATATACATACATGCAAAGTAGAAACGATATTGCAGTCCATAGAGCAAAAGGAAGAGAAAGAAAATGGGGAGAAATATGTGTAGTGATTGGTGTGCAGTAGTGATGGTGTCATATGAACCCTGGTGGATTACCCGATACTAAAGTGGGGAGAGATTATGAATGGATGACTATCGAATCTATCGATTCATTGATGGGAAAAGGACTACGGTATCAGATCTAGTGGGGGGAGGAACACGGGGAAAGATATCGGCTACTGTCGTCGCATGAATGAATTAAAATCCGGAGTATCGATTACTTCCATTTTGACTCCATTGTCATCGAGATCTCTCACAGAAAGAGTCGTCGGATCATCGTCCAAATCAGATTCTGCAATGACGTCATTCACAATCGTGCTCATCACAAAGTTGGGATAGATATGCCATATCGACTGGGAGTCATCGGGGCTACAACAAATTTTTTGGAGCTCTTGGAAACATCGAAGCCAGATGTTACACGCATGTGTTAGTAATTATATTGTAGCTTAATGAATGTACTTCATGAATGATCAGTTGGAATTGCCATATTTATATTGTCTTGAGAATTGTAGCCTATTTCCCAAAAAATTTCCGATTTTTTTTCGACTCGGAACATTTTCGGAAAATTTTTGGGAAATAGGCTACAGTTCTCAAGACAATATAAATATGATAATTCCAACTGATCATTCATAAAGTACATTCATTAAGCTACAATATAAATACTAACAGATGTGTGTAACTTCTGGCTTCGATGTTTCCGAGAGCTTCAAAAAATTCCGCACAGCCCTGATTTCCCCACTACGGTCCGCATTTCTAATAAAAACGTTTGCAATATTGCATCAAAGTGGGAGGTTCGCAAATTGGAATTCTCTAAAACGTCGACGGTCCACCACTCTAAAATCGTCCAAATTCCTAGTCCATCACTGGAACGTCGCTACATCTTTCTATCCATCTATCTCCATCCTAACAAGTGTTGCTAGATTGAATAGTCATAGTTGCGAATAACAAAGGATATTCGCGAATAGAATTATTCGATGTAACAACACTAATCTCACCAGAATCACTGGCTCCATGATCCGCCGACTGTCCACTTGTTCGTCCTCCCTCATCGTCTCCCCTCGTATACAAACACTTCTTCTTCCTCGTGCAATGCTTGCACCATTTATCGATTGCATTCATGCCAAATCTCGCCCGGCATTTTTTGCTTTCTCCCGACTCTGAAATGATCTCACTTCATAATTCGCCCACGCCGACACCTTCTCATCTCATCTCAATTGTTTGTGCTCCTTCTCCCTATCATCTATCTTTCTCTCTTCCCTTTCTCACTTTCAAGTGCTTGTTCCTATCACAATCACTATCAATCCCCCGTGTTCTTCTTCTTCTTCCTTCTCTCCGACCAAAGCACTCGACAACATCAACCAGCCAATAGACAAATAGAGAAGGAGACGCAGACGAGAGATACGGTAGGACATACTACCGTATCCCTCGATAGAGGAGATGGAGCAGATAGATGACTCACCGATGGTACGATCTCTCTTCTTCTTCTTTTTCTTATTACTTGCGTAATTCTCACGGGCCGACCAATTGGGATACCGTAGAAGATGCGCTTTCTTGTCTTCCTAAGAACACAAATTAAATTGACCAGAGATCAAAGGAAAATTAAGAAACTTTTGTGTTTGTTCACATAAGAACATCGGTAACTACCCCCAAATTAATGCATAATTCAATAAATGTCTGATATCACTTACATTAGCCATCTCATAGTATTTCTTCTGTTCTTCCTTCCCTAATTTCTGCCACCGGAAGCCGAGTTCCTGAAAATAGCAGATTATTGATTTCTTACAGCGACAAAGCGTAGTTGAGCGCGACAGAATTACAAAGTAAGAAAATGAGGGGGCGGAGACAATTCGGCAACCGGCATTATTTGCTAACTTGCATCGATTCGGCTTTGCTGTATTTTTTCTGACCATTATGAATTTTTGACTAATTAGCGAAGTAGTTAATATGTGGGTTTCCCCACGCGATTCTCATCATGATAACACGTTGATTGAGCAATGCTAGGTAGGTTTAGATCAGTTATATACCGCGTTGCCGAAATTTCACCCCCCCTCTCTAAATGAGTATAATACCGAGTATGACTTACCTTATTCAATTCGGCCGATTGTTTGTCTTTCCATTCTTCTTCTTCCATTATCTTCGGTCGATTTTCCTTCATGTACCACATGAACGCATTCATTGGTTTCTGCAACAGCATTTCATTATTAATACATTTTACTATTTCATTATTAATAAATATGTATATGTATTCTATTGTATGTAAGAAATTTAATTGCACAACTGTGATTCTGCAATACTTCTTTTTTGCACAAAATTATTTTTTAAAAATATAGCAAGGAACGACCTTGATATTACATTTATACTTTTATACGAACATGGAACAGTACGACTACCTGCTAAACATAGGAATGCCCAACACGATTATTTGAATTTACATATCGGGCAGGTGGATTGGTTTCCTGTTCTTAACCGCAATGAATTCGTGTGGCTTTGCTCTATCGAATGATACTAATTTTGGAATTTTAATCGATTAATGAAAAGAATATTCGTACTGTTGTTATCTTCGGAATAAACAACACTCAGAACAACACCAAGTATATTTATAATATGTACCTTGATGTGTTCCTCCTTAACCTTCTTGATTCTCTTGGGTGCGTGATGTGAAGAGGAAGTAGAAGTAGAGGCGCCTCCCAATGCAGAAAGATGACCGCCCATCATCTGGATCTGATCACATATCATTACAATATTTGTACAATATATTGCTGTAACTATACGACAAATTACATACAGTACAAACGTGGGCCAATCTGCGCTTGGCAGGGGTGCAGAAATTAGGTCATTTCAGTACTGTTTTTTCGGAATTTATTTTGACCATATCAACGCATCTCTTTTTAATTCCGAAAGTTATCAGTTAAAACAAATTCTCCGGCATGTGTGTATCAGCTGATGAGCGTATACATATATGTGCTATATTTGATACCTGATTGAGTGGATTCGGTCGATGTGAGGGAGGCAGAGGAACTCCCATCATTCCCATCTTTGGACCTGAAGAAGGAGACACCGCTGCCATTAATGCTGCTGCATTCCTGAATTATTACAATATTTTCATAAATGACATGCCCTTTTCACAGATTGCTGTTCTATCAGTAGCTAATACTGTTGATATATCAAATAATACATTGTTATTCGCGAATAGGACTATTCGATCTAACAGCACTAGTGGCTATATTTGACAGTATGTTGTTACTACCGTACCTGTACATGTCCAATGGACTTGCTGGCAACGGGACGTTGAAGCATGGCGATAGATTTCGTATGTATTGATGAGCAGCCAAAGTCGCCGCCGCCGCCTGATTCTGTAATGAAGTCATTAGCAAAATTTTCATTTTTTTCTTTTTTTGTTTAAAAAGATCCCCTTATGATTAATCGCCATACACGATAATGGGATATCTATGAATGAGAGTAGATGGTCGGAACCACTAATTACCCACATCCTCTCTCTCTCTCTCTCTCTCTCTCCATTCTGCCTCCACAACCTTCCCTCTAACCTTTCCCGTCGATTGCGCAACAATACAGATCCCTAGTAATTCCGTTGTTAGTCAAAGGTCACTACCGATTCCTCCTACCCCATATATTTCCTTCTCTTTCTCGTCAATTAATATGTAGTCCACTTGACACGTATCCGATACTTGAATATTCCCGTTACTACAATACAATGGATCCTCATCTCTTTCTCACTAATTACCCGACTCTTTGGCGTTTCGTGTCGAGACTAAATAAGTCGAGAGGAAGCAATTGAGAGAAGAGAGAGAGAGAAGACCGATGCACAAAGCAACTAACTCACTCATTATCTTACAAGAAAAAATCAAAAAAATCAGGAGGCCAACATCACAAAAAGAATAAATCGTCTCAATTCAATACTGTAATCGTTCTGTTTTCACCTACACCTTTTTTCACGCTTCAGGAGTGTACTGTAGCACACATCATGACATCACGAAACATAAAAAGATACTTCACTCACCATGAGTGCGTACTGGAATGGATTGACTCCTCCGTAGAACGGACTTGCTGATTGATATGGGAAGATATTGGCAAATGAGGGAGAAGATGCCGTGGCTGGTTTGAATGCTGCACCTTCTCCGCCTGGAATTAATCAATAATGATGGGATACTGTATAATAACCATACGGTACTGTCTCCCCCATCATTTCTCAAGTTCCCCTAATCCATCACATCACTCTTGTATTCTCACCATCTGAGGGAAGGAGAAAGAGAGCTCGTAGACCGTGCCAAACGACCTTTTCTCTATCAACAAAGGAGTGGAGGCAACTACTCCAACATTAGGATCCCCTTTCTTGTTGTGTTTACACACTACAGAACCTATCCCTCTGAACCATTTGAGAGTTCAATGATAATGAGAGTGACAACACTCGATTGATCATTGTTGATGCTTTCGACCCCCTCCCACCCCTCCTCCTCTAGCCTCTCCGTTGTACTAAGTCGACTGATAGAGTGATAGATGAACTAGAGACGACCACTCATTCCACTACTCCCTAATCCTCTCGCAATATGTGCGAGGCAGATGAATCTACAGGGATCAACCATATGTCGCTTTTCTCTCTTTCCATAATACTAGTGCTGAGTAAGCTACCTCTGTAAATGTGATTCCGAAGATGTAATGGTTCTTATCACATGCAACATTCATCTCTTCCCTTTCGTCTCTAACAAGTGTTCTTATCACAAATATCATGGGGATGTTATATAATCTCCCTCTTCCTCTCCTTCTTCTCATCTTCACACATTGAATGCCCCGTAAATGGTTGTGCCCAATAGAGGGAAAGTCGGCAAAGATCAAAGGGAAAAATTGGAATAGGAAGGGGAGGAAAAAGAGTATTCCTCTCTCTCTTTCTTGTCTTCCCTCTTTAGTCATCTATCACAACTTCACCCATACGAATTCCCCCAGAGACAAGAGAGAAGAGATAGGTGACACTATTGAATAGAAACGACAAAAGGTAATTGAGAAGAGACGAAACTCGACAGAGACAGAGAAATATGATATATCGAAAGGTTCCGAGTTGAAATAAACGATTTCGCAACGGCATAATCAAGCAGATATCAAATAAATGAGCTCATTCGAGTCAAAAAAGATGCCTTAAAATTTCGCTACCCTCGATATCATTTTACAATATACTGTATTACAGTAACCATGCTCTGAACTAACCGAAGAAAGGTTTGCTTTCCATTTCTTCCTCCATAGCGACATCTTTCTTGTCATCTGCTAGGGAAGGAGCATCACTTTCATCTTCATCGTGTACTCGAAAAACCTTCACTTCATCAGTCTCATCCGCCATTTTGATCTACCTCTTTCGAGGCTTTCGCCCGTGAGGAACGTCCCGCTCTCTGCAAATTAACACAATCATTGCTAATTAACATAGAAAACGTGATGAAAACTCGCACGCGAAAGTGGGAAATGTCGGTTGGGCGGTGGTGTGATTAGACACAACGGATCAGACACGATAGGCACACTCAAAACCCACTCTGCGTCTTCACCTCTCCCCCGCCTTCTCGCGTGCACTCTAACCGTCGGGTACTCTCTCATCTCTAGACCACATTTGAATTTACGGAGCCAAGAGGGGGGAGGGACCAAAGGCTCCGCCCCCTTTGTGAGTGAGAGAGAGAAGAAACGGTCATCTAGGCACCATTTGCATAGAAAGAAGAGGCATGGCCGGAATAGGAAAAGACCTTGACAGTTTGAATTCAGTGAAATGGTTAACTCACGGCTAATAGTAATCGGGAGGGGGAGGGGAGGGATACAATAACATTATTACGGTAGATCCTGAGCCGAAAGAATTGAGCAAACAGACAAATTCGCGCAGAGGTACGAACGAATAAACAGATACGGAAGGGGCGCATTTGGATACGGTAGGGAAGTGAGAAAGAGAGAGGGAGAGGATGGAGGGGAGAGAGAGAGAGAGAGAGAGAGAGAGAGAGAGAGAGAGAGAAAGGACGGAGGGGGAGAGTCAGGATGGAAGGGAAAGTTCGATAATACTTGTAAGATGATACCATTGAGATGATCTGGTGAATAGAAAGAGAGAATAAGACTGACAGATGAACAGATTGGTATAGGGAGAGAAGAAGAGGACCGATGGGATCGTAATACCCCCTCTCCCTTCAGTCCCTTCCTTCTGGTCACTACCATTTATGATAGGAGACTGGGCAATTGAATAAAATAGAAAATTAAGTGGTCCATAAGTCCCCCACTCAACAAAAAAACCAATTCTTCATTGACAGATGTGATCTCAGCCCTTCTTTTCTTCCACAGTGCAAAACAAAGGGAAGGATGGGCTAAGAGGATCTATCCCATCTCAGAAGAGAACCCAGTCTGACTCCCCGATTGAATGGTGATCGTACGTTCTGGAACTGTCGTTTAAGAACTCGAAAATATAAAACTTTCCAAATGTTCTGAAACGTATCCAAACAAATCCCGGAAATTTTTTTGAAGGTTCCTAAACGGCTGTTCCAAATTGTCCTATCGTCGATTGACTAACCAAAAGAACAAGGATCGCAAAGAGTCGAGCCCATATTTCACACCCCCACCCCTCCCTTCTTTTCCCCTCTCTTCGTTCTCCCATCTCCTCATTATCACTGCTGAAATCAGTGTCATTAACTGCTTAACGAGATCTAACCAGCCGAGGTAACCTCCTTATCTGGGCATCTTTCCATTCCAATCGAGAGATTTGATACCAATCTGCAGCCAGCAAAAAAAGAGTGACAAGAAGGAGGAGAAAAAAGTGAGACGAGAAAAACGAGACGATATTTGAATGGACAGAGAGAGGGAGGGAGAGAGGAGGAGGCATAAGATGAGAGAGGATGGAAAGGTCGGCAATTTGAATGTGTTGAAAGAGGATGAATGGGAGGGGAGGAAAGAAGGGGTGAATAGGAGTAAAGAGTGATCACAAGATGTAGATCACAGCTAATGAATATGGGGACAGAAATATTGGCAATTTAGTGAATATCAATAAGAAGAGCGTCAATCGAATACTGTTATGAAGAAACGCGGCCCCTTCTCTCACTCTTCGAGGGTGTTAAGATGCCCCCAGTGGCTCAACTTCATTGTAATCTCCCCTATGAGAGGTAGATAATTGAGAGGGTCGATAGATCGCATCAAAGAGTGAATCCTGCAGCAAACCTTAATCGATATGAGCCACTGGGTACTGACTCCCCCCTTCTACCTTCTATCGCCATACTGAAGGGGGAGAGAGAGACGCACCAAGGAGGGATACTGTAATACGCGCAAAGAGTGTCTGCGAGGATTGTAAAGGTGAGAGGAAAAGAGGAGAGGGCATATAATAACCGTAATGAGTTGGAATAGGCACGTCCGTCCACCAGACCAAGACAAAGAAGCGACTACTGGATGCACTCTACCAACTACCAAAGCAGACAATATAGCTCACACTGCCCAGTAACAGTACTTCCAACACATTGAAACACTACAATTGTTGGAAACGGTATATTCGAAGCGAAGCATTAATTACAAACTCGAATACAAATTGTTATATGAACAGATAGTGCAACAAATTTGTTTGACAATTTGACTTAGGGAATACGGACAAAAATAGGTCCAAATGGATCTCAGAGGGAAATAAGTCTACAAGTCCAAACCTCTGAGGGGGCTGGGGACGACTTTCAAGGTCTAAACACTGCCCTCCCCGCGAATATCAGAATGGAGAAGTCGTCCCTAGCCACCTTAGACTTATTTCTCTGTGAGGATGATGGCTATTAGGTGAAAGAGCATGGATGGAACTAGTGATAGAATGCGTAATGGAAATGGAGGGAAGAGATATACTAAGTGACGATCATGGAAACCACAAAAGACGACCCGAATATAAGTAATGTAATATCTAATAGGACTATTGAATGGGGAACGGGACTGGGCTAAAGAAGGCGCAACTGGGAACAAAGAGACCTACTCGGCTAGTCGAAAGCTAATCAAACGATTGAGGTAACTAATTTTTGAAGTATCTGAGTGTGAAGGAAGGATATCAGTGCGTTCGCGTAAAAAAATGCACAGAATGAGGAAAATCCGAACATCAAATTTTTGAGTATTCCTGATTTTGACATAGATCGATAGCCCGAGATGTGAATTTTTAAAAATATGCAAATTTTAAAATTCATAAAATTAAAAATTCTAAAAAAACCACGTTTATTCGTTTTGACAAACTGAGCATTATTTGTTCAGAGCATAATGCCAAATTTCGAAAAAAAGGACAGAGATACTGAGTCCCAAAGTTAAAAATAAGGAATATTTAGAGCTCATTATCTATGCAAAATTTATTCGGGAAAATATTTCGAAGTGCGGGATCGGAAGAGGAGAACAAGGGCTATCGATCCATGTCAAAATCAGAAAGACTCAAAATTTGATGTACGGCGAAGATACACGTTTTACACAAATGCACTGATATACCCAGAGTGTTATTATGCTACAAGCCGGATCCACGGGTCCAAATCTCTGAAATCGTTTGAGTGTCTACGGTAATGTCAGTTGACGATGGAGTAGTGAATTGAGTGAGAATGAGGGAGTGAGGGGCATGGGAGTGATTGTAGGAATGGCAGGCAGATTCGTCGTCAGCACCATCTTCGTGTCGTCATCCAAAGTGCCGTGAATTGGCTCATCGTCGAGGTCCGATTCTCAAATTGATAGAAATCGATTACGAATATTTTTATCCCTAATTATTCGGATCCTTATTGTAGTACTGTAAGGCGTGGATAAATGATGTGATGCGATTGTGATAACAAAATACGCAAAATACGTATCAAATATGTAAAATGAATGTTGTACTCACCAGAATCAGTAGCTCTCTGTGCTGAATGGCTACTCGCCCTCTCTTCGTCATCCGCTCCTCCTCCCCTTACATACATACACTTCTTCTTCCGCAAGCAGTGCTTGCACCATTTATCTTGCTCAGTCATCCCAAATCGAGCCCGGCACTTCTTACCATCTCCCGGTTCTGTATATGAAGCCGTCATTATAGAGTCCCCGTATTCTTTAATATCATTTTTTTTCTTATTCGCCCCGTTTATGTACATGTTGACGAACCCTTGTGGTTTCCGATAAATAAGTAAGATAGAGTATGGCTGATATCCCCCACTCCCCGTCCCCCTCTCCCCATATTTGCCCCTCTCTCATCTATTCCGTGTAGATATCATCTCTTTGACTCCCCTCAAGTGGTTGCACATATCGCTATCATTTGTGTTCTCTTAACACTCTTGAGATATGATAGACACTCAAAGGGATGGATAGAGGGACGACACATAAGCTCCCTCTCTCCTTCCTCTTTCTATCTCTCTCCCCCTCCTCTCTGTCAACAAACCGCATCTGAGGGATACGGTAGTCGACGAGAGATTCGAGAGAAAGAGATAGACGAATCTCCACGACTACAGTATCACAAGAGAGAAAGTGGGGGAAACATAAAAATACATGATAGATGCATAATAGTAATGCATGCTCTCACCGACGGTTCGATCCTTCTTCTTCTTTCTCTTGATGCTGTTTGCATAATTCTCTCGTGCAGACCAATTGGGATATTTAATGTTGTGCTCGTCCTTGTCCTTCTGCAACAAATTGACACATTTACAAAAAGTCAACAAATTGGGATAAACATATTTCAAAAGGTCTAATTCCAAGTCATATCACAAATTAAGTAACAAATCATGACAAATAGTCAGGATTAAAAATTGACAATGGAAATGATATCGAAAGACGCATTTAGGTGTTAATTAATAAACTGATAAGATGCAAGTGCTTACCTTTGCCAACTCGAAGTATGGTTGCTTCTCCTGTTCGTTCATACTCTGCCACCGTTGACCCAATTCCTAAATTAGAACATTTATAGAAAATATTTACATTGTCAGCATAACAAATCATGAACAGCAACAATAAAACCACAAACCTTATTGAGATCAGCCGATTGCTTATCTTTCCACTCATCTTCAATCATCAACTTCTTCCTGTTCTCATCCATAAACCAGAAGTACGCATTCTTCGGCTTCTGTAAATACCAGATTAGCCATCCCTTTCCCATCATATCACAAGATCACTACTTTTCTTCCTCCCTTCCCATCCGAGATTAGAAACAATCATTACAACGCACAAATCTTTTTTTTAAAATCATCTTCTATCTTAATTTTTCCAACATTATCTCTAGGATGATTACTACGTATGTTCGTCCATAGTATGAATATATGTAGTGGACTCCATACCTTAATATGTTCCTCCTTCTCCTCCTTGATTCTCTTCCTCTTCGTTGTGTTCGGTGTGTGAGGAGTGGAAGTTGAAGTGGAAGGAGCCATTCCTCCCATTCCATACCCACCCATCATTTGCATCTAAACACAACACCATCAACGATTAGAACATTACAAGATAAATATATTAATATTATTATCAATGATTCATTCATCTACCAGCCATATGAGATCAGGAAAGCTCTTTACAAGGAACATAAAATTAGGGGAAAAAGTGTAACAGCAACTCACGTGTGCTAGTGGATTGGGTGGATAGGCGGATGGAAGGGGCATGCCAGGCATTCCACCCATCATTCCCACCTTCGGACCAGCCAGAGGAGACGCCGCTGCTACCAGAGCTCTGCTGGAAATCACTCGATGAACAAACAATTGTAATTATGTTTATAGAGATCTATAAATGACAAGAAACGTACGTATACATGTCCAATGGACTGGATGGCATGGGCAGACCGGGGAAGTGGGGAGAAAGGGCAATGTAAGCATTTGCTGCCATTGAAGCTGCTGTCGCTGCCTGACTCTGAAGGAACACCAATTATTGGAGTGCCCCATCATATCTCTCTCCGTCCCTCTTCTGTCCCTTCCTTCTTCTATTTCTTCAGTCCATTCACACTCTTGCGCAATCATACAAAGCGTGGACGGTTCTTTCCGATTACAGCAAGAGGTCAAGAATGGCCCTCTCTTCCCCTTCCCTCTCAAGTCATAGTCTACCTCTGTTCCCAATAATGCCTACATTATTCAGCGACCCTTTACACAAATCCGATACTTGAGAATCCTCCCCCGTTACTCGATTACAATAGACCCTCGACTGCCCGTAATTACGGTACCCGCCCCGAGTTTTCGTGTTGAGATCGCATGAGTAGAAAGGAAGCAATTGAGATGGCGACACAATGGAAGAAGTGAGCGAATCGTTTCGGAGTCACTCATTATCCCCCTATGGGCACATCAACACTATTCGAACGAATCTGAGTCGAAAACAACACTTATGTCTATTCAGTCTACCTGAGACAATACAGTAATCGCTCTGTTTTGGCGTCAGTCCTCTATAGGTGGAATACAGTAAGCCAAACTGACCATGAGCGCTATCTGGAAGGGGTTCATGACTCCGGGAGAGTAGGGGAACATGCTTCCGAAGGCAGGAGAGGCAGGGAGAGGTTGGAAGGCTCCTTTTCCATCTGAAACTAGAAACTACCATTACGACATTCAAATCATTTTAGAGCATCTTCTATTCAATTTTTAACACCATATCTCTAGTTTTTTTTATTACAGCACAAATGGACACAGATGACTGGTTCTATTAATGATCTAAAGATATAGTTTTATCACTTCCGGGAGGCGCAATGTGTGACAAGGTTGAATGGATCACTATTGATGATCTAGTCTTGACCCCCCCCCCCTCTCCCTCCTCTTTCACTTCACCCTCCTACGTTGTACTGAGTTGATAGAGTGATAGATGAACCAAACAGTGACCACTAATTCAACACCCATTGGCCTCTTTGAATATGAGAGAGGGCGAGTCAATTCGTAAGAGGGATCAACCATATGTCGTCTATTCTCTTCCCTCTAATACCATCACTCAGTGACAGACTCTTGTAAGTGTCAAAGGGGGGGGGGGGGCGAGATGCTATCTTCATTTCGAACTCTCTCTCCGTATCTCTCCCACAAGTGCTGTTATCACAATTATCACATGTTATATAATCTCCCTCTCTCCCATTCCCATCCAAACGCATACATTCAATGCCCGTAAATGGATGCGGTCAATAGCGGCGGTGAGATCAAAGGGGGCAAGGAATTGGAGTAGAGGAAGGGGAGAAAAAGAGCCTCTCTCTCTCTCTCTCTCTCTCTCTCTCTCTCTCTCTTGTTTCCCTCTTTAGTCATCTATCACAACTTCGCTCATACAAATTCTTCCCCCAGGGACTATCGAAAGGTGATACTACTTACTATTAGAAGCGACAGAAATGGGTAAACGAGAATTCAAATGCAAACCCTCTCGTCGTATTGGTGTTTCAAGATAAATTTAAAATAATAGAATATGTTACGATACAGCACTAAAGAAATTTAGAAAAGACGAAAAAATAAGACGCAAATGGAAAGATCTCACTGTCTGCGCCAGACAAGATACCCCGCCTACAGTAGCCCATGATCTGCGTCTACAGTAATCGAGATACAAACTGACCAAAGAATGGTTTGCACTCCATTTCCTCTTCAAGTGCCACATCTTTCTTGTCGTCTGCTAGGGAAGGAGCATCACTTTCATCTTCATCGTGAACTCGGAAAACCTTCACTTCATCAGTCTCATCCGCCATTTTGATCTACCTCTTTCGAGGGTCGAAGTAGAGAGAAATGACGAGTTCTCTGCAAATACCAATTCATCCTGACCTAACTGACTCCACTAAACACGACACAAATTCAGATGCACAAAGTGGGAAATGTCGGTTGGGCGGTGGTGTGATTAGACACAACGGATCAGACACGATAGGCACACTCAAAACCCACTCTGCGTCTTCACCTCTCCCCCGCCTTCTCGCGTGCACTCTAACCGTCGGGCACACTCTCTCATCTCTAGACCACATTTGAATTTACGGAGCCAAGAGAGGGGAGGGACCAAAGGCTCCGCCCCTTTGTGAATGAGAGAGAGAGAAGAAACGGTCGTCTAGGAACCATTTGCATAGAAAGGAGAGAGGGACCTTGACAGTTGGGAATGAATGAAATTGATGGGCAAAAGCGGATGAGCGTGACTGAAGACACTCACTGCATTGTAGTCCATTTTAGAGGAAATAAAGATTTGGTCTTGACAGATGATTAATTTCCCTATACACGCGACATAGATGACAAAGGTTGTTACTTGTAGGTGAAAAGTGGGAGCGTCAGTATTTAACCAATTTGGTGAATTTGAGCAAAAAAGCGGTGTCTTCTCCAAAATCGTGAGGACGAGAACTGAAGTCGGGTAGGTTATCGGGAGAAAAGCAGGAGGGATCTGTTGTTGGCCAATGTAAATATGAACTAACTTTTTTTAAAATCAGCTTGGGCAGGAATGGCATTAAAATAAAAGCGCGTATACCGTATAAAAGAAGAAAGGACACATTGGGGAAATATGATATGGGAGGAATTCGGTAATATTCCGTAAGAAGACACCATTGGGATGAGTGACCCAGCCGCCTGGGATTAGAAGAGAAGAATGACAGAAAGACTGAAAGGATCCACGAGAACGGGGAAGGGCGGAATACGGCAACCGATGAGAGTTCGGAATAACCCCTCTGGTATTGGGCATATTAGTTGCGTCTCTGAGACCGAAAGGAAGATGAACTAATACGCGCCATTGGGAAAAGTGTGAGAGTGCGTCCATAGAGGGGGAGCAGATAGCATAGCTTTTAACGCCAAAGTATAATGGGGGAAACGATGTTACAGGAGGGTGAAGAGATAGGCGGGGAATATGCCCATAAGCGTGGTCAGATTCGTTAGACCGACCGACTCAACAATTGAATCATACCAAAAAGAACAAGGAAGAGAAGGGAGGGGAAGGAAGTGGAGTCCATATTTCACCCCAGTCACCCCCCCCCCCCTCCTCCTATTCTATCTCTCCTCCGCCCTTTCCTCACTCCTCTTCGCTCTCCCATCGACTCATTATCACCGTTCGAATCAGTGTCATTAACTGCTTGAGAAGAGATCGAACCAGCCGAGATAGGTAACAATCTTATCGATGAATCTTCTTTCCCTAACCGAGGGATCTGATAGTGATCGAAGGAAGGCAAGTGTGACAGAAATGAGACACAAGGGAGAGAGAAGAAACCGAGGTCTTCCTTCAATTCTAACCACACTTTTAATCCATCGGACGATTTTTGTTCAGAAATCAATAATGCATTCAATCGCACGGGAACAATTGCAGACTTATCTCCATTCTTACAAAAGAACTCCGAGGGAGGTGAGATCGGACACTGTTGTATGGTTAGATTGTTAGTTATTGAGAGAGGTTTGCCGATCCATCAGGACGGGAAGAAATGCCATGAGCAGAACAAGAGATATAAGAGACAACGGGCAGAGGAGATTCTATATCGAACTGCTGTGAGTTACCATTCAACACTATGCGAGGACCACAAAACAGCCATATTCGACCGTAGTCTACGAGAGGCGAGAAAAGGTAGAAGAATACGAAAGAGGGCGGAGTAACGCGGCGTACGATTCAGAAGAAATATTGACGCGCCCAAATGCGACTGAAAAGTACGGGTAGAAAGTAATTAGGCAGGCAGAAAGATTGAGATAAATCATTGCAATTAGTGGTGGTGGGGGGGGGGGGGGTGCAGGACCAAGAAGGGAGGAATAGGCGGGAGAGACAGGACTCAATCCCTCTGCTCTCTCCTCTCTCCCTTCTCTGATCCGTGACCGGGCCGCCTCTCTTGCGTCTTCGTTTGAATATATGGTGTGACCCCGGGGTTGGGTCATCGGCAGGGGAGTGGGGGCGGGTAGAGAGAGAGAGGGGCGAAGAAGGGAGAGAGGGAGACAGCACAGGTGGCCTTTTCCACCCTCTATCATCTAGAATGGACAGAAGACATCAAACATATCCGTGTGGGGACTCAAAGAACCTTCCATTATTGAGGACATGCAATGAGATTCCTTGCAGAGTGGTCGAGTCGCCTTCGCTGTTCGTTGTCTCATTAACTACGACGGAGCCCTCGACTACGATTCCCCATTGACTGAATACACTATCTCATTCAACACTGGAGACTTCCTCCACATTTATACCGTATGCCACATCAGATCACAGCGATAACAACTAATTTTAAGAAGTATTCGCTGGATTGGTGGATCGGTCGAAAGGTGGAGGAGGGGTCTACGTTGTCATTTATCCCGACAGCTCAGAGATTGACTCGACTCACTCCCATAGAGGAAACAGCAGAGAGGAGCGAGTGAGATCGACCATCTAGCCAATTCCACTCAATTGTGTCCCATTTAGTTCCTTCTTCGAAGAGACGAATCCATATGTCGTCGTTCCCTCCACTCGACCAATTGTTCTTCTCGGTCCGTGTGGGCAAGAATCTCTTCTCACAAAGAGACTCCACACTGCACTACGACTAACCATAACGAGGAGATTCATGGGACGAATCAGAATACTCACAACTACTCTGGGAGAGAAGAAACAACAACAGCCATTTGGTAGGACTCTCTGTTTCCCTCCCTATTCATATCTCGCAATGCTCGTATGTCAACTGTCTTCATTTCCGTCGCGCATGTAAATCAAAAGAAGATAGCCGTGAACGGAGGATCTGTATTAGAAAAGAGTGCATCATGCACCACTACAGTCAATATCCTTCAATGATCGTGAGGAACTGAAGCGAAGTAAATGGAAGATCATAGAGGAGAGGGGAAGGTTCGACTCCAGATGGTCGATTTCAAGGGTATCCATTCCGCCTACAATTAGCCCATTAGATGGAAGAGGAGGAATGATAAAGACCGGTTAGAGAGAATGGGTGGATGGAGAGACTAGAGAGAGAAAACTCTCGACTATTCCGGTGATCTTGGAGATGAAGTGCAAATTGAAGCTTAATGTGCTTGAGAACGACTTCATTTTCAATTGGGTTCAAGAGCTCGTTCTCCTCTCTGATCCACTAATGTGAGATAATCGAGAGAACAACTTTTGTCTCTCTTATGTGGCCTACAATGTCTGATCCAGCTGCAGATATCGTTTGAAGGTTGACACTTATGGCGAGAGGCTAAAGGTAGATGTGACATGAGAGATAACACGATGCTCGATGGTTCCGGTAGAGAGCCCAAACGAGAAGAGATAGCATCTCTGATAGCCTCTTCTTCTCAAGGAGATGAGAGACGAGAAGAAGTATACACGAGCTAAGTGAGAAGATGAAGATGAGTGTAGACAGAGTGCGATCCCGTATACACAGGAAGTGATCTCCCATTGTATACAAACTACCCGCCATAATGGAGCTAATGCAGAGGATAGAGAACTATCCACACTTCCAGGGGGCCATATCCCGCAGTGAGACAAAGAGAGACAAACAATGATAATGCTGAGTCCCCCCTTTGCAGGTGTTCTTGTAGCAGGACAGCAAGTCGCAGGTCAGATTGGACAGGTGATAAGGTCTACCAGGAATAGAGGAATCACACGACAAGATACAGAAGCTACCATCGATTCCACCAATGGTAGACACTATTCGACACAGTCTCCATTGACTTGTAATCATTGCAGAATTGACAGACGAAAGAGAGATGCGCATGATAACATCCATGACAAATGATCTTTCCCTTCTCCTTCTTCAGTCTCCATTTCTACAGACTCCTATCGAGATAGCCAAGCATGCGCTCGCTCCCATAGTCATTCTCGTCAAGATATCGAACAGAAAAGTATTCCCATTAAAATACTATTTCGGTAACGAACATATCAGATACTTGCTAAACTTCTTCGCAAAATAGGATGCCTGAACTCGGATTTGACAGGTGCTGACATACTGAATGTGATGCCCCACTCGGCATTCGATATGGTGAATAGACGAGCCACTTATATCTCTCATCATTGATAGTTAAGGTGGTCGAGGACGGGAGTCTGGATGGAGCCACTAATAAGATATGTGAGTATCTGGAGAAGTATTGGCTGGCTGTGCACCCTCCTCATCCTCTCCTCGGTCCGATGGAGATTAAGAAGAAGGATAGCAATATCTCTCCTAGACCATCTACACCTGCCCACCACAAATTATCCAGTGTGCTTAAATTCAAGTAGATATAGCAAAATCAATAGCAGATGTGATCGTATAGAAAATACCGATGCAATCGTTAGAGAATAACGATTTTCATCGTGAAGCAAGTCATAAAAGAGGCCACACGGCAGATAAATGATGTCGCTTTCATTGGTCTTAAAGGAGTCATTTCGAGGGAGACTGAGTGAACAGCTGATGGTTGGAAGTATGTATGTACACGCTATTGAATCGGAATTAGTTTACCTAGATGAACACAGTGTTAATGACTGAAACTAGTCGATAAAATATAGGAAGTGCAGAAAAGAACGAAAGTGCGAGTGAAAGGTGTAGCATCTCATAGTTTTTGCGCTCTGACGAAAAATGAGAGTGAGAAAAGCCGAAAGGAGTGATTAATTAGCGTCGTCAATATGAAGAAGTTCACTCGACAGAACGGAAACGCGTGCAAAAAAACCATTTGAGCTGGACACACCGCAAATGTACTGCGAATACGGGGACTTTGAAATCCCAGAGGACAGGCACTACTGTTTACACCGGACAGTCCAAAAGAGCTTTTGAAGAAAGGCTCAAATCAAAAGACAGTAAACTAACTTGAAACATAGTATATTGAGGGACGATTACATGTGGCGCTCGAAATGAGTCTCGGCTCTGTGACATAACCTGAAGCAAAATATAACCAAGCGATAATAACTCTGTGATTGCAGGGTAATATTACTTCAAGTAGTAGAGTAAGTTACTAGAAGTACTAAAGTAAGTTACCTTGATATCAGTGATTGCAGGGTAATATTACGGCAATTAGTGTGGTAAGTTACCAGAAGTACTCAAGTAAGTTACTTTTATTGTTGCAGTAATATTACTTTTTACTTACTTAAAATTTGTAACTAACTAGAAACTTACTTTGTTGCTGCTCTCGAAAAAAGTAATATTATTTCAATATTGCTACAATGTTACTTTTTGCTTACTTCAAATTTGCCTTTTTAGCAAGCAAAAAGTAAGTTACAGGGATATTGCTAAATTGTTGTAAGAAAAAGGTAATTTACCGTGGTACTTCTGGTAACTTACTTTTCGGCACGTTAATTGCAGTAATATTACCCGATACTTGCGGTAATATTACCCTACAATTTCTGAGATAAGAACACGTTAGTAATATTCCTGTAACTTACTTTTTGCTTGCTAAAAAGGCAAATTTGAAGTAAGCAAAAAGTAACATTGTAGCAATATTGAAATAATATTACTTTTTTCGAGAGCAGTAACAAAGAAAGTTTCTAGTCAGTTACCAATGCGAAGTAAGTAAAAAGTAATATTACTGCAAGCACCGAGGTTTATTACTTGAGTACTTCTGGTAACTTACCGCATTAATTGCAGTAATATTACCCTGCGAAACCAGAGAATAAAAGCAAAACTCACCGTCACATGCCGCTTTATAACGAAATTCATGAAAACGTACTTCGACTAAGTATTGATCGCAAAACCTGATTTTCTTGTCGAGAGAAAAGTATGCGCTTAAATAATTTCAATAGAATTACGGTAATCACATGAATATTTTCTTCGAATTGTTGGTGTTTTCATTATATTTTTTTTATAAAAATGATATATATAATTAATTGTCTGTTTCTAATTTACTTGTGACAAAATCTCGTTATATTTAAAATGAAATTGAAAATAAAACCAGTTCTTGATGGCAGAAAAAGTTTGACAGCTTATTCGTACAGTACTCTTCTCCACTCTCCTCGAGGAGCTCCTCATCCTTTTGAATCTCATTTTCGTCGTTATATTTCGTGGTTGTACTATGGATTCTGTACACGCTGGGACGTCGAAAGATGAAGAAGATGACGAGATCATCGATGAGCCACCAAAGAAGGTCTTCAAGACGGTGACTGGCGCGTCGGCTCTTCTCGATCTGAAGAATGAGTTACTCAAGAAAAAGAGGGAGATCTCTCAAGCGGGATCCAAGGCTCCAACGTCGAACAAGGTTGGTTTCTTTCTGTGTTGTTCATGGCTCATGCAAGACTTACATTCACTGAGACATTGTCAGGGTGTTTTGTACGTGAAGAAGGACGAGAAGGCGCGACTGAAGTCTGAAGCAGAAGAAAGGCGAGCGAAGATTTCTGCCCATGAAGAAGCACTGAGGAGTGAAGCAGCTGAACAGGTACGAATATTTCATTCATCTTCTATTCACCAATCACACTCCCAGATAGCACTTGTCAATCGGCGCTTGAAAGAGAAAGCGGAGCTTTACGAGAAGCTACAAGTAAGGTTATTATTGCTTTTCCTTTGTTCCCCGCATTTGCAGTTCATTTCCATTTTTTCACTCTCCCTATATTTTTGTAGAACTCGGGAGTTTCGCATGACGATGATATTGGAGAAGGATTGATTGACTTCAATGCCAAGAAGAGAGATAATGATAGGGAGAAGGAGAAAGAGAGAGAACGGCGAAGATTAGAAGAGGAAGAAGAAGAACAACAGCCGAATGAAGCACTCCATCATGTAGCCAACGAAGGTTTGTTGTCGTTTCTCGCATTTATCAACAGTTTAAATGAATTTACTATAAACAAAGCAATACTATATTTATCAGTATCGCTTTAGTGGCGCTGATCAAGATGAGTTTTCGAATAGGTTTCAGGCATAGTCGATGATCTTCTTTAGAATTATTCATTTTGTGTTCGAAGAAAGAAAGAAGAAAAAACCTTACCTGCATGTCAACAAAACTAACTATGAGAATAATATGGTTGGTAAGTGAGATTTTTGCAGAGCCGCGTATGTACGGAGCCTCCCATGTGATCTTCTCGAAGAATGAGGAGAAACGTCAGAAGGAAATGAGCGATCTCATCAAAATGACTGCACAGACCGAAAAAAACAGGTAAACGCGGACTTTTAATTCCGATCTTTATTGATCACTTTATCGCTTCCAAGATCTTATTCTTAAAAATAATTTCATTATAAAACTTAGTTGTTTTATAGGGCTAAGACGAAGACTCTTGCTGAGAAACGTGAAGAGGTGCGAAAGGCGAAAGAGAAAGCACTGAGGGAGAAACTGGGACTGCCACCATGTGAGTTGATATGTTTGTACCATACTTTAACTAGCTTCCTAATTGACGATCATAAGAATAATTTCCCATTAATGTAGTATGTTATACGCGATACCATTACAAATTATACCGCAGGGACCAGAGGTCAAAAAGTAAAGTAGCATGGATTATTGGTCGGGCAGGTTTTCGATTTTTTGATGGTCTACCGGGCAGGTTTCTACATTTCGAGGGTGTCATGTTTCCTTTTTAGTGGTCTAATTGATCAGGCATTTATTTTTCGCGCCCGCCTTCGGCGGGCAGGTTATATCGAAATCTACCCACTTTTTTACCTGTGGCAAGGACCTTATTGTAAAATGTATTTTATCCCAACATGAGTCATTATTCTCGTAATAATATTTCAACAGTGCCCGAACCAGAACCTGAACCAGAAGAGGTGGCAGTGGATCCATCAATCTCTTCGATTCCTCTACCCGATCCACCAAAGGAAGAGAAACAACGACCGCCCCCGAAGGAAAGAGAATGGGACAGAGGAAAGGGATCAGTCAACAATTGGGTCAGTTTATAATATTATAATAATGGTATGTTCTTGTTGGGCACGTACTAATCAATTATTTTTTAATCCAGCGTCTCTAGTAATTGCCGGCAATCAAAAGATATTATGAAAAGGAGTGTGAAGAAGTGACGTCATCGTGTCCACCTGGGACACTACTAATGACTTTTGTTGTAGGTTCGATCTCGTCGTGAAGATCGAGACGCCGAATTCGCTCCTCCTTCCTTCTATTGAAGACTGTACCTTTGTAATATTGCTGATAAACGAGTATTTTCCTCAATGTCTTGCTTTGCTTATTGTCTGAACGGGTACTTGTCCCTTGAAATACCAGAACTGTATCTCAAGACTCAATCGATAACTTGATTACAGTACTCAGAATGGCGCCGCGGGACGCACCACAATTCCCCGAAATGCTGGCGATTGTGAAGGCGCTGCGGTGCGACACGAAGGCCTGTGCAGGAGTGCCCTTCTCGAAATTGGCTTTCAGGGAGAAAGAAGGTATACTGTAGGGGAGATGTGAAGCAGGAATGATTGTAGATCAGCAATTCATATGTGAAGGTTGTATCTCAGGATCGATGGAATTGGTTGCACTGGGAACGATAGGAGGAACACAACAGACTCTGCTGACTGGATCAGTCTCGCACAAAGGATGCGCACTGTCGAGAGCTATCGAACCACAGACGGTCAGTGATTCACTCATAGTGAATCAACAGTTGACATAGATGAAAAATTTAAGGAGTAGTTGAATAGGCCCTTTTATTTATGATCGATAAATGGAAAAAATGTCTAATTTGTTTGAAATCATATTGATTACAGTTGCCGAATACCATCAACTCGGCAGCGATCCTGCAGGCAGAGAGACAGAGATCGTCGGCCGTCGGAGGAATCTCACATGTGAGTATGGTATCGATTGAATTGATCAGGCAATAGAGATACGGTATCATACATTGTATTCATCTCGATAGATAGGCAGGCAACAGTATTTCAGTTGTCGGTTGCCAAGTCTGGTGTGGTGTACCTCGGCAGTTCAGACCAAGTCATTCGAGTGGATCAACTAGGTCAATTCACCAACACGAGGATCAGAAAGGTACGTTCTTATTCGAGCGGCATATGCTGCTATTTAGATTATGTTTTCATATCATAAATTGTGCTCCTTTTCCCATTTAAAAAAAAATCCGGCCTTAAAATGTGGAAAGCTCTTAAAGCTTTTTAAAAAAACTTAATGAAATTGTTCCAATAAAGGGTGTTTCAAACTTGTTTATTATCTCTGTATGCATTTTACACGTTTTTTTCTTTAATACTAAAATATTAACAATTTGTCTACCCTTTCTATCTACACACGATAAGTGATCCTATTCAGACAGTGCTGGACGTGCAGATTTGTCCCTCTGACTCCAAAGTGGCTGCTGTCACTGCAGATCAATCACTGCTAATTGTGAGAGATGGAGAAGTCGTCTATCAAGCGAATAATGAAGACAAGGATATCAGGTGAGAGAACAACATAATTTCCACATGAATACTTTGAAAATGTTGCCATCACTGTTCTAGCAATATTTTTATCGTCATTTACTAATTAAATATGTTATGGAATTATATAAATTCAGCAACGGCGTTCCTCCCTTCATCATCCAGGAGGAAATGGAGAGATTCAATGGAATGTGGTGGTCTCCCACTCATTCACTTCTTCTGTATGAGAGAGTAGATGAACAGGATGTAGAAAGGGTACGCGCATTTGAAGTTAAGGAGAATGACGAATTTTTAATTTTAAAAATACGTTTTGATTTATCGCATATTTGGTAGGTTGTTTTACTGATCAATGATATCAGGAAGCATGTAATTTGCAAATTATATATCGTATGAAATCACCCCTGTTTGCAGGTCCTTGTATCGACCCGACAAGCTCCGATGAAATATCCGCTCGCTGGAACAACGAATGCACGATCCACACTCAGAATGATACACGTCGCCAAGAGCAGGGTACGGTAATTGATAGCGAGTTACTGTATTTAGTAGTGATTGAGAATCGATTGGTACGGTAGAGTCATATTAGATGTAATCTAAAGTAGACTATACTGTAGGTTCACGACTACGGTCTCCGTATGGATCTGCACAAGAGATATCCATGGATGGAATACATAACGAGAGCTGGATTCATGGGGGATGGAACCACGTATGTTTTACTTCTTGTATCCTGGCAGTTTTTTTCGGTTACATGTTTCTACACAGAAGGTATCATAATTTCCATAGAATATAGAACATGCGCATAATATATTCGGAAATTGTATTCATTGTGTTAAGTGTGCCTTTCTTTCAGTGTTTGGGTGGAAATAATGGATCGTGAGCAGCGTCGATCTGCTCTTGTTCTCATTCCTCTTTGGGAGTTTGAGGGAATCGATCGATCCAACAATACCGTAGTCCAGGAATTGACTGTGGCTCACGAGCAGAACAGTGGCAGTTGGATCAATGTGAGTGAGGAGAAGGGAAATAACTGGGGAAAGTGGACATCTACGAGTTGTGCTTCAGTGGATTATGATATTTTCAGCAAGCTATAGAAAAAATAGGTGAAGGGTAATTGTGATATTGTGTTTGCAGACCCACAATCTAACGTGTTCCGCGTCTCTTCCTTCGTCTCCATGGTCACTTGTTCATGGAATTGAGGGAGATTACTGGACGAAACTTGTGCTTCTCTCTCCCCATTCACTGCCACTCCCCATTACAACTGAGGAGTTCAGTGTACATAAGGTTGGTAGTTAGATATCCCAAGCAAGTGTGAACTCAAGTGAAATGCATTATGATCCGAATTTGTGACTGGCAGAATTTGATAATTTAGATCTTTACCAGACTAATACATCTGTATAATTTGTTTTTCTCTCCAGAATGGTGGAGTGTTCATTGACTGCGAGCGACGTCTCGTCTACTTCTTCGCCCATCGAAAATCGCCCATGGAAGTCCATTTGTGAGTGAATTAAAATATTAAGAAAAATAGTTCATATTTCTATCAGAGGTTCCAAATTTTTGTTTCTACGGTTTACCTTTTTTTATATTAAAGAACATAAATTTTACTGCAGCTGCGTCGCAACTCTCGAATATCCTCGGCAAGTGAGTCAATTAACGGAGGACGGGCTGTCGTGCAGGTAACAATGAGTCTATATATTTCTACCATTTTAATTTATAAAATTTGCCTTCAATAATCCTCCAAGAGGGCGTAGACTCCAATGATTTTTTTACATAAATGTATTAAAACTGGGAAGGAAAGTTTTTCATCCCATATCCTTCAGAGTGGATCGCTCCGCTCGTACTTCTGCCATTTCCTTCTCCTCTTGCTTCGTCGTCTGGCTTTCTTCTCTTCGTCTTCCTCCTCATTGCGTCGTCTACTCACTCGCCCATGGAGCAGATGGAGAACTGCCCACTTCCACCAGACTATGTCAGGTACGATAGGGGGAAACTGAAGGGTACATGAAGGGTCCGCAAAAGTAGGTCACGGTCCGGGTGAAATTCACTATCACAGGCTGAAAGAAAAGGATCTCAGAAAAATTTTAAAAGTCAATGAATATTGATCATTGCCTCATGTTATTGTGTGTGTATCAGGTTGAGATGCCTACCACTCCCTCTCCTCTTCTCTGCCCTCGTTCCGATTCTCCCTCTCTTCTCTCATATCATTCTCCCATCTCTGGCTACACTCATCATGCCATTGTACACACTCCCAAGGGAGAGGTCAGTCTGAAAATCATTCAGTAGCATTTAACTGAAATTATTTGTCGATATTCCTAACGAGACAAATTATTTCTGCTTCCAGGGTCCATTCCCCGTCATTCACTTTGTCTACGGCGGTCCCGGTGTGCAACTCGTACGCAATGAGTGGTCCGCGTAAGTCATTATTTATTTTTGTTTTTAACAAAACTAAAACGGATTACCACCCTGTGATGAAAATTATAATCCGCAGTCGATGGTCATTTTGTGTATTTTAGTATTATTTCATTGTTCTTGAATTGATTGATATATGAAAATATTACTGTCTGTTTTGTGGTTGACATCCTTCCTCTCCTCTTCCAGCTGGACATTCCTCCAGAAGTACACTGCACTCGGATTCGCAGCCATTGTGATCGATGGACGAGGATCCGATGGAAGAGGAAAGAAATGGGAGAGTGCAATCAAGCATCGATTGGGAGAAATCGAATTGGCTGATCAAGTCACTTTTTTACACTTACGTAGCAATAAATAAATCTTTGAAACAGAATCCAGACATGCTTTTTTCCGGTTTTGTTTCTCAGACTTTTTTATCGCTTGCAAAGATGCGAAGGGTAGAGGGAATATTCCCTTGAAGTGATGAGATGACATCGATCACGATGGAAGACATTTCAGTATTCAATTGCAGGTGGAGGGACTGCAGATAGTCTCATCGATGGTGGGTGATGAAGTACTCGATATGAAGAGAGTGGCAGTCCATGGATGGAGTTACGGTGGATATATGAGTGTACTCGCACTCGCACACCATCCCGAGGTACGGTAGCACACCATATTTGGAGAGACGACGTCTCTTTGAAGATAACGACAGTACATAGCGATGTTGAGAATCGATTGGTTCAGATCTATCGCTGTGCCGTCGCGGGAGGTACGGTAGTCGACTGGGGAATGTACGATACGGCATACACTGAGAGGTTCGTTATTTATGCTTCGTGTTATAGGATATCATAGAAGAACATATTATACAATACTGTGTTTATAATCTAAAAGGTAAAGTAGCGTGACTAGCATGCTTCTTATTCAGATATCTCGGTCTGGAAGTTCCGTCGTTCGCATCTTCGAATCTGGACAAAGTAGTGAAGATGCTACCAGATATACCCGGAAAGCTGATGCTCGCCCATGGATTGCAAGTAAGAAAGAACGACTATAGAAAAGGATGGGAGTAAACATGTCACTTTTTTCTCTTTCGATATTCGAACGACGTAGTGTAGTGTTAATGATGACGGATAATGAGCTGAATATTAATGTATTGCAACGTGCGAATTGTAGGACGAGAACGTTCACTTTCGTCACGCTGAGACACTCATTGATCTGCTGATCAAGAATGGAAAACCATATAATCTCCAGGTTTGATATTTGATTTGTTAAAGTTTCTTTCTATAAAATGTCGATATCGTGTAGAGGGTGGTGGGTTATGGATCCCAGAAAATATGATTTACATACAAATGCTCTAAAATTGATCTCTAAAAAATATGGTAATTTTTGGTTTCCAAAACGATCACCCTTTTTATGTTTTTATGTGTGAATCCAAGATGGAAATTTTATCTACTCCGATGTCTCCTCCTAATCAATCTCTCATCTTTTTAGTTATTCCCCTCGGAACGTCACGGTCTCCGTTCGGTCGACGCTTCTTCTCATTTCGATGCTTCGATGTTCTCTTTTATCTCTCAAGCCTTCAGGAATCCTCTCTTTCCCACTTGTCAACCCATCGAACTCTGATCTCTTTCCTTTCCTTTCCTCGCCTATTGTACTAACCATCGATCGAATATGACAATATAGTACTCTCCCCTTCATTGTGTACAGATTGCAGATTGACGCTACATGCTTCCCCCCACAGAGATACTCATAGTTCCTTGTCAGTTCTCGATTCGCCCCTCCTCTTACCGTATTTTCCTTGTCTGTCTAATCGCTGTCCTACGGTCTTTTCCCATGTCCTTCCCAGTGTCCTTCGTCGCTTGCTACTAAACGCAATTTACTATCTGCTAGTAATTATTCTGTAATTATTAACGTTCGCGGTAACAAGTGTAAGAAGTTCGTGTAAATTCTCTGTCTTTTCAGTGCAACAGTCGAACTGTATAAATGGCTTTCATTCACATGCAATGTTAAAATTCTCTGATAAAACTCAACAAGAAATGTGAATCCGTAAAACAAGAAACATGGAATCGGTCACAACACAATATGGTTTAGTTATCCCTATCTCTTGCGATATAAACATATTATTATATGAAAGATTCACGGGTATGCAATGGCATGTTAGACAAGGGTCAAACCCGTGGCAGAGCACTCTAACCGGATTGGAGATGTGGCCAGTTTTATTCCCAGTTCCTCACACATATCATCGATTGCTGCGTCCATTTTGGCCCTGCAACGAATGCATGACGGATACTGTAGATGGGGTATAATCTATGAACTCACTTGACACACTCGCCCTTTTTGAGAACTTTGCTGGCTAGCAACAATTCGGCCGATCGGAGTTCAACTTGTTGCTCCCAACCCTCAAATGAACACTATGAATATAGGCCAGAATCGATAAAACGGGGTTGCAGTATACCTGTAGATGCTTGGTGTCGATTGTGAAAGGAAGATTGACGTCGTCGAATACGGACTCGATCACACTCTTATTCACTTGGACAGTCGTCAATTTGGGATTCTTAGCCGCCTTTGTGAGATTGCGAGAGATGGAATCTGCAGTGAGCGAACAACGTTCACAATTATTTCCACTCACATTGTGCAATTTGGAATTTTTCTTTAGGGACGAAAAATTATTCTTTCCAAATGTTCTTAAACGAGTCACAAACAAAAATAAAGAAAACTTTTGTCGGATTCCTAACGAGAAGATCCATAAAAAAAAGGTGCTACCACCGTGCTCCCCTTGATTCAACGTACCAATAAGTGTGGACTGTGGTTTCTTCCCATTGAAAGTGGCGATTCCTCCTTCGACACTCACTTTTCCTCCCTCCAGAAAGGCGTCTACCACTGCATTCACTGCCATTTCCTGTAGAGATTTGAGGGGGTCAAACAAATGTCAAGAAAAAAAGAGAAAAACTCACAGACAGACAGGGCGTTTGAAATAATAGTAAGTATTTAGTAATTGAGTAAGGAAAGCGTTGAAATAGGCTCACCTTCACATTCTTGCAATGGATAAATCGATGAGCGAAGACGAGAGTTCGAGCAATGAAGAGACGAGTTTCGCCCCCTTGATCACTCATCTCAAGGCATGCAATCAGTCTATCACTCATACTCCATTCAGTGTCGATGCCCAGTCATTTTGAGGGATCAAAACTCCCCCTCAATTTACACAGTCCGGTCGATTCGCAAGAAAGTGTTAAGTAGAGTTTCGACCTCTCAGAGGGCATCGACAATGAATGAGAAACTCATGAATCATCAATCGATCATCGATCATTCCTCACTCGACTAATACTGCATAACTCTTACATTCCATTGTATATCCAATCTCCTGGTCGCCCCTTCGATCATCTCCAATCCACTCGCTTCTCTGTGTGCCATGAGTAGATTCTCTCTCATCTTACTCAGTATGTGCACTCCCCCGTTAATCGGTCGTTGATTGTGAGTGTCTGTAGGGAAAACAAACTTTATCCATCGAGAAGAATACCATCGCGTTACAAAACACAGTTGAGATACAAATGAAAGGGGTTACGGTAAGGACGAGTGGATGAGCGAATCATTTCTTGGATACGGTATTGGATACAGTACCTTCGTTCTCCTGACGTTGCTTGGCTGCATGGGCACGACCACGAGAGGCGAGAACGAGACTACGAAGTTCAGGAGCGTCCACTGCATCCTGAGAAGGACAATATGAAAGAGATTGAGATAAGAGGAGAGAAGATAAGGGAGAAGGGAAACCCCCCACTCACCTCAGTCACTTCAGCACTCATTAATTGAATTCTTCTCATGACCTCAGACGGGTAGACACATCCGAGAGTGGAGATGTTGGCGTACACCTTAACAATGACATCGTACTCTAGTACCGTATTCTCCACCATAGCTCAATCAATAATGGTAGATCACTCACAGCAGCATAAGAAGCGAGTTGATCGGGATCCTTCATCAGTTCCTTATTCGCTCTTTGGAATGCGAATCTCTTCCTTGCCACTCTATCGGATTCTCCCTGCTGCACTTCCTCAGTCATTCTGAACAATACCGTAATAAGTTAAACATCTTGATAAAAGTCATCTAACAATCGGTATTCTGTGCGATTACTGTAACGCTCGGTATAGCAAGTCATTGATCAAATCCACATATGTAATCCTTTACTTCACACGGGTGCATTGTCAACAGAACAAAATAAAACGTGGGAAATAACAAAATACTCGTTAAACGATTGCTTACAACGTGCGGAATCAACTGGAAGTATTGAGATTTGAGAGTGGTATGTGAATACTGTGAAAGAAGATGAGATAGAGTAGATGGAATCAGTTATTAATAGGAGTCGAGTAGAGATAATAGATATATGCGAGAGGAAGAACAAAGAGGAGAGGATGGAATACAAGAGCGATAACAGAAAGACAAGCGACTATCATAGCTGCTTGACGAGCTTCGGGTTTGAGAGCTGATTGGAAATGAGGGACGAATCGAGAATAGAGAGGAACTGCAGAGGGAGAACGAATAGAAGGAGAAGAAAGGAGAGAAGAAGAGAAGGGAGAGAGGAGAGGAGTAGAGAGAATACGAGTGACGAGGGACGAATGAGCTTGTTCACATGAGGGAGAGAAGTCGAACGAACGCTCTCCCGATGCTACCTGCAATGAGGACGCCATAGGGGGAATGCCGTCCAGGGGGAATATGATAATATATTTTCACCCCTCACTTCTACCGTACCTGTCTTCTTCCACTCGGGAGTAGCATCCTCAATCCAGTGGTCTCGTCCAGATACGAATCTGTTAATTAATTAAATTTTTTTTGTTGTTGTAAAGTTTACAAAATATCGGAGTTTTTTTGTTTCATTGGACAGACAACCCATAGATGGTCACCAAGCTTTCCCGCTACCTGAAGCAAATTACAGTGTGCTAAAGTGTGTATAAAACATGTTGAAAACAACTCAATTTGCCCATTTTTTACTTTTCGCAGTATTACAAAAATGCACGGTGACCCTGGGACCTCGTGCCTGTGGGATAACCTATCCTAGTTGAAATGATGGTATAATACCTGGCGCTAGTCTCCTTCTGGGACTCGACGATGGTTCATCGGCCATAACAGGAGGAGAATAAGCGATGAAGGAACACGAGTCTCTGAAGATACAGTACATTAATTACTTTAGTTAGCATTTCGTAAGCACTATCTGAATAAAATTAGAGTAACTGACTGAATGATCTGCTTGAGCTCATTCCTCAGCTGCGATAGGGAATTTGAGTAGGGATTGCTGAGGTAAGCAGCGAATTCCTGAAGAATCGTTATCGATCGTAGTTTACCACTTACGGTAAAATCGATGTAAATGATAATCCTCCAATTAGCCCTCAACCATCACCGCCTCCCTTTTTTGTCTCTCTCTCTCACCTCATTATCGATTGCTTCTGGAGTATTCGCTCGTTGCGTCATCGCACTGACAGAATCCAGCAATGCTCTCACTGGCGGCTCCGAGTCCTGCACAGATCATCCTTATTACCATATCCTCACTACCGTACTCCTCACCACTCCAAGATACTGTAGGGCGTCAGAGATGCCGGGTTTGAATGAGCATTCGATCGCCGTTCTCACCACCTTCACCGTGTCCGCAGTGATTTGCAGCTCCCGCAATCTGAGAAGACAATTGCATCATCAATATGAAACCCCCACAATAAGACAGCCTTCTTACTATTGTCAACAAGTTTACTTTGCACAACAATAAACTGTTCACACGGAGTATAATGTCACAAGAAATTTTAAAATTTTTATTTTTAAAACAAACAAACTTCTTGAGAATCTTTCCGAAGAGTACGGAGTAGAACTTCTCGTGCGTCTTCACGAAGGGAAAGTAGGGAGAGTAGTCATCAACAACAGTTCTCAAATTAAATATTAATACATAATTTTAAGAGCACATTCATTACACGGATTTCCACTTATTGAATGATCACGTTTAATACATGTATACCATATCTCTAGCGTACCTCGAAGTGGAGGGAGAAGAGGGAGGTGAGAGATTGGGTGAGATTCGACCAGAAGAGGGAGAATATCTCCATGGTCGAACGAATGTCAACCAAACACCTGCAATGTTCACTCTCAACTCTCAACGATTAGTGAGTAGAGGAAGAGATGGAATGGAATGAGACTGAGACTGACTGAACAATTCTCTGAATGACTGCATGGAGGGACATTGGACGATAGATGAGTAGAAGAGATTGTAGAGATCGGCCGAGAACGAAGGACGAAGATGGAGACCACGCTGCATTATTAACATTCATTTCATTTTAACAAATGCGAATTTAGTAAAATGAAATCACACACTGACGCTGCACCGAATTCGATAACTTGGGAATTAATTTTTCCCACTCTATGTTGTTTGCATCTCAATTTCCACTTTCGCCTCCTTATTTTTTCGAGGCAAGAGACTGATAGTTCGCGTACCCTGAGAGAAGCCAGTTGAGGATCGGGACCCTCTGAGAGACAGTACGCATGGAGTTGACGGAATGTTTGTCTGCAATTATAGATCTAGAGCCCTTCCATCTACCGTATTCCACGATACCTGAGGAGGAAAAATCGATTGACGGATGGAAATTGTTCGGCGTCGCATAGAGTAATGATCAACTGCTGAGCCAGATGGACTCCCTGATGAGATCAATTCCTTATTTCGTTTACAGTGATTAATTGTCGACAAAAACAGAACAAAAAAGTAGATACTTTTTTCAATACTCTCTATTGCAAAAGGTGCCAATATAATATTTTTTAATCAAAAGACGGATAGAATACTCGTACCAGAGGTCAAAAAGTAAAGTAGCATGGTGAACTTGCCGGGCAGGTTTTCGATTTTTTAATCGTCCACCGGACAGGTTTCTAAATTTCGGTGTGTTTTCGGAGACTCTGTCGGGCAGGTATCGTTTTTATGGATCTAATTGGTCAGACATTTATTTTTCGCGCCTGCCTTCGGCGGGCAGGTTTTGTCGAATTGTACCAACTTTTTGGCCGTCTGAGCCGTACCCTGACACTGGCAGCATCATTCTCCTCTGGAGGTACGGAAAGGAGGAAAGAACACTCGGGAAGGAAGAGTTCGAGTGGAGAATGGAGAGAAGATTGCATAGGAGAAGAAGAGGAAACTGACGGCTGCAAACACGAATAGAGATATTCAGCGTCTTCCCTCAGTCTATATCACTACATCTATTGAGTTCAATCAGAGTGCTTCACAAACATTAGTTTTCTCATAAAATCTCTACCAATACTAAAAACCAAAAGTGCCCCTCCCTCCCTCTTCCAATTGTGTTCCTCACTTGCAATGGCAGTAGTTTGTCTATCCACTCTACAATACATCTCGATAGAAGTCCATCTCTCGGCCCAGTGCTTCTATCTGCATGAACACGAACGGCAGTGAAGAAACGAGAGGCCAGTCTCATATCCGACCACACTGCGTCCAGAATGAGACCACTGCCTGTAAAAAATTCATCTCCCCTATTCTCTTGATTAATCAATTCAACTCAAAATATCTTCATCATAACGTACGAACAGTATAAATATTTACCTCCCAAAATTTGGTACATGATATGGGTCGGGGAGCCCTGAGGAGCATTCACTGGATCAGGGATGTTGAAAAGATCAATCTGAAATTATGCCTGTTTCATCAACCACACCACCGTAATTTGACCGTACCTCAGGATCAAGGAATGTCCTCTTGATGACTTCCTCTGCAGGGAAGTGTCCATGGGCGGCAATTACCTCTTTGTACAGTACCACCAGTCTATCAACCGCCACATTCTGCTGAGAGTATTCTCCTGAGAATCACACTGTACCACATCAATCATCGAATACCGAGTGCTTTAATACCTGCTTGGTTCATACTCCGATTCGCTGCTCCATAGCTACCATTGCCTATCGAGTAGTTTTGATCATAAGTGTACATCTGAACAATGCTAAATCATGATGCTACAATAAAAATTTCTGATCTCTCAAGCACTCACTGTGGATAGCCAACATTATTCATTTCACGCGTTGTGTGGTAACAACAAGAAATTTTATTACATAAATTAAAGTACAATTAGCGACAATTCAAACCTACAGTACCCCTCTACAAACAATGATTCGAAAGTATTAGATACATCTGACTAGAAATAAATATAAAATCCCATGTACACCAAAGAAATCCCTGATGAAGTAGACAACAATGCGTAAGACGTTTTGACAGTAACCTTTCACAGTGCTCACATTTGTATACCAAATAAGTCGTGTCATAATCACATTCCTCGATATCGTAAGTGAATGAGTATCTCTCTCAATCTACTGCATTCTCTTCATTCTTCTCTCTTGCTTTCGTGCCTTCTTGTCCTCTCTTTCATCTTTCTCTACTTCCTCAGCCGGAGAAGCAGTTGCCCATGGGATTATGAAGGAAGCCAGAGCCTGCGATATCAGTATTCAAAATTTTTGAGTTTGAAAAACCATAAAATCACATTTTCAGAATTTTTGGGACCCTAATATTGAACAAGATCATAAATTAACCTTGTAAATTCCGTACGCGGGTGCTCCAAGGAGTGCGAGAAATCCATAGTTGGAGAAGAGTCCTAGTACCTGAGCGAGGGTAGCGAGGATGATCAAATCCTGTAATGATTGCAAAAGTTATGATACCACATTAATGTCTTTCATCAATAGAATCTAGCTAGGACAGAGTCATACATCTTCGACTTCTCGTCTCCTTTTATATGCCACCTGCCAGTTTCAGGTTACACGTTTTGTCTTTCGCACAACTTAATTTGTTGCGATAGAAATATTATCGTACCTTGCATGGTTCTCCAATGGCAGATGAATCATTGAGATCGAGGCCGGCGTCGACGACGTGACCCTTCGCGTCTCTGCAATCACCAAAACGTGAAATGGTGTGACCCTCTCAATTCTGTATGCTCTCTAGCACTGTCTGACCGATGAAAAAGCATGTAGAATGAGGAGAGTCTGATTATTACTCCAAACAACTATAGGATAAACAACAAGTAACATTTCACGACTAAAACAAGAGTTAATCGGTTTTATTGTTTTCAGTGGGAAGGTCTGAAGTTAACCGAAATAATTCTCATTTATAAATATTTTCATGCAAAAGTGTACCTCTTAGAGCGAGAGACGACTCTCATGACGAAAAGAGCTCCCAGTTGAATTGTGAGTGAGATTCCCCATCCCCACCAACCGTAGCTATCCACCTGCAAAAACATCAGGTCAAAAAGTAGGTAGAATTCGACATAACCTGCCCGCCGAAGAAGGGCGCGAAAAAAAATACCTGATCATTTAGAAACATAGGTCGAAAGGGTACGTTGCGGCAAGTCGAAAATTCGGATTGAGATTATCAAAAATGGCCATGAGAACCCGAAAATGCGGGTTGGGTTTTCATTTTTTTCACCAAAAATTTTCAAATGCGGGTTGGTTCGCAGTTTTTTTAACGTACCTTTCGACATATGAATAGAAAAAAACGAAAACGAAAAAAACAGAACCTGCCCGACAAAGTCTCCGAAAACAACCCCCGAAATGTGGAAACCTGCCCGAAGACCATCAAACAATCAAAAACGCGCGTATTCAAGCTTATTCAATTTCTCTCATTCCCCATATATGTATATATTCTATCTTACAATTAGCAATAAAATTCAGCACTCGCTGGTCAGCAATAAAGTGCAAGTCCGGTCTCAGTGATTGCAGGGTAATATTACGGCAATTAGTGTGGTAAGTTACCAGAAGTATTCAAGTAAGTTACCTTGATTGTTGCAGTAATATTACTTTTTACTTACTTAAAATGTGTAACTAACAAGAAACTTACTTTGTTATTGCCCTCAAAAAAGTAGTATAATTTCAACATTGCTACAATGTTACTTTTTGCTTACTTCAAATTTGCCTTTGTAGCAAGCAGAAAGTATGTTACTGGGTTATTGCTAAATTGTTGAAGGAAAGAGGAAAAAACCGTGGTACTGCTGGTAACTGACTTTTCAGCAAATTAATTGCAGTAATATTACCCTACAATCTCTGAGATAAAACTGGCATAGGTCAAATGGGGTTTTCGCAAGTTCGCAATTAGCATAGGGCGGGGATGTAAAGAGAGACCTTCATGTGTCTGACCTGCACTCACTCGCTACGTTAATCCGGTTTACATGCAAAGGCAATGCCCTTACACAATCACGCAATACACAATAATTCCTACACCACCCAATTATTGTGCTCCCGCACAATATTGCGGGAATTTAAATTCAATTAGATTATACGTGTCTGAGGCTCTGGCTTAGGCTTATTCTTGACTAGTTTGTTAGGGATGTTGTGAATATAATCATTCACAGCGCAAACGCATACCCCTAGCCAAATACGACTATGCGTGATCATAAGCGTTGACGGAATACCAAATATTGTGTGAGAATAAAATAATATCGTGCGGGAGCACAATAATTGTGGTGTACGAAATATCGTGTATTGCGTGATTGTGTAAGAACATTTGCCAACAAATTCTTATTAAACTCATTCTCCACACAATCCTAGATAAGTTTCGGGGATCTAAAACTGCCTTCTTCAAATATTGTTAACGCGCATTGAAAATGTACGCCAGGATTCCACGAAAGGCTTCAAACATTTTAAAGTTAGGTGGGCAGCAACTACCCAGCGTGCACTAGTCTGAGACGCTCCAGAAATGTGCTAATATTAATCGCTTTGCCACATTCTTTGAGTGTTAACTCACAATGAATAGAGTGAGGCCGAGTGCGAGATAGAGTCCACCCGTCATCACAGTCGCTATCCCATATTGCTGTACAGTCTCATCATTCTCATCTGCGATTTGCTGCTGGCCCTTCGTCGCCAATTTCACCATCTGATACGGAGCTGTATTTCACTCGATAAAGACTCATTTCCCAGTAATTCGGGATTCTCCACCAGCGAACGTAACAAGTATTTAAGCGACCCAACGCTGCATGTTGAGGACACACTATTTCAAATCCTAAAACATTTATCGAAGCATAATGTAAATTCTGCGGGGAATACACAGTAACAGGATCGGAAAGTAAAGATGGTTCAATCAATAACGAAAATGGAAAGTAAATGGGGGGGGGGGATTCCTACCTAGCCAATCTAGGCGAGGGTGTTCACATGGACGAGGATCTAGTTGTTGTGGAGAACGAGTCGGAACATTTCGTTGGCGATGAAGAATCCAGTGGCATTCGGTCGGAGAACGAACAGCTGGTTGTACGATTGCACAGGGTCGTCGTCAGTCTTAAATAAATCATATTAGCCTTGCTAATTAAATTTCTAAATTCAAATTAAATTATAGCCATAAACAGATTGATAAAACAAAAGAACGCTCATATGAGCTCTTATGTTGAGTATAAAATAGTATTTTTAAAATAACAATTGTTAGGCTGGACTGGCTTGAGATTTAGAACTGCATGAATCAAGAAAAAGCGCAATACCTTCAGTTGTCCGAGGACAGAAACGAGGATTGATCCATCGTAGAGAGGTTGAGAGTCCGACTTGGTGATAGAGCGTTGAATGTTTTGGAAGGTAAGGCTCTGAGAGAGGGAAAGAATAAAATATAATCATCAGATCCCAGAAAAGAGATAATGGTGGAAGATAGTATGTTAGGTATAATACTGTCGATATTAAAAGTGTTGCTCCAATACGTAAACCGTTACGGTAAACGCATGACCCGCACCTGGAATTTCTGAAGAATGGCGTCTCGTCCCTTCATCTGGACGCCCTCGAAGGTCATGTAGCTGTTTTCGGGATCGTACAGGTCCTGGAGTCCCTGAGCACGGGCAGCCGGATTTCCAACGTCGAACTGGCTGAACAATAAAATAATTAAACGCTTGAAATCGTGAAAATAAGAGATTATGGCGCAAAGAAATAGTTACCTGTAGTAATGAGCGACCAGAGCATTTCCAATGGTCTCGTATTGTGGGTTGAAACTCATGCTCTGGAATTGAGTTCTGGTAAATATGAGTAATTGTAACTAATATAGTTATCGACAGTTTGTCATGTGCACTTTATGCATTCTGAGGAGGATTGTCGATTTATGGCCGAAGCGTCTCAAGACCAATTTTTTTAAAAATAAAAATTTTCACGGGGCATGAAAGCTATACATTTTTGTTACACGGACAATGCGCACGAAGAAATTTTTGAAGAAAGAGGTTGAATGAATACGCAAGATGACGAGTTTAGAAAGAATCAATTGAGATCCCACCAGTTTTATGGGAATTGCACTAGTTCTGACCAGTTTTAAAAGAAATCTAACTCGTTTATAGATTTCGCAATGAGGCGCATTGTCAGTGCGACGAAAATGAATGATGAAAGTACATGTGCCACACACTGCACATGACATAATGCTTCATGCACTTTCATGCACACTGACAATATTGATCATTTATTTATAGATTGTAATGTTCTCTGAAACGCAAGAGCCCGATACGCAGCCTGTTAGTTCGGTGCGGAACGCGGGGCGACAAAAGAATTTTCACTTCACCGGGTGCTAAACCAACGGCAATGAATAGGCAGGTTACCATGTACTGAACTAAGAACTGAAGGAAAGTATAGGCCAAATGAAGCGATACGAAATAAGACTCATGTCCGGAAAACATAACGGGCTCAGCATCGGGCTCTCCAATTTCGGAGCTGGTTTTGAGATGCCTACACTTAGACAGAGTTGTATCAACAGAAAGAAAAGTTGCGTCAAGAGCACGACGGTGAACAGTGCACATGCAAACTGCCATAGTTTTTCGTAAATTGCGAAAACAAGCAAAATTCTTCAAAACTATATGGAGGACAACGGCAATTATTCAACAACAAAATAGAGTATCGACTAATGTAGGTATTGGGAATGAATAATAACAACATTATTAAAATTGTTAACAACGAAAATGCTTTCAAAAAAATTTGAACAAGCTTAATTGCGAGGCAAAAGTAATACAGTATCGCCGTTATGTCTATCAATATCTTCCGCGCAAGACAATTCAAATTGTATGCAAATCCCGCTCATTTTTTGCTTTTTTCTTTTATTTTCTATTTGTCTTTATATTGTTATTATTCACTTTTGTTAGTTCTTCTGTTCTCCTATATCATCTCTGTATCGTTCAGAAAAATGGAGGACCGCTACACGATTGAATTGAACAACCGCGAGTGAGTTTTAAAAATTACCATTTGAAGTAAAAACGTGTAAGAAGTTATTCTGAATTCCTTATCCCTGCTACAATCCAACTACGAACATTACTTTCAGTCCTACCAAGATCGATCAGCTCTACCTCGACAATTGCAAGTCGGGGACCGTGAAGGGACTAGGCGAGAATCTGACCATGTTGGACACACTTTCCATGGTGAACTGCGGCCTTACTTCTCTGGAAGGTCTTCCTCTCCTTCCTGAGCTAGTCATACTGGATATCAGCCAGAACGATCTCAAGGACGGTCTCGACATTGTTGTGAGTTCATTGCCGCCGTAAATATTGTGTTTATGTTTTTTGGAGGATTTCATCGATAATTCCTTGCAGGCTGCCAAGTGTCCGAAGCTGGAAAAACTGGTACTCTCGAACAATGCCTTCACTACTCTGGAGCAGTTCGAGCCTCTTAAGGACGTCTCTTCTCTTGTTGTCCTTGATACCTTCCAGAACGAAGTAGAGAACACTGAGGACTACAGGTACGATTGAGCATCGAATTCTTTTAACATTAGTTTAACTATTTATTATTTCAGAACCAAGGTTTTCGAAATGTTCCCCTCGTTGCGCGATCTCGACGGACAGGACGTGAACGGAGAGATGACGGAGGAGATCGAGGAAGACGAAACGGGAGCAGAGGGAGAGGACTCTGATGCCGATGGTGACACTGATGAGGAAGACGGACCTGGACTGAGCTATCTGGAGAACAGCAACATCATGGATGACGAGGACGAGACTGAGGATTACGACCAAGTTGATGAGGAAGGTGCCGAACAGGGAACAGAGGCCGAGGGAACTTCCACTCGCAGAGGAGTGAAGAGACGTCATGAGGGAGGCAGTGATGAGGACTCTAAGCAGTGAACAGATGAAGATTGTGTCACCTCCCTGTGAATCGCCCTGTTGAATACACTATTGGTCTCGTTTTAAGTTATTAACTCATTTAATACTGGATCCCACTCGTTACTCATGATCTTTGTCCACTTTGCAAATCGAGTACTTCGTTTATTTTGCTTATGTTCAATCGATAAACATGTTTAACTCACAAATGACTAAGTGGCACGTAAGCGTCGCATATCGCTATTTATATTTTATAGAAAAGAGCAACATTATTTTACAAACAGAATATTTTTGCGAAATATTTTTTTTAAATAGCAAGAATGGGTCGGGGTCGTTCGGAGGCGGATCCTGCGCTCAAGAGAAGAAACCACAAGACTAAGAAGGATACGGGTAACAACAGCGGAAAGACTGGATTTGATGGACTCACTGTCGCTCCTTGGTCAGATCTATTTACGTTTTCGAGAATTGTAGTAATGTGAAAAGCATATTTTTAGAGTATTAGAGAGAGGGTCTTTAGAGAGGGTGGGTATTATTTTACTCTAGCAGCACGTCAACGCCAGTATCTAATAATATAGACCAGTACTTTTTAGACATTTAGTATATTGTTCGTAGTGAATGTGTCTAAACAAGTTGTTGATGTGTTGTTCTCAGGCGGAAGACTGTGTCCATCTTCAAGCAGCCGGTGACTCTCGTGCACACAACGAGAAGCAGAGACAACAAGAAGCCGACGAATGAACAACTGAAGAGAGCCAAGGACGGCAACCAGCAGAAACCAGTGCAGGTGAGGAGATTCAGTCTCAATGAAATTGTGATAGGTCTTCATATAGCTTCGTCATTTCGATGATCAAAGTAATGTGTATTGTATAGTTGATGTGGGCGAAGTCTCTGGAAGGAATCGAGGCAGTTGTCCCTCTCCACATTGCTGACAAGATCGATACCGCCAATGATGTAAGTAGCATACTCGTATTTGGAAATAGGTGATGATACATTTCCCATTAAAACAATTCTTTATGTTGATAATATCAACTTCTTTTTTGCTCTCTTAATAAATTCACTATATGCTTGGACTATTTATAGAATGTGAAGTAGTGTAGTATATAATGTGATATTTTGCAGGCTCTTCCTTCCAAACTGGAACTTCCCACTAGAATATCTCCAGCGACATCTATCGTATCCACTGAGGTACTATTTATGTTTCTTTTTCTCTTTCGCCTCCTTTCGTTCCTTACAGTATTACACGTAAGGTGCGCGGCTTTGCCTCATTGGATACCAATGCGACATCAACCTTATTTGGCACAGTGATCTTTGATCTCTATTTTCAATCCATATTTTGTGCCTCTAGGCGGCGTCTGCTTCGTTCTGCTTCGCCATTCACAATCCTCACGGAGGAGTTGTGAGTGGACAGAAGAATGATGCGAAGACGATAGAAGGAAATCCGAAGGGAACCATTGAAACTGAGCAACCTCTCACTACTGCAATCACTGTGATGGACGAGGATGTCAAGGGACAGGTCAGGGTTACTGTAGATGGGTTTCCCATCGAAGATTGAGTGATAGGGAAGATTGATCACGGCGGTCAATTATTCAAATGAAGCCGATTTGATAAACATCACCTTCAGGAACGTCGTGTGATCGATGCTCGCAAGCGACTACAGGAGATCAGAAAGCACTTCTTTACGTGAGATTTGTTCATCTTCCATGGATTAGTCTTGTCCCCTCTCTCCCACTCTCATTCCCTGTCATGCAAAAGCATTCTGAACAAACTTCCAAATCTACCCACTACAAGTCTTGTCCATAATTTCGCAAGCTTTCAAGCCATTTGAGATACTCCTCTTTCTATTAAATTATTCTGTAATATCCATGTAAGTATGAAATACGCTTAGCAACGATTGTATAATAATTCATTGCCACTGAGACTGTACGTATTATGGCAACTGTTTGATAAATGTAACGTAGATTTAATACACAATTCAATTCATAGAGTTGGTACTATTGACAAGTGACGAGGTAATCCCTGATCGTCTAATCGATAATGGCTGATTGAACAACGACTTTTGATCTACTCTTGCTCCAACTCGATGAGGACTCCTCCGCAATCCTTAGGATGGAGGAAGACGACGGGCTTTCCATGGGCACCGATCTTGTGTTTCTCGGCCAGAGGGCGAATTCCCTTCGATTTGACGAGACTCATCGCACTCTCAATGCACTTCACCTGCAATGGAAGTGATGTGAGTGAGGAGGGGGAGAACTACACTGAACAACCATGAGGTCGGAATATCATACAAGATACGGATGAGTACTAGGGTTGACCAGTCGAAAAATACTTTTTTTAAATGAGACTGGCAAAACGAGTTTTCCGGAAAATCGTTGTTCGACAATCATTCCGGCTTTCGACTGGCAACCTCTAGTCACGTCGGTTCAGGCCAGTTCAAAACTAGCAATAGAGGGGAGAACGGAGCCGTTAAATAAACCTGGCTACACAATCCGAGAATTACTCAAGTTTGATGCAAATGCTTACAGTATCTCGTGATTAGCATACTTTGCATGGCACTTTGCATGATTAGCATACTTTTCATTACCACCCGATAGGCTAGTAAGACTCTCGTCTCTATAGGAAGTCACATTGCCCACCATTCAACTATCACGTATAGTGTAGTGGCTAATGCGATAGGCCATGAAGCTGAGCATCGGAAGTTCAATTCCTCCACTCGGCAAAACTATTGCTGAATTTTCGATCGCTCTGTCTCTGAATTTTCGATCGCTCGATCAGATTAGTGTACTCCTTGAACCGACGTGTAGTGAGTACTCACTTCGATGCAGATGTGATGCATTCCTCCGGCCTTGTTCTTATCGAGGAATGCCTGGATGGGCGATTTCTCTCCCAGAGGATAGAGCAACTCGATCTTAGAGTTGGGAAGAGTCACGAAGACTGTGTACACACCGTGCTCCGGTTGGGCCTGGACATTGATCAATGCAATAACGAGCAATCGAATACGGTATGATTGATCTGACCGATAGCTGCTCACCACTTTCTCGGAGACATTCGCTCCCAGGTTACGATAGAACTGAGAAGCCTTTTCGATGTCGGGAGTGGCAATGGCGACGTGATTGAGTTTACCGAGCATATCAGTAAGAGGAGAGGATGCCATTCCCTAAATCACGATCATCGTGTGGAATGTTAAGCACTGCTGATATTATTGGTGTATTTATGGAAAAGATCAAAGATCAAATTATATCAACTCACTCTGGTGAGATTCGTGGCGACAGAGCGAGAAGAAGATAGAATTCGGCAGAGCGAAGACATGTCTAGAGAGGAAAATAACCGATAAAGAGGAAGGAAACTGGTGGAATGGACAGAGAGAAAGAGTACGTGCGTGAATGTAGTTTACACCGACTTGCCAGACATCACGTTGACCAATAGTTAATGATGAGTTCTATAGTTATTATCGTTAAATGACGTCAGGGGAATCTTGTTAACGACAATTGACTGGTAAATAAGTTATATTAATGGACAAAACCTACACTTTTATGAACCAAGGCCAAAGCCGGAACCGGGAAACTGTCGTGTTGAATAACAGAAACCTTTAACTGCACGTGTCGATGTGAGCTCGGCACTTTTCGTCATTTTCGCTGTATAATCGTTTTATTATTATTTAATATTGTGATAAATCGATTCCAGTGACAATGGCGCAGGCAGATGCACCTCTTGTACTCGATTTCGATGAACTCCGTTCGTCCTTCGTGCATAACCTGGCTAAAAGGTTCATATTCATTCTATCATCTTGCTTTGTAATTTTTATATACTTTCCCTTTAAGTCACCAGCGTGAGAACTCACTGAAGATTGCCCAGGCAACAATTAGCTTCATTAGGAAGATCGTCGCCCAGGAAAAGTACGAGAACATTGAGTGAGTGCATTTTTGTCTCGACAATTTCTGTAATCGACCAATTATCGTGCAGGGAGTTACTCTCCGTGCTTCGGGATCATCTCCGATTCGTCATTTCGCTCGCTCCAACGGAACTTGTCGTGAGAAATGTCTTCCTGATAGCAATGAAGTTGGCAAGAGAAGAGAACACGAGAGTCCTTCATGGAGTAGACAAGGTACTGTAGTTGTAATTGTGTAAGAATGCGTCACTTCCTTTTTGATAATAATACAGATATTGATAGCAAGAAAATATGATTGTAGGAAGTCGGAAATCCGTATGATTCTCTCAACACTCTGTGGAAGGCCGAGGATGGATCTGTGAATGCAACTGCAGCAGGAAAGAAGATGAGGAGAGGACTCATAGCTGCTGTCAAGGAGGTGCTGTACTCATACATGGCACTATCTGAATGCAAATATTACGTGGGCACGGTCACCCGGTCCTCCCGCGGGAGCACCTATTATTTTCAAGAAACCTGATGTAGGGGCACTATTCAAAAGTTAAAAGTTGGGAGAATTCGCGAATCCTCGGGACATTATGCAATCGAGCGAAATCGATTGGAGTACTCTCCAATGAAGATCTATAATTTGGTGCCCATGTGTGATGCAAATATATTGAATATAAACGGTGAGCGATATTACGATGCACAGTTTATTCAGGGAAAATGTATGTCGTTGTGAAAACCGTTGTTGTTCTGTAATTTTAATCCATTCCAGATCATGTCCGAGCTGGAAACCTCTCGAGAATCGATAGTATCTCGTGTCGCCGATGTGCTCCAGCTCTATGATACCGTACTCACGTGGGTGAACTGTTATACGGTAACATCTTTTCATGAAAACTACAGTACCCAGCTGCATTATGTGAGTGTTTTGCAAGTAATACAGTCCGGTCAGATCCCCATGTGAAAACGGGGCGCCCGGGGGCGACCCGAAGCGACCCATTGACTTTCACAGCAAGGAGAATGAGAAATTCACGTTGAATTAAAGTGCGCTGTGTTCTAGAGGTCATTACCGAACTTTTCATGTATTTCACATAAATTTTAAAAATTACATTAATTTTAAATAAATTATTTAAAATGGTTCAATTTACGAATCATAAGTGCGCCCAAGCCGGACTACCGTAGTTGAGAGCTTTTCTTTTCTACAGATCCTGGTCTTGGTGTGTTGCTTTCTTTAATTTAGTCCTCTTAACTACGGTAGTCCAGCTCGGGCGCATTTATGATTCGTAAATTAAACCAGTTTAAATAATGTATTTATAATTAATGTAATTTTTTTAAAATTTATGTGAAATACATGAAAAGTTCGAGAACGCAGCGCACTTTAATGCAACGTGAATTTCTCATTCTCCTTGCTGTGAAAGTCAATGGGTCGCCCCGGGCGCCCCGTTTTCACATGGGGATCTGACCGGACTGTATACTGTATGAAGTACTTTGCAGATACGGTGTGAATTCCTCCCCCACTCTTCGACTCTTTCTCGAGAACGCCCGGAGAACGATACGATTGCGACAAGTGAGACTTATTTTAGTTTTTCCCATCTAAATTAGCGAAGTTATTCTTCGTTTAATAAGAGTAAGAGACGATTTTTGTTTAATTGAAAGGGATGTAAAGCATACATTTTAAAACACTGACAATGTCTGTGATCAAATTTTGAAGGAGACAGTTTTGACACTCGAAAACTATCTTGACATACGTGGAAGGGTGAGATTAGTAAGAATCAATTTAAAATCTGACCCATACATTATCGTTGGCCCAGATTCTTGGTTCACACTTTTTGAACTAGGCAGTTTAGAGACTCGAGACCCATCTAGGAATACGCAGAATGTCGAGTTTAGTATGAATTACCCCCTATCTGTCCAGTTTAGTCGAATTTCCGATAGAGATCTGACCAGTTATATCAGATAGAGATCTGACCAGTTATACCAGTTTATGAATTTCGAAATATGCCGTGTTGTCTGTGGGATGGAAATGTACATATGATCGTTATAAAGACACTACCATGAGGACTGGCCAATGATTTGGTTCTCTGTAGTGTTGTAATTTGTATCCTTCCCCAGGTTCTGTCAGTCTCTTCTTCTCTCGATGATTGTTCCTGTCCCGATTTCGCCTCTTCCATCAGTCTGAGAGACGTCGCCGGATCAATGCAGGATGTCACCAAGGTTTGAACAACACTCTTTTTTTAGATCATCTTGCTCCACAAAACCGTCGCGCGTGTTTTTCTTGTGTTTTTTTCTGCTGAAAGATCTCGAACGGAAAGCCGCGCAGATTGTGAAACAAACATCTGGGCGCACAAAATGCGCTGAAAAGTTCTGTTTTCATCTCACTTTTTGGTGTTAAATGTTAGATTTCACATGGATGTTAAGGAAATACTGCTACAATAATGTACCTACCGCATCTATAATTCCTTACTGTATCTCTTTACAGGTGCTCCTTCCGTGTTCGGTAGTGTTCCCCGATGGATCGGCTCTTATGCCCTCAGGCAGTCTCTCGATTGCCCATTCTGCAGCCAGACACGCTGTTCCCGTGTACGCACTCGCTGCATTCTACAAGGTCACACATTCCTTCTTCTTTTTCCTCTTTTTCAGGGGCATGCAATAGAAGAAGAAAATGGAAAATTGTGGTGTTTCAATAATAATTTCTACAAAATGAGTACGGTACCACCCTAAAATCGACTATCCAGGCCTTGCAAAGATATAATCTGCCCATAATTTTGTTGCCTTTTCTACCCCCTTCATTGGTCATAAATAACGGTATTTGTGGTAGAACGAACATTTATGAACTCTTTGGACTCCATCCATTTGAGATCTCTCCATACTTCTCGGCAGACGCAGCAGCAGCAGTGAACGCCCAGCTGAGTGTAGCACTTCCCATCCAGTTAGTACTCTCATTTATTATATTTATTTATCATAATTAAAATATTATATTCGTTAACCCATGATTTTGACTATTCTTGAAATGAAGATTGATAATTCTCGAATGGACATTAGTCGAATTTTCGATACATAGTTCGGATAATATTTTGTGCAGAAATACCAAAAATCGTTTGCCGAAATGCGTAATTGTTGTAAAATAGGTCGGGATATATATGGTTAGATAGAGAACTCTTCTGTTTCAGTCTATCGGAATCCCTTCGTCATCGTGTAATTCTCTCTCCAGTATTCGACGTCGTCCCTGCTCATTTGGTCAGACTTCCTTCTATTTTCTCTCTCCTTTCTTCTACTATGCAACTACTTATTCATACCGTAGTAGATGGTCTCATTGTTCGGAAACCACGCGAACTTTTACCAAATTTCTCTCGAATTTCCATTTAGTTTTCTAATCCATGTCGAAATCGAATTTTTCTCACAAAAAGACAAAAAAAAAACGAATCGCTGATTACTTGAATTTCGATTCTGTTTCGATAATAATTTCTTATGCAAATTATGTGTTGGATACTGTAGTTGATTGATTGTCCCCATACATGGGCTAGGGTGTAGCCAGCAACAGTACCCTCCCGCTTTTTGCCACAGACCCACCCGATTTCAGTTAAAGTCATCACGGTTTTGGTTCAGACCCTCCCGCTTTTTTGCTCAAGTATAAACGTGGTGAGCTCAAATTCACCAGTTTTATCTCCTCCCCTCCCGCTTTTGACCTTCCAGCAACAACCGTTGCCCATCTATGGTTTGTCCCACTTGGACTCTACAGTAATCCATTTCAGTTGTCTCTGTACATCTCTAATTCGGGAGCCGTTCTTCCCTCTCACATGTATCGTCTCATCTCTGATTATTACCATCCCGAAGATCAAACGGAGGAATTGTGAAGAGAAAAGAAGAAAAGAGAAGGGAGAAGAGGCAGTTACAGTATGATGCAATCCACGGGTTCTCTTGTTGTTAGTCACGCATTGTGATAAAACTGCCTTTTTTGAAAGTGATAATGTCATGACATTCGAACCATCCATGATATGGATTCCATGTGATGTGATGGGCAAACAAATATGAGAGTCGATGGTTCAGTTGTTGATATGACGACGTGCGTGTTTGGTCTACCCGCGGGAGATGACTGTTTATGTTGATGGGACAATGTCACTTTCCCCTCTTGGTTGAACCGCTCAAGTAACGACGGAAGATGAATAAGGAGAAGGAAGTTTGGATTGTGATTCGATCGAGAGATGGGTACAAAAGAATGAGGAGAAGGAGGGAGATGGAGTGGAGGAATATTGAAGGGAGAAGAAAGAAGAAGAGGAGAAGAAGCGACAATGGTGAGTCAACGTAGAGATGGAGAAGATACTCCCCCCTCCCCCCCCCTCGACGACATCGAACACCTTCTAAATGCTACTGACCAATACTATAATGATTAATTCTATCAGATAGAATCTCCCCATTGTACATTCAAACCGCCCTTCTCACTCGTAGATCGTCGAAATGAATTTATCTGCTCCCAATCAATAACACCCTACAGTACACCCTCGTTTGCCTCGAGACCGAGGTTCAAAAGTGTCAGAAGTGCATTGCTCACTTCATGTTTCATTGTGTCCCTTGAGACGTCAAATGCCCTCGTTCACATCTTTTTCTAGTGAATCTTTCCCATATTCCGTCACCCTCATTCTTCTTCTCTCATATATCAGAATATTGCCTTCTCTCCCACCCCACAAACAATTCATCCCAATTCCCTCCTCTCGCAGTTATTACCCTCTGTTCCATGTAGAGATGAAGCGTCGCTCTCTCATTCCATACACTCTCTCATCGATGAGAAAGGGAGAGAGTGTGTGTGATGGAGAGAAATAGTTCACTCTTCATCTCCCACTTCATTCTCTTTTTTCTGTTACAGTCGGACGAACTTTCTATGGGCAATCGAGGATCTCTTCCCACTCCACAGGGATACACTGACAAGGAAGGAGACGAGATAAGAAAGAAGGTATTCAATCAGTTATCCGTTTTTGGAATTCATAAAATGGAAATAGTTGCAACTATGGGCGGGAGAAATTAGAAAGCTTCCTAGAGTGGCGCGGTTAGATGTTTCGGTCCTTGGGCTCGTAGACACCCAACCTCCTCACGATGGGTATACTGTAACTCCCTCTAGTACTCAATCGATCGATTACCCTACCGTAATCTGCAGATTCTTACTGAGCACAATCGCATCCGCGTGCTCAACAATGTGTCGCCTATCTCATTCGAAGAGAAAATGAACAAGTGAGACGAGAGATCAAATATCAATCCACCGGAATCTCCATTCAGAGCCGCTCAAGAGGCAGCGAATTCAATGGCAAAGAAGGAGAAATTGGAGACATCGAATACCGTATACGGGGAGATACTGTATTCTTGTTCCGGAACGGGAGTCAGAGGTAGAATTTACTATTCATCTAATCTTTATGAGAACACATTTCACGGCGTTCTGGACAAAATGCCAAAAAGTGGATTCGTGGCAAGACCATCGCCCATTTACATGCTATTTTCGCACTCTCTGGCTGACTGCCTCAATTATCATAGACTCGCTAGAAAACCGTGCATCTTTCCGCCCAAGCAGTTTCTATATTTTGATATTGTATATTTTGGTGTGATTTCATTGCAGCGGAGAACGTCGTGAATCATTTCTACTCCAATCCTCAGAGGGGAGGATCCAATCCCCAATTGAGTCAGATGCTGTCGCCCGTATGTACACACTTTGCTTTGATTCCATCTCAGACACATCTGACAAATGATTCCAAACCTCCGGATAGGGGAGAAGTTGAGAGAGCATGTAAAAGTGAGCGAGCGCCCCTCTCGAATGTACACGCTCTCTCAGCCCAAACCCCTTTCTATAAGGTTAGCCGTGCTGTAGAATGATGTTAGCTGGTCAATCGATATTCTTTAAGAATTCTCGTAAACTTGGTGTCGGAGTCTCCAAATCACAGCGAGGAACTCTCTTCATCTGTCTTCTCTACAGTGGAAGTAGCACTCTTGAGACACAGGTAGATCAGTCTGAGTGTGAGAAGCACAAACAAATCACAGAAACCTACAGATTGGGGTCAGGACGAGAGAGTGTGTAAAAGTGAGAGAGAGTCCCTCTCGATTTTACACATTGTCTCACTCCAAACCCCTTTCCGTAGGATTGAGCAGCCTGTGGAATTATATGAAAGAAAGAGAGGAATACGGTAGATCAATATATTCGTTCGACAGTTGCAGAGTAACATCACCTTACAGTATGGAAATGAGAATGTGAAGGAGAACAAAGTGCCTGCCAAGAGTCTCAGCGAATCTCGAGCAGAGGTTAGACAGTTATCGATCCATTCTCGTCTACAGTTCTCTCCTTCAGATCCTCAGCGATCACAATGAATATCGTGCCAAGCACCGTGCTCCACCACTTCGATACGACGATTCACTCAACAAGTACGGTAGATCGATGCCTACCGTAGTCCATCGATTTGTTCCAGATCCGCCCAGGCGTACGCTGACAAACTAGCCAAAGACGACAAGGGAATGTGTCATTCTGAGACTGCTCGAGCAGGCAAACACGGCGAGAACATCTACTGTTCCACTGGACATCCTGGTCGGTTACTGCAATCAATCCTTCAATTATCGATCGACCTTTTCAGCCAGCGATGCTTCGCGTGCTTGGTACAGTGAGATTGCTCAATATGATTTCGCTGCCGGTAAATTCGCTCCTTCCACTGGTCATTTCACTGCTTTGGTGTGGAAATCGACGACTTCGATGGGCGTTGGAATAGCAACGACCAAGAGTGGAAAACAGTTCGTAGTCGCCCAATATTCACCCCCTGGCAACATGGCCGGCAAGTACATCGACAACGTTCTCCCTGAGAAATAAGTACTGTAGTTATCGATTACCGCCCCTCCCTAGTCCTTTGAGCTTTACTTTGTTCTTCTCCCGGTGTTCTCTAACTTCAAAGCACAAAGTATTCCATAATTGCTCCCTGTGATAGCTTTTCCTTCCAAGTCGTCATTCCACGTCTCTTCTCAACACGGATAAATAAATATGTACTGAGTCATTACAACGCATGTCACGCTGAATACGCTAATGTGCAAACAATTTTTACGCTAATGTGCAAACAATTTTTTTCTTCAGATTCACAATTTATTGATTTTATATAAAACGGGTAACAAGACAATTGGAAAAAAGTTGGACGCACAACAGACAACAATGGACGTCGCTCTCAATATTTCATTCAATTAAAAACACAGCGGTAGGGCATATTGTTCTCATACCCAAATCGATAAATGGGCTAGAGTGGATATGGTAGATCAATCATTGAAGATCATGTTCATGAGTGCATCATCAGTCTTGACTCCCATACTCTTCTCCTCTCTCACCTTACTCTTCTTCGCAGTAATAATCTTCCTCTGCTTGATCTGTCTCTGGAACGCCTCCCACTTTCCTTGCTTCTTCAGTACCTGCAATCAACGAAATTGAAAATTATGAAATTAGAAGAAATTAAAGACAAATGATTATCTAACTAATGACTGATTTTGACAAAACTTCATTGAAACTAAACATGTTGCATTGCTTCTTCAGTAAAAGATTTCCCCACGCAACTTGCAAATGTGGGAATATTCACGACTATTTCGTCCTCAATTATGTCAATTTTACCTTCTCCTCCAATCTCTTGAGATGATGTCCCTTCTCGATCTGCTCTGTGAAATGCTCGGCTACTCTGAGAAAGAGATTAACGAACATATCAAAGATTCTACCTTTTCGACCACCGTATTCATTCGCACGATACAAATAAACGGGAGGTTCGACAATTTATTTGAGATTAGGTATGATTCTTGACATGGTTGGCCCTTATATGCCCGAGATGAGAGAAGCGGTTCAGCGATCAAATATCCTTGTTCTACCGTACCTCTTTGCCTGCTTTATTTCACTGAGCATTCGTGCCTTCTCCATCTTCCTCTCGTAAATAAGTTGCTCGTTGAGATGAATCCATTTGAAACTGCAACCAAACCACAGTATAATAACATCCATATATGCGAATAATGAAACTTCGATTGACCTATGTGCACTACTCGTCTATAACTTTGACCCCTAGACAAGTCTGTCTCTATCATCCGATAAATCAATAATCTCCTACCCTGGTAGATACTTGCAGTTCCAGAAGGTTCCCGCTGCAGCACTTCTTCTATTGCACGCAACTTCATTGTTGTTGAGAGTGAGGGCAACTCGTTTGGCCAGACTCTTAAAATGAGAGATGATTTATTGACGTCTAGCACACTATTTCTAATCATACACTAGCAGGGATGTGTTGAGGTTAAATACACTACGCTCTATGCGTACACTACGCTCTATGCATAGTTCTGCAGGTTCGGTCCAGGGGGACCTCGGTAGCTTGCTTCAGGTACGGTCCAGGGGGACCTCGGTAGCTTGCTTCAGGTACGGTCCAGGGGGACCTCGGTAGTCGGCTCCAAGTACGGTCCAGGGAGAGCTTAGGATGTTGGGGAATCTTAATCGCTAGAAAGAGTACTGGCTTATTCCGTTGCAAAAAGCTCGTGAGGCTTTCTCAACGGAAACGCAGGATACTGTATGTTGATTTCCTTGGCGTGTTCGAACACGTTTCTGACATCGCAAAACACTTTTCCCGCGATTCTCCACGCTCCCCGGTTCATTTGGGAACTTTTTGAAATTTTCAATTTTTCACTTTAAAACATGTTAGAACACGTTCAGACACGTTTCTGACATCGCAAAACACTTTTCCTGTGATCCCCTACGCTCTGCGCATCAATTGGACACTTTTCGAAATTTTCGGTTTTTCACGTTAAAACGTGTTAGAACACGTTCAGACACGTTTCTGACATCGTAAAACACTTTTCCTGTGATCCCCTACGCTCTGCGCATCAATTTGACACTTTTCGAAATTTTCGATTTTTCACGTTAAAACTCGGCAAAACAGGTGGAAACGTGTTTCACGTTGTTCAAAAACATGTTAGGACCACTTCTGACATTTGCGAAAAATGCGGCAAAAGGTTTGCCCGCGGCGGGGGTCGAACCTGGGGGACCTCGGTAGTCGGCTCCAAGTACGGTCCAGGGAGAGCTTAGGATGTTGGGGAATCTTAATCGCTAGAAAGAGTACTGGCTTATTCCGTTGCAAAAAGCTCGTGAGGCTGAGAGCGATCGAAAAAAGTTGCCACTACGCCACTTCGTGGCTCCGTGGCAACTTTTTTCGATCGCTCTCAGCCTCACGAGCCTTTCTCAACGGAAACGCAGGATACTGTATGTTGATTTCCTTGGCGTGTTCGAACACGTTTCTGACATCGCAAAACACTTTTCCCGCGATTCTCCACGCTCCCCGGTTCATTTGGGAACTTTTTGAAATTTTCAATTTTTCACTTTAAAACATGTTAGAACACGTTCAGACACGTTTCTGACATCGCAAAACACTTTTCCTGTGATCCCCTACGCTCTGCGCATCAATTGGACACTTTTCGAAATTTTCGATTTTTCACGTTAAAACTCGGCAAAACAGGTGGAAACGTGTTTCACGTTGTTCAAAAACATGTTAGGACCACTTCTGACATTTGCGAAAAATGCGGCAAAAGGTTTGCCCGCGGCGGGGGTCGAACCTGGGGGGTCTCGGATTCAAAGTCTGGCGCGCTACCGACTTGGCCATGAAATTAGCGCATTTTTCTTTTTAAATTTTGAAAGGTTTTCTGGTCAGTTATCATATGCAAAAGGTTCTGAGAAGATAGCGCAAATTTGAAGCGATTTATGGGAAAAATGAAAAAAATGTCTGTCACGCTGCAACAAAAAAAAACATACAGACAGACAAACAGACAGACACAATCATTTCCTATAAGTGGAGGAATCATGCATGATGAACCTATTTAAAAAAATGATATCACTATCGATTGCGGTTACCGTAGAGTGGAAAAAAGTGAAACCATTTTTAAAAAAGGTTTCACTATCGATTGAAGCCATTTGGTTTCACTATCGATTGTGCATACCTTGGAGTGGAATTCAACCCATCCTTCAGTGTATCTCTTCATCGTCTTTCCCTTTGTACCACGACGCTTCTCTTGCTGCAAAAAAATAAACCGCGTCCAAAATGATTACGAAGCAAACTATTTATTTGAATTGAAATTCAATTTTAGCATTCGTCTTAGTGAGAATACCACGCAAACTAGAGAGCAGTAAACAATGTGTTTTTGCTTCAAATGATTCAAATATTCTAAGGGAATTCACTGCATTCTACTCTACCGTACCTGGAGGAAAATCCTTCCGATGCTTGCATATTTGCTCATTTCCGCTCTCATTCTCGTCACTGTGAATCGACTCGGAATCGTCGAGAAGTAGATCACACCCGTTCTGTAACGCCATTACAGTACCCGCCAAAAGTATTGCAACAATTTTCAAATCGTTATAACTTCTTTTAAAATTGGGATAGAGACCTGCGGTGTAGAGCGTTAGATATCAAATGAATACGGAATTATTTCGCAATAATGATTGGTTATGCTTCTTTAAAGTTACCGGGAATCCACATTTTTGAGGGATCATCTTACGACGGTATCGAATAGACAAGTTCCGTAAAAGAGAGGCAGTTAAAGAAAAAAATGTCGAAAATCGATAATTAGGCACTGCTCCAAATGTCCGAAAATAGAGCACTGATCATCAGGAAAGTTCGCGCAAATTCAAATGTGAATATTTCAAGATGCTGTTTTATGGCGCTCCGGCCTTTTTTCATTTCTTTTTTACATATTTCCGTGCCTCATAATTTAATGAAATTTATTATCATATTAGAATTTATATAACGAAAACCTCGAATGAGAAAAAGAGCCTCCAAAATAAGACCGCGACGCGACACGCGACGCAGCCATTGATCATCAGGGAATACCACGAATGCAAAATTATTTCGTGGATTCCCGGTAACTTTAACTTTTTATTTTCAACATTGCGTTTGCCGAGATGCGGTCACAAAAAAAATCCATTCTCACATAGTTTTTTTTTTATTTTAAAACTCAAACATTCAGTGCTCAAACATTCAGTGGTGATAGTTTGCGAATAACGCTGCTAGCTCTATTTCCCGACACATCCGAAAAAATCGGAAAATCGTTTATCTCTCGTCTAAGTAGTGCTAGAGGTCCCAAATTTTGCAGAAACTATGAGAGTATGGTAGAGCACATTCACGCAAAATTTGGCTCCGATCGGCTAGTATTGCGAAATTTTGAAACTATAATCGATACACCAACTAGCCGGGATGTGTTGAGGTTAAATACACTACGCTCTATGCGTACACTACGCTCTATGCACAGTTCTGGGAGAAGGTTCGGTCCATGGGACCTCGGTAGCCTTTTTCAGGTACGGTTCAGGGGGAGCTCGGTAGCCTTTTTCAGGTACGGTCCAGGGGGACCTCGGTAGCCTTCTTCAGGTACGGTTCAGGGGGACCTCGGTAGCCTTCTTCAGATACGGTCCAGGGGGACCTCGGTTGCCTTCTTCAGGTACGGTCCAGGGGGACCTCGGTAGCCTTTTTCAGGTACGGTCCAGGGGGACCTCGGTAGCCTTTTTCAGGTACGGTCCAGGGGGACCTCGGTAGCCTTCTTCAGGTACGGTCCAGGGGGAAGTCGGTAGCCTTCTTCAGGCTCGGTCCAGGGGGAGTTCGGTAGCTTGCTGTAGTCTCGGTCCAGGGAGTAGAACTCAGTAGCCGGCTCCAAGATCGGTCCAGGGCGAGCTTACTATGTTGGGGGGAATGTGTTCATCTCTAGAAAGAGTACTGGCTTATTCCGTTGTAAAAGGCTCGTGAGGCTGAGTGCGATCGAAAAAAAGTTGCCACTACGCCACTTCGTGGCTCCGTGGCAACTTTTTTTTCGATCGCTCTCAGCCTCACGAGCCTTTCTCAACGGAAACGCAGGATACCGTGTGTTGATTTCCCGGGCGTATTCGAAATCGTTTGTGGCATCGAAAAACACTTTTCCAATGATTCCCTATGCTCGCCGGATCATTTGGGAACTTTTTGAAATTTTCAATTTTTCACGTTAAAACGTGTTAGACACGTTTCCGACATCGCAAAACACGTTTCCTGTGATCCCCCACGCTCTGTGATCCAATTGGGAACTTTTCGAAATTTTCGATTTTCCATGTTAAAACTCGGCAAAACAGGTGAAAACGTGTTTCACCTTACTGAAGAACGTGCTAGAAGGGCATTTGACACTTGCGAAAAATGCGGCAAACGTTTTGCCCGCGGCGAGGTTCGAACCTGGGGGTCTCGGATTGTAAGTCAAGCGCGTAACCCACTTAGCTATGGATTTGGTCAATTAAATATTGCAAAATTTTAAAGGGATTTTGGTCTGTTGTCGTATGCAAAAGGATCCGAGAAGTGGCCGATTTTGAAGCGATTTATTAGGAAGCTTCCGAATGCATGATTCCGGCCTCCAGGGAGGGGTCAGGGGCGAGAGAGTGTGCCAAAGTGAGAGAGTCCCTCTCGAATTTCCTTGCTCTCTCGTTTTACACCCCTTCCTGCGAGGTTTGCCGGCACGTGGAATGATTTGCAACGAAATGTGCGAAAATTTCATGAAATCGCGTGAAATCAAGTGAAATCAATCGATATTTCACTTCAAAAATCGGCAAAAGATGCTCAAATGTGAATCTCGTTACTCAAAAATGGGTTTGGGCCACATTTGACACTTGGAAAAAATGCGGCAAAAGACTATGAACCGGCGGGGATCGAACCTGCGACCCTCGGATTTGAATTCGAGCTCGCTACCGACTTGGTCATGAAATTATCGATTTTTCAAATATAAAAATCGATGTGTTTCGTGAAGGGCTATCATATGCAAAAGGATCTGAGAAGATTGCTCAACTTTGAAGAAAGTTATTCAGAAAAAAGGTCCGTCACGCGGAAGGAAAAAAAAACATACCAACAGACAGACATTTCAATTTCCTAGTAGTGGAGGAACACTTTTCGAAGGTTTTTCAACTTCAGCAGCCGTCAACAAATTTCCTGGGCCTCGAAACTTAGAACATGGCGCGTGATAGTACTCGCACAGCATGACAAAAATTCAGATTTTTAGCTTAATGTACTGGCGAGTTCTGGTGGTTCAAAAATTGCAATTCGAAATTTTTCAAAATTTGGAAATAAGCGACCGATAGTACTCAAATTTCGCATGGAAGTGCTTCAACATACTCTCATAGTTTCTGCAAAATTTTGGGACCTCTAGAACTACTTAGACGAGAGATAAACGATTTTCCAACTTTTTCGGAGGAGTCGGGAAATAGAGCTAGCAGCGTTATTCGCAAACCAAAAAACGGCTTGTTCAGTGGAATATATACTACAATGGATACTCTATCACCACTGAATGTTTGAGCTATTAAATAAAAACTATGTAAGAATGGATTTTTTGTGACCGCACCTCGGCAAACGGAATGTCGAAAATCAAAAGTAAAAGAAGCATAACCAATCACTATTGCGAAATAATCCCATATTCATATGATATCTAATGCTCCACCGTAGGTCTCTCAATTTTAAAAGAAGTTATAACTATTTGAAATTAGTTGCAATGCTTCTGGCGGGTACTGTATTTCATAATTGATCAGGCAAATGTATTCCTGTACCTCGCCTTTTTATGTACTGAGAATTTTTTTAGAGAAAATAATTAGTTCTTCTTCCCTGCATGGAATCGTTCTATGCTGTCTCGTATACGTTTACGCAGCCTGTACTTAATGGCAATTTTTTCAATTAGAGATCATGAAAAATATTTTGTGGCCTTCATCGCTATTATAATGACCAACTTTTTCTGTTTAGCCTCAGGGTCGACATCAGTCTTGAGCACTCCTTTCCTCTTCTTCTCTATCACTTCTTCTCCATCTTTGTCCAAATCCAGTCCGTGATCTTCTTCTTCTTCATCTTTCGCCTTAATTTTAAAAAAAATAAATACCAGAAAAAGAATTTTTACCTAATACGGCTCGCATGGATAAGTAAAGAGGTTCATGCCCGAGAAAAAAACTGTTTTAGAAGAAGTTTTGACACTCAAAAACTCTCTATGCGCGGGAGGATAAGTAAGAATCAATTGAAATCTGACCATTTTTATGGGACTTGCACTACTTCAGTTTTATGCGAATCTGACCAGTTTATAGATTTCGCAATAAGCCGTATGGTGTGTGGGACGAAAATGTATGTTGAGTATCTATTATATGCACGGCAACTATAAACCAGATCAGACGAACTGTCAAGACATTCATACCGCAAAAAAACTTTTTTTCTTCGATAAAAAATTCAACATTTAATTTCATTCGTATTTTCGATTGAATAATGATATATTCACTACAATCAATTGAAAACAATTGGTTCCCTTTTTTCCTTTTCATATGACGAGGCCTAAAACATAATTTTTATTCTTTTATATATTTTCATCCATTTTTTAATCTGTGCTTCGCGACGTGATATAGGGATGTCATATAAATACTCTTTCCATTTCGATATTTTTTTAAATTCTCCCTATTTAAAGGGTACTTATATCACATCTCTATGCCACATCACGAATCACATATAAAAGGGATGAAAATATATAAAAACAAGAAAATAACTTTTAGGCCTCGTCATAGAAAAAAGGAAAAAGGAGGAACCTCACTGGTTTTCCGTGCGAGACCACACTTTTAATGCCCTGAATGTCAATGCGTGCGAAACGTCATGCATCGCGGCTATGGTCTTTCCGGCTGCAGCTGGTCGATGTTGCTTTCTCAAACCTGTTTCCCCGTTGTTATGAATTGTACACGTATCACTATTACAAAATGAGACGGTGCAAGAAGCACCCTCTTTGGGAAAACAAAAAATTAATGAAATAAATTACACTTATAGTATGGCATTCGATAGCTTATTCTACCGCATTTCGACTTATCAATTTCTTTTTAGGAAGTTAATTATAATTGATAAGAAAAATTCTAGAAAAGAAAAAATACTGTAGGGTGCCTCCGGTTTTTCAGCGCAGCTTGCGCGCGCGATTTGCGTAGGGTAAGACGCGGCATGCGCCGCACCTTACACAAATCGCGCGTTCTCTTGAAAGGTCTCGAACGGAACAAGCCAGGTCCAGCAAAAAGTCCGGCGCGCGTCTTGTACAATCCCGCGCGCAGCTTGTGCAATTGGAATCGCGCGCACAAGCTGCGCTGAAAAACCGGAGGCGCTTATGTTTGCGATATTTTGTAAGGCGGATGTGGGCGCTATGAGAGGAACGATAAAAGTACTGTATCACAAGAACAACACCACGTACATTTATAATATGTGTTCGGTCTTTCTCGGAAACATACTGTGATCTTTTGAGGAGTATAAGCTTATGCGTTTATTACATTTTCTTTCCAGAATGGCTGACAACACCGACGCCGTAGACATCACGGTTAGATATGCTTTCCAATCAGTCGTTGAAGATATAAAGGTAATGATAATATGTCGTACTAATGACATGTACGGTCATGTTAAGGTGTCATGTTCGACCTCATGGACCGTTCTGCAGTTCAACGAGCACCTCCAAGTGGCCGTTCCTTCGAAACCTGAGAGCATTTCTCATTTGGCATCGCTTCACAGCGGGGGGGGGGGGGGGGGGGTATGGGGGGGGGTGACAATTCCGCAACCGACATTTCCGCAACGGGTCATAACTCGGTCAGGAGTGATCCAGCTCATTAATAACGTTAATTAATTAAATCTTAATTAACTGATGCTGATCATAATGGCACCACTCCCATAGCGCTAGGCTCACTCATGACCTAGTTATGACCCGTTGCGGAAGATTTCTTTTGCGGAACACAAATACTAGGAAATGCCCTGTATACAGTCGGTCTGGTTTTTCTTCTTTATCTTCACAACGATTGATTTTCTCCGGATCGATCCTTCGCGATGAAAAGACTATCGACAACGTTCTCGGGGCTACCCAGGAAGGAAGCATCGTCAGTTTCTTACTCATTTTTTTGTATTATAAGATGGAATTATATATTTCCAAATTTGAAGGTTCAAGATCATTCTGAATTTTCAGGATCATCTTGAACCTCTCTCACTAGGCCAACCTTAGCCCCACTATGCGGCAGATTTGGACTAATGAATCCGCAATGGATTTATCTCGACTTGGAATTATTTGCATACAAGTTCCAAGTGAGTAGTGCATGATCCACTATGGATCATTGTATCATTGTATTAGATATTTGTTTTAATCCGACTAATTGTAATATTTGCATCTTATACTACGTTTTTTTACAATTTCGACTATTTTTTTGTTTCAGCTCTGGAGGCCATAGGTCGAAAGGTACGTAAAATACGACGAAGCCAACCCGCATTTTGAGAATTTTTGATGAAAAAAATGAAAACCTCATCACCCCCAAAACCCAACCCGCATTTTCGGGTTTTCATGGCCATTTTTGACAAATTTTTTTTTGCATTTTCGATTTTTGATGCCCTTTTTCGACAAACCCAACCCGTATTTTCGACTTGCCGCTACGAACCCTTTCGAACTATGCTGGAGGCCGTTGACAGCTTTGACCTACTACCCTCTGAGTCCCCAAACAGGGTTTCATTGGTTGATGATGATCTACTTTATGTACAACGACTACTTATTCATGCTCATCTTCAGTGGATTGGTCTGCATGGTGAGTACATTTCTAATGTTTTGCTCATTTACAAATTATTACTTGTTTCGAATGATCGTAAACTATTCAAAATATATTGCAGGGTTTCTGTTTCGCTGCAAGCATTCCCTTCATGCTGGAGCCCATGGTAATGGCTGTTCTATACGCCTGGAGTCAGCTGAACAAGGACACTATTGTGTCATTCTGGTTTGGGACTCGATTCGAAATGGGAGGGAGTTTGCAGACAAGATTGTTGTTTCCAATTTTTTTTTACTGGCTGTTAACACACAATTTTTTTTACTGGCTTTTTTTCACTCGCTGTTAACTTTTTAAACATTCGACATAAAGATCGAGAACAATCGATTTGTAATTGGAATAATTGGAAGACAATACTCACCTCCTGCTCTCCTTCCTCCTCCTCATCTCCCTCTTCCATCTCTTCGTCTTCTCCACCCTCTTCCTGTAGTGGATTCAGTTGCCTTTTCGACAATCGAACCACACACTTTTCTGATTCGTTCGTCATTTCGACAATCTCGTTTAATATATTTTAACCCATCCTCAAAGATCTCCGCCATCTCAAGTGAAATTCAGAGAGTCCCCTTTCCTTAATAGCTTCCCCCGATTTCTTGTCAAATTTTGAAATCCTGTTGCGCAGGAGTGTGCGGCAAGGTCTTTTTTCGGAAATCGGCATTTGCCGGCAACTTCCGAAATAAAAATTCGGCAATTGCCGGCAAATTTCTCAAAATCGCAGATGTTTGAGAAAAAAAAAGTGACAGAAGTTTGAGAATTTCTTCGAACCCTTCGAAACGATAAATTCAGATAACGAATACAATTTTTCTTCTTGCATTTTGACATTTTTCTTCATTTTTATATATTTTATTTTTAAAATTATTTGATTGCCGTTGCCGCCCAAAATTAGTTTTAAAAAAACCAAAATTAGAATTTCGGCAATTTCGGCAACCGGCATTGGCCTTGCCGCACGGCCCTGCTGTTGCGCCTCGGGCGTAGATAAATTATTATTATTATTATTATTACTACTATTATTATTATAAACAGTCGACCTCATCTTCTCCCTCTTCCTCCTCGTCATCGCCCTCATCTCCCCCTTCCTCCTCTTCATTCATATCCTCTTCTTCATCTCCCGATCCAGCCAAATCAAGCACTTCATCATCATCTTCTTCCTCTTCATCCACCTCGACACAGAGATCAGACCATTTTTCATCATTTTGCGGTGCAGCTCTTATCAGATTTAACGGGATTGTTCGTTGGACGAAAATGCCTCATCAACAACTATCAACCATTCATCCAGTTTGTTTTCAGTTTTACTTTTGTGTGATCAGCAATATCTTGAGAAATATCTCACTTCCTCTTCCTCCGATTCTTCCTTCTTCTTCTTGGGTACGATCTTCTCCTTCCTCATCTGTTTCGATTTCGCCATCTGAGTCAGAATTCGACGTACTTTCCTGATCTTCGTTATATCTACAGATATGCTACTGGACTATTGTACCAAATATAGATTCGTCCATCGAATGTTCTCTTTATATAAACTCTTTATCGATTCATACTCTGCTTTCAATCAATTACTTTTATATCATCGGTAGAGGTAATTCAATCTCGGGCTATCACAATTAGCAAGGGAATTAGGTGCGAGTTATTATGGGTTTCGTTGGGGGGAGAAATCAATTGACAGAGGAGGCAAGACTAACAGGAAGATCGATGACAAAAAACAAATTCGACGCAATTTTTAAAATATAAATACATCCCCTATAGGGTTCGGTAAATCAATCTAATGGTCAACATCAAATAAAATAAATGATTGGGTGAAGGATGTGAGGGGAAGGAAGGGGGGAGGTAGATCACTTCTTCTTCTTTCCCTCCTTCTCATCTGATCCATCCAATGGTATCTTCTCATACTTCCTCGTGTCCAATTCACGCACCGCCTACAAAGACATCTTGCTCATAAATATTTCATTAATTCATTAATTTTCTATAATATCCACTTCAGAAGAACCTCACAATAAGCAACCGTTCAGAATAAAATAAGGATTCGTAAAAACAGGTTGTTCCCATCCCCTCCTCTCTGCTCACCTGAATGCCAGCCTTCCTTGCCATTCTTCCTGCAATACTCCTCGGTCCCAGATCCCACAATTGTGCAGCCGCGAGTGTTCCATGTCCAACTGAATACAGAGTGTGATGAGTAGTCTGAGCTGCCTCGTCACCGTATCTGAAACACGATACAATGAAAATGATATTTGTTACCTAGTTGTGACATCGTAAATATCATGGTGCTCCATAACATAAATTTTCCGCAATTCAATAAAGCATTTGAAATTATAAACGATTGATTTGATTTCAACCGAATTAAATAGAAACTGAAAAGAACCTAATTGAATAGAGCACCGCAGAAAACGCGTCAACTATTTCTCATTAAGTTCATTAATTTTCTTAACTTGGAACAAAATGTCGTTCTCACTTGACTTTGACTACTCCTACAGTGTCGTCAGCGATGGATCGACAGAGAACTTTGCTCGCATCTTCCAATGCAATCCATGCAGTGGAGACACCGGCGATGCCCCCTCCCAACACAGTGATCGTGTCGGAGACCTGAAGGGAGAGGGGAGTAGAGGGAGACATTTGACAACCAATTAATATTTGATTCTTAATTCAAATATGTTCATAGTAAGGTGTCCTTATCTGGCTCTCAGTATAATTGTCAATTATACAGGCAAATCAAATAATTTGGAAGACTGAGAGTGGTATCAAGTAACTCACAACTCCTCCTCCCTTCCCATCTCCAAATGTGCTCTTGGCTCCATTTGCAACCTTCCTTCCCACTGAAATTCCGACGTCGCCGATTTTGTCCACTGAAAATTACAATTGTTTCACACGATAAAATAAACTAATAAAATACTGAAATAGAGAAAAAAAACAATACATAAATGGCACAACTTACATAGGTATCGTGTGCCCTTGGCGACTACCTTACTTCCCTTGTGGACGTATACAATTCCACTCTTGACAGTGGGAGATACTGTCATTGGCTTCTCTGTCGGAGGAGCATTACGCCATCTGAGATGAGATTCTATTAGAGACCAGCTATTTACAGTAAGAATATTCATAGAGTATAAAAGTGATACTGTCTTAGGTAATATTTTGCAAAAGTAAAGTAAAATAATAATAAAAAGTATCTCACTTCTCCGATTTCGAATGCACTAGAGTTGCAGTTCTCACTGACGTTTTCTGCACTGTCCACGCTACTTTCTCCCCACCTGCAACACAGAAAAATTATTTTTGTAAATAATCATATTTATTTAATTACAACGAATAAGGTCTAAATAAAAAAGGAATGGCTATTTCGATTCTTGGTTCCAAAGATCGTTAATATAGCAATTCATGCGAACAATAATTTAAACTAACTCTTAATAAGGAATCGTGCAATCTTCTCAGAAACTCTTTTCTTCTCTTCACTCGTTAATTCCTCCTTCGTTCCTTCAGTCTCCGATGACTCACGAAGAACTGCCAATTCCTGCAAATTACAACTGGAATAGTACCCTCACTGTTCACTCTTTTCATACATTCAATTCTTTCGTAATGAAAAGTATTCGGGAAAATAATGTTCTCTCTCTACCAAAATACCTTTAGTAGTCGATTCAGTTGTCGCTTCAGATTCTCATCGACATCCGTCGGCAGAAGAATCGCCACTTTCAAATCTGAAAGTTCGAAATATTTGATATTCAAAGCTATAGTTCGTTCATATATTGTTCCTTGTTCCGAACAAGTTGTTCGTCCAATTCACCAATATTTTCTCCCTCTCCCAATCTTTTCTCTACCTGGGTCATCAACCGTCGGATTGGACACGACGTAAGCTCCGAATTCATTGACGAGAATGGGAGTCTGTCCTTTGTAGAGTGGATACGTCCAGGGACCAACCTGCAACACAATCCAGTTGGTATACTCATAAACCACTAATGTTAACGATCAATTATTTTTTTACAATTAGATTAATTGTCCATGTGCGAAACTTGTTCATGAACAGTTATGCACGCGTTTCCCAGCAACCCTCCCAACCCCCCCCCCCCCGCGCGTCGCGGATGTAGAAAGCGAAATAGATGTAGAGAAAAATCAATTTGGAAACCGTGAGCATCACTGTTTGAAATACAGTACTACATCAGGAGCAATCAATAATTGTTGTATAGGAATTAGTATAATAAATAATAATCATTATTTAAGTAAATACTATTCGAGTTAGTTCATGAAAAAAGTAGCGTTTATCCTACGAATCGACCATCAACGGAGCGGAACAATATAACAATAATTTTCTTCGTACCTGCAGCAATGCATCTGGTCGTAGAGAAGAGAATGCGGGTTCGGCAGAAGAGGAAGTTGGTTGATCGACCCGTGGAGTGAATTTGAATACTGAGAGGGCAGAGGGATACGTAGGAGCTGTCGTCGAATTCTCCTACAATACAGCGGCGATTGCTATTTCGAAGAACGCAATATCTCTATCTGACTCTATTCGATCTTTTTATCTTTCATACAGATATGTTTGTACTAGAATTGAAAATGAACAAAAAAATGAAACGTACATCAATGGAGAATAGTTGTACTCCATCAGGGATGGACAAGACGAGTTCGGCCTCGTCGGCCCCTTGAAATGGAGAGGGAAGTGGTGATTTAGACTGAAAATATATGGAATTAATTATGCATACAACGAATATCAGCAGTCGGCAGTGCTGCTCAAGTTCAATACAAATTTCGCAATATCACCCCCCCCCCCCAAGGGATTGATATTGCGAAATCGGGAAACTTGCCACAGTTTCCATATAATTAATTCGGTATTTATCATTTGTTTTTTTTGCCGAAATCTCGTTGCTATAAAAATATAAAATAAAAAAAGACATTTTCGAATCCCTTTTTCAATAATTAACACAATACCTCAATTTCCTTCGCAGTGCTTCCCATTGACGGAACTCCTTCCAATTTCAACACCGAGATTCTGAAATTATGCTCTGTATCTGTGAGAAGTGTGAGTTATCCGGATCGTTTTTTTTTGTTTACACCAAATCTCCCTCATTCATCACCACCTGAGATGCTGCAGCCCCGCCTATTCTACCTCATTCTAGACCCTACTATTGTGTGGATATCTCAAAAGCGTATCTATTATAGCTCTTTTCCTTTTTTTGTGTATTGACGTTGTACGTTTTTAATAGAGAAAAGAAGATTTTTAAAAATGCAATAGCGACGTTGTCGTTCGTGTTCCATACCTCTTTCTGACACTGCCCTCAGCATCTTTGATGAACTTGTACAATTCGCACTCCTTCGCTCCTTCCATTTGTTCGCCCTCGAGGAGAAGACACAGTCCACGCTCGTACATCACCAGCGCCTCTTTCTAAATGCAATAATATTCCGTTTCTACTTTGTATTAGGGAAATGTTTTTTTAAAAAACGACGAATTGAACTGCTCGCTGATGAATACAATTTCGAAAACCCATTGTTTACCAACCTACTATGTTTAATCTAGACAACTTCTTGGAGAAATTCGTTTCGTCGGATATAATTCATCTCAATTCTTCCAACAATTGATTAAAATTGCCTTTCCGGGTTTTTCAGATGCTTTTATTATAATCAAATTGTATCTCACCTTCTGGTCGACGTCATCGTAGCAGAGTCCTTGCTCGATACACGCATACGACTCACCGAAGACGTCGTCGAGATGAGAGAATGACGTCATCTGAAGGAAGAAAGGGAATTATAGAACATATTTGGGATATTATCCACAATGGTTTTTTAATAACTATGCTGCGCATCATAGACAGGCGTTCAGGTGGGAAAGTTGTTGACGGTAAGGCAAAGTGAATCAAAAGAGAAAGCAAAAGAGGGGATTTACAACAGAATATCCCTACAACTATCAAACAGTGACTCAAAAGAGAGGAGCACACTGTATCTGAAAGGAGATATATCTACTGAGTCAGAATCACGACCATCCGAGTACAATGCACCCCCAATGAACAACAAATAGAGGAGAATGAGAGGGAAATCTCAATTGTTTTGACGCATTACTCTTTCTCCCTCTCTAATCGATGATGTTCATCGGGTGATATCTAACTATTTGAGCAACCAATGGTGAAACAGAGCGAATGAGCATCGAGTATTCAGCGACTGTTCCTATTTCAGCCCTTTCCTCTCTTCTTGTTTCTCTCTTTCACCAACCTTCTTCTCGTTGTCTCTACTCTCCTCTTTCCTCACGTTCTCTTCTCGGCAGCGAGTGGCCAGTAGCAACCCTTGGGTAACAGTGACTCATCCTTCCATTGACCCATCTCTAGTCTGAGTTTCGCCATCTCTCTCTAGTATAGTAGCACTATCTAGACAAGTATTCAATGTGTGACCATTTCGACACCAGATAAAAACGAGGACCACAGGAGAAGGGACACGAATCGTTTATCAATCAATCTACTACAATTAAATTCGATCGCGCCCCGACAGATCTTAGCTAGTATCTCGTACGACGACCCTCCATCGATTGAGAGAGCGGGGAAGAGGCTACTGAAAGAAAAAGAATTGATTGTGAGGAATAACTGTCATCGTACCTTTGAGAAAGTGTTACCAGAAACATTAGGTTACCTCTCATCAGAGAATTGACATCAGGGGTGGTGAGAGAATATTCAAGAAAATAGAATTTCTGGATTTTCCCCTCGGAGAAATGTGAAAAAAAATCCGTATTTTTGTCGCTTTTTCCACATTTACTGAACTTTAGCAACTAAAGAAATGTAGACCAAAAGGGAAGACTGGCAGAATTTTGTGGCGAAATATAGAGAAAAAAATTAAGGCAATTTAAGATTGCTTATTAGAAGGTTTAAAAATTGATAGAAAAACACAATTCTGTTTTTTGATCGGAAAAATATGAGTGATAGGAAAACATGCGTTATTTCGGTCTCTCCGTTTTTTGTCATAGCAAGAATGCTTGTTTTATTTATTGCCGCCTTTTGTTAGCAAGAGATTATAAGAAGATTCCTAATCCCTCCCAATCCTGTCTCCATTACCATCCCAATCCCCTATTATAATATTCCACGGACTCATTAGGAGTTGTATATAAACCCCCGTCCCCATTTCACTTGGCTATTGGGTCGAGGAGCGGCGTAGAAGGGCAACAGCCCGGGCCGAGGTCTTTCCCGGACGAGGTCCGAGGCAGATAAACTGTATATTGTAAAGATCTATTGTTGTTTTGTGTTGATACACGTCAGGATTTGAAGATCCAAGAGAAGGATCTGAAGATCCAACTGAATATCTAGTGGGACCTAGATAGTTCATGGGGGCCGAACCAGCTGTGACCCACTAAATAAGTTACTGTAGCGCTGTGGATCGTTGGAGATCTACCACGTGCAGGGAACAGTGGTGATCAGAAAAGAATCAAACTGAGATTCGTGTGTGACAAGAAAGGTCACGTTGTTGTGAGAGTACCTAGAGAGTACTGTAGTTCGTAGATCGAACGTGTTGTAGAGGTGTTCCTAAAGAGAGGAACTGAGTACCGAGGGAGTACTGTAATTTGTGTTGAGTAACTGTGATTGAAGTGTGTTCATTGAGTGAATTTGAGTAGTGGCGAGTTGACGAGTAGACCGCCACGGTCTACTCGTCAACTCGCCACTACTCAAGAGACTGTGAGATTGCAGAAAGCAATGCAATATATGTCTGTCAAGAAGGGAAGATTGCCATGTAACAGTGATTCCGAAAATTCGGAGAGATCGAGATCGTTGCTCAATGGCAGTACGAGTGACACTTCGATCTCAAGTCAGTCTACGAGAAAGAGAAGGAAAGGAAAGAGATCAGACAGAAGTGAAGAGAGTGACACAAGTCGAAGAAAGAAGAAGAAGAGAAAAGAGAAAGAACGGAGAAAGATGATCAAAAGTTTGCCGAAATTGGAGAAGTACGGTGGAAATAAAGAGGATTGGAACACATTTGAGAAAGGATTCAAACTCCGATACAAGGGAGTGGATGATGACATCGGAAGAGTACTACTAGGAGAAATATTGACTGGCAAGGCCCAAGAAGAGTACAAGTCAATCCCGAGAAAAACTGAGAAAAAGGGATGGAAAAGATGCCTGAAATGGCTGAAAGAACGAATCATGGGCGGATCCATGTATGTATCTATCGACTATGAGAGAAAACTGAGACAGCAGTGTGTGGATGGAAGAAGAGTGGCAGAAGTATGTGATGAATTCACGAAGTGGATTCACAAGCTACACGAAGGTCGAAAGATACGGGAGGAAATGAAGAAGAGGCAGATACTGCTCCTCTATGAAGACACCGAAGAGTACATGAGATTACTCGAGATGCTGGACGCGAAGGCATCTTTTGAGGAGATGAAAGAGCATCTTGAAAGGAGACAGTATGTGAAGATGCTGGAGAGAGAAAGATATGAGGAAAGAGGAGTGACCAAACTGAGAAATCCACCTTGGATATGTGATAAATGTGGAGGGCAAGGACACAAAGCCTATCAATGTATCAACAGGAAGACATACAATAAGTCTTCGGACAGGACCAATGAACGTGGACAGAAGGATCTGGAAGTAGATCAGAAGGACCAACGGAGAAATGATGTGACGATAGATAGGCAGAAACACGAATGGAATCGACGTCTGGAGAAAGAGCGAGAGACAAGTCCTCAGCAATACAGAATGTGCTCAATAAGAGAGTCTTCCTGTAATGAAAGAAGACTGTGGGCAGTTTGTCAAGATCATCAAACCAGAATTCTGCTCTATTGGTGGAGTAGAACTGGGAGTGATTCTCGATACTGGAAGTGAGATATCAGTAATCTCATACAAAACGTGGCAGGCAATGAAGGATGCGCCACTGGACAGAAGGAAAGTCGGAAGGATAAAAGGGCCGGAAGGAAATGAGATCAAGATGATCGGGACATGTACAGCGGATACCGTGATGGCGAATGGAAGGAAAGCCAGACTGGGTTTCCATGTGACTATCAAAGATATCCCGTACACATTGTTGGGACAACCCGGACTGGATGGTCTCGGATACAAACTCGTGAATTCGGAGTGGAATGAGATGAGTGAAAAGACTACAGAAAGATCTGACGAGTCAAGAGAACAGAGTCGCTGTGCATCGAAATGCAGAATGAAATGAGCGATCCGCAAAGGACGTGGGATTGAGTGCTACAAATGCAATCAACAGGGACATATTGAGAAGGAATGTACCAGGACCGTTAAGGAAGCCATCAACGTTGGAGCGAGGACGTCCAATTTCATCAGAGGAGGATGTTAGCAAGAGATTATAAGAAGATTCCTAATCCCTCCCAATCCTGTCTCCATTACCATCCCAATCCCCTATTATAATATTCCACGGACTCATTAGGAGTTGTATATAAACCCCCGTCCCCATTTCACTTGGCCATTGGGTCGAGGAGCGGCGTAGAAGGGCAACAGCCCGGGCCGAGGTCTTTCCCGGACGAGGTCCGAGGCAGATAAACTGTATATTGTAAAGATCTATTGTTGTTTTGTGTTGATACACGTCAGGATTTGAAGATCCAAGAGAAGGATCTGAAGATCCAACTGAATATCTAGTGGGACCTAGATAGTTCACTTTCTTTCCAATGCATGCTACCAAACTTTTTCGTTTTACAAAAGCCTCCATGAAATCCTGAATTTTTGTTTAATTTAGGCTCCGGTACACCACAATGATTTGAACGATGTGTCCCTCGGACTTCAATTTCAAAAAAAATTATAAGTTTTCATGGAGTGTGAATTAGTAAACCGAAAAAGAGAGCGAAAGTCTGCAGGCTGCACAAACTTGGGATTTTTTCGGCATGCTACGCCAGGTTGAAATAGAAGACAGGGTGGGAAGAATATGTTTTTGAATTTATAGTTAAGGGGGGAACTACAGGTATGCGGGTATTTAGCTACACATATGTTTGAAATTCGCGGTCTTCCCCATGATAATTTATCAAGTGAAAGGCGTGATTTCTTTGCCTAGGAGAATAGCGACATATGCCGATAGAGACTGACCATTTACTCCGACTCGACGGGGTATCTCTTGTTCCAGAGGGGAATGTACTGGCCGACGGTCTTCCACTCGCAGAAGTAGATGGCCAGAAGGAAGCCGGAGGTTCCGTATGCGGCGTACGACTGGTAACTGCAATTCAATATTGTACCGTGTCTTTAATCAATTGTAAGGACTAAGTTAGTCCGACTAACTCATGTTATTACTCCGTTCCATCGATAAATCTAAATAATAACAAATGTGATATCTTCGAAATAAAGCTCACTAGTTGGGGTTGGTGAAGGCGCGCTTCACAAGTCCGAAAGGCTTCATGTAGTTCATCTGCAAGATTGGATCAAGTGAGAATAAGCCATAAAAAAGAACAAGAGAAAAGCCATCAAGTATTGATAATCGCCAATAACGATAGAGCAAATAAAAGTCGGATAGTTATAGAGGCAAAAGTCTTTATTAACAAGAGTATCACAATAGTAATCCCGATGACATCCATAAATTACTTTGAACAGTAAGAACAAGCAGTAAAATTCTGGAAATTATTAAATACTGCTTAGCTAGAAGGTAATTAATCATCGTCCTACCCCCAAGGCTTTGGTAAAATTATACAAGTGAACATACATTATTATCATTTTTAAAAGGTACGATTTAGGATATTCGAACAGGTTAACCCAAGAAGTTGACAACGACGAGATGGAGAACAGCGTGAGCGAAGAGGAAATCGGCGAAGGATCGTTCCGGACTGGAAGAAAATCAATCGTTAGGCTACTACTTCATGTTAGCAATAAATTGGGAGGCGTGATGGGCAATATTTCGATGTGTAAAGGCTGAGTATTGTATTTAAGTATCGCTGAAGAAATTAAAATAAAATATAATACCTGATTCCGTCGAATTCGTCCTTGTTCTCCTCGTTGACCTGCATGCGGAGGCAAGCTGCAAGTTTTACGTCATATATTTCGAATGAATTTTGAATAGTTAATATACTATTACTCTACTATATACGAACTAACCAGCGAGAATAAAGGAGGCGACGGTGGAGATGAATCCAGCGAGGAAGGCATTGAAGGGGAAGGTTCCGACCTGCAGAGGATTCATTGACATGGAATCAGGGAAATCTAGATGATACACAAATACTTACGAGGACACAGTAGGCGAACTGGATGATTCCGGTGAGAAGGATGTAGAACATGTACGCATCAATAATCTTCAACTTCTGAGGAGTAGTCTTGACGTAATCGTCGAAGAGCTTCTTCAGAACTTGAACAATCTGCATCGCTGAACTGAAAAGGATACTAACGTGAAAGTGAATGGGCCTCAAAGACACGCTAAATATGTGTAAAAACTGAACAAAACTCGAGAGCGTTCAGTGACGTTGCAAGCATGTGGCAAAATGAAGTGTACACAGCACATTAAACGAATCGCAAACTGAGTAATATTTATTCTAAAATATTTAATTTCTTTCATTTTCGCGTTTGTGCAACATAGAGCTTAGCTTGTTCATGAAATGTGACATGTTTAGATAAATAAATATTGGCAAATTTTTGCAACTGAAGGTCGATAGTTACTACGGTGTGAAATTGATATTTTCGTGTGCTCGATGCGTTGTGTAAAAGTCACAGATGTACTTACCATAACCTAAAATTCCCTTTAAGAGAAAATGACATCACAAACTGATTGTTCGGATTGGCTTGATATCTATTTGCATTCCCTTTCACGTTTTTTGGATGTTCAGTCGACGCATGGAAAGTCTGTAGCTTCGATTTTGATATCTTCCCACACTCGTGCAAGTGAATTGACTCAAATTGGAGTGAATTCAACGGGAAATGCCAACTACCATAAATGGCACGCTCCATCCGAGCAACAAAAACTGCATCGACTGGTTAGTTCCTGTTGATTATGACTAACTAAGGCACGACAGAGTCGTTTAAAGAGTAAACGAGAGACGTTCGGGGTAGAAGTGTAATCATTCCTTATAGGAGCGAGCGTGGACTCATTGCCTTTGCCTCTCATTCTGTCATCACTATCGTCGATCCATGGACTCTGCAACGGATTCAAGTGTTGGAATTGCACAACTCTGCAATCTGCGAGGTATTATTAATCTACAGTATTCCTTTCTCCTTTCCGTATTCCTCACTCTCTTAACGTATCCAATCTACCAGCTGCACTGGTGTCCATCCCGTCGATTCCTTGACGAGGGGGAGTCTTCTCTCCTCGCATCCGCCGACATATCGGGAGAAATAGTCGTGAGTGACGTCATCACTGCCCAAGCCCATGCTCGACTTCGAATCGCCGGCGCACAAGTGAACTGTTAGTTTGATCTACCGTATTCTCTCATTGATTATCGTCTTCGCAGCTCTCTGCTGGTTTGCATGGAAAGACACCAGTAGAGACTTCATCCTCGCACTCCACTCTAAGGGTCAATTGGTTCTGTGGAATACTGATACGAACAACAAAGTGAGCGGGTTACGGTAGTCTGGTTCTTAGCACGCGATTGCTTCAGGTCTGGTCGCATACCTACAGTACTCCATACACGCGATTCCTCACTGATCCCTTCGATGCAGGCAGACTCTGTCGTGAGTATCGATTGCTCCTCTGCCGTAATCTTGTCCGTTACAGTACTCTCCTCTTCGAATTCTCTCACCATCGTCAGCGACATTTCTCTGAATGCAGCTCCGGTCTCTCCGGGGATTACTGTAATCCTCCCGAAGGACTCACCCATTCAGACGGCTGCGTTCCATCGTGCCTACCGTAATCAACTGTTCGTCGTCGCTGATAATACGGTATTCAAAAAATCAGTTTTCGATTCGAATACACTTTTGCAGTTGTACTGTATCAACGCTGACGTAGGTGTGATTTTGTCCCGTCGTTCCCTTGATTCTTCCCCTCTCACTCTTCTTGCTTCTCTCACCAGAGATGCACTCTACGTTGTGCATGCCAACGGATCGATATCTCTTCGAGTTAGTTATCTTTATACAGTAATCCTTCTACAGTAATTGGATCCAGGTGGGACGCGTCTCTAAGGAGGGCGAGTGTTCATCTTCCGTCGTTGCTTCTATTGAAGGAGGTAGAGAAGGCGGAGGTGAGTGGAAGGATACTGTATTGTTGATTAAGTGCTGTTACAGTGTTTTATAAACACGTACATTTTAAAACACGGACAATGTCCGTAAACTAATTTTGGATGAAGGTAGTTTTGACACACGAAACCTATCTAGGAATAGGAGTGCGGAAAGAATGAGAATAGTAAAAAAACACTGACAATGAGGATGAGAATAGTAAAAATAAACTGAGAGTTTTATGGGACTTGGACCATAATTCTGAACAGTTTATATGCGAAATCTGATCAGTTTGTATTGACCATGGGACGAAAATTTGCGTTACTGTAATTCTCTGGTAGGTCAACGTCGTCCGTTGGCTGCCGTTCTCTGTCCATCGACCGACGCTGCTGTTGCTGTATTGCATGCAAATGGAAAGATGAGCATATGGCAACTGGTGAGCGACTTCATGTTTTATTCATCAGACAATAAGGCATATTAAGGAGAACAAATCAATATCTGGCTTACCGTATCGGTCATACTCAATCGATGATATTGTGGGGTTCAGCGATTCTCTTGAAACGACAGTTGAACCGCCGACGAGGTACGGTACATACAGTTTCATGAGAAATTCTGGTCGACAATTTTTTAATCACGAAATTTCGAAACTCGAACCCGATCTAGAAAATGTGCAGGACGTCCAGATTAGTAAGAATGTCCACTAGAGGACGAGTTTCCATAAATTTGTGATATATATTTGACCAGTTTTGTTGATGTTCTAGCCAGTTTACTGGTCAGACATATCATTATTTCTAGCCGGACGAAAATGTTCTATTTATTTTGGTATTCGATGTGAGCAATATGGTATTTGAGACTCCGTATGACATCGCAACTTTCGTCTATCTCATCTGGGGCGACTCTGATGAGAGTGAGACCTCTGTCGACTGAGATGGAGGATCCATGGAGTGGAATGCAATTGGCTGCCATTGGAACACAACATGGGAAGGTACTGTAGGTGTGAATGAGGTAATGAGGTTACGGTAGTCCAGCAACAGGCAGCGAATGATGGTTAGCGAAAAAAAACGCATTGCGATATTACAGATTCTCGTGTGTGATTTGTTCACGGCTCGAATCCTCAAGGAGATCCATGCACAAAACTCGCCAATCAAGTAAGTCACGTAAACTGTATTTGATTCGAACAATATTCACATGACTTGGCCTTTTTCTGGTCTGATTATCCAACAAAAAAATCGGTATCAGAAGCCTCGAATGGGCGGGTCCTCATTCTCTGCTCTCCGCTGGTTACAATCATGCACTTTCTTCTACTAATCTTGTGAGGAACGACCTGTTCATCACTGATATCAGAACTGGTATGCACACAATTTCGTGTTACTTTTGATTATGCTCTGCTAATCCGAGACTATAGAAACCTATTTGTTGTGAGGTACAAGTCGGAGGATTCGACCAGAGAAGGATGAATCGCCCCTTACTCTTATGCGACTGTCCCATTACAAGTGAGCAATGGATTCAGTTGATTGATAATATAATATAATGAAAAACCTTTTGTGTTTTTTTGTTCTTTTTTAATTTCTGGATTTTTTTTGTTTTTAGTTGCTACATGGCACTCTCCTTCCAATCCGATCCACTCGAAATCTGGGATCTCAAATCACTTCGATTGTTGCGAAAGATGTCCAAGACCTGTCCTATCATTGTCGATATGGTGAGTTTTGAAATAGATGCAAATTTCGATTACTGTAGTAAATCGTCCTCGACCGAATGAAATAGGGGAGTGTTTTCTGGTTGTTGAATTAGTGTAAACATGGTATAATCTGTTTCGCGTCTTGGAATCATATTTTGGAAATTTATAAACTCAGGCACCCAGAATCTCGATCTACGAAAATATATGAAACATGTTCTTCTTTCAGTCGTGGTCGTCTAAACACCACGGAGTTCGTCAGACAGAAACAATCTCGGTCTACAGGGAAAATCTAGTTGTTCTCGACTCTGAGAATCGTCTCTATCACGTCGTTGTGAAGGGGTTGCATGTGAGAGACGGCAAGGAGGTCAACACACAGGTGAGGGGGTACTGTAATTGTAACGAGATGGAGGATACGGTAGGTGAAAATGTTTCGGTTTTATACAATGCGGAAGTTTAACTTTGAGAATGCGGTGCGGTACTCTGGTTTTTCTCCCCCAACAGGGGACCACAGAAAGTGGGCGTGGTCAGCCTCCCCCAACAGGGGACCAGAACCGCGCCCGCTGTTTGAGGAGGGTAGAGGAGCGGATTTCCCCCCAGTGGTCCCCTAACTTTTCCCCCAATGGTTTCCCACAAATCCCCCCAATGGGCCCCCAATCAGCAAACACGCCAGCCGTGCATGTAGGCGCGGCGATGGTGCGTCTTTGGCGCGCCCTCAGCGTTGATGAAATTCGAAACAGTTTTCGACCGTTTTATCGATTTTTCGTGATAGTTTCTCAATATTTCTTGTACCAGATTGTAGCATGAGTAGTCACTATCGCGTCCGTCTGGTGATACCGAGCAATTGCTTCGATGTACCATAGTTACGATCAAGTCGTTGTTTTCGAATTATCAATTCGTTTTTTGAGGTGTTCTTTGACGCGGAATGAGGAGGGCGGCGCCTTCTCGTCTTGGAATGGCTTCAACAAGCGGTAAATCACGTTTTTCTATGTCGTTTATTTAGAAACGTGTTTATTTTACATTCCGCACGACTCGTTCATGTCTTGTTCAGTGGCCCCCGATCCTTTCGACTATGATGATGAGGATGAAAAGCTCCTCGAGCTCTACGGATTCCGACCGCCACGGAATCAAGCAAGGAACCAAGTGAGTGATACGATTGAATCGTGCCTATTTCAATGTACATCTTTTCACATGCCAGCAAAGTCAACAGAACAGGGTTTAGAGTGAGAGAGTATGTGATACCGAGAGAGAGACTCTCTCACTTTTGCACACTCTCTCGCCCTCAACCCTTTCTGTTGTATTCTTATCATGCGTTCCCGTTTATAAATAAGGGTATGCGAAATAGCTCCCCGAAATAGAGGTATATTGAACGAACAATTGTTCAAGTTATCCAGGTTTTATGATTTTTAGTCATATTGAAAACGAATGAATAGGGGAACAGATCGCCGTGCTAAGAGTATTGTATTTCCAGCAGGCAATTATGATTGCGCCTTGTTCATTTCCGCCGAGGTCGCCGTCTCCTCGCTCCCACTCACTAGCACAAGACGCTCAACAAGAAGCCCCTCCCCTTCAATTCTGGTTAGTTAATTTAAATGGTGCGTATGTGTTAGTGCGTATGTGTCGATAATTTCGCCAGTCTCTTACAGGTCCTTTTGCATATGATTACTGTCAAATTTGCAATGTAGATCTAAGAAAATAGCAAATATGAGATATATACAAATAGTTTTGCTTTCAGAAGAAGAGAGACCTCTCCGATCGTCTACCACTCGATGGAGAACATGCGACTGAACACGAGGTACGGTAGAGGGAAACATATTTGGAGAGTCATTTTAACTTGCAGAGAATCGATGATGGAGAACAGCGGAGACGATCACGACAATCCCGCTTTCACTCCATCTCAGGAGCATAATCAATATTACTCACCCGACTACGATATGTAGTCAATTCGATGTTGTTGTTATCAATTGTTATGTTTTGTTGCAAATTTTCCTTCGCTACTTGTTACATGGTTTGTAAACGCAATAAAATTGTTGATTCGTCATTCCGCGTTATCAAAGATACAAACGAAGCCTTCCCCCACTGAGTTTCCATGAACCCCCCCCCCCAATGGTCCCCCACAAATCCCCCTAATGGGTTCCCACGAATCCCCCCAATGGTCCCCCACGGTCGTGCCCCCCAATGGTCCCCCACAAATCCCCCCAATGGATCCCTAGTTGATAGACCAATGGGGGGATTTGTGGTCCCCTGTTGGGGGAGAAAAACCAGAGTAGGTAGCGTGAGATGGGTGGTCGGGAGGTAGATCATGATTAAATTGCCACATGATTTCTTCAGTGGCGAGGAGGAGGATGGCAGTTACGATGCATGTCGTGGAAAGAAGATCTATTGGCACTTGGAGACGCAGATGGAAGAGTTGTACTGTGGAATCTTGGAAGGAGGAGAAGCACGGAGGTAATCATCTGTACCTTTGAATAATTTGAATGTCGAGTTTCCTAATCAATACAATATCCCGGAATGAACTCTATGGTTTGTTCTTGCTAGATGTATGACACATTCAAACTGTAGTTGTTCATTCATTTCGCCTATAGATGAGTGAGTTTCAGGCGCGTAATTCAAAATCGCCGTGTCTTCGCATGGCATTCTCTCGAGTCGCTCAAGATTTCACTCTGATCGTACTCCATCCGAGGTGATAATCGATACTTTCAGTACAATAATTTATCAATATTCTCATTAATCAATATTCAGGGAAGTCCTTGTGTGGGACGCAGAGAAGATGAGTCTGCAGCACTCGGTTTCACTCGAAGCTCATAAGGTATTCCGGCTCCGATCGATGACGATTTATATTACTGTATTTTGTGGAACATTATGATACGGTATTTCAGTCCGTGATCGACGTTGAATTGTGTGGCCTGACCCTCTTTGCCATCTGTAGTGATAATTGCGTGAGAGTCGCGAGTACGACAGATGTCAATCGTCCCCTGCTGGATCAAGGTATATTGTAGTCTGAAGGTACGGTAGTATATCACTGATTGCAGAAGTGCCGTTGCTTGGAGATTCATCCAGAGGAGGTCAGGAACTCGGTCGACCCGGCTCGCCCTCTTCCCAATGGGATTCGAACAAGTTGCCCCGTCCCGACACGATCAGGTACAGTAATCCTGATTCACAAGTAATAAGAAGATCCTCTCAGGAGTATGCTGGCCGCGCTGTCTGTTCTATCGGATCGAATGAAGGATGCTAGTGTGGTTCGAAAGGAAATGGCGCTGTCGAGGTGAGACTACCGTAATCCTCCATATCGATCGAATCTTCCATTTGAGATTCCTGGGAAGAATGTCCTCATTCTCATTGTTGTCCATACTAGACCTCACGTTGTACAAGGGACCACTCCTCCCTCATCTCCAACTACTATGGCCTGCCGACAAATACAGGGTACAGTACTCACAAAGAAAAAACTCTAATCTTGATATGCCCAGAGCGAGGGTTTGAAACTCTAATGTTAGAGAGCGTGCGAAAATGAGAGAGCGCGTCTCTCGATTTCGTGCACTCTCTCGAAAATTAGAGTTTCAAACCCTCGCTCTGGGCATATGGAGTTTCAAACTCCTAGAGTTTTTTCTTTGTGAGTAGAGACACCGTAACCTCATTCTCATTTATTGATTAAGGAGCGAGAGAGTGTGCTATCCTCTGCCCTCTGTCGTCTTTCCCCCTCTCAGTACTGTATCGAGGAGGCAGTTGTATTGGGAGGAGAAAGCAGGGAGGCCGCAGTTGACTCACTCGTGGCTAGCCCCGACAGTACGTTAAATATATTCTCACACGGCACACCGTGTGAAGCGGGGGAAGAAACCTCATTTGCGTGGCGCGGATGTCTGGCAGATTAGCGCGTAATCCGGGGGCGAGAGAGGGGGGGGGCGGTCGGAATGAGACCGAATTTGAGATAAATAAATTCATAATTCGAAAATTAGATCAAAATTGAAAAATCCACTTCCAAGGAAATGTGGGCAATTGTGATGGGGATGTTCTGTGATTTTTGATAACCTAATCAATCTTGCTCAGTGAGTTAAAGAAGGCCTCCCACGAATATTTGGTCACATAGACTGCCAACGTAGTGATGTTGGGGGCGCTCACCCGAGCACATTGCAACGAATCCGAAATTCTACAGTAATCTATAAATCGATATATTGGCGCTCAAATGGCCGCAAAGGTACCAAGAATCGACAGGCAACGCGTGCTGGGACCAGAAGATAGGAAAATAAACGGAGGAAAATGAAGCTGCCAACGATATAATAATGTTTCTCCCTATGGATAATATCGGTTTTCATAAAAAAATATAATAATTTTTGCAAGGGAATGCTTAGAAAATTGCCCCTAATGCTAGTGTGCGCGCTCCATATTTTTTCGATAAGCCGAATACAGTACACCTGAAAAATGCGACCAAACTTTTGCGACCATTTGAGCGCCAATATATCGATTTATAGATTACGGTAGAATTTCGGATCCGTTGCAATGTGCTCGGGTGAGCGCCCCCAACAACACTACGTTGGCAGTCTATGTGACCAAATATTCGTGGGAAGCCTTCTTTAATAGACGTATTACAATTCCTTGGGGAGAGGAGCTATTTATCATTACACCGATTTTAAAGAGCATCCCTGAGGCATCTCCCCAAACTTCCTTGGAAGTAGATTTTTCGATTTCGGTCTACTATTCGAATTATGAATTTATTTCTGTCAATTTTGGCTGGATATTGATTTTGCTCTCTCACTCTTTCGCTCGCTAATCCCCCAGACAGTCACGCCACGCAAATGAGGTTTCTTCCCCGCTTGACACGGTGAATTGTATAACTCATTTCTGTTCAGACCTGCTTGTCTCCTCTCTCAAGGGAGCTCTTCTCGTTTCTCAGCAGGATGGGGAACATGCCAAGTCACTCATCAAACTCATCGCCACCAATCTGATAGCCAGTGATCACATGAGTGGTACGCCAACTTTGCATTTACTGTGTTACCAGATGTCTTGTAGACGGCGTCCAACTGCTCTTTCTGGTCGGAGCGGGCGCTGATGCATGCAAATACCTACAGAGTCAGCGCATGTGGTACAAGAGTGTGCGATACGCAAAGGTTCATTTTAATCACAGAACATATGAAAAGTACATTGTAAGCTCGGCCTACAAGAAGAAGCTCTCGAAGATGTACTGGCAAAGTGGCTGAACCATCTCCAAATGGATGAAAAGGTTAAGTGAACGTTTTGACTGTAATATTTTTTTCTTTGTAGTCTCTCACCGTCCTTGTACATGCATCAAGAGGAAATTGGAACAACGTTGCGATTCTCCTCGAATCATTCAGGCAGACAAGATTAGCCAATCTGATAAGCTCTCACTCTTCTACCATGTAAAGCTTAGTGTATATAGAAGCTCAGTCATTCAACCTCTGTGATAACTATTGTCAACGGGAATAAACGGTGTAATACGTAACCCATGTATCAACAAAATTTTATAAGATAGAAAACAATGAACAAAATGCATTCCGCTTAGAGGTTGCGGGGAATGATTCCGTCCTTCTGAGCGAGGCGGAGAAGGCAGTCGTCAGACTCGCCCATGCGGCGGAGTTCTCCGCAGATGGCGTAGCGGTTGACCTGAACATCAGAATTTCTTTTTGGACATACGACGACATCAATACCTTTCCGGGAACCATACGGCCAGTCTCAGGGTCGACATCGACGAAGTCGATCTGGATGGAAGCGTGGTCATTGGCGGCAATGAGACGAGAAGAGGCAGAGCTGAAAAAATAAACTGCTTCGCGGAAAGTGTTTCTCCTTCACTCACCACTTGCGGGGAATGTAGAGCTCGACGGTCTTTCCGCTGTCGTCTTCCATTTTTAATCGGTACCTGAAAAACACGGGTTGCAAGGGCAATGTTTAATAGAGAACAAAAGATAGCCGATCGGCAGGCACGAGGACCTCGACACACATAAACAAATAATCTAAATCAAAGAAAAAAACCTTTATACACTTAAAGTTGCATCTATTATGTACAATAAAGATAATTATCACAGACATCTGGGCGGAAAATACAATAATTACATTTGGAGTGTATCCATCTCATCATTATTCAAGCCGTAGAGCATAGTGCAAGGCGGGTGGCTTACCCGTACATAAATCCTACGAATAAATTAGTTCTACTTATTTTTTTAACCTAATCATCGTGTGGCCCAGCATCTCCACCCAGTTGTTGCCCTCTTCCCCAAGCGTATCCATTTCCTCCCGCTCCAGCAGCACGTCTCTGCTCCACTGATGAACCTCCGAAGGAATGAACACCTCCTTGTTCAGAAGGGAGGAATCGGTACAGGAATTCCGGGGTGCGAAGTAGAGATTCGCCTCCATGATCCTAGAAGCAAAAAATTGATTTTAAAGAGGTAAACACTATTCAATAAAAATGACAATTAGCAACGGTAAATCAGCTTACCTGGGGATATTTGAATGCCAGGAAGAAGTAAGTGTGTCCGATAAGGATTCCAAGTAGTTCGTTGATTCCACCACCTCTCAGAATCGCATTGAATCCGACAAGAATCCAGGGAAGATACATCGCCTTAAAATATTGTTCATGAGTTCGCCTTCCGATTGGTAGCAGCGTACGTAACGTGAGCACAACGAGCATTTGCATACCTTGAATCTAGTCCCGAACCAGAATGACACAATGGTGTCCTTGTTCAGCTGACTCCAGACGTATAGAACAGCCATTACCATGGGCTCCAGCATGAAGGGAATGCTTGCAGCGAAACAGAGACCCTGCAATATAATTTACAGTTTAAAATCTGCGATTCTAAATATAACAATTCGGAGTAGAGCAAATCTTTCGAAATTAACTCACAGTGCAGACCAATCCACTGAAGATGAGCATGAATAAGTAGTCAGCAGGTCTGCCATCGAAGACTCCTTGTTCCACACTCTTGGAGTAGTTGTACAGAAAGTAGATCATCATCAGCCAATGAAACCCTGTCTGGGGACTCAGAGGGTAGTAGATCAAGGCTGTCAACGGCCTCCAGAGCTGAAACAAGAAAATCAAATTCGTAAAAAAACGAAAAGGTATGAATATTTAAATTAGTCTAATTAAAATAGAAATCTAATACATGGTGAATGAAGCACCACTCACTTGGAACTTGTATGCGAATAATTCCCAGTCGAGATACATCCATTGCGGATTGATTAGTCCAAATCTGCCGAGTAGTGGGACAAAAGCTGATAGGGAGAACCAGTAGCGAGTTATCACCGGCATATTCCGAAAGAAATCGCCGATGTCCGACATACTGAGGTAGAAATAAGATTAATTGAGGACCTTTTAGATAACAGAACGAAAGGGTACACGGTATTTATATCAAATCTCTATGCCACGTCACGAATCACATATAAAAGGGATGAAAATATATAAAAACAAGAAAATAGCTTTTAGGCCTCGTCATAGAAAAAAGGAAAAAGGAGGAACCTCACTGGTTTTCCGTGCGAGACCACACTTTTAATGCCCTGAATGTCAATGCGTGCGAAACGTCATGGTGAGACATCCAGGGTATTAAAAATTTGGATGAAATTAGCTACAGGACTTGCTATATCAACAAAAGGAAAATACATACTGGAGTACTGTAAGCATAAACGTGCACATCATAGTTTAAACGTATGCCCTATTACGTGACTATTTTATGGCTTTTTCGACGGCTGTGTTACCGTAATAATGGATTTTTGGAATTTTGCCAGCACTGATCAGGAACTAATATCAAATACATTGCACTTGTTTTATTATTTTTTTATTCTTAATTCATTGCTTAGAATTTGAATATACTTTGTTGAAATTTTACCCGTTTCCCGTTTCAAAATATTAAATTAATTAAAGAAAACTATAAAGTTAAAATGATCGTTCGGCAGAAAGAAAATTACGGCTGAACGAAATTAATTTGTGACGGTTTGTTGAAGCTGCATGCCCCTATGGGCGAGAACTACGCTCCCACTCAACGCGAATATGGTGAAGTGGCTAAGGCACCCAGCCAACGATCAGGATGCCCGGGGTTCGATCCCCGTGCTTTGCTAACCTATTGCTGAATTTGCTTTCGAAAGGACCAGAGCCGCTAAATCCGTGGAACCGCAGCGCGTATGTTTCGCGTCGCGGCTCTTGTCTATAGAGGACGTGTCTCTCTCTCTCTTCTCTTATCTTTACATTCCCCTCTCACTCATGCGTCGCGGCTATGGTCTTTCCGGCTGCAGCTGGTCGATGTTGCTTTCTCAAACCTGTTTCCCCGTTGTTATGAATTGTACACGTATCACTATTTGTTCGGTATTTTCTTAGAAAGATAGTGTGCTATGTTTGCAATTACATGACTATGCTTTCATTACAGTATCTTTCCAGAATGGCTGAAAACACGGGCGTCGTAGACATCACGGTTAGATGTGCTTTCCAATCAGTCGTTGAAGATATAAAGGTAATGATAATATGTCGTACTAATGACATGTACGGTCATGTTAAGGTGTCATGTCCGACCTCATGGACCGTTCTGCAGTTCAAGGAGCACCTTCAAGAGGTCGTTCCTTCGAAACCTGTGAGTATTTCTCCTTTTACATAGTTCCACAATCCAGCCAAAGCTCCTGAATGGGCCGGGAACGGTATAGTATGTGAATATGAGGCCGGTTGCCTAAGAGTCGGACAATGAATTGTACAGTGATTTTGTAACCACTACTCAAAATTATTGCACAAAGGTTCTCTGGGGTGCTGATCATCATGGTATACTTCATTTTGCATGAAATCAACTGGTTGCCTCAGGCTAGAATCATGCAATATATAGATTTTCGCGATTTTCTTTGGAGCCCATTGTTCGATTCCCTCCAAACTTGGTCAAATCCACAATCACCCTATTCTCGATGTCATGAAATTGTTTTCACATGCGTATCTTTGTTTGGTCATGCGATATTTTACTTCATAAATTCAACAAAAATGATAATGTTGAGACTAGGTTCAAAAGATGGAGCTCGTCGAGACGATCATTTTCGTTACCACACTAAAGAATTTCTAGATGTGCGCACATGGAAATATTTGCCTTTTTAGTTTTTGAGATGCTCACTTTTCACATTTTTCCCATTCCTTCCATCAAAACCGACCGCGCAATTGTAGTTTTTTTTCTCGTAGAATACGACTGATACTCATTGGAAAATCATTCAGCGCACCGGACCCCTGTACACAATTGTCCGACTCTTAGGAAGCAGGCCTCATATGACGTTGTTTGTGTTAGGATCAACAAGTCGCTGGAACAGGTCAAAAATCGAATTCGCTCAAAAGTTGCGCCTAGGGGTAACTTTCGACGCTGAACACGCTAGTGCCATCGATTTCGCAATAGGGTGCGTCTGGGCGCCGGTATGGCGCCGCGCCTTTTCGGCTGAAAACATGTTTATCGATTAAAACTCCGCTAAGACTCATCAAAATGGCGGAAAATATCGCGTCATAAATCAGAATTTGAAGCTCTATTAAATGGCTGTAAAATTTCACATCCTACCAATATTGGCACTTTTCATGAAATCTTGAAAAAGTGATTTTTTCGATGAAACAAAATTCGGCAAAAACTTTGGTAACCGATGGGAATCGAACCAATAACCTTCGGATTGAAGTTCTAGGCCACTACCACATCGACCACGCGTTCCGCGCTCGTGAAAAATCTTAGATTCAATGTAAAACAATGTTTCACAGGCTACAACACTACATCCAATATACAAAAATGATCAGGAGAACATGCTCTCTCAACTGCAGTTGAGATCTCGTGCGATGCTGGCTAGATCAAAAAATCGATTTATCTCAAAAACGAGAAAATATCAAAATATGCCATTACAGCCATTTGATAGAGCTTCAACTTCTGACTTACGTCGCGATATTTTCGCCATTTTGATGAGTCTTAGCGGAATTTTAATCGATAAACATGTTTTCCGCCGAAAAGGCGCGGCGCCATACCGGCGCCCAGACGCGCCCTATTGCGAAATCGATGGCACCAGCGTGTTCAGCGTCGAAAGTTACCCCTAGGAGCAACTTTTAAGCGAATTCGATTTTTGACCTGTTCCAGACCTCTGTTGAGACATTGTTGATCCTAACGCAAACAACGTCATATCGGGAACCCCTCTCACTTTCATCCTTTCTCACTCACTTGGACCTATTATGAGATTTTGAATCTATTAAAAAGCGATGTGACGTCATATCTTGCCATAGGCGGGCACGAGGGTGCAGGGGCACTGTGCAAATGAGGCCGGGATTTTCGGGGACACTGTACAAAAGTCAAAGGAGTAAAAATCCAGAAGGAGGAAACAGTTAAGACTTTTCGGGAGCACACCGCAATGGAAAATACTTGTACGAGCGGCACTGTGCAAAAAGGCTCGGATAAGTGCTGCCCACCTATGTATCTTGCTATATTTTTCCAATGAAGAAGAACATGTCTTTAACTTATTTCAGCTCTGACTTCTTCAATTTTCTTCCGAAATTTTAAATTTCGGCTTTTTCTCCACGTTGCTAAACAGTTTCATTTGCTAAACAGTAACACTAGGAAATGCCCTGCGGACAGTGGACAGGGCTGGTTTTTCTTCGACTTCGACAGGTTTTCACAAGTGGCCTGCGGGTATTTATTGATTCGGACGGTACATTGTTCTGTCGTAATATGACTAGTTGTTTATTTTCTATTTTCTCTAGGATGTCTCCTCACAACGACTGATCTTCTCTGGATCTATCCTTCGCGACGAAAAGACTATCGGCAATGTTCTCGGGGCTCGGACCCAGGAAGGAAGCATCGTCAGTTTCTTAATTTTTAAATATCATTATAAGGGAATATTTTCTCTGGTGGAAAACTATAAAGATGGGTATTTTTGATGGGTTTTTACTGTAGTACACGTCTCTGATAAGTGTATCTCGTACTTATTGTTGCTGAATATCCTTTTTAAATAATGGATCGCTACTCAATGATAGCGGGGAATATCAGTGATCACACTATTTTCGATCAAACCTGTTGAAAACAGTGTTATTATCAACTCCACATTCAAAGCGATTGAAAATAGTGTTTTGTCTCTTCTAGATAAATACCCAACGTTCTGCGCTTTCTTAGACTGTTCCTAGACATCCTGAATAATGCTTCATTTCATCCGCGCATAAAAGATATCTAGTTTTGAATGGCAGTTTTTAGTTCCTTTCCTTGGAGTTTTGAAAACCATCCTCGGATTTTTGTTTACTAGACCGTGGCTAATCATATTTTCTACAGTTCTTCCATCTCGCAACGACTACTCCTCAAGCACCCACAATCAAGAATCGAACTGCGTATGTTAAATCGTTGTCGTTTTACTTGTGGCGAATTCTTTTTCGTGCGACCAGGAACAAACTTTAACCGTAAATGGAATAATGAGTAGGGTTGGTTACTTCATAAGTAAAATTTCTTGCGAGGCCAACCCTAGTCTTGAGACGGCTTCAAATACTGATCATATTCAAAGATGTCTAACTTAAGTATCCGCAATTGGGTATTCCTGTTTTCTGTGATAATATTTGCAAAATATTTCTTATGTGTGTGTTAAACGTTTTTAATCCTCTTAAAAAAATAATTTATCTACGCCCGAGGCGCAACATGATTGGAAATTTTACAAGAAATAAGGGGATGATAAGGGGGGGGACTCTCCGAATTTTACTTGGGGTGATGGAGGTCTTTGATGACGGGGCGATTTGTCAACCGTTTCTTGAAAATAAAAAAAATGCAATTTAGACCCACTGAACGTCGAGATTCCCAATTGAAGGAATTCAAATTTTATCTTACCACCTATTAAATTTGTGTCACAATAATCACGAAAGAGACATGTTATGATTTCTAGGAAAATGTATGATTGCTGAATTTTTCTTTATTATTCATTGTAGTGCTCCTTCGAACCCCGCTGCTGGAGATGCGTCCTCTTCGCAGCCAAGCATCAACCAGGATATGTGGGCTGCATATTATGCGCAGCTTTCACAACAACATGGCCAAGACGTGAGCTTCTCTGCAATTATTTATGAGAAGTGTTCCAAGAATTTTTAGACTACTTGACTGGGCACAGTACATTCGGTAATCTGGTATGCCATCCTAATGACAAGGGAAATCCTAATGATAATGGAAAATATTGAAAACTATGCTTTCTACAAAGTAAAAAGAAAGTGCGCTAAATGTTTGGTACCTTAATTGTTCATGAAGAAGAGTAAATATATTTTTATGCTATTCCAGTCGTCCGCTGCGGTGGCTCAAGCGTATTCGTCGTATTACGCCAATTACTATGCAAACTACATGAACTAGTGAGTAATACACGTCATAATTGTTTTCTCAGTGATGTTGTTGTTAAAAATCGTCGTATTTAGCTACCAGCAGTACATGGGAGGAAACGGGATGCCCATGCAGATGCCAGGACTTCCTCTTGCCCAGGTAATAGAATCGGAAAATTTGATTCTGCCATTTATTTATTGATATTGCGTTTATTGTTGCTAGTAAAAATTTGTCCTCCGCACTGCCTATTTCTTTAATACGTTGAAGGAGTAGTACATAAATGATTGTCTCATTGCAGCCTGCTCATGCTGTCGTAGGTGCATTCAATCCCGCTGCGGCTGTTCCCAATGAAGCTGCTAATATTCAGGGACCAGGAGTCGAGGTACGCGTATTATTATTATTTGATGGTTATTCAATTCAAACTGTTCCTTGACTGTTTTGTAATGTTTTTATACAACTCCAGAGCAAGACTGCTTACTGCATTATTTTTTCGTTAAGCAAATGAGTTAGCAAACTTTTCAACGCACAATTTGACGTTAACGTATATTTTTGATCATTGTTGGTTTTGCAGCAGAATGTGGCTGGAGCGATGGAAGGTGCAGCTGCAGTGGAAGAGATGGGAGGAGGAAGAGTGGACTTCCTTGAGAGAGGATATCGACTGCTCAGATTGGCATTGCTCCTTTCTGTCGTATTCATGTATGCAACCCTCGAAAGGTTTGTTTTTCTTATTACCTATGTTCGATAAAGTTAAAAGAATTTTTTTTACCGAAACATAAAGTGGCTTTTTCAAATTAATTAATTTCAGAGCTCTTCTTGTATTCTCCGTGATTCTCTTCGTGATCTTTGTGCAGATGAGGAGAGCTCAAGTGAGATTTATATTTAATAAAAAATCGAAATTATGCATTAGACAATTTTTTGTCGACGGTTAAATGAACCATTTCGTAATCATGTTGATATGTTTTCTACGTGTAGATGATGAATCGCCATTGGTGATTATTTTGGTGGACGATGAAGTGCCACGTGGACTAAGTGAGCTCTTGCAGGCACGGGAGGATGTGTTGGCTCGTCGTCAAGCGGAAGAAGCGAGGAGAGAAGAAGAGAGGAGATTGAGAGAGAATGGAAACAATAATGATGGAGAGAATGGAGGAAATGGAGAAGAGCCACAACAACAGGAGGGATTTATGGATGCACCTGCTATTCAAGAGGTACACAATTATCTCATTAGAAGGTGTATAATTGGAATAATAAAAATAATTTGTATCCTATTATCATTCGAGCGATTATTTTGATTTTAAAAATTATCGCTTCCTTTGTTATACATACTGTTACTAATTATGGAATGTTGAATTTGCAAGAATGCGATTATAACGTAGTCCCATTCAGGTTCGAACTGGGTTGCAAGTGTTCGTCTCAACTTGCTACATCTTCTTCACAACTTTCTTCACTTCTCTCGTTCCTGAGAATCCCCGTCATGCCGACCTCAACTGAATATTATGAGCATTTATATTATATCTAAAAGTGCCTTACCAACGAGTCTTTTCCACTCCGGACATTCGATCGATAGAAACCTATAGAGACTGCTGTACCTCAGATTATTATACCGCCGCCACACTTTTCGTACTTGCTTTATACTGTGATTGCCTACCCAGTTACTTTCGATTCTAAATCGACCATGTGTATTGACTTTCCCGTGGAAATACTATAATTATGTTAGTATATTTCGCTAGATTAGATAATACTGTACATACGTTTGAAAATAATATCAGAGAATATCTATATTTCTGGAATTCCATCGATACAAAGGTAGTATTCTCCCGGTGTGAATAATTATTGTTCTCCCCCACATACTCGTAGTCAAACTCCTCACATTCGTTCGTCCTGGGTATGTAATTGATTAAACGAAATAAATTTTGTTTTGAGTACACATTCTTGCCGCAATTCCCCATATTTTTGTCATTCTCTGGCTGTGGGAATCTTCACAATTGAGGTGGGAACCTTTCGTGTCCTTCCATAAATTGTAGATTGGCAATAAAAACAGAATTGATGTGGTACTCAGACGGATTTGATGTACGATAGAACCCCTATTTTCTTCTCCCTCTTTTAAGGCCTCTCCCCTTCTCTTCTCTAATTGTTTCAATTCCCCTTTGCACGTCCATTATTTCCTCCCCTTCATTACATTTCAACACTCATCTCAACTTTTATACCCGCAATTGACACTCGTACGTGGGTGAATGGGAGATAATGGAAGGGAATTGGGACGATGTTTGATGTCTGTCAAGATTACGACAAGGATCGAGCAATCGATATAGGAGATTCAGGAATTGCGATTGGAGGAAGAGATAGAAGAACTCGGGGAGTGACTGATTCCCATTCTGATGAGGGAGAAGAAGAGAGAGGAGAGGGAGACAGTAATCGAGATGAGGGGAGACAGTATCGATTGATTATTATAATTGAAGGAATGAGGAGAAGGAGAAGAAGTGAAGAGAAGATGAGATAGAAGATTATCTGAATTATTGAGTTGCTTCGAGAATATTCTTCGTATTCAAACATCGCTTGGAAAAGCGAGAACAACTGGAGGAGCTTCGATTAAGAAGTTTCTTGTTACCGTAGTATTACCGTACTCTGCTCGGCATGAAATTAGACCGAGAACTCGAACGATGATACACGATCGAAGGGCGAGACCTGGCCATTTCAATTATTATTTTATACACTAAAATATCCCCTCCCATCATTTTCTGAATTATTTCATTTTCTCACATCATTCCAGTGGAACAGATTGTTGTCCCTAAGACTCCCAGAGAATCGGAAATTTCGTAATTACGTCGACCAACAACAATCTACTGTATTCCGACCCTTTCTTCTCTCAATTCCTCTTGTATTTCCCTCCAGTGGTGTCCAGATTCCTAACCACTGGGGAGAAACATCACAGGTTCCGACGGTTTCTCTCACTGGTATCTCAGTGACGTCACCCAGTATCCTAGTTCCGCCATTGGGGGATCTGGGATCCCACTGGGAAAATACTAGTCTCTTTCTCCTCCTCACAATGAGATAAAATGGAATGAATTGATCTGACCATCATGTATCGACTCTATCCGAGAGGGAACAATCTGCCTTCCTTCCTTTTCCCACAGGAATGTTGTATTACGAGGACCATGCAGGGTACAGCACAACTCCTCCTGCGACGACTTTTGATCTACCGCCAATCAATAATCGACCTCACCTCAGGGTATGGTTCGATGGAGACTACGGTAGTCAGATTGCCTGACCCATCGATCGATAGATCACAATGGGAGGGAAGAGGAATGGGACAGGGAAAGGAGGAGGGTTCGAAGAGTGTGAGATATTGAGACCATTTGACAAAGGAGCGAAGGAGACAAGAACAATCGAGAGGATTTCCCTGTATTTCCAATTCCTGAGTTTGAACGGATTATTGATTGATTTGTATTGGTCGAACCTGTAGTTTTGGTAGGAAAGGAAGGGATTGAATGACTGTGAGAGAATTCCATTTGACGAGGAGTGATTCCACCTGCAATTCCATCCAATTCAAAATTAAAGAAGGAGTGTCAGCAAAAATAGGATGTGGAGTTTGTGATATTAATCGCTTACACCTATGAAGGAAAATAGAAATCCAAAGTTTGGAAGGTCTATCTTTTCTCCGAAGCGAAATACGCGCGTGAAAAGAAGCTACAGTACTCAGGGAAATCAGGTTCAAGTGCCGCGCACGCGTGTGCGATTAAACAAATCTACCGGCCAAATTTCTCTCTCGTGTCGAATTTGCGTGCGCTTTCTCCACCGCTGGGAAGAGGGGGGGGAGGGAGGATTTGCACTCTTGCTAATTTCTGCCCATATGCATACGCGCATTTGTCTAGACAGCGAGTTCCATCGCAGACGTCGGACGATTGTTCTTACAGTATTCCACCTTCCTTCCTCAGGGTAATCGTGCCAAGATATTTAGCTGACACTCCTTCTTTAAGTCATGCCTCATCGTTGTCTGACCCTCTCGTTTCGCGCACTCTCACATCTATGTCTCTGCACATTATTCCACAGGACACTCAACCCTACAGAACGAGATCAGAAGTGAGAAAGCGTGCAAAATCGAGAGGGTATCTCTCACTTTTTCTATTTTCTATTACGATCGGGGGATAAAAGTATAGGGTTGAGTCATAAGTAATGTCCGATTTCAAATTTGAAATTTGAGCTTTCGTATCTCGTCCAGTTTGAATCCCCAAACCTTGTGCTCATGGCATCTCTTGGAGGGGCTCTCTGACTACAAGTTCCAATATTGGTGTCGGTCGGCGCTACTTTGATACTCCCGAGATTATTAAAAGATTGTTACCAATATTTTGATCAAAAATTCCAAATAATTTTTTGAGGTAGTTTTTAATGATGAAGTTATTTGCAGCTGATAACTTCAGATTATGTGATAGTACTTGAAGTGATCTTTCACATAGTGGTGAGAACAATGAGCTACTACTTTTGCTATGGAAGATATCGACCATCAAAATAGGGTAACCCCAAGAAAGTAGTGCTATGTATATTTCAATTCTCGGAGTCTGACGATAAGTGAGGGGAACCTAATAAGGTGCGTTACACTTCTTGATACTTTTGCTGCCCGACATGAAGGTTACTTTGAATGGTGCGCATTCAAGCTTATAATGATACCACAAAAAGGAAACTTTCACCAGTTAAAGGTTTTTCAAGAAAATCGTGACCTTGGGTGTCTTCTTTGATGAAGTGCCGTATCGGAAGCCAGGGAAATCAAGAGTAGCCCAATTTATCAGCCCTTCTAGGGGACATTCTCTGCGGAATAGACAAATTAGTGGAGCGATTTGCGGCGCTCCAAGTTTGTGGCAAGTGGTGAAGTCTCATTTTCGATCACAAATTTCGGGCGCCGAATTCCGTCTGATCCAACACAACAATGAAACGACCTGGTTCTAAGTAAGTAATATTTTGGTATCAGTGATAGGTCATACCATAAACTAACGGAGAATGGGAGATCAATTCATGCGAGTAGCCATTCTGGCTCTAATATTCAAAATGACGAGATGTGCAACTCGTCACCTTAATTTTTGGAAGGACGGTTCTGACTAGTCCGTTCGGGTATAAAGGTTCCCACATCCATTCTGCATTTACTACATATCACCCTTGTCATTGCTACTTTGAATGGGGTATCATCTCGTAACATCACAATTCTACATGTCAAAGAAATGGTCTTGCCGATTCCGACCTTGCCAACTTCCTTCCCTTCTCTAACCATTATGAACGGGTAGTCAAGAACTAGTGATCAACATAAATAGGAAGGCTATTTACGTATAGCGTATATAACAAAATATAAGTTGATTGATTGTAGAAGAAAAGCAAGCGAATTTTCAAAATTATTAAAATCGGACATTACTTATGACTCAACCTGATACTTATGATTATGTGTTCGAACGGGAGGAAACGAGAAAGAATAGAAGCAAAAAAGTGAACGGGCCTGAGTGTAAAAGCAATTCACGTTGTTCTCCATCTCAGAATTCCCCTCTCCCCCCTCCACTCTGAAAACTACTTGTTTCACCATTCAAGAGAGATTCAATTTGCAATTTCCGGCGTGTTCGCATAGTTGTTTTCTTACATTTGGTGGAAGGAGAATCGAAGGAAGAGAAATGAGTCGATTGTAGGAGAGATCGACCATGCGAAGTGACGTCAATTGAGACAAATCTGATGAAGACTCGACTCAGATCGATAATAGATCGATACCTGGCAGGTACTGTAATTCGTTGTGAGACAGAAGGAGCGTTCGAAGACGACGAAGGGGAACGATCGATAACTACAGTTTCTCAGTTTTTGAAATAATTTTAAAATAGATTACAATTCGTAGCGAGTTGTGACTTAGATCAAGTGAAACAATATTGATGAGAGTTTTGAACGATCTTGGCTGGATCTTTAAAATATTGCAGTAATCCAACCGCAGCGTCAAAAGATTCTCTGAAAAAATGGGAAATTGATTCCTACGCCGAAATGCTGATTACCATAGCTGACGGGAAATAGATCGATAATTGGAAAGTGATTGTACTGTAGATTGAGAGAGTAAATATCATGAGGGAGAGGAGGAAGAGAAGAAAGAGAAGAAGAAGAACAATCGAGTGATGCACGGTTGGAAATGAAGAAACGACGACAGGCTACTGGAACCAGGAACCCGAATTGAACCATGAACCGAGGTGGAACCAGTAACCAGTGAACCAACCTGAATCGGTGCCAGACGGGAGAAGACTCATAAGGAGTGGTAGAAGCATCTCCAGAGGACTCAACTGGACTCTTTCCCCTTCACCCTTTTGTCCTCTTTAAGTGTAGACCCACTTACTAATTCGTGAATGGTCTCTCTCTTTCTCTCTCCTCAACAAAAGCATCCACTCAGAGGGATAACCCATGAGACTCATAACATCTATCTCTTCCAGATCATTCTCAGCTGTGAATTGAGGGGCGTGGTCAGGGTGGGGGGAGGGACAGGGGGGGGGGGGGGGGTGCGAATCAGTGGGCGGAGCCTCGAAGTCGTCTGCAAAATGCCGCCTTCTCGCCTCGAATTTCTCCCTGATGGCTCCTCTGACTTTTGAAGTTTGACTTCTTAGTGGGGGAATCATGCATGGTTCTCGAAGCTGGTATTGTATTCTAATCTGGGAGAGTCTCTTGGTACTCTTGCCCTTCCTCCGCCCTCTCTTGCCCTCTCCTTCTTCCTCCTTTCCTTCATCTCCACATGGTTCCACACCAACAGAAAGGGGTGCAGAATGAGGGAGCATATAAAATCGAGAGAGACTCTCTCACATTTGCACACTCTCTCGCCCTGACCCCTTTCTGGACGTCCCCCCTTTGTTCTTCTCCATGAGTCTCATGACATTCTCGCGAGTCTATGCAAATTGAGAAAGGCAGTTAGAGAGTGCGAAAATAATATGTGCATGGTCTCACCACGAATTCAGTTTGGGCGTTGTGCCTATAACTGCGTGTTTCACACCTCACGTCTCTATGGGAGACTCCTCCCCCCAGACAGTCTGAGTACTTTTCCCTCGTGTTTCTAATGTGTGGTAGAGAGAAGATTGCCCCTTTCGGTCAGTCAATTCCACTAGATCGTTCATCTGGAATTGGTTCTCTCCCTTCTATTCTCCATGTATCAATCTCACCTATCTCTCTCTCTCTATTTCCCTCAGTTTCAATTCAATCTTCATCAATTCTTCCTCTCTCACTCAAATCTTAGTGAATCTGCCCCTGAATTCAAATTGACGACCGACGTTTCGCAGTTGTTTTTTCCTCTCTTTTCATCAGCTTCTGAAAAAGTTTGTGGGTCGCATGCATAGACTATGCATGTGATTCCTAACTTCTCAAGGTTTACACACCTCCCCCACAGATTACTCGTACCCACCACGGACTTTTGGACAAAGGCCATAATCGAATTTGTGGTGGTTTCAATTTGCACACTCTCAAACTGCTTTCCTCTTTTTGCATAGCCTCGCCAGAATGCCGTGCCCACATAATTCCACAGGCCCGTCATGCATACTTTACATTTGTGAAACCTTTCATGCATACAAAAAGGGGTCAGTAGTGAGATAGCGTGTAAAATCGAGAGAAGTTCTCTCAGTTTCACACTCTGTATCTCTCATTTTCTCTCTCTTTTGAATCGTTCGTATCATATTCGTGCAATATTATTCCATTTACAATTATTCCCTTCTCAGAATGAACTCAACATTGTCACCAGACGACAATCTGAGACAATTCCAACTGGATTTGGAGAGAGTTCGACAGGCGAAGATGAGTCTCGCAACGACAACTGAGAGTACGGTAGAAGATCTCCCTATCTCCGGTCAGTATCGATTGTCTCTCCCTTCCAATTCCATAATATTCCCTCTCTCCCACTGAATTCTCCATTCTTCTTCTTCTTCTAGGCGTCAAAAGTGTCATTGCCAGATGCTCTGTCGTTTTTACGACTATTTCTTCTGAAAGTTCTCGACTCGACCATTTTATTTCCTGTTTTTGCCCCCACTTCTTCTTATGGTTGGTGTAGTTTGGAGTCAGGACGGATCCTATTTTATTTCCTGCCCTTCTCTTATTCCTTCCCTCTCTTTCCTTCCCCTCATTGGATCCTCTTGACTCTCTTAATCGACGATAATTGAGTGTGAAATGTCAATGGAATTGAGGCCTTTTGTGAGGGAGAAATGGTTAATTTCATCTTCACCCAATCATTGTCGATTAGTAGTCTGGAGGAAGAAAACAAGGGAGAAAATAAGAGAGAGAGAGAGACTTTCTTCGATCTATCAACGTCAGAATCCCCATGGGAAGACTCGTCTAGTTTCCATTCGGGGGTCAGAGAATCAGGGAGAGAGAGAGAGAGAGAGAGAGAGAGAGAGAGAGAGAGACACCTTGAATGATGTGAAAACAGCGATACGAAAAAGGAGGGGGAAAGGCGTTCGGCACAATTAAAGGGGGAAGACTTCCGGGGGGGAAAGATTGAGAAGCAAATGAATTGGAACTGATGGCACATGCACCGATGCAATACAATATGGGGTCAGATGAAACGAAAAACTTCCGAAATCTAGAGGAGGAGAGCAAAGGTTTTACGTCATCTGGGAAATCCTTTTCAAAATGAGACAAACAGTTAGAGAGGCCGAAAATAGTAAATGTAAATGGGCGATGGTCTCACCACGAATTCAATTTTGGCATTTTGCCCATAGATGGACGGTTCAAGGGGAACCGTGCATGTTCCGAAATTTCAAAATAGACAAATTTGAGATGTTTGCAGTTTTTTCTACGGTTGCACACACCAATTGACAGTATTAGGGGAAGCACACAAAAAGGGCTTATGAATGCTGCTTATCAATGGTTTTGCCTTGAATACCGTGAGGTTGACAGACTCGGGCAATGTTGACTGTCCCCGTTTGGAGATAGATAGAGAGATTCTATTCATGGGACGGCGGACAACAAATTCCCCCACGTGTTTACCACACAGAAAGAGGTCGAATTGGTGTGAAAACGAGATTAGCGTGGGAAGAAAATTGCAGATAGTTTTTGCATAGTGACGATTTCACGCGGCTCACCGAACTTTAAAATTTTCACTTCTTCAAATTTTACGCTGTGTCTCGCCACCAGGTTTCCCGAAAATGCAGAGTGAAAATGCCCACGTCTGATTAGAACTGTGGGATAGTTAGATATCTCAGAATAATTGAGCAGGCCTTTATCAAATTGTCTCTGATTTCGCTTCTTTCTTATATCGAATTGAAAAAAGGTCGATAACTATGACATTCACAATCTTAAAATTATTTTTTTTCAGACGATTGGTTATCGATGGCTCGATTCTTCGGTCTTGTTTACATCACAATCGGAATTCTCTCGATTGCTCTCAATTCGCTCGTTCTTTTTTCTCTCATGAAGAGAAGGAAACAATTGACCCACTGCTACTACATTCTCATATTCAATTTTGCCCTTCTTGATTGTCTCAAAGGTATGCGTCTCTAACTCTCTTCTATCAGCACACTCTCTCACTTTCTCTAACTAGAGTAGGCCTCGCGAGAAAAGAACAACGGAATTCGAATGTTCGAAATCGATCGGTGTCAATAACCTCAGTTCCCATTGAACTTGAAATGCTAGAAATAAAATGAAAATCAGAAATAAATTGCAAACTAAATGAATTTCGAGATCTCAAAATTAGAATTCCTTTGTTCTTTTCTCACGAGGCAAACTCTATCTCTAACCATCAAGGGATCACAACGACTCGAAATAGCTCTCAATGTCACCATTCGATTGCTTCAATTAGTGTTGGGAGTAGATAAGACTGGACTGAGAATAGTCTCGCAGTGACGTCACTCGTAGTTTCATTCTTTCTCTCGATTGAAACGGATTGAAAAAAAGGAAAACAAGTTCGATTTAAAAGGGGAAAATAAGTTGGTTCAGGTCTGTGTTCTATTCTGTTCGCGACTAAATCACTGAAGGAAACGATGGACGAATGGAGTTCGATACTCGACCAATACAGTGGACTCGTATTGAGGTATAAGGCTGTTGCATAAGTCTTTGCCGATTTTGACAACTGCGAATTTCTAAACGGGTTTGGACTACGCGCATTCTTTTCAATTATTTCTACTATATTTATATGCAGTAAGTATTCCTCTTTTCATCGCCCACTAGTTTGTGGCTAACTGTTCGTATTGGCGAAAGAAGGTTACCATCGAAGTTCACAGGTTCAGGTCCAGGACAACTTTTGTTTTGCATTGATTTTCCATGGCGGAAAGAGGTAGAATCAGAAACAAGTGGTTTTTGTGATAGGTGGTTTATACTGAATGCAAGACTAGTAGTGGGACCTAGCTACTTCATAGAGAAGTTAGATACGATGGCTCGAAAATGTAAGTTCACATCTTACGATTCAAGAAATATTACTATTTGATACTGTGGAGCAGTATTTTTGAATTGGTCTCCCATTTTGCACTGGGTTTGAGTATCACTTACCACGGTTGTAACAACATTACACACTTTGGGCTTTCTCTGTTCTTTGCCGATCTGGATCAGTCATCATTGGACACACGAAATTCGAGATCGAAAATGAGACATCAGGAATTGTCATGGATTTTTGGCATTGCATTTCAATACGAAATTAGTGTCATTTTGTAGAGGATGTCTAGTAGCATAAACTATCCGTCGGGTATTACTTGATTTATCATTAGCTCGATAGGCCAAATCATCAGTGAAGATACCTAATGTTGCTCCGTCAACGAAAATCGGTGCAATGTGAAATTATTAATTTTCTCATTTTGAAACAAGATGAGAAGGTGTTAACTCGAAAGCACTTTCGTGGTAGGAAGTTGAAGTGTCAATGAGATAAACGCGCATTACTAGATCCCAGCAACATAACTGTAGAAAAACTCATTTGAGATCATTCAAGCCTCATTCTTTTTTCGATGTTCTACTTTGAAGATCTGTAACTCCGAAACTAAAAATCTTATCACTCTGTTCTCATCAGAGGGTGAACGTGCACTTCATATAGTGCCATATGTGTTTTGTAGAAGTCCCAAAGTAATGTTCTAGATGACACCAGTGGTCAAAGAACTTTGTGTCTTGTTTTTGTTCAATCTGTTAACTTCCAAAATTGGCAAAGACTTATGCAACAGCCTTATAGAAGAAGAAGAAGTCAAGATATTTCTACCCAATGGTGTAGGAACTGACAAACCATTGGGGAGCAATCGTGGGATTGAAGGGGGGGGGGAAGAAAGAGGCGGAGAAACGATGTAAAGGAACAGATTGTTTAATTCTATCAGTACACAATATCTGTGGAAGAAATTCCCACGATGTTCCAGATTTACGTAAAGCGAAACACAAACCTTTTACTATACAGATGGTCGGAAATTGTTCGCTCCCTCGAATCGGGGTCATACAATATTAATTACCTGTAACTATGTCACAACAAACACAAAAGTGACTTTGACACAGAGATCGAGCAAATTTGTGTGATTCATTCTTGTCTTCCAATGAACTTTCCTCCCTCTTCTCCTCTTTTTCATTTCTCCTCCACAAATCTGAGAGAAAGTGGAGATCCATCGTGTTTTATGTGCATTTCTCGAAGCTAAAATGCATATGTGAAACGATTTCGCCCGAAAATAAGAGGTGGCATACGGGGGAAATCAAGGAGAAAAGATAAAATCGATATTCAGATTCGCTAATATCGTCACGATAATCAACTTGATGATGATTACTTTGAATGAATTCATCTACATTTCCAATCCACTTCGATATTCTCTCCTAGTCACAAAGTGAGTCAAACTCTACTCAATTTGGCTGAAAGTTCTCATCCCTCAAATAGGACGTTTCAAATTAAATTGCCTGAAAACTCTTCGGGTGCTCGAAACGGCCTCTTTCTTCCCTCTTTCTGCAGTAAAATGAAAATGCAGTAAAATGTTTTGATGTAAATGTAATTAGTGTAGTGGGACAACGATGATTGACTGTTTGTGTGTGAGACTTCTTCGTCTCACGATTTAAATACGAGGAGAGGAAAAGAGTGAGGAAATCCCCCTCAAATTAGTCAAAGTGAGAAAACAGAAGAACACGAGTAATGAGGTGCAATATTGTGATCACTGATAAATAGGACGAATGCTTCAATCGAGAACTGATTTTATATTTCCTGTGAGAACGGATCTCCAAAGTTTTCGTCTCTTTTAGTCTACGTCTCTGTTGTAGAACCGGGAAAAACAGGAAAAAAAGTATGAAAAAAGTATTCCATCTTTTGATAGTGCCAATATCAATTTCAAAATAGACTTTAATTGTTTGCTTCCATTCCAATTCCCGTTTAGTTCCGAGAATAATTTACAGAGACTGTAGTTCCCAGAAAGAAAAAAAAACAGAAATAAAAAAGCGAGAAAAACAAGTTTGGTCAATTCAGTATAATTTCCGGTCAAAGTGTGTTCAAATTGGATTACAGTAGTTCAGTCCCTGAATATTTCCTTTCAGGACTCGGGTGATCTCAGTCATCGTTTTCACTTGGGTCGTCTCTTCGATATTTGTAGTGGGAACTTCCATTCTTCAAGCGAGTTCATCCAATCGAGGCATCAAAATCGACCAAGATTGTCTGGAGAATCCGAATAGCAGTGGAACACTCACATTCAAAGGTTCGAAAGACTTTTCCTTATCTATATTTCCCCAATAAATCAGCTCAGAAATCCGAAAAGAAAACATAACGATTTTTGTTCCTACTTTTGGGCGCATCTAAGTTGTGATCATTGATGTTTGAGCCAATCGAACATTCGCTGAATGCATTCAATACGAGACGTCATCGGCTGTTTCTCACTACGCGTTCTACATGTCTGTCGTAAGTTATTTTATTTCCTCTACAGCGTCCGAGAGAGAGAGAGAGAGAGAGAAAGATCGAATCATTGAGATAGTGCTCGAAAGGAGAGAGTCAGACAGCGAAAGTTGTGTCCTCATAACCTTTCTCCCTTGTCCAGGTCGTATTCTGCATCGTCGGTCTCCTCTTCACTTGCTGCACTTACTTCTTCCTCATTAAAATTATCGCAAAACTCGTGAGGGAAGATGAAAAAGTCAGTTTTCCTTTCTAAATTACTGAATGAAATTTGGAAATTTCAGTTGAAATTCGAGTTGGAAGCACTCACAAATGGAAAGACGCTGCATGAATCTGGTAGGTCATTTACACAAGCTTGGAATGTAAAATAGCTTATTGTTCAAAATTGACTTGAGATGGCGGAAGCCTTTGGCCACGGGATGATTTTTAAATCAAGTTGCCAATTAAAAAAATAACAAAATTGAACGTTTAATTTCAGATGACAACTGTGAGAAGAAGAAACGTCGAAGTTCGCATGGAACTGCCATTAGAAGGAAGAAATACGCGATTGTGATAGGAAGTGTTATTGTTGTCTATTGCATCTTCCTACTTAACTATGCCATCTCACAGATCCTTCAAGTCATTCATCTCAGCCAGTAAGATACTTTCTCCATTTTTTACGCCATTTCCCTAATTCTCCTCAGGAATAACCAGCAGCAATCAAATATGATTCTCAAATATGTGTGTTATCTCTTCATTTCTCTCCATTCTCTCCTCCAGCCTCTCTGTTATTTCAGAGTCAAAGAATTCAGACAAAACGTGTACAGGTGAGCACGACAAACGAATTATTAGCAATATGGATCAATATTACAATTCGACACTACCGTAATCATTAATGGCTACATATACCGTATACAACAGATCTCTGTGCGGGAGACGACTGCGCGCCTCCAGCGTTCAATTCGACACTCTCACAACGAGCGTCGCGAGAAGAGCCGATGTGTGAATCAATCGATAATCGATCGATATCGATTGAATGGGTAGATCAATGGCCGAGTCGGAAAACGGAGATGGATACCAGTTTGTTGTCAGTGGTCAGTCCCCGTTGGGTGGCGACTCCATGGGCGCGAATTGGAGTGTCTGATAAAGAGAGATTATTACATCATCACTACGCAATAGTCGTAAAAACGTGTTTTTTCTTCAGTAAAAAGTGTCTCGACAGACGGCAGACCGGAATATTGTAATAGCTGCGGATGTTTTTGTGAGTCTGTGTTGGGGAGTCATTCCACAATCCGGTCAACGGACTTTGGAGTGAGGGAGCGTGTGAAATCGAGAAGGCCTCTCTCACTTTTGCACACTCTCTCGTCCTTACCCCTGTCTGGCGGTTTGTAATCTTCTTGAGTCTTACCGAGAGGTTGAAGAGAGGGAGATCCAGAATGGACAACTCGACGACTGGCGACTGGCAAGAGTTGGACAGAGGAGGGTGATTGACCCACGGGATAACCGATGGGAAGAGAGGGAACTACCACTGTTAACTCGTCTCCTGAGGATTCGTCACGAGCAACCTGCAGTTACCTCACAATGTAATTTTCCGAAAATTGCATCTAATCCCAGAATCAGGGGCGTGTTCCTTGATAGACCTCCTACACTAAAAAAATGTCTCATAAGTTAAACTAAAAATAAAAAGTGCGCCAATACATTTCAGCGTTACTGTACGTTATTCTTAGGCAATAAGGAACTGAGAAAGTCGGATTGCGTAATCACAATGTAATACCTGAGGGATCTGCTGTGGCTGGATGAGTCCATAGGGATATTGAGGGTATTGAGATTGGACGAAAGCAGAACCGACGACTGGCTGATGAACAAACTGAAATAGAACGAACACTTTTGAGGGAATTGGTGGGACTTCTCGACTCACAGTCACAAAAGGAAAGCTGTAACTAAAGGAACGAAGGAAGGATTTCATTTTTTTCATTCTCTGGTTTTTGTCCACTAGAAGTGCTACCAATGGCGAACTCAAATTGAGGAATTTTCTCATTGTCCACCAGTTCCTCACCAATAATTGCCAATGCGAGTGCACTACGCACTGGTGGAAAACGAGAGCAACTGGTGGTGGGCAAAAAGCAGAGAATGGAAGAATTGAACTTCAATTCTTTCTCTCATCTCACCTGAGTGGGAGCCGATCGAACTCTGTTGAAAAGGGCAAATTGGGAAGATTCTTGCTGTACCAATCCTCTCTCCCACGGGAAAGGAACGTTTGGTTGAGGGAAAGGAGATGAGAGAAGAGATTCCGTCTGAGAATCAATTACGATAAAAAGAGTACTGTAGATCAAATATCGATTGGTTAATCTACCTTCAATTCCACTGCTTTCTTGTCCAATGTTTTGTCCTCAGAAGACTCCTTTTCCTTCAGCGTTTGCAGCACGTTATCTGAGAAAGTTGAGGAGATTTTCTGATTTTTAGTTCGTCATTTTTCAAAAATACTCCTTTTCGGCACCAGAAAACGTGCAATTTCGATCTTGTTTTGACTGTGTACCGCGACTTTTCTCCTCTTTTTGGAACGGGGAAAAGCACAGTGAAATGTGGGGAAGGATCGAATAGAGAGAGAGAGAGAGATGACAAAGATCTTGATTCGAACGAAAGATGCTCACAACATTGAATTAGTGTGAGATGAGGGATACCAACCGGATAAAAAAGAAATGAGGGAGAAAAAGAAGAGAGTGAGGGTCGTGTAGAACAAACTGTGAAGGACGGAGGGAGGGTGAGGTCAACTGGTTAGTTGAATGTGGCAGAGAGAGAGAGAGAGTGGCAGAGAACAAGTGAACCCCATAGATCTTGTCAAATATCAAATGTTGCGCCTCGGGTGTAGATAAATGAGAGAAAAATTAAACATGACGCAAAGAACAACAATTCAAGGAGATCTTCAGGTATAAGTGCAGATATGTTTTAAGAATGCAAAAGATTCTTTAGTCCAACAAAAATATGGTTTAGTTGATGTTCATCGACATTAATCTTTGATCTCTTCTTACCAATTTCCTCTCCAATCGTCTTCTCTTCTTTCTCTTCACTACTTTCATCCTGATTATCGATTGCTTTAATTCGATTGAGATAAACGAGACCACTCATCGGAAGATCGCGCACTTTCATGAACGGACTGCAAATTCGATTTCATAATTTCAAGACTTTTTTTATAGAAAACATTTTTGGAAAAAATAAGAGAATTATGGTAATCTTAGACAGATTAACCTACAGCAGACTTCTTCTCTGCGGTTTTGGGTCGAGAAAGTGTTCAGGTCGATTGGGATAGACGAAGAAATGAGGATCATCCTCCTGTGAGATTACATCATCAATAGGTAATCCGAATACGGCCGCGCTTCGTTAAAATTGCATCATGACTATGCAATAACTCACAATGGCGACGATAGTGGGGATAGCGAGTAGAAGTAGTGTAGTGATGTACATGAGAGAGATAGGGAAGGACTAACTAATAAGCTGAGATGGATGGACGATAATTAGCCCCTCCTCCATTTCCCTTTCCTACTCGATCCAAGCTATGCCGTGACCTCAGTTCATTCCATGGCAGCTAATTCCACTTTCCTCTTTGTGATCCAACGACTTAATGGACAAATTGGAGAGAAAGAGAAAGTGAGAGACGAAACCAAGAAAGGGAAAGGGATATCAACATATGCAAGCATCCTGCAAGCATTGCAAAAAGAAAACAAGTAATCCATTGAACTTACAAAGAAAAAACACTAACTTCGCATGCATATATCAAAATTCAGGGTTATTTCTAAACAATAATGATTGAGTACGTGCGAAAACAAGAGGGTTATCGGCATATCGATTTTGACATAACTAAACTCAACTTTCTAGTGTTTTTCTTCTTCGGAAATTCAATCTTGTACAGTATCCCGATGAAACAGTATTCATTCCTGCAATCGCGAGTTTCTCCCATTTCGGCGGGAAGAATAACATCTCATTTCGCATTCTTCTCTATCCAAACCATCAAATGATGATCGGGGAGAAAAAGGAATCGGATAAATTTAGAAATATTATCAAATGATGCTCGATTCTGATTCATTTCCTCCGCAAAATCAGAGTATAAAAAGATGGAAAGAAAATAGGAGAAATAACGACGAAGTATGCATCGATCGACTATTATTCTCTTTTCTCTCGTCTCCATTGGAGCTGCGGGACCCATTCTGCCCGATGATACTGTAATGTGAGTGGATTACGGTAGTCAGGGTGAATCTAATCGATTGCAGGGTCGAAATCCCGGAGAAAGCAGTCAACCACGTCGCTCTTATGGTGAGTTTTTTGTTTGTTTGTTTTTAAAAAAAATTACACTGATTTTAATGGGTAAAGGTAAAAGTAAGGTATAGTAAGGTATGCTAAGGTTTTTATATTTATCTTTACAAATGTATGGAAGAAATTTGAATCGTTTCAGACAAAGGAAGAACACAAGAAGTTGCTTGGATTCCGTATGCCAGCTGATTTGTGAGTGAATGGAAGGAAAAAGAGAAAAAGATGAGAAGGAAGAGAATGAATTGATTCAGACCTGTTTCCAATTGGAACAGAGAAGCATTCGCTAATGTTGATGTTCCCGATTCGAAAGATTGGAGAACTGACGGACTCGTATCTCATGTTAAGGATCAGGTAAGAGGGGAACAGAGATGAAAATGCCAAGTGTAAAATTATAAAGATGCATGCCCTACCGGCATTTTAGGTGATAAGAAATAGTGATTTTTTAAATAGCCGACCTCCCGAAAGAGGTGAGGACGATATGCGCACATGAGAAAGTTCAACGCACACCCTCTTGCTCCTCACAATATCTGGAGGTGTTTATTAGTGTTGTAAGATTGTTCAATAGAATGCGCATGCAAAGTGTGTATTAAACATATAAAATGATACAATCATGCAAAATGTCAAAATTATATTTCCAACATTTACCGAATGCGAGAGATCACACAAAAGTGAGAGAGTCGCCGACGTGCCTGTTTGGTAAACGACGGAACCCCGTGTTTTTACTTTTTGCAATGTTAGTATTATTTGGGTGTCCCAAAAGTTTTGCGACTGTTCCATTTTTTCTCCTCTGCTTATCCCGAAGGGAACTTAGTATAGTTCTATAATGAGACCAACATCTCACCATCATTTTTAAATTGTTACTTGAACAGTAGATCTTAAGCTGCGCAATCGCGATTACTGTAAAGCACTCAACTCATTCGAGTTTTACCATTAGGAATGACATGAAAATTCCAATTTTAGTTGCAAATAGCTTCAGGGAAGAAAATACATAGCTGTTCGAAGTAACAGCAAATTTCGTCATCCCTACGCAATTTTAGGTTTTCCACGTAAATCTCAGAAAATTTTAGAAAATCACTTCGCAATCGATATGTAAATTATTGTAGCCATTAATAATGAATTATAAGCCATGTCATATTGAACAAACTCCAACAAGACATCAGATAATTAAATATGTTGAAAACATTGAACCTTGCAGCCTCAGGAATTTTGAAAGTGATTTTTTTTATTTCCTTTGCAAGTTTAAGAATTCCACTGTTTAGTGTATGAAATTATTGCTGAACGTATGCTCTACGTTGCAACATTATTGGGAATTTTTGGCTCTCATATTCATCTAGATTTTACTTGTCGAAAATGGGGTCTAAAAATTCGCATCATTGAGCATTTGCTAATATTGCGTCATTACTATGCCATCTTTACTCGAAATTAACATTTTGTTAGATAGACCAATGGTGTGTTATATCATCGTGGGAGAAGGTTCAGAAGTACAGGTTGTAGTTCGCATGATATCATTGAAAAACTAAAAGTCGCAAAACTTTTGGGACACCCTGATATTTTAATGCAATACGAATATCGATTTAAAGAGAAGATGTGGTTCGTGTTGGGCGTTCTCAGCAGTTGGTGCACTAGAGGGACAACAAGCTAAGAAGAAGGGAGAAATCCTCGAATTCTCTGAGCAAAATCTCGTCGATTGTTCTTCATCAGTGAGTAGTTTCCATCTACTATTTTTTATGCAAATTAAAATCCGAGAAAGATTATGGTCATCCCTTCAACTCACCACTACAAATTGTTACTTTTACTTGCTAAAACTCGATGTTTGAGTTCGGTAACTATGGATGCACCGGAGGTTTAATGGACAATGCATTCCAATATGTGAAGGAGAATGGAGGAATCGATACTGAGGACTCCTACCCTTACATGGGAGATGTGAGTTATGAAGAAGATGACTATACTGTAGACTGTAGTTATGAAATGGGATGGAATGGGATGGATAACGGAGATTGACGTCTGTGAGTACCTCAAATGCATGTGTATTTGAGGAGGAGACGTGTCGTTTCAACAACAATACCATCGGAGAACGAGATTCTGGATTCGTCGATCTTCCCCGTTTCGATGAAAATGCACTCAAGGTATACTCATTTCGCTCGATATATATATATATATATATATATATATATAGGGAGAGAGGGAAAATGTAAACAGCTCTCCAGCACACATTTTTATCTCAACGCTTTCAAATAGTATTACGGTCGAGATGATTAACAAAGGTGTTCTCTAAGTTTTCGGAAACTCCTCACTTTTAAAAATAAAAAAAAAGATTTTTTTAAAACTTCTTGTTTTCCATCACAGACGGCCGTTGCAACGATCGGCCCCATTTCCGTCGCGATTGATGCCAACCACTTATCATTCATGAGATACAAAGGAGGTCAATCGATACTTGAAACTACCGTACCAACTTGTGGTTGAGGAGTCTTCTACGAGGAAGAGTGCAACGGTATCAAGCTGAACCACGCAGTTCTCGTTGTGGGATACGGTACTGATGAGAACGAGGGAGACTATTGGCTTGTCAAGAACAGGTACGGTAGATCCGGCTTCTAGTTCAAAGATACTTGGTAGATCAGTTATAAACATGAAGTTTTATCGATTTTCTCACTTTCAGCTATGGCGAAGGATGGGGAGAGGATGGATACATTCGCATTGTTCGTAATAGAAACAACCACTGTGGAATCGCCACATACGCTTCATATCCTATTGTGTGAATGATTAATCGATAAAGATATCCAAACTACATTGATGCAACATTATAAAAAGAGATTTATTCAGTACCCAGACACAAGAGTGCAATTAGACAGCGAATATTCATCTCCAATCTGAAATTGATTCGATCAATTGGGAACGACTGCAGAAGGATAACTAGCCGGGATGTGGTGAGGTTAAATACACTACGCTCTATGCATAGTTCTGGGTGCAAGTTTTGTCCAGGGGTAATTCGGAAGATAACTCCAAGTTCGGTCCAGGGGGAGCTCGGTAGCCTTTTAAAGGTTCGGTCCAGGGGAACCTCGGTAGCTTGCGTCAGGTTCGGTCTAGGAGGAATTCGGCAGCTAACTCCAGGTTCGGTCCAGGGGGACCTCGGTAGCCTTCCTCAGGATCGGTCCAGGAGGAGTTCGGCAGCTTGCTTAAGGTTCGGTCCAGGGGGAGTGCGGGAGCTAACTCCAGGTTCGGTCCAGTATCGATACCAAAAAGAAGAAGGGATATAGGTAGGGTCCACAACGTCCGCCCACTTCTCGCGCACCCGGATTTGACAAAAAATGAAAATTCGAGAGCACAAGCGTAATTCGAAACGATATGAGGTATATTATGGCTTGTTTTGGAGCTCTTGGAGAGCGCAATCGATTTTGCCTATATCAGGGATGATCAGAGAACGTTGAGGTGTCGAAAAGTGAAAATTAATTTCGAAATCGTCGAAATTGGGCTTAATAATGAACTCACAACTCCTGATATACCCGCATTATATTCTTTTGATTTTTATTACAAGAGAAAAAGAAATCAAAATCGGCGACTCCGAATTGTGCTTTCGTTTGCAAAAATAGTGCGTGAAAATAGGGGTTTTAAGAGTACGAGAGTATCAACATTACGGTTTACTGTAAATAGCAATGGTTTTCGCAAAAGGGGAATTGAACTTGCGAGATCCCGTTCACAAAGCAAACGCTCAACCCACTGCGCCATGAGAGCAGATGCTTACTCTCTGCATGTTCCTGCACTTCCGCGGCGCTTTAACACGCGCAATCCTCCAAAATGATGCGCCATCGTACTCTCCATACCTTCAAAACTACTACTTATCTTCTTTTTGGTATCGATACTGGACCGAACCTAAACTACTTATCTTCTGGCATACCATCAAAATATCTCTAATTAAGCGCGCTATGCCCCTAGAAAGATGTGGGAATAGGCTCCGCCCCTCCCCCCTCTCGTCGCGTCTTCTCTCCCTCTCACAACAGTCGAAGCGCGCGTGGTTTTTGAGGTGTAGCTCGGCTCAGAGATAAGATATCGACCTAAATCCAAAAGATTTGTCTTAATCAGACATGTAGGCACACTTTGACACTACATTCTACCCCAGTCGGTCACTTCCGCTGACCACGTTGTGGCCCCTAGATATAGGTTTTCATTAAAAAAAAAGTATCTAAAAGTAATTTACAAACAAACATTTGAGTCAGGGCTGTGCGTAAAATAAGTTTCGTAAAATTTTCGTAAAACGTAAATTTTACGAAAAAAATTTCGTAAAAATCGTAAAATTCGTAAAATTTTCGGAAAAAAAATCAAAAGTTAAAAATCAATTATTTTACCGAAAATTACTCCACAACGTCTTGATTTTGCATTTAATTAAAGTTTTAACTAAATCAATCGTTGGTAAAAAAATAGTAATCAGGAAAAAAAAACAAAACCTGCACTTTTTCAATGAGATTGCAATGACTGGAAAATTTTTTTTTTTCGAAAAAAGACCAAGTTAAGTGCGCTATTCGCCAAAAAAGTAACCTATTTTTCTTAGGGAAGTTTTACGATTTTTACGAAAATATTTCGTAAAATTTTACGACGTATTTTTTTTACGAAAAAAGTCGCAAAATCGTAAAATCGTAAAACGTAAAATGCACAGCCCTGATTTGAGTAGGAGAACTGTCATTTCAACAACAATACAATCGGTGAACGTGACAGTGGACATGTAGATCTTCCCCATTATGACGAAGAGACCCTCAAGGTAACTTAATTTTGAGTACGAATCTTTTTTTACTTTGCTCACTAATTCTTTGGTGTCTCTGTTTAGCTCTGGCATTTTCACAGTGGAAAAGGTAACCGTCGATCTTCCTCCCCGAGGGAGGGGACCTGGGATTCCACTGGGAAAGAGGGAGGGGACCTGGGATTCCACTGGGAAAGAGGGAGGGGACCTGGGATTCCACTGGGAAAGAGGGAGGGGACCTGGGATTCCACTGGGAAAGAGGGAGGGGACCTGGGATTCCACTGGGAAAGAGGGAGGGGACCTGGGATTCCACTGGGAAAGAGGGAGGGGACCTGGGATTCCACTGTGAAAGAGGGAGGGGACCTGGGATTCCACTGTGAAAGAGGGAGGGGACCTGGGATTCCACTGGGAAAGAGGGAGGGGACCTGGGATTCCACTGTGAAAGAGGGAGGGGACCTGGGATTCCACTGGGAAAGAGGGAAGGGACCTGGGATTCCACTGGGAAAGAGGGAGGGGACCTGGGATTCCACTGTGAAAGAGGGAGGGGACCTGGGATTCCACTGGGAAAGAGGGAGGGGACCTGGGATTCCACTGTGAAAGAGGGAGGGGACCTGGGGTTCCACTGGGAAAGAGGGAGGGGACCTGGGATTCCACTGGGAAAGAGGGAGGGGACCTGGGATTCCACTGTGAAAGAGGGAGGGGACCTGGGATTCCACTGTGAAAGAGGGAGGGGACCTGGGATTCCACTGGGAAAGAGGGAGGGGACCTGGGATTCCACTGTGAAAGAGGGAGGGGACCTGGGATTCCACTGGGAAAGAGGGAAGGGACCTGGGATTCCACTGGGAAAGAGGGAGGGGACCTGGGATTCCACTGTGAAAGAGGGAGGGGACCTGGGATTCCACTGGGAAAGAGGGAGGGGACCTGGGATTCCACTGTGAAAGAGGGAGGGGACCTGGGGTTCCACTGGGAAAGAGGGAGGGGACCTGGGATTCCACTGGGAAAGAGGGAGGGGACCTGGGATTCCACTGGGAAAGAGGGAGGGGACCTGGGATTCCACTGGGAAAGAGGGAGGGGACCTGGGATTCCACTGGGAAAGAGGGAGGGGACCTGGGATTCCACTGGGAAAGAGGGAAGGGACCTGGGATTCCACTGGGAAAGAGGGAGGGGACCTGGGATTCCACTGGGAAAGAGGGAGGGGACCTGGGATTCCACTGGGAAAGAGGGAGGGGACCTGGGATTCCACTGGGAAAGAGGGAAGGGACCTGGGATTCCACTGGGAAAGAGGGAAGGGACCTGGGATTCCACTGGGAAAGAGGGAAGGGACCTGGGATTCCACTGGGAAAGAGGGAAGGGACCTGGGATTCCACTGGGAAAGAGGGAAGGGACCTGGGATTCCACTGGGAAAGAGGGAAGGGACCTGGGATTCCACTGGGAAAGAGGGAAGGGACCTGGGATTCCACTGGGAAAGAGGGAAGGGACCTGGGATTCCACTGGGAAAGAGGGAAGGGACCTGGGATTCCACTGGGAAAGAGGGAAGGGACCTGGGATTCCACTGGGAAAGAGGGAAGGGACCTGGGATTCCACTGGGAAAGAGGGAAGGGACCTGGGATTCCACTGGGAAAGAGGGAAGGGACCTGGGATTCCACTGGGAAAGAGGGAAGGGACCTGGGATTCCACTGGGAAAGAGGGAAGGGACCTGGGATTCTACTGGGAAAGAGGGAAGGGACCTGGGATTCCACTGGGAAAGAGGGAAGGGACCTGGGATTCCACTGGGAAAGAGGGAAGGGACCTGGGATTCCACTGGGAAAGAGGGAAGGGACCTGGGATTCCACTGGGAAAGAGGGAAGGGACCTGGGATTCCACTGGGAAAGAGGGAAGGGACCTGGGATTCCACTGGGAGAGAATTCCGGAGAGTCGACAGTAGTAGATACTATCGCATCTCGTGATGGCCGGTACTTTTGCAGATATGTGTTGTATTAAAATAATTGCAGACTGCAGTAGCAACAGTAGATCCAATCTCCGTTGCTATCGACGCCCATCACGATTCATTCAAATTCTACACAGGAGGTCGATCAATACTCGCATAAGACTACCGTACCCGGGGTGTCGTTGCAGGAGTCTACTACGAGAAAGAATGCAGCCAGCTGAAATGCAGTTCAGAGCTGGGATTTTTTGAAAAAAATTTCAAAAAAATTTTGATCAAAAAATTCAAAAAAAAATTTCTTTCAAAAATTTTTTGATCAAAAAATGTTTCACGCGGATTTTTGGAATTTCAAAAAATATTTTTTTTTAAATATCAAAAATGAAAAAAAAACATCTATCTATATGTGATTCTCTCGGATTGGAACCGTCATAGGCATATCACAAATCTAAGATCTGAATTGGTCAATCCGAATAATTATTTCGAATTAGGCGCTAAAATTTGACGCGTTTCGTACTAATTTCGGCAAAATGCTTCTCTATTTTTGTAAAATATTTTTAAAATTTTTTTTGAAAAAATTCAAAAAATCAAAATACAAAAATCCCAGCCAAAAAAAAATTCAAAAAATCAAAATAAATTACCCTGACACGCTATTTCTTATGAGATTTCCCAAGTTGGCATCAAGCTTGATATCAACTTGGAATTCAACATTAGACTTGATACCAAGTTGTGTCTGTAGTAGTGTGGTGCAAACGAACTCGAATTAAATGAACTCGAACCCCGATTGGTTTGCGATCGCTCGCGAGAAATGAGCTCGCTCTAAATGGGCGCCCGCTTTGGAGGGCTAAAATGAACTCGGGGAAAACGAACGTTCGTTTACACCGGGCTTGTGGGGGGTTCGCATTAAACGAACTAGTTCGTTTTCCCCTCATTCGATTGTGATTGTCTAAAAGTGCGCGCGTTTTGGATATGTTTCAGCCATTTAAACATTGCGCTAGGGGTAAATTTATGTGCTGATTCTCGTGGTGAGGTTCTCTTTATGATAATGTGTAATCTCAAATCCCTTTTTAATAGGCAGTAACTTCTACAGTAACCCGGCTTTCAGTAATTGAATGATCTAGGAGTATTGAGTGTTCATTGGGACAGCGTGTAAGCATGGTTTCGAGTTGGTCAAAGTGGCATGCTGTAACTTATCCGCCTTGGGTCCCGCAGCGAAAACAACATACCGTAATCGTACTTACCGTAATCCGGAAATATAAGGGTGTCCCGAAAGTCTTTGCACTTTTTAACGTTTTTGCTTCTCTCTCGTTTCGCCTCACCCGTATGGGACATTGTTGTAGTATGTTAGTATGAGGGCCAGCTCTCACTACTTTTCGAGTGTTGACTAGGGAGATGTGAGGCACACGGTGCCTTCTGTAGAACTGCAAACTTACCATACACAGACCTGAACTTCACTAGTTTTGAAATTTTATCTCGAGTAGGAGTGGAAAAAGTTAGTACAAAGTGCCAAATGAGTCAACGGGTGATTGCCGACACTTTCTGAATAATTTCGTCATCACTACGTAACAATGAAATTTCAACGTGTTTTTTGAACCGCTGAAATTTTCTACGCAAAATCGGTGGCTATGAATTCCTATTCGCCTATAAGTGTGTATAAGCCATTTTTGGGGGGAATTGGGGCTGAAGAAGTAGGAAATTTGAAAATGTCGAAAATAAATTTCTGACTATTTTCGAGTTTTCATTAATGACGAAGAAATTATCAAGAGTTAGACCTGGAAATGCAAGTTAAATTCACTCTAATTACACACGTAAAGTCGTATTTGATTAGCTTCAATATTCATAAAGATTTAGATTCAGAAAGGTATGTTTCGGAAATCATTTAATTGCATATTGCATCACTACTAGGTAATATTCCAACAAGCCAACAGCATAATTAATTTCGTTATTTTTTTGTATTGATAAGACATGTGACATTTCGTGGCCAGGAAGTGTATTTTTTCTAAAATTTTCGAAAAAATGAAAGTGCAAAAACTTTCGGGACACCCTTATACGAAATTGAGAATACAGAGCCGGGGTGTGTTGCATGATGTAGACCTCGAGTAGTTATTAACGGAGGGGGATACCGTAATCATCATACCGTACTCTCAGCTACAGTAACCCTACCGTAAGACGATTTGCAAAATTGTCCCGATTGGATATGCTTCAGCCATTTAAACATTGCGATAGGGGTACATTTACCGTATCTACCGTATCCGGGGACATAGTAGCGGGGTTACCGTAACCTACGTTTATGAAAATGAGCAAAACGTCTCTGTTTTTATTGTCAGGACCCTGAGTAGGCAATGTAAGAATTGTATACCGTTTCAAGAATAACTTTCGTATTTTGGTAGTTTGGTAGGTTTCTGTAACCTGGATTGCTGTAGATACTCGACGGTTATCTTCTATAACAATTCCGAGCCGATCGGGACAATTTTGCAAATCGTCTTACGGTAGGGTTACTGTAGCCGAGAGTACGGTATGATGATTACGGTATCCCCGTCAGTTAATAACTACTCGAGGTCTACCTCATGCAACACACCCCGGCTCTGTATTCTCAATTTCGTATTTCCTGATTACGGTAGGTACGATTACGGTATGTTGTCTTCGCTGCGGGACCCAAGGCGGATAAGTTACAGTATGTCACGTTGATTTTGGTGGACCCAACTCGAAACCACGCTTACACGATGTCCCAATGAACACTCAATACTCCTAGATCATTCAATTACTGAAAGCCGAGTTACTGTAGAAGTTACTGCCTATTAAAAATGGGTTTGAGATTACACATTATCATAAAGCGAACCTCACCACGAGAATCAGCACATAAATTTACCCCTAGCGCAATGTTTAAATGGCTGAAACATATCCAAAACGCGCGCACTTTTAGACAATCACAATCGAATGAGGGGAAAACGAACTAGTTCGTTTAATGCGAACCCCCCACAAGCCCGGTGTAAACGAACGTTCGTTTTCCCCGAGTTCATTTTAGCCCTCCAAAGCGGGCGCCCATTTAGAGCGAGCTCATTTCTCGCGAGCGGTCGCAAACCCGGGCGTTCGCGAAATGGTTCATTTGCACCACACTAGTCTGTAGGTTTGGAATCATGTGAATTGGCTAAACATTGAAAGACAGGAACAAGTGTTACTTAGTAGATAAGTTACGCATTTAATTTTCTAGGTATGGAAGAGAAATCAAATTGTAAAAAAATAATTTACTCAATTTCAGCTGGGGAGCGAAATGGGGAGAGGATGGATACATTCGAATGGCTCGTAATAAAAACAACCACTGTGGAATCGCCACTCTCGCTTCATATCCTATTGTATAATTGATTAGTCGATAAAGTGATATTCAAACTAAACGTTACACAAAAGAGAGGACGTGATCTACTCTAACATATTTTTTTAAAATTATGTAGACTTTCCATTCTCATTCATATTGATCTCCTATCTGAAATGCCCTCATTTCACTCTTTCAATGGTCACTCATTTCCTTTCCCCTCTCTATCATTCATTCATCCAAAGTCCATTCCCTTCTCTCTCCTCGTCAGCTGCCCCTACTGGCTAGCCTTTTTGTCTCTCACTTCACGTGATCTATCAGATGACTCTGAGAGAGAGAGAACAACCAGGAGGTTTCCTTCCTCCTAGGGTTCCCCCATCACTTACATGATCAGAGCACGCATACGTGGACACGAGGGTACTGTAGCACCGTGCCAGTGGGGTAAAGGTTTTCAGGGAACTATACTGTACAGCCTGTGCAAAAGTGAAAATGACCTGGACACAAGGGAGTGGGGAGTTGAAAATGGCTATTCGAAGGTTCACTGTGCGTCGGGAGCATCCGCAATCAACTATGCTGAAAAGGGGGCACTGGGCAAAAAGGACAAATGATGCCCACCTGTGATAGTACGGTTCGGAGATCGCCTTGGGTACCCGACATCCTCAATTTCTGGATCCCCAATCGTCCCTAGCAGATCATTCCTTCCTTTTCTCGACCATCAGTCTGATCTTCTCTTCCTCTGATCCCTCGCCCTCTCCTTCAATTTCCGTGTCCTCTCGTGTCCCTCTCTGCCCCTTCTGAGAGAAAGAGAGAGAGAGAGAGAGAGAGAGAGAGAGAGAGAGAAATCACCTGATCTCTTCCCTTCCCTTCTCCTCTTTTCTCGGTCCTTCCCGTCCCTTCCCTCCAAAAAGGGCGGAGTCTGACTCTCTTCCCACTATAAAAGCGATTTGTCCATCATCACAGACTAAGAGGTCATTCGAGATGGCTCGAACCACTCTCGTCCTTCTCTTCGTCCTAGCGGCAACTGCACTCTCCTACAACCTCAGGTACCGTAGTACTCCCACCACGTCGTTACGGTAGTACTAGATTACGGTAGTAGAGAGCCTGTTATCGATTTGTTGTGCAGGAAGGAGAAGACGATCAAGCAGAAGATCGACGAAGCCTTCGCCAAGTGGGAAGACTACAAGGAGGACTTCGGTGAGTTATACGGTATCCGATCGATAACTGACTGACTACTGTATCCCTATCAACGACTGACTTTCTAGACAAGGAGTTCGAGACTGACGAGGATGAGTCCAACTACATGGAGGCTTTCGTCAAGAATGTGATCAGGTGAGAGAGACTACGTCATTCCACAGGCCGGTCAATCTTACAAAAAGGGGTTTGTGGTGAGAGAGTGTGTAAAATAGAGAGACACTCTTACTTTTGCATGCTCTCTCGCCCTGACTCCTTTTCTGTAGAGTTGGAATCATGTGGAGAGGGGGATTTGAGATAGGGGAAAAGAGGCTAGGGAACGGCTGCTAGTCGTTGTTTAGAACGGGATTGCTCATAGGGTAGAGGGGGAAGTGATATCTCTCTCTGTCTCTCTCTCTCTCTTTGATTCATTGATCGACCACTCATTATGCACACTCAGAATCGACGACCACAACAAGAAGGACAAGACTTTCGAGCTCGGCCTCAACCATATCGCTGATCTGGTAGGTCATTTTCCCCTCTGATCAATCGATAATCCCCCTCATTTCAGCCCTTCTCCCAGTACCGCCGTCTCAATGGCTTCCGTCGCTCCTTCATGGACAGGTACGGTAGACTATAATTACGATAGCCTGCTGTAGACGTGTGATTACGGTATAGTGAATATCGATTGATTTGCAGACGTCAGTCCAACGCCACTCGTTTCCTCGTCCCCTACAACGTGGAGGTTCCCGATAGCGTCGACTGGAGAGAGAAGGGCCTCGTCACTCATGTCAAGAACCAGGTATCGTACCTCAATCGATATCATGTCGGGATTACGGTACTAATCAATCGATAATCAGGGAATGTGTGGATCGTGCTGGGCGTTCTCTGCCGTCGGAGCTCTTGAGGGACAGCACGCTCGTGCCAGTGGAGAGATGGTCGAGCTGTCGGAGCAGAACCTCGTCGATTGCTCCACCAAGGTACGGTAGGAGTACGGTAGCGAAGAAATACGGTAGATACCAATCGATATCGATCGATCTCAGTTCGGAAACCACGGATGCAACGGAGGTCTGATGGACTTCGCCTTCGAGTACGTCAAGCAGAACCACGGAATCGATACTGAGGACTCTTACCCCTACAAGGGAAAGGTACGGTAAACAACGGGGGATACGGTAGTCGGAGTAGGGTACTTATCGATCGATATTGTCAGGACATGAAATGCCACTTCGACAAGAAGCACATTGGAGCTGATGACTCTGGATACGTTGACACTCCTGAGGGAGATGAGGATGCACTCAAGGTTGGTAGAGAGAGAGAGAGGGAGAGAGAAAGATCAAAGATCAATCGTTGATATCTCAGGCTGCCGTCGCCACCATTGGTCCCATATCTGTTGCCATCGATGCTGGTCACCACTCTTTCCAGCTCTACAAGAAGGGTACGGTAACTGATGCACTCTTTATCGATTGATAGAATGGTTTGACCATAATCTGAGTCGTTATCAGAGTGTAAAGGTAACGACTCTTATGGTCATCTCTCAATTCGCCATAATCGCCTTATCAGTTCTTATCACTTTAGAAGGGACAAACAGAGGGTTCACGTGACCGATGTTATCGATCGATATCGAAACCCTACCGCAACCCTCGTGTCGTTGCAGGAGTCTACTACGAGCCTGAGTGCTCTCCCGATGGTCTCGACCACGGAGTTCTGCTTGTCGGATACGGAACTGATGAGGAGCACGGAGACTACTGGCTCGTCAAGAACAGGTACCGTATCCTCATCTACCGTATTCTTCCAGTAGTCTAACCTACCGTACCCTCACATTTTCCAGTTGGGGCGCTGGATGGGGAGAGAACGGCTACATTCGCATGGCTCGCAACAAGAACAACCACTGCGGAATTGCCTCCAAGGCATCGTATCCTCTCGTCTAATCGATTTATCGATCGATGAGACTACAGTACACTACCTCCGAGTGACGGGACTTCTCCGTCCGCTACCGTAATACTCTAGCAATCGAGATTTGCGGGTCATTCCATGGCTATTTCATGTCTGTACACTGTACCTTTCCGTATGATAAATTATTCCCAATGTACTTTCACCTCGTTCTGTGAACACATTTGAAGTCACGTGGGAACGACAGTTCATTAGCTGATGCAAGGGGGGAATTACAAAACCCGTTCCCATACTCTGCCCCCATAGATCGACCAGAGGGTGAAAAGAGAAGGGGAGAGACTAATGAAAAACGTGAGTACTCTCACATGATCAGAATATGATTCATCGTCTATGTTACAGTGAAATAAAGCTAGCCGTTCCAAAGGGACCGAGGAGATGTCTTCGAATCAAACTTCCTATTTCACCATTTACGTTGTAATCATTGGAGTCCCTTCATCTAACAGTGCATTCATTTTCTCCATATGTACTCACTTAATCTCAATAATTTTATTTACAAATCTATTTCAACCAATAAATATGTTAATCAGCATAGAACGAAGTCTTATCCGTGACACGAAAGCATCCATTATGGTACTACGGGGTGACAGGAAGGGAGAAGAGGGTGGAGGAGGAGGGGATTACGTTATTATCACCCAATGATAACATTATTATTCTCGAAGGGGTGCAAATTGTACATTCGACCGATGGGGCAGAGAATCACAGGGGAGAGAAGGAAGCGCTCACTAGTCAGAGGGAAATAATTCTAAGCTGGCCAGCGACGACTTCAAAGTCTAATAGGCGCAGGGGAGCGAGGCGTTCAGACTTTGAAAGTCGTCGCTAGATAGACTAGACTTATCGATTCGTATCTCTGAAAATTGGAGAGGGGGGTAGATCACCTCTGAATGACATGGCTATCGTACAACTCCTTCGTTGCTTGTGTCATCAATTCTTGTGTGCACTCGGGAACTCTACCGACCACACGAGCTGAAAATACAATTATAGACACGCATTTCGGCATTTTGAAACGAAAGTAAAGGTAATTTTTTTTAAATTACAACTTCGAAAGGGTTACATGGCCGCCTATCGAACCTTGAAATATGAAACCATGGCCCTTTGTCTAATCGTCAAAACACTCTGATGTAATCTCTCTCTCCTCTTACTCACCAGGATTGCCAGCAACCACAGAGAAAGGAGGGAAGATGGAATCAGAGGGAATCACTGCTCCCGGCTCAACTCTGAATACACACAATGAATGATAGCAACACGGAAGGAGCCCCGTCATACATTTTAAAACACGGCCAAAACCCGTGGACAAGCTTTCGAAGGAGGCAGTTATGACAGTATATTTAGAAATATTCGTCAGGGTGAGATTAGTAAGAATCAATTGGAATCTGAAGAGTTTTATGGGACTTGTAGTATGGTTTATTGATTTACCAATAATCCGCATTGTGTGTGGGACGAAAATGAATGGAAAAATAACGAAAATGCCCGTGTCGATCACTCCGTCGTTTATGATGCATCCTTCACTCTAATCAATAATCACAATAATATTGATTGTCTCACTTGCAACACTCTTTGATGATGGATGATCTACCCAGAATTGCGCCCTTTCCAATGTGAGTGTACGAACCTGCAATAAATTACTCACGTGCCACTTTGACGTTTCCACTAGAAAATAACCTCTGGCTGAACTCACATGTATAATAATTGACCCTCTCCTGATATCTACCGTAACCCATTGATTCCTCTAATCTACCATAATCCTTCCGTCCTTAATGTCCTCTATGAGCCCACGAGGGGCACGATAAGAAGTGCGCATCTGGTTGCAGTGGAATGCAGACTGATCGTTTGAGTGACCACGATTGATGCACTCTCTATCTCTGTCCTTCCCTTTTCCCCGCACTCTCTCGGCTTCTCTAACCACATAGTTTCGTCCGAACAAAAGTATTTTTTACCAGTTTCATAGCCAAACCTGTCTGAAAATATCGACACTGGTTATCCCAAGTTGATGGAAACTGGCCATACTATTATGGGCCTCTTGCATATTTATAAATTGGTTTAGAGTAGTGATTTTTTGGTTCGAAAAATCACCGTAATTTCAGTCATCAAAAATGTGCATAGATCAAAGTTGGCGTTGGCGAAAGTGGAAAATGTGGGTTGGGATTTTCAAGTATGAGTATAAAAAAACAACAACAAAATGTGGGTTGGTTTTTTTTCTCATAGGCAGTATTTTTCTCAAAATCCAAAAATATGAATAGGGATTTTCAAAAACTTGCCTTGAAAATATCAAAATGCGGGTTGGCTTCGTCGTTTATTCCGAACCTTTTTACCTATGAAAATGTGTCTCTAACAATCTCGAGAGTATTTCAAATTGAGAGATTCATACCAATCTGAGCAGCGACGAGGACACAATCTTCTTCCACTATCACAAAGTCTCCAATGTGCATCGGGAATATCGTCGCTCCCTCAAAGATCAAAGATCAACTGATGACAAGAATATTAGAGATGCATCGACAGACGTTTACGACACACTGTAGATTGATGATATTTGCACACCTCGCGTGGAAATAAGCAGGAAATTTTTTTTAATGAGTGAGGCAAATTATTACCTTGGAGAATTTTCTGTGACTGGATCGTATGAGAGTTCTCTCTCCGATGAAACAATATTTTCCCATTCGAATACCAGTCAAATCTCCTCGTAGCATGCAATCACGCATTAGAATTGTCTGAAATACGTCGTTGTATTCTCTCATAGACTGTGCACGACCTCGCCATGGAAAACCCGACCTTCATTCTGATAATAGTATTTACATAATACGCCATAAGTCAAATAGGTCGCAAAAGAGTATAGGCACTTCTGCACGGTGTTCTGACTATATTGTGAGGCAATTTGTTGTTGAATTTTGCAAACAATTCAAACCAAATTTTAGGTCGATTTATCAAAAAATTGGACAATATGCACTTCAGCACACGATTTTAAGCATTTGTGCACGGAGTACCTCACTTGTCATACCTTTCCATGGATGACAATGTTCTGACTGCCAAAGAGAGCAGCACTCTTGAAGATTTTGTTACCCGACGATGTTTGTGTGTACTCATCAGGCGACAATTTCACTTGAGGAAAATCCATTCTGCAAATAAAATCGATAATGGCCTCTCTGTGATCTACCATCACGATATTACTACAGTACTTCAACTGCACATTTCTTACGACAGCCAATACTTGAAATGAATCATAATTTATTAATTAACATATTATAAAAGTAGCACAAAAGCGGATAATCGATAAGGACACTGAGTGAATACAGTAGACCGTGGTATGCACAATTTATATCACATTCGATCACCCCTCAAAAAGCAGTGGGATCGAGGGATGAAACAAAACTATAAATGAGAGGGAGAAGTATGAACATGCGAAGTGAATCACTGCCTCGTTAGAATCAATCGATAAAGCGAAAAGAGACACGCGAAAAGGGAATAGATCAATCGATCAACTGGTTTATTGATTGATCGAGTCTCAGATCGAATTGAGGGATGAGCAACAGGCAGTGGGGAGAATGGAAGGAAAGGGGAAATGGATGTACTTGATTATCGATCGATCGATAATCTCTCTACACCATCTGGCCGAATACAGGATTGTGTCTGCAGATGGACGGTCCTTTCTCCATGTATTCCGCCTTCGAATGAGCCACTTGGTAGAATTCAGGCTGCGTCGATAAATGACATAATTAATTAGAAATGTTATTTTAACAAAAAACCGTTGAATAAAGTAATGTAGACACGGTTAGTGTCTACACCAAGGGCCGAAACACTATCTCGCTATCTACTTACAATTAGGCTGATCTTTGAACACTTCTCAATTGTCGACTAGTGATTGTAGAATGTCAAAACGATATCACTAAATACTACCAAAGTGTGCTCTCGTAATTAAATCACTATTATATCTCACCGTGGAAGCCAGCATCGATCCTCCGAACCAAACTGCATATCTCTGCATCTTATGGGAGATCACTTGCACATCAATTGGCTTCGGCTACAATTATCGATTGATTACTTCCTCATTCTCTTTATAATATCATCGTTCTCTGATCTATATTTTTAACTGTTTGAATTCCACCGGCAATGATTGAAGCCTTGTGAAATAATCTTATCAGCGTTCATTAGGGACTATGCTAATGAGAGAGAATCAGAGAAGCAGAGATGCATTCAAAGTACTTCGTTCCACCTGGTGTCATTCCACACTATCACTCTGACGTCCTTAGTCATAATTAATCCCCATCGAGGGACCATACTAGGTTAGAAATACCGGTAAGTAGCGTTGACAAACAAACATTTTTCAGGCCCGCTACAAAAATATGTTTCTTTACCATTATGGCTTTCAATGTCTACTAGTATAAATCTGTTCAAGAATTCTGCTAAAAGTACGACAGAAAAAAGGAAGATTCAATTGAGATCATCGTAATACCCTTAGATTTCCTCCAGCTATGGCCTCCGATGCACTCAATCGATAATCGACCAACTTCTTCACATCTCTCTGCATACGACGAGAGAAGTCCTGCATTTAGATTCTTGAATATGATTCGGATCTAGCACATCTATCAAGGCGCAGCCTATTGAGCCGTACTTATGTGGTGTTAGTTTCTTGGAAAAGAAAATGGAAAAAGGGTGTTAGTTTTTCCTAGGGACGGTGGTCGTGTAAATGAAACCGAAAGATAAATTACAATTTTGTGCTCCATCGGAAGCTGAGTGTGCCCCATTTCGACTTTTCAATGTACTGTTTGCAAAATATAACTAAAATAACAAGAAAAACTAGCAGGGTGTGTTGAGGTTAAACTACGTTATGGTAGGGTGCGCACTACGTTTTCAAAGAATGGTTCAGGGGGGCGTTCAATTGCAGGGCACAGTTCGGTCCAGGGGGAGCTTTGCAGCCGACTCCAGGCTCGGTCCAGGGGGAGCTCTGTAGCCGGCTCCAAATTCGGTTCAGGGGAAGCTTTACAGCCGGCTCCAAGTTCGGTCCAGGGGAATCTCGATAGCCGGCTCCAGATTATATTGAAGCTCGACTTATGTTGGGGAGTGTTAATCGCTACAAAGAGTACCGTCTTATTCCGTTGCAAAAGGCTTTCACAACGGAAACGCAAGATACAGTGCGTTCAGAACGTTTTCGAACACTTTCCCGACATCACAAAACGCTTTTCCTGTAATCCCCTACGCTCTCTGAATCATTTTGGAACTTTTCGAAAATTTCGATTTTCCGCGTTAAAACGTGTTAGAACACGTTCTGACACGTTTCTGACATCGCAAAACACTTTTCCTGTGATCCCCTACGCTCTGTGAATCATTTTGGAACTTTTCGAAAATTTCGATTTTCCACGTTAAAACGTGTTAGAACACGTTCTGACACGTTTCTGACATCGCAAAACACTTTTCCTGTGATCGCCGACACTCACCGGTGCGTTTGGAGAAAGTTCGAAAATTTCGATTTTTCATGTTAAAACTCGGCAAAACAGGAGAAATCGTGTTTCGGTACTCAAAACTGTGTTAGAACAGTTTCTGGCACTTGCGAAAAATGCGGCAAAAGAATTGCCCGCGGCGGGGATCGAACCTGGGGGTCTCGGATTCAAAGTTTGGCTCGTAACCCACTTGGCTATGGATTTCGTTAATTAAATTTTGTAAAATTTGAAAGGTATGCCTCCACTACTAGGGAATCGAAATGTCTGTCTGTTTGTGTGTTGGTTTTTTTTCCTTCCGCGTGACGGACGTTTTTCCGTTTTTCCGCTATAATTCGCTTCAAAGATTAGCAATCTTCTCACATCCTTTTGCATGTGATAGGCAACGACGAAACACATCGAAATTAATATTTGAAAAATCGATAATTTCATGGCCAAGTCGGTAGCGAGCTCGACTAAAAATCGGAGGGTCTCAGGTTCGATCCCCGCCGGTGCATAGTCTTTTGCCGCATTTTTTCCAAGTGTCAAATGTGGCCCAAACCCATTTTTTAGTAACGAGATTCACATTTCAGCATCTTTTGCCGAGTTTCGAAGTGAAATATCGATTGATTTCATTTGTTTTCACTCAATTTCACGAAATTTTCGTACATTTCGTTCCAAATCATTCCACATGCCGGCAAACCTCATAGGAAGGGGTGTGGAATGAGAGGACGAGTGAAATCGAGAGGGACTCTCTCACTTTGGCACACTCTCTCGCCCCTGACCCCTTTCTGGAGGCTCGGAATCGTGTATCGGGAAGCTTTATAAATCGCTTGAAAATCACTCTATCTTCTAGGATCCTTTTGCAAACGACAACAGACCAAAATCCCCTTCAAATTTTACAACCTTTAATTGACCAAATTCATAGCCAAGTGGGTTACGCGCTTGACTTCAAATCCGAGACCCCCAGGTTCGAACCCCGCCGTGGGCAAAACGTTTGCCGCATTTTTCGCAAGTGCCAGAAGCCCTTTCAGCACGTTCTTGAGTAACGTGAAACACGATTTCACCTGTTTTGCCGAGTTTTAACACGAAAAATCGAAAATTTCAAAAAGTTACCAATTGATTCGCAGAGCGTGGGGGACCATAGGAAAAGTGTTTTGCGATGTTGGAAACGTGTTCGAACACGCCCGGGAATCCAACACACGGTATCCTGCGTTTCCGTTGAGAAAGGCTGGTGAGGCTGAGAGCGATCGAAAAAAGTTGCCACGGAGCCACGAAGTGGCGTAGTGGCAACTTTTTTCGATCGCTCTCAGCCTCACGAGCTTTTTTTGCAACGGAATAAGCCAGTACTCTTTCTAGAGATTACGAAGTGGCGTAGTGGCGAAGTGGCGAAGTGGCGTAGTAGCAACTTTCTTCGTTCGCTCTCAACCTCACGAGCTTTTTGCAACGGAATAAACCAATACTCTTTCTAGAGATTAACATTCCCCAACATACTAAACTTCCCCTGGACCGTACTTGGAGCCGGCTACCGAGTCCTCCTCCCTGGACCGAACCTCAAGCAAGCTACCGAGTTCCCCCCTGAACCGTGCCAGAAGAAGGCTACCGAGGTCTTCCTGGACCGAATCTTAAGTAGGTTATTTAGCTCCCCCTGGACTGTACCTGGAGCAGGCTACCAAGTTCCCCCTGGACCGAACCTGGAGCCAGCTACCGATCTCCCCCTGGACCGAAAATTTACCCAGAACTGTGCATAGAGCGTAGTGTACGCATAGAGCGTAGTGTACGCATAGAGCGTAGTGTATTTAACCTCAACACATCCCGGCTAGTTCTGGTCGGGAATCATATGCAAAAGGATTTGGGAAGATAGCGCGATTTTGAAGCGAAATATAAGGAAAATGCGAAAAACGTGACCGCCGGACGGACACACAGACACACACAGACAGACAGACAGACGTTCTGAAATAATAGTCTTTAGGAATGCTTCGGAAGGTGAGCAGCACTTGCGACGTTTGAATTCAAGCAGAGCGTTTCGCTGGGTCAAACTCATGATTAGGATGACTAAACTTTAAATAGTTTTTGACTTGCTTTCCAGCTACTATTCTATTACTAAGTCATTAACTAAAACACAAGATGGACATGAGAAGCTAATACATTTCCAACAACTGATACATAAATCTCCTAGCGTTGTACAACGATAAGCTATTACCGTAATCCTCTGTTGAACAAATTTCGAAGAATAATTTAATAGGTTTGGGCTAAGTGTTCATGCTTTATTTTTTGTCATTAATTAGACAGACCCACTCCAAATAACATATTAAAAAAGATCCCGTGAAAATTTAGCCCAAAAATGTATAATCTCGCGTTTAGTGGTTCTCCCGTTGCAAAATGAGCAACTGTCATGAGCGATACCATCTATAGCTCACACTCAGCTGTTAGGATTTCCACTTTCACCATCGGTTCTAGATCTCTTTGTTCCCCTCGCCAATCACTTCCTATAAAAGGGATATTCAATATCATTATGTGACAGAGATGGGATAAAGATCTGCCTAATCGCCTCTAGTCGCTATCCGCTACACACTATGAGCAACCAAGGTTACTCGTCCAAACCTTCGGTTGAGACAACTTTAACAGCTTGTTTCTCGAAATCAGCTCCCCTAATCGATTTTATACTTTGATATCATTATTCTACGTCATATATTCTACTTGTGGCGAAGAAATGGAAAATCAACTCCAAATTCTAAATTTCACGAATTTTTGAGGCCGTCGTTCTGGTTTCCCGGGGAGTGTTCGTTTTCCTCTTCTGGTCTAACTTACTGTTCTTCTTGCTCCCAATTATAAATTAATGATAAAACTCCAAACTAGATACCAGAAAGTATCGAAAACGAACATGAAAAACTCAAGGCACTGGTATACGGTAGAATGGGGGCGAAAGCGTTGCAGGTAGTAGCTCGAAAAAGCGTACTCAAATATTAAGAGCTCCGTCCCTAGTTTTTCCGCCGCCTTTTTCGGAAAATGCCCGAGATTTGAATTCCCGCAATTTCACTATCACGGCTCCCAGTGAAGCTAGGCATGCGAAACTTCGTTTTAAGGTTAATTTTCACGTTTTGAAATCATTAAACAAGTTTCGTATGCCTAGCCCTTCTGGGAATCGAGTTATAAGTGATAATCGATAAATGCGGGAACTCAAATCTTGAGTTTTTTTCCGAAAAAGCGGCGGAAAATAGGGACGGGCGTGTGAATTTATGAGTACGCGATAATGCAGTACTACCTGCGACGCCGTTGGGCTCGAAATACCGTATACCTCTTTTGTAAATTTCACAATTACTTTTCTGGTATTTCGGCGGTTTATTTCGAAAACTCATCACTGCTGTTGGATTGAGAAACATCAAAAGAATATACAACGCACGCGATATTCACAGAACACCTTACAGAAACAGAAATAAACGACTTCGAATATTCGCGAATTTCAATTTTTTGACTTAAAGGCTAATTTCTTCATCATCGGTAGAATTCGTAGTGCAAATCGTGGATTTCAAAGGAGAAAATTGATTGGAGCTTCTGTTATTGAGAAACACGCTATCAAAGTTTCGCATTTTATAACGGGAAAAACACTGTTTTCGTATTTCCTCGAAAACCGCGGAATGCTCTATCGTTTTCTTGCAGTATGTTATGAATAATTGAATGTTCGAGCGATGTAATAAAAAACCAAGAAGGAGCATTCCGCGGTTATCGAGTTATTGACTTTCGAAATAGGCACAACGGAGGATTACGGTAGCCCAAGTCACTTGACTCTTTATTTGAACGGTCTGTTATTTTCTTTTCTATCATTTCTTCATTGCATAATTCACATTGGATTTATTGTTGCGAAGTGGATGTAGAAAACAAAAGACACAACGGTTCATAATGAAAGAACCAATTTTCCGTTTGCGATTCAAAATCACAAACCTGACCAAGTCGCAGCTCCACTTGAAACCAATGGCGTCGCACAAATAGTCTCTCTTTTCAAGCATTTTTATTATTAATTCATAGGTCAAATAAGGTTTTCGCAGGTATCTCGTGCAGAAATGCCTAGAATCGCGTGCCGAAGTGCTTGTTGCCCATTTCTCGATAAATGTGCCAAAAAAGTGGTCAGAAGTACTTGCAACACTCAAAATTTTCGTTTGCCGACATGGTCTGGTCGCCATGCAGAAGTGCCTATCTTCGCTAGCGAAAACCTATTTGACATATGTATTAATTTGACTTAATTTGTAAAATCGAAGTTGATAAGTCGAAATGCGGTATAATAAGCTATCGAATGTAATTTATTCCATTCATCGGCTCTTGTAATTTATTTCATTCATCGGTGTGCAACCCGCCCGTCCCTAGCGGAAAACTAACACCCTTTTTCCTTTTTTCCATTTTCTTTTTCAAGAAACTAACACCACATTAATCAATAGTTGAAACCATAATCTTCGTGCATATAAATGTGAATTAGTGGGAGCAGCTTTAAAAATGAAATGTATACCTTGAACATGGTGGATCCTCCCGACAGTACGATATTCTCGTAGAGTCCTCTTCTCACATCGATTGGACATTGCTGGATGACGTCATCCACGACCTCAGAGATCGGAGTAGTGTAGTCGGCATTGGCGAACTGAAAAAGAGAAAAGTAATCAACAATTATACAGGGGATAGTGAATTTAACTAAACCTGGAACGAGATTTGGCGCTGTTCAAAAAATGAAAATGATTACAAAGCGCCCATTTTACAAAATATAATATTAAGAATTAATACTGAAGCGCGAAAATACCTAGTTCACGCATTCGAATTCAATACTGCATTCATCGCCCATTATCCCTACTTTTGAGGAGTCAATTTACAATGCAAATGACTATACAGTCAAATATTGAATCGAAAAAATCGAAAGAATCTTTCGGTAAGATCATTTCGGAGTCAAGCAGACCCTGAAATAATCCTTCAAATTCGAGAAGACAGTGAATGTGTGAGATGAGTTCACCTCAGGATGGAAGAAAATCTCGGGACCGAGGAATCTCTCATATCCGACATCAACGACGAACGGCTTCTTAGAGATGTTGTTGATTCCCTCGTAAGTCTGCAAATTAGCATAATTTAAGTTTAATTCTTTTAGTAGGAACATAGAGTATTTCAATTGCACAGCCAAAAAATATATATAAACTCGCTCGTGATTATTTTTTCGAACTCATTCTGCGCAAAATTCCATGGGTGGAAAGTGGAAAACAGTATTTTCCTCCATTTCACAACTTTCCACAAATTACATTTGCGCAGCATCAGATCGGAGAACGGAATGCTATTTTGAATGACTATTAGTATTAATAAGTACCTTCATCCACTTGGATCCGTCAGTGTCATATCTCGTGAACTCCTTGAGGATATCCGGACACACGTACGAGTATCGCTCCTGATGAATGGGTGCTTAGATAATGGAAAAGGAGGTATCACACTTTCAGAAGATACATCTGAGACTATTTCGCTATACTGAAGGAATGCATTACAATTATCAACCCAAGTAAGTAAATAATTTTAGTCTTCACCTACTGCATTGTTATGTTCTCGCTGGGAACCATGCTGGCAACAGAAATTCATGGGGTTTCACTAATTTCTACTCCTGTTCATACCCATTTATCGAAAATATTAAAACTCGCATTTATAATAAAGATTAGGCATTTCTGCACAAAATATCCGTGAAGACCTAATTATTCGCAATTTGTGAATCGCAAACAGTGACGTGTAAATGAAATTAAAAATATTCATGAGTGTAAATTGTATTTGCGCTAACCTTGATAGCCTTGGCAACTTCGTAGCTTTGCTCTGCGGGAATGTTTGGTTCTCTGTCTCGAAGAAGACTCTGGATGAAGTACGTGATGTCACGACCGGCTGAAAAGAGAAGAGATCAAAGATCAGACGAATATGAAAAAAACAGGTGAACAAATACGCAATTAACAATATAGAATAACTATCCAAAGTGTTTTTAAAAGAAGGAAGTTTATATTTACCGATGGGGATGTGTTTGATGCAGGATCCTATGACGTATCCCTCAGCGACGGGAATGCAATGAGTCACTCCATCTCCACTGTCCACCACCTCAACATAGCAGTATTTTCAACAATTAACTGATCATTTTAAAATATTAATCTAAGAAGAAAAAATAAAAACAAAAATAAAAACAATTGAAATCTGAGTTACTTGGGACATTGGAACACAAATGTTCGGATCAATTTCTATACGTGAAATCAGTCGTAAGAAGTAAGCACATACCATTCCAGTGAGTGATCTCTGTTCGGCCGATCGGCTTCCCCAACTGGCAGCCAAAGCCAGAACTGCCTGATAATGTAAGAATTGATTACGAGTTGTTATTATTAAATGAATTTCAAATATGGGTGCCCACAGATGAAGAAAACCTTTAATTTCGCCAACTAGGAATGTATGTTACCTAAGTGAGCTAAGTGGAGGGTATTGTGTTCACACCGCTCACGATAGAATTTATACAATGAATGTTAAAAATATAGTGTTAAAAATAAACACCTGAACAGCTATGTAGAGACCGGGTACGTTGAAGGACTCAAACATGATCTCAGCTGTGAATTCTCGATTCTCCGGAGTATTGAGAGGAGGTTCCGTCTGGAGAAATCAGAAATAGGATGAGAAAACGATATTTTAATATTTTGTCGTGTTGATAAATTGATGAATACATAGTGATGCTCATAGTCCCTAAATTCGGCGACCCCCCCCCCGCGCGGGGGGGGTCCGAGCAGGGTGAAAAGGTGAAAATAATACTGTTTTCGATAGATATGGTCCAAAATAATGTGATGGCTGATGTCCCCGCTGCCTGTACTATCGATCCCCCCGCATGAGTTGGGGTTGCGGGGGGGGGGGGGGGGGTCGACCCCCCTGCGCCCCCTCCCCCCGCGCTGCCGAATTTCGGGATTCATGAGCATCACTGTGAATACACATTGTAAAGAAAAAACTCTCCCTCGGGTCAAATGAAAAGGTAGATAGAACAGAAAAAAATCAATTTACCATTTCAATTATTAAAAAAGGATACGACATACCAGCAAGAAATAGTGGTCTTCCGGTTCGGCTCTGAGATATTTGAAGATGCATTGTTCCCAGAATCGTTCCATTAGATCCCAATCCTCGACGATACCATGTCGGATCGGGTACTGAATGATTAATGACTATCATAAGTAAGCATTTGTCGAAAGGCACGTAAAATACGACGAAGCCAACCTGATATTTTTTGTATAATTTTTTTTGATAATTTTTGGTGAAAAAAAATGAAAACCCAACCCGCATTTTCGATTTTTCATGGCCCATTTTGACAAACCCAACCCGCATTTTCGACTTGCCGCAACGAACCCTTTCGAACTATGCAAGTAAGTCTTAGTTAAATACGAAAATATCAGTATCGCTTTCGGAGCGCTCATTAAGTCGAGATTTATTTAAGGCATAGATGTGATATTTTTAACCCCTTAGAGAGCGAAACGATACCTTGACGGAGTAGTTAGCTGCACTGGGAGCGAATGCTTCATCTCCAATGAAAAAGTCGAGATCGTCGATCTTTCCTATTGTCGATCCACTTCTGAGAGATGATGAGTGCGAACTCGTCACTTTGTCTTTCACAGCGATCGCTGAAATACAATCGGCAATATTCTTAAGCCACGAAAGGAGCGATTCCTTGTTAAAAATAAGAGTGTTCTCGCAGGCAAATAAGTTTGCAAGTCCAAAAGTCGTGTCTACCGAGCAACGACTTTAAAAGTCAAATTGGTTAGATCAGGGGCAGGGGAGCTGCATTGTTAGACTTGTTAAGTCGTCCCTAGAATAGAATTTTGAATGCGAAGATTTATTTACATGTGTTATTTCCAAATCGTGTCGCAAATAGCAAATAGTGAAACCTATGTTAGATAATTACCTGACGGAATGATGAACTGCGGCTCGGTGTTAGCAGCATAACCCAGCTTGGTGTAACTAAAATATGTAGATTTTTTAAAGGATCGCAAGCATGCGTTGTGAATGTCAGCTAAATTCAAGCTATTCCGCTCACCCTGTTCCATTATCGATCACACACGCAGGGAGACGACCGAGAGCCATTTGAAGAGCTCTGATGAGAAGTAATGTAACGTAACTGAGCGGAACACAACGGTGAAAAAGGCAAACGGAGAGATGAATCACCAACGTCGTCAGGAAACAGAGCCTGAGCCGGGCTCGAGTTTTCTGCGATTCGTCTCTTTTCACACAAAGGTAAACTACGGTTGTGACTTTTCATATTAAGATTTGAGTTATTTTTCTTAAGTATTTTGTTCTCGCCATATACGTATGCCAAATTACTGTAAATATATTTAATAAACATAAAAAGGTGAATACAAAAGTACGCGCACGCGCAACAACACACTCACACTCACTCTCACGCGCAACACACTTTTATAAACATATTTGCAATTTGTAAAACTTCCGTACTTGAATATTGTCTTCTGGAATTGCCCTCCAGAATTGTTTCCTCAACGAGGGCAATTGCTGAGTTTGCTTGCTTGTTTAGTTTGCTAACTTAGTTTATGTTCTATGAAAATATTCTATTATCAGGTATCGTGCTGTTATATGTCTCGATTGGCGTGGGATGGTTGCTGTACTCGTTGCTCTCCCATTTCTCGCCGCGGTGGAAGCTTTCGGGTCTTCCTTCTGCGAGAAGTTACCCAATCATCGGACATGGAACAATCGTGAAGCCAGATAGGATTCGTCGATCAGGTTCGTTCGTTCGAATATTTTCTTTTACAATTGACACTGGTTATGGGAATGGTTTCGATCTATCAGTCTCCTCGAATATGTCTCTTGTAGCTGGGACCGAAACCGGCCCTGATTTTGTACTCGCCGGAATTAATCGAGAAGATTGTGACAAACTTCGATCACCTCAACAAGGGATTCGCATTTCTTCGCACCTAGAACAATCGCATGGATCCATCAAGGTATGATCTTCCCCTTCTATAGGGCACTTCACAATTAGTACTTCACGTACATGTTGCGATTATAGGTGCGGATGTGATTAACACTCTTGCGATCTCCGATTCGGAGAGTGGAAAGATCGTAATTGTGGATGGAAAGGGAACGGCAGAGCCTATTCACATCATCGAGAATCTCCACTCAAAGAGCGCACGATGCATCGAGGTCAGTCGCATATGATTCTTGGAATCTAAACAGTCATAACAATTCCATTTACCAGCAAAATTTGGTGCTACTATAAGAAATAACTCTAGTTATTATTAAATTAAATAAATATACACTGCGTTGATTATTGTTCTTTTTTAAATATTCATTTGGTACTGCAGTACAATTACAAATTGGACGTGACCGTCTCAACGGACGACGCGGGAATGATCGAATTCTGGCGAGGAGAAAAGGGAGGATTCGAATTCCCTGAAGAAGTCGTCAAGTGGGAGGTGAGAACACAAAACAGCAAAAACGCGTTTGTTTAATATATTCTATCCATGTGTGGTTTGCATTTTAGTAATTCCATGCTAACTGTTTATTGTGATAATAATAGAGAATTATTTCGCTGTTTTTTTAGCGACTCCTCATCTTGAGCCAAATAAATTAGTGAACCTAGTCAGTTTGATTTCAGTCAAAGATGGACACAGATCTGTACGAGCTACTGAAAGTGAAGACACTCGCTGTGTGCATCCAAGTATCACCAAAGGTGAGACTATTCCTCATTATATCATCATACACACAACGAATGGAAAGGCAGAAAAAAAGTCAAAATCTGCTACGGAAAATAAATATTGGTTGTCTTCATCGAAATTAGAAATGCGACGTCAAAATTTTAGTCATTATGTTTTATCATACATGGGCAAGCATTGTTGCTGGGAACTCAAATCGGGAGTGTCGGACCACAAAACATAATGATGAAACATAATTGTTTTCTCCATTTTCTGATCAAGGCAGAGAGCAACATTTTAGCCGACGTTCAATCAGGCCAATTCTTTCCACAGCCTAATAGTTTATTGCTAAAAAGGGGCTCAACAAGTTTGGAAGAAATAGGGCGAGTAGTTTTAGCAGCAGGTGTGTCCATCGCTATATCATCGCTGGCGATTGCGTAGCGATAGACCCAATCGCAGCAAAAATGGAACAGCCATTCACGAGACCAATTACATGGGTAAAATAGTTGTTGAAATTTATTAGGCTGTGCCAAAAAATAGAAGAAATTAACTTGGTTTAGCAAATAAAACAATTGTGTTGTTGAAAATTTGGCGAAAAAATTAGAAAGGAATCATGAACATGAAGATAGCACACAAATTGCTAGGATTACTGTGAGAAATTTTCTTCACTTTCTTCTACGTTCTCATTCTGCTTAAAGTTACCGGGAATCCACGGAATAATTTTGAATTCGCGGTATTCCCTGATGATCAATGGCGAGCGTCGCGTGTCGCGTCGCGGTCTTTTTTGAAAGCTCTTTTTCTCATTCGATGTTTTCGTTACATAAATTCTAATACGACGATAAATTTCAATAAATAATGAGGCATTGAAGTAAGCAAAAAAAAGAAGCGAAAAAAGGCTGGAGCGCAATTAGACAACATGATGAAATATTCACATTTGAATTTGCGCGAACTTTCCTGATGTTCAGCGCTCTATTTTCGGGCATTTGGAGCTGTGTCACGGCCTAATTATCGATTTTTGACATTTTTTGCTTCGACAGCCTTTCTTTTACGGCAATTGTCTATTCGATTCCGTCGTAAGATCAGACACCAAAAATGTGGATTCCCGGTAACTTTAATGTTCTAGAATGTGGAATTTTTAGTATAATTTCGACTATTTTCGTCCAAAAGCGGGAGGGTATTGTTGCTAGCAACACCCCAGCCCATGTATGATTTTGTAAAGTTTGAATAGGAGAATGCCTTAAAGCTTGAATTTGTTTTCGAGATGAGATCGAAAAGTAATTGATAAGCCTAGTAATTGTTGACATACCTTTGGACCTGTGTATGCAAAATAAATTTATGGGTTGTTGTTAGGAAAAGTATTGTTATAATATCTATATCAATGTATTCAGGGCGATTCATTCGCAGTTCTGGCAGAGGATCGACGAATTCGATTGTTCAATTACTTCAGTGGGAAGATGTCCAAAATCATAGATCAGACTCTTCCCAAGTACATTGAGAATGGAAAGACCAACAGGTAGATTTCTTAACACATAGTTTTATATAATTGTTTAAAGTACCTTGCACTGCAAATAAGTTTTATTTTATTTTATAGACAATTCCGATTCGAATGCCTAAAATCGCATATTTTTTACGATTTTTAAACGTATTTACGATTTTTTAAAGAAAATATTCGCGTACCGGGCATTACCCTGTTTAGCGTAAAATATTCGATTTTACCTTGATCTTTATTTTATTCTACCATTTGGGTAAAAAAATCTTTAAAATAAGCATAACGTATTTTGCAGTTCTAGGTATTTTTAATTGATTGAAGTGCGAATTGATAGAATTTATTATTTGCAGGAACTTCGGTTTGCAATCAATGGAATGGAATAGGCGAGTTGCTGTGGAGAGAGAATTGGACAAGGACAGAAGCAATTCATTCCGACATGCTACCAACTCATACGATCTATCGGGCAACTTCCTTCTCTACTCATCAATCACCGGAATTCAGGTTTGTGATGTGAGAAATGTTCATTTTTGGATTTTTTTTTTACAAATATGGACATCCTTCACGTTTCTATAATAGATTAGTTTCGAACAGTTCTGGGATTTAGGTTTTTCCCCAATATTACAGACCTGAACCGTAAAATTCGTTAATGCTGTTTGGTTGTTTTTACTCCAAAAAGGGCCGCAATAGGGGGTTCGACCTGAATTTGCGTCTAACGAACATGTATGATGGTGATGTTGACAGGTGTACAATATCGTGACTGACACGGTGGTTAGGACGATCGGACAAGAAGAGACAGTGAAATTGAGTATGGTATCCATCTTCAGAGCTGTCCCTGATGTCAGAACGAAATTGCAAGTAAGAAGGGATTACGGTAGATCGATCGAATACTGTACTCATTCAGGGAGCAGCGACGACGTTGCAAACGGAGACTGCAGATAATCCCAATCTGAACAAGACTCACGATCCGGATCCAGCAATGGTGAGGATTACAGTAGTATGACGGTGCTGATTACGGTATTGTAGGTGTGCGGAGCCTACCGTAAGAATCGCTTCTACCTCTTCACAAATGCGGAGCCATTCTCAACGGAGGTTGGAAACTTTACTGATTTTATGACGAATAATAGTTAATATAAAAGCATCAAATTTGTACCTATATTCGATAGCTATCGCTATATCATAGGTGTTTGTTGTAATATACGTAATAGAGAATTTCTGAAACTATGGTTCTATTTAGGCGGACGAGGAGAATGGATCGGGACGAGATGTTTTCAATGGGAAGCCGAAGAAGGAGGACACTATCACTGCAGTTGAGGTAAGGAGATGAGGGGGAGAAAGAAATAAAGAAATAGAAGAATAGGGAAGACAAATTGAATATTTGATGCAGATACACTGACTATGAAACCAATTGTCATAAATAAAGAACAGTCGCTTTAAATGTTTTAGGATTGATCCGGATTGGGTACAAGATCGTGTTTCTCCATACAATCATATTGTTATTGATTGCAGGCAGAGAAAGCTCAGAAGGCGCTCTCGACAGCAGCAGTCATTCACACTACCATGGGAGATATTCACATCGAACTATTCCCCAACGAATGTCCAAAGGTATGATAGTTTGTTCCCCCAACCATACCCACTTCCAACTCTATTTAGGATAGTATTTAGGATACCGTCTTTGTTATTATGGGGAACGGAAATGGGTAGGTAATGGGTAAGGGATACGGTAATTCTTCCCTTTAAAGGGACCTGGCACTGCAAATGAAGTGAATTTCAAATTAAAGAAAAATTTCTTCCGATTCGAACGCAAAAAATCGCATATTTTTACGATTTTTTTGAAATTAGTTATGAATTTTCAAAGATCTCATTTTCGGCTAGGATGCCCCAGCACTACTGTGTTTAGCCGCTAAACACAGTAGTGCTGGGGCATTCCAGCCAAAAATGGGATCTTTGAAAATTCATAACTAATTTTAAAAAAATCGTAAAAATATGCGATTTTTTGCGTTCGAATCGAAATAAAATTCTCTTTAATCTGAAATTCACTTCATTTGCAGTGCCAGGTCCCTTTAAATACCGGACCACTTAACCCGCGGTGGGACCCTAATTCATCATCTCACTGTGTGAATCTAGCGGCCACCTCTCATTCACTCCCATATGGGCTGTTTAGTCCGGTAAAGGGAGGAAGTTCCCGGTAATATTATTTTTAATAAATTGAGTGATTTATTGATTGTTTGCAGACAGTGGAGAACTTCTGTACTCATGCTCGTCGTGGATTCTACAATGGTCTTCTCTTCCATCGAGTACTCAAGAGTTTCATGATCCAGACGGGAGATCCAACTGGAAGGGGAACGGGAGGAGAGAGCATATGGGGAGAGGACTTCGAAGATGAATTCCATCCAAGACTCAGACATGATAAGCCATACAGGGTCAGTGGTGATAATAATTATTTATCTACGCCCGAGGCGTACCAGGATTTGAAATGTGACAAGAAATAATGGGAGGTGTGGGTGATGATCTGATTTCTTATGGATTGAACCGACTTTTAGCTGTAGAAACTCCTAAATCTCGGAGTAATGAGCGTTGCACGATATACAAATATTCGATTTGATTAAGTTTTGAAGATAAATGCCCTAAGTGAAATAAAATTGATAAAATTGAGGTGTCAATGGCTAATGCTGGTCCCAACTCGAACGGATCTCAATTCTTCATCACTACAGTACCTGCAGAATGGCTGGATGGAAAGAACACTCTATTCGCTGAGGTTAGTGAACTAATCAATAAATGTGTAGTTGATAATATTCACCCCTAATCTTTGGTTATTATAACTTGATTTTAGGTAACGGAGGGTTTCAACGTCGTACAGAAGATCAATGGAGTGCCTACTCACGGAAAGAGTGGACGACCCAAGGATGAGATCAAATTGGTCTCCATCTCTCTCAAGTAAACACTCAATACTCTCACTAATCTATTCAGTTGTTTTCAATTCAGATTGTCCACCAGTTAACATTGTTACCTGTTCACGTTTAATGGTTGTATAGACGAGAGATGTCATAATGTTCATAAATGAAGTAGATACGGTATTGTTCAATTGAGGGGGGGGAAGTCAAGCAGCAATCCCAGTCTTCTCTAGATTCTCCTCATTCATTCGAATTGATCCCTTTGGTTCATCTTGTTCAGCTGCTCTAATCATTCGACTCTCATGCTCTTTATTATGACGCTCTTCCAGTTTTTGTTCCTGAAATAAGAATCGATCAGATCATAGTCGTATTCCGATATAATCTACCGTATTCCATATCTACAGTAGACACTAACCATCATTTCCTCGTACTGCTGTTTCTCCTTGAGAGCCAGTAGGTGCTGTTGGCACTTACCTTTATTTATTATTTATCACGTCCACATGCAGCATGGAACAGCGATTACCGAACAGTTAGTAATTATCACCGTGAGGCATCACTCACATCCCCTTATGTTTTGAAAAGCATTCAACCCCCTGCCCGGCGAAATAGAGAAACCCGTTCACTTCGTGAGTAGAGATTGCACTAACCATGGATGAAGTAGATCATATGCGAATCCCTTGTTGAGGTGATCGAAGTTTGTCACAATCTTCTCGATTAATTCCGGCGAGTACAAAATCAGGGCCGGTTTCGGTCCCAGCCACAAGAGACATATTCGAGGAGACTGATAGATCGAAACCATTCCCATAACCAGTGTCAATTGTAAAAGAAAATATTCGAACGAACGAACCTGATCGACGAATCCTATCTGGCTTCACGATTGTTCCATGTCCGATGATTGGGTAACTTCTCGCAGAAGGAAGACCCGAAAGCTTCCACCGCGGCGAGAAATGGGAGAGCAACGAGTACAGCAACCATCCCACGCCAATCGAGACATATAACAGCACGATACCTGATAATAGAATATTTTCATAGAACATAAACTAAATTAGCAAACTAAACAAGCAAGCAAACCCAGCAATTGCCCTCGTTGAGGAAACAATTCTGGAGGGCAATTCCAGAAGACAATATTCAAGTACGGAAGTTTTACAAATTGCAAATATGTTTATAAAAGAGTGTTGCGAGTGAGTTTGAGTGTGTTGTTGCGCGTGCGCGTACTTTTGTATTCACCACATAAAAAATTATTGGCACATAAGAGAAATATTTTCAAAAAATAATGGGATAGACTAAAAGGCGGCCGCGGCCCGCGGCCCGCCGAAAGTGACTAAAAGGCGGCCCGCGGCCCGCATTCCGAAGGGTGACTAAAAGGCGGCCCGCGGCCCGCGGCCCGTAAAAATATTATTTATTTATTTTTTTATTTTTTATTATTTTTGTTTTTAATATATTTATTTACTTTTTAATATTAATTGACACATACATAACTAGAAAAACCTCATTGCTAGTGAAATACAGTGTAATTTAGGGACTAATGGCAATGTTGAGGTTGAACTATGCTGAATATTTAAAGTGCTGGATTTGCAATTGATAAACTGCAGCGCATCAGCAATGTTTATCTACAATAATACAATAAATTATTATCTCTTTACAGGCCCCGCAGTGGTTCGTAATAAGTCGAGGTTTTCTTCACACTCGTCGTGATTACATAAGTGTAAACTGTTGTCCCTTCCATTTATTTCTAGCTTGTCACTTCCCTTAGTAGGTTTTGTATCCTGCTTCAAGACGCATTCTCGTTCGATTCACACGGACGTAGCCACGAAATTATAATTGGTGAATGATAACCCTCATTATATAGAACGGAAAGCATTGATGTATCGGACTTTGTTGCCCCTTCCGAAGTTTTTTCTATCCGTAATTTTGTTTGAACTTGTCCAATCGACCCAATTTCAACGGGGGGTGCATTCTGCGGGCGCAGGGATGCTCCTCTGTCATTTTGAGGCGAATTGCAAAGTTTTTATTTTTTTCGAAAATTTCATCGCTTTTTGCTATGTCCGGAGCTCCACCTTTCGATCCAGAGTATAGGTGTTGCCTGAATTTCGCAAGGGAGGCGCTTACCACCACCGGTAGTGCCCATTACTCGCACTGCATGCAGATCTCGCTTGCTGGGCGTCCCACTATAGACCGACGAATCGTCAAAGTCGTGAGATTGAGAAAACGTGCGTGCGCAAACTAGGAATTACTTTCCGGGAAAGAGTCGTAGCGGTGTGGAAACCGCATTGTTCGCATTCTGGAGCCGCGTACTAACCATCGTACAAATATTGAGGCATTCTGTGACTCTGAGTTCATCCACAATTTGAACGCTTTTCTGATTTAGCGATTGGAGCCGAAACTGGCGATTTCCATAACTTTGCTAAAAGTGGTCCAATCGACCCAATTTTAACGGGGGGTGCATTCTCTGGGCGCAGGGATGCTCCTCTGTAATTTTGAGGCGGATTGAAAAGTTTGTATTTTTTTCGAAAATTTCATCGCTTTTTGCTATTTCCGGTGCTCCACCTTTCGGTCCAAAGTATAGGTGCTGCCTAAATTTCGCAAGGGAGGCGCTTATCACCACCGGTAGTGCCCATTACTCGCACTGCATGCAGATCTCGCTTGCTGGGCGTCCCACTATAGACCGACGAATCGTCAAAGTCGTGAGATTGAGAAAACGTGCGTGCGCAAACTATGAATTACTTTCCGGGAAAGAGTCGTAGCGGTGTGGAAACCGCATTGTTCGCATTCTGGAGCCGCGTACTAACCATCGTACAAATATTGAGGCATTCTGTGACTCTGAGTTCATCCACAATTTGAACGCTTTTCTGATTTAGCGATTGGAGTCGAAACTGGCGATTTCCATAACTTTGCTAAAAGTGGTCCAATCGACCCAATTTTAACGGGGGGTGCATTCTCTGGGCGCAGGGATGCTCCTCTGTAATTTTGAGGCGGATTGAAAAGTTTGTATTTTTTTCGAAAATTTCATCGGCAGGCAATGACAGTGGAGCATACTGTATTGATTTTATCGTGTCTCGGGGAATACGGTATGACGATTTTCTGAAATTTATCATATCTTCTCGGGAATTTTTTACGTGGTAGGCATCGAGCTGGCAATGCCAGGGGTGCACACCGTATCTCTTCCACCGTATCCAGGGTTACTGTAGTTTTTAAAGTATGCCGAATTTTTGAAATTTACCTAATCGAGTCGCAATTTTTTTTCATGAGCCGGACCTCGAGCAAGCAATGCCGGCGGGATATACCGTATTGTTTCCATCGTGCTCTGGGTTGCTGTAACATTTTCGTTTACCGTTGTCGATTCCACCCACCTTCGGTACAGTATCCCCGAGACACGATAAAATCAATACAGTGTACTCCTCTGTCATATGCAACAAATACCGAGCGAATTGGCTCAATTTGAAATTTCAGCGTACTGTAGACGATTACGGTATCGGCAATGTCGTGCCGAGACCGCCATATACCGTCCGATTAATTACTACTCGAGCCCTACCTCATGCAACAAATATCGAGTCGGATTGCTCGATTTTGTATTTCCGGGTTACGGTAGGTAGGGTTACGGTACTTTTTTTCGTTGCGGGACCCCGGCGGTTAAGTTACCATAGGCCACTTTGGGTTTGACAAAGTCGACCTCGGACTCATTTTGGATACATGGCCTCCCCTATACATGGCCTCCCGCACTGCCCCCCAAGAATTCTTGGGGGGCAGTGCGGGGCCGGAGGCTTTGGACACGTATGCTCTCGACCGTAATCGAATTCCATCGCGAGTACCACCAGCCCCTCGGTCTCGTCTTCGTCGATTACTGTAAGGCATTCGACTCCGTGGAAGTGCCAGCAGTCCTGAACTCAGAGTCACAGAATGCCTCAATATTTGTACGATGGTTAGTACGCGGCTCCAGAATGCGAACAATGCGGTTTCCACACCGCTACGACCCTTTCCCGGAAAGTTATGGCGAGTTTGCGCGCGCACATTTTCTCAATCTCACAACTTTGAAGATTCATCGAACTATAGTGCCCAGCAAGCGAGATCTGCATGCAGTGCGAGTAATGGGCACTACCGGTGGTGGTAAGCGCCTCCCTTGCGAAATTCAGGCAACACCTATACTCTGGATCGAAAGGTGGAGCTCCGGACATAGTAAAAAGCGATGAAATTTTCGAAAAAAATAAAAACTTTGCAATTCGCCTCAAAATGACAGAGGAGCATCCCTGCGCCCGCAGAATGCACCCCCCGTTGAAATTGGGTCGATTGGACAAGTTCAAACAAAATTACGGATAGAAAAAACTTCGGAAGGGGCAACAAAATCGGATACAGCAATGTTTTCCGTTCTATATAATGAGGGTTATCATTCACCAATTATAATTTTCTGGCGACGTCCGTGTGAGAACGATAATGCGTCTTGAAGCAGGATACAAAACCTACTAAGGGAAGTGACAAGCTAGAAATAAATGGAAGGGACAACAGTTTACACCTATGTAATCACGACGAGTGTGAAGAGAACCTCGACTTATTACGAACCACTGCGGGGCCTGTAAAGAGATAATAATTTATTGTATTATTGTAGATAAACATTGCTGATGCGCTGCACTTTAAATATTCAGCATAGTTCAAACTCAACATTTCCATTAGTCCCTAAATTACACTGTATTTCACTAGCAATGAGGTTTTTCTAGTTATGTATGTGTCAATTAATATATTAAAAAGTAAATAAATATATTAAAAACAAAAATAATAAAAAATAAATAAATAATATTTTTACGGGCCGCGGGCCGCCTTTTAGTCACTCTTCGCTCCGGAGTTTCAACGCACGATGTGCGCGCGATTCCGGGAAAACATCGTGCGCGCGCGATTTTCACATGACGCGCCGCGAGATTTCCACAAGTCGCGCGCGGACCTGATCCTGAAACCGTAATTTCCGTTCAAGACCTTCAACAGAGCACACGATTTCCACACGGCGCGCGCGACATTTCCGCTACTCGTTTTGCATGACGCGAAACTAGTAGTGGAAATCGCGCGCACATCGTGCGTTGAAACTCCGGAGCGGAATGCGGGCCGCGGGCCGCCTTTTAGTCACTTTCCGGGCCGCGGGCCGCCTTTTAGTCTATCCCAAAAATAATACTCCGGCTTTTCAGCGCAGCTTGCGCGCGCGATTTGTGTAGGGTAAGACGCGGCATGCGCCGCACCTTACACAAATCGCGCGTTCCCTTTGAAGGTCTCGAACGGAACAAGCCAGGTCCGGCAAAAAGTCCGGCGCGCGTCTTGTACAATCCCGCGCGCAGCTTGTGCAATTGGAGTCGCGCGCACAAGCTGCGCTGAAAAACCGGAGTATGACCGCGATTTAGGTGTGGTGCATTTAGAAATATAGCCTAATTACTGTATTACTTTTCGAAGGAAGTGCCCGAGGCAGCATACTTTCTTGCTTTGACTGCTCCTTTCGTGTTTGTGCACGATGTATTCGGGCGGTCAACCATCTACAAGTAGTCATCATCACAGTGACCAATCGTCCTTCTACCCTCACACTTCTGCTAACGTCCACGGACAGGTAACCAGTTGCTTTGATAGTTTTCAATATAGTATATCGAGTTAAAGTTGTTTATCAGCAGAACAATTAGTTCCTTATGAAATTGTTTATCATTTGAGTTTAGTCAGTAGCTTCAATATCCTCATCATCTGCTTTGCCCTTGCGCAGTCTCTGTATCATGGAGTTTTTGCTTTGCAGAATCTTCTGCATGTTAATGTATGTATTCGTGCTTTGGAATTTCTTCTCGAGTTCGGCCTCTTTGAGTGACAACTGAAGTATTGATAGTTACTGTATGATCTGGGCCCATCACCGACCTGTTTAGCAATATGTCTCATTCGCTGCTCCATTTCCAATTGCGCTTTTTCCATGTCACTGATGCGTTTCTGTTCTTGGTTCCTAATTTTACCCTCCATAGCCAAGTTCTCTTCTGTCTTCTGCATTTTCTGTCTGAGGGCACTGACAGAACTGTCATCTATAATCTTTGAATTGGAATGAAACATTATAAGACTATTAATAACCCACGTTCGATACTGCTTTTCTGCAACGCGTTTGTTAGGTTGATTAGATCGTTTCTGTAAAATTCGGAGACGAAATCGGACGACAAATTCTTGATCGATTCATCAAGCATTGACGGGTCCTGTGTTTATCTATATCTTTATGTCCTTCTTTAGGTTGAATACCTTGAGAATAGTAGCAGTTCTCTCTGCTTTCTTGTCACTGATATCTTTTTCGAATTGCGCCACTGCATTGAGCAGCTCGATATTCTGAATCTCCGACAAATTCATCTTCAGAGTGGCGTTGCTTTCTTCTGCCTTTAATATATTTATAATTTGTATTGTCAATCTGAAAGCCTTGCCTGCTTCATCAATTGGCGCAGCAGGAGAAACGTGTTGTGTGAAATGTTGATTAGTTCTTTGTTAACTTCGATTTCAACGAGATTTGTCGTTGTTCCAAGAATCTTCTTGACTTCGTCCTTGGTGTAGTGAGCTTCTTTGAGCTTTTTCGATCTTTAATTCGAGAATAATATCAATTAAAAATATGAGATTGTTACTGTTGTTCGATGACATCTTTGATACTTTCCACTCTGGAAGCTCTTTCCCCACGAGAGAAGGCGAGATATTGGCAAAGTGAGAAAGCATGTGCGGAGTTGACAGCGAGCTCGTTCTCCATTGTTACCTTAATTACTTTATTAATCAAGTGTTAAATTAAACTAAAAACGAATTGAGTGTCAGCGATATCAACAATGTGATAATGAGACTCACATGGAATAGTGGTGAAGGGTCTCGAAATAAGCGCGGCAGTGTACTAGTCACCATGACAATACTCTCCTTCTCTATGCCTCTCACTTTCCCTTCCTGTCTCACTTCTCTTTCAATAATAGGAGCGTGGAAGGAAGTATCAGTGTTTTCCATCTTGTGAAGGAAATGTAATGAGCGGTACTAGGAATATAGGATTGTAGACAGACGTCATTTACGATATATAATTCTGAAAATGAGTATTTTCATATTTATTTTGCAGTTGCCTTCGACATCTCACGATGCTTCTCTCGATTCTTCAATGCCTGGTCCCTCTTCCTCCTCTCCACAATACATCGAAATGCTTCCCATGAGAGCATCGAATGGAAGTGGACTAAACTACGGAAGTGGAGGGAATCACGACTTTCCCATGGATATCAATCCAATCGAAGAGACGGTTGAGATGGAGGAAGAAATGCCGTGTACGAGTAGACAAAAGGAAGGAACGTCAGCGACTATGAAACCATTCCCTGATCAGGCCACCAAACCGGCCAACCACAAACCGAAGGTATTCAAGGTGAGAAATCTCAATGATCGGGGGAATATTCTGGGTTGGAAGGAATTCATACTAATATAATATTTATCAAATAAACAAAAATAATACGTATGCTGTATTATTTAATAAGCATTTTATTTGCAGGTTGAGGGATACGATATGAAGAAGATGATTCGCAATTTCTGGCCGATGCAGAAGAAAAGAGTGGAGAATATGAGTACGAAGTATCTGAGAGAGGCTAGTAGAAACCAGGTTAGTCTATCCTCATTTTCGGGTATGTAATATATTTTAATCGCTCCTCAAGGAACTTTTATATGACGGAAAAGACTATGAATTGATATTGATATCTATCGACTTTGAGGTGTTGCCACTCGCTCGAGTGAAGAAGATTATGAAGATCGATGAGAATGTGCAAAAACAGGTATACACTTATGCTATTGCACTTAGTTGAAACTATCATTTTTACTAGAACCATTCGAAAATTGTCATTGTAATTGTGTGGCTCATAAGCACATCTTAAATATTATAGAACTATAATAAACTATTTGTTGTTTTAGATGATAGCAGCGGACGCTCCTCTTCTTCTCTCTGTTGCATCGGAGATGTTCATTGAGGAATTGACATTGAGATCATGGGAAGTGACGGAAGAAGCGAAGAGGAAGACTTTGCAGAAGGTAGACACTTATATAATGTGATAATTAAGTTAATCTCATACCCAAACGCATACGCATTTCATTCAACAAAACAATATTGGTGTTAATTAAATTACTACCAAGATGATTTTGTCGAATAAGATGTGTTTGGATCTTGAAGATTTGTGTGTCCATGACGCCGAGTCTAGTTTAGTTCCCTTGATTTCTTGCTACACCGAATTATTAGGATCCCTACGATGAATAGGCGAATCGATTGTGTTAAGCTTGAGTAATTTAGGACAATGATCGTATGACGAATTCTGCGCAGGTTGACGTGGCAACAGCTTCAGTCCGACACGATCACATGGACTTTCTCATCGATATTATTCCTCGAACGGGAATTATCCCTCGACCGAAGGAATCTCCAAAGGCGGGACTCGGCCAAGCACAGATTGTACAGGTGAGTGAAGTGAGGCTAATGGATGGAAGCAGTTATTCAATCTATCCCATCATATTGAAAATAATTTGTTTTCCAGATTGTCCGAGATGGTTTATCGATGGAAGGGAACAAGTTCGTGTTGAAAGGAGGAAACACTTTAATCGGTCAGCTGATATTCCCGCCCTTTGTTCTTATGCCAACGTTTAGTTAATACTTCGATATGTCCACGAAATAATCAATGCAAAGTCCAATAGAAATTCAGTTGTTTTGTTTACAATTAATCAAAATAGTATGTTAAAAAAATAATACGAAATAAAATAAAAGTATTGTTTGAATTGCAGCAGATCCGGGTGCGTCCTCTTCGATTCCTCACGAATTCTCTGCTCGACTCGAATCAGGAGAAGAAGCACAAGTGATTCAGATTGGAAAACCAATTCCTCTGTCATCACAGGTTAGTTGGAGAGACTGAAGATGGTGATGAGAAAGAGATGAGGAAGATGGAAATGAAACGAGTAGTTATCACTTTCGGACTAGTACAATTGAGCTATTTTATATGCGTGTGGAAATATAGTCGTATACCTCTTACACACATTGGTACTTCTGCAGGCGATGACCCAACTGGGGTTGGCCAACTTTCCTCCTCTCGCTCCACCTCCTTCTTCTTCTCACTCCAATCCTCCTTCTTCGCATTCTCTTCCTCCCTCCATTCGTCTCGTATCTCGTGACGCTCCTCCCCATCGATCGATGAAGATGATGCAGAAGAGATCGACGATTGGAGGACAGGGACAGGGAGAGATGGGAGGAGAGGGAACATCCACATCAAGAACTGGCCATAATGGACAGTAGTGGATACTAGTGTTGCTAGATAGAATACCCCTATTCGCCTAAAACACAGGTTATTCGCGAATAGAATTATTCTATCTAACAACGCTAGTAGACACACTCTGATATGATCAGTCATTCATATCGAGTATGCTGCATTAATTGACGATTCCCCATCATTTTGAGGGGCACAAACTCCTCGCTCTAAACACTATCTCGAGAATCGACCGGCCGATAGATTGTGCAAAATGAGGAGAGTAGTGACACCTCAAAATGATTGGATATCGACAGTGAATGCAGCATTGTTGACAATCCATTCCTTGCCTAAGTATTTAATAATCAATCCACAATGTATTCGCTCAATTCCATATATATCTTCAACTGTTCTCTGTAAATACCTCAATCAATCGCTTTCCTGCATCCACATACTTTCATGTTTGTATTCGATCTCAAATCTACCTCTTTACTGCCGCTACCTTAACATCACGAATTAGATTTGTTTTCCAATTGTCTAGCCATATCGTTCGACTAGCATAATATTCAGATGCAGCTATATGTCGATACTTTTATTGCCAAGCATTTTCTTTGTGATCACGATCATTGTGTGAATTTAAATCTGACATAGTTCAAATTTCACGTTGCGCCAATAGGTTTTGGTTAACGTTGATAAAGATTTTTTTCTGAAAAAATGTTGGTGAACTGACTGAATGTAGTGTCGTTTGTCTCGACTATCGTTACCTGATCTTTGACCTTCGATACGTGGATGAATATCAATCAATAATATGAATCAATATACCGTATCCCCAGATGGCGTCTGATCCGAAGAAGTCTCGTCTCTCGAATGGATCGACTCCCTCGAGTGACGTCATTGCCTTCTTCCCTCACAATAAACCACGACGGCCAGAAGAACTGAGATTGGAGGAGCACAGTGTGGGACACTCGGAGATGGCATACACTATTAAAGACTATGTGAGATATCAGGATATTATTTATTCGAGAATCTTTCTACTATTGAGTAGAATAGGAAATTGGCTTAAATAATTGGATAAGATATTTTTATTTCACATCCTCTATACGCAGAGCGGTTGATGAGAGAGTGTGTGTGGAATGAATAGATCTAATCTAATTATTTGCCCGGATTTCAAACTATTCTAATGAGTAGCGGCGATGTGAATCATTAGTGAATGTTCTCATTAGATGTGAAAAATAAAATCATTACAGGCCTCAGAAACCTCGTCGATCTTCGAAGTTGGGAGAGAAATGGCAAATGAGGAAGATGGAATGGACTATGTCGTCGCCATCGTCAACAAGGTACTGTAGTGGGGCAGTGTGACACTTGGGTTATGCTGGCAATACGTTTTAATCACTTGCATCGTCACTCTTTCGTATTTTACTGTGCCATCTCTAGGTCTAACATTATGTTGCCGGACTAGTGAACGGTTGGCCGGACTAGTATTCAATGGAGGTCGGATTAGTGAACCCCTTCAAAAACGACTTACTAGGGATCCGCAAAAGTAGGTCTCGGTCCCGGTGAAATTCACTATCACAGATCGAAAGAGACCCCTCAGAGGATCTCAGAACAGTTTTCAGAAGTTCCCATATTTGCTTCTTGGGTACCGTAAATTGATCATGAAAATGTAATGGAAATTTGCACGTGCTTCGATGGGGAATACTCTTCGAGATTCACGAGCACTACGCTCGAAGCATCCGTAGCGTAGTAGTTAACGCTGCTGCCTAGCAATTTTGGGGCCCAAGTTCGAGTCCCGCCCACTACAACTTCTTTTGCCGCATTTTTCTATTGCTTATGTCGTAACTCTGGGTATCCCCTTTTTGTCCAAACTTCATTATCAACTCTTCAACAGCATTAACAACGGTTATTGAATGAGAGATCAGCCAGTTGGCAGAGGAACTTGATTCCAAAATTAACTCCTCCTGCGCTGATCCTGGTCTGACCGTGGGAAATACGTGAATTCCCACGCACTTTCAACGTAGAACATAATACTTTAATGAGAGCAACAGAAGAAGCAATAAAAAAATGCGGCAAAAGAAGCTGCAGTGGGTGGGACTCGAACTTAGGACCCAAAATTGATAGACAGAAGCGCTAACCACTACGCTACGGATGCTACGAGCGTAGTGCTCGTGAATCTCGAAGAGTATTCTCCATCGAAGCGCGTGCAAATTTCCATTACATTTTCATGATCAATTTTCGGTACTCAGGAAGCAAATATGGGAACTTTTGAAAACTGTTCTGAGATCCTCTGAGGGGTCTCTTTCGACCTGTGATAGTGAATTTCACCGGGACCGAGACCTACTTTTGCGGATCCCTAGTTTCCCTGGTTGTGCACTTCAGGAGCAGACAAACGATTGTTTCTCCCTTAATTGCATATATTGCAGAGAACGGGAGAGACGTCGATGAAAGCCGCTCGACTCGTTTCCTTCCAAGCAGTTTGTAGTGAAGATGTAGAAGAGGCCATTGGAAAGACGAGGTGAGGGGAGAGGAGAAAAGAGGGAGGGAGGAATGGAACTGACGGAATGGAGAACTTGTGAATGACGATAGACTTGATTACAGATAAAAATAATCAAGGGCTATCCTGTATAGGAGTTCTAGAACAGTGCATACGCACACAATAGATTGTGCGATAAACACCAGTGATTCTCGATCTCACTTTGTAATTATAATGTGTCGGTCTCACGATTCAGTTTTTATAGATTAGTAAAGTAAATCTGACTTTAATTTTTCAATTCATATTTTGCCAAATATACGCTTTGTTATGGAAGAGCAACAAGTTTTTATATTTTGGTATCGAAACCTTGTAAAATAATTTTGCAGAAGACGTCGCCCCGTCGATTTCTCAAAGGACTACGGAGTGAAGAAGGTATCCACCATTTTTTATTGAACTGCTCTCTAATTATCCATCTTTAATTTAAGGAATAATTGATATACGAGTAATTCAACTCATTGAGTAGCCCAATGCTATCATTTGAGGAGGGCTGGTTCGATGCGAAGAACACTCTGTCTCAATCATTCGCCGGAACGAAGAAGATGAGAATTCTCGAGGCTGCCAAGAGAAGAGAAATCAACGAGGTTCACTTGACATTTAAATTAGAGGTGCACACGACAGGTACGTAAAACCCACATTTTGGCATTTTCATGGCCAATTCTGAAAAAAAAAACGTACCCACCTTGTCGACTTGTGTTGTTGAGGAGAAATTGATTCGGGGATACGAAAAATGCGTGAATTATTTGATCGAAAAAAGAAAAGTAAAAATTACAGACAACACTTTCTGAGATGCGAAAGACGGCATTTGCATCAGAAGGAACGAAATTGATTATGGATGAGACGAGGAAAGAAGCACTCATTGATGAGAAGATCTCACTTATTAATAAGGTATTATTTACTATGTCATCGTGTTAAGTACTAAGGCAGACGTGAGTGGAGAAACTATTGTTATTTTAATCTAAATACATAGTCTAATGAATAAATCACGAGAGAATGTCAGTGATTAGGAGATATATGACTGATTATGCGTAACGAGTATATTTTATTCAGGCGGAGTCTGAGGTTCTTCCCAAGTACGAGAATGCAGAATTGGCCAAGGACGTCTATCCTCTCAGTATCTTCGTCAATCAGAGTGATGTCAGTTTATCATCATTTTTTAAACTCGTTTTTGCGATGATTTGTAGTGTGGTCATAACTTGATATGATATGATATATGTAATCTTTCATGTAATCTATTTTCCAATCCTTGAGGTGTCTGAGTCTGCAGATGAAGTGAGAGAAATGTGGAAGAAGTCGAAGGAGGAATTGGAGGCTAATGGTAAATACCTCATTTGTTTGATTTCAAAAATACACAGGAATGCTAGGGTTGGTTACATTGTTGCATATGCACTAGTTAAAACCCCAATTCAACGGGTTTGGTCATTTTAAAATTTGAATTTTTGTTGTTTGATTTCAACGTTACTCTGGACTGCTTTCGTTCGTGAGATTGCTTCATATGCACTATGTAAAACCCCAATTCAACAAGACACAATAATTTTTAAATTATATTTTTAAAATTTTTTGTTTTTATCTCGATTTTGAGAAAGTATTTTTTTTCTTTCCGATGATTGATCAGTTTATCGTTTTCAGGCGTCGCCAAATGCGTGCATGACATCTTCCGTCAGACGAAGAACAATGACAAATCCCAAGTTGCTTGTGCTCTTCTCGCTGCACTCGTGGGAACACTCAAGGTGAGGGAGAGAGAGAGGAGGTTACGGTAGAAAAGGGAGATATTACCGTATTCAGAAATGAGTATGACAATTTTAAAATGATACGTTGATGACATGGATTACTGGTGTGTGTTCTCTCTTTCTATACCTCAGCGTGTCGCTTGTTTTTCCATGCTCTCTCGCCAGTGGAATTTGTGTTTAGCCGCGGAACGTTTTATTATTTTGGACGAGTGTTAGTGAACTTGTAATAATCAGGGAAGAGGTTACGGTAGTCAGCGAATATGTTACGGTACTGAGAGAGTAGATGTCTTCTGTGAGAGGAGTACGATACATTCCATTACAGCAATATATTGTTTTGTATATTGTACCTATTTACTATTATTACAGCGTATAACTCGTAGTGAGATCACAAAGGAAGACTATCAGACGATGATTCTACCGAAGAGTGTACTGCAGAAGATGAGATTGGACTTCCTACGTCAGTTGCAATATTTTATGAATTTTTATCCCTAATTATTTTTGGTGTATAATGCTCGGATATATAATTCGTAGTAATAGCCAATAATGTCGATGTACAAAGAGAGAGGTTTCAAAGAAATGTGTTGTTCACTCATACTAATTAGTATAACTTGAGAGGGTAATTGGCGTTCCTCGAAGGGAAAGGAGGCAATTGTTATCAGTCAGACTGACAAGGAGAGGATGATTGCACACACTCTCTGTCTAGCGATCACACTCAGTGAGTACATTGACTAGTGATGATGCAATTTGAGCATTCAGATATTGTAAACACTGTTTAGTAGTCATAATAGACTACTGGTTAATATATGGTGTGAATGGAACGGTGATGGCACGTTTTGGAACTGCCGTTTAGGAACCCGAAAATGCACAGATTTTTTAAAATGTTCTGAAAAGTATCCCAAACAAATCTTGGCAAATGTGACGAGGGTTTCTAAACGGCAGTTTCAAAACGTTGTATCACCAGTATAATAGTGTTGGTATAACCCATGGAATGTCTCCCCTCTCTTCTCAGCTCCATCTCTCTCCATTCCCGTGACTCCGTGGGCGAGATCAATGAATGTGCCTGAGAATAAGTTGGTGAAGACGTTGACTGCACTCGGATGCACTCTATTCAATCTACAGGCTGCGGATGCTGTCAGGTGAGAGGGAGAGGGAGAGAGACGAAAAGATGGAATGAGTGCAGGGGACACATTTACCGATTTGATCTTTGGAAAATTCGGTTGCTGAAAAAAGTCTAATTAGAAAATACAAAAATAGAAGTACTACATGGCTCGTATATTTTGCCAATTGTGTTTCGTAGATAACGGAAAATGCGACTCTCATATTTTTAATCCTGAATTTTGCGAAGATATGTAGCTTTCAATTAAGTTGTTTTTTTTCAATTGGAAGTCTTCTTCCATATTTTTTTTCCATCGAGAATCGTGCTTCAACAGTTTATGATAGGTGTGAAA